>QQXN01000004.1:388131-995616 GCA_003709825.1 Chaetothyriales sp. CBS 135597 | reverse complement strand
GGGGGGGGGGGGGGGGGGGGAAGTCGTGGGGCTTTGGGGCTGCAAACAAGGTGCAAGAGCCAGTTAATGACTATACTCACAGTAGTTAATGACTATAGTTAATGACTATAGTTAATGACTATAGCTAATTAGTTTGCCTCCTGCTTAACTTTGTTGGTTAATTCTTAACTGAGCAAGCCACGGCCTTTGCACCTTCGTCACCAAGTCACAGGACTCAATAATGACGCACGGCGCCCGTCACTCGGTCGGCGACCGTCGGCCCCTGCACCTGTTTTGTATTCACCAAGTTCTGCCCGCACCATCCTGAAACTGAAACTGCTTGCCAGACCTAGGCAAGACCTAGGCAAGACCAGCCAGGATGGATCACATTAATTGATTAATTATTAAGAGGCACCGCCGACGCCCGCCGACGCCCCCGACGCCCCCAGAAGCCTTTGGACCCGAACCAGACGGAACTCTGCTGGGCAGTGGCGCCTAACCCCAAACGCCCTAGTGGCCGGGACAAAGTTTTTGCCGAGGCCCGGATTTTCTTTCCACTTCTCCAGGCGGACCAGAAAATGCAGACGAGTCCTGATCACGGCGGATGATATTATAATTATAAAATAATATCTCTCACGGCCGCATCTCACCTTCCAAGATGCGACGGTCATCATCCACTACTCGCAACGTCGGACGCGTTCCGTATCAAACAAGCACCAAGGGCCTGAACCCCCCCAGCTGACCCAGACCCAGACCCAATGGCAACAACCAGCACAGTAGCAGCAACCAGAGTGGTATCCCAAACCCTCGTCCGGGTCGTGCGACAACAAGGACAAGCATCCAGACATTCGACGCGCTGCTCCTTCAGGCCGCCGCATACACAGCAATGTCGCCAGAGTTCGCATGCTCCGGCACCGGCGTCCCTGCGAGCCAAGAATGAGCGCCCGGTGACGCTCCAGACGCTGCAGCAGAGGCATCAGGACAAAGTGCCCATCACAATGCTGACCGCCCACGACTACCCGTCCGCACTGCTTGCGCAAGAGGCCGGCATGGACGTGATCCTGGTTGGCGACTCGCTGGCCATGGTGTCGCTCGGCATGTCGGACACGTCCGAGGTGACGCTCGACGAGATGATCATGCACGCGCGCGCCGTCAGCCGAGCAGCAACCCGGTCCTTCACAATCGGCGACCTGCCCATGGGCTCGTACGAGATCAGCAAGGAGCAAGCCCTGGCCAGCGCCATCCGCATGGTCAAGGAGGGCCGGATGCAGGCCGTCAAGCTGGAGGGCGGCTACGAGATGGCCGACACGATCCACAAGATCACCTCGGCCGGCATTCCGGTGTGTGCGCATATTGGCCTGACCCCGCAGAGACAGCACGCCCTCGGCGGCTTCCGAGTCCAGGGCAACACGCTCGACAAGGCCACCGCCCTGTTCAAGGACGCCAAAGCCGTCCAGGCGGCCGGCGCCTTTGCCGTTGTGTTGGAGTGCGTACCGCCGGACATCGCCCAGGAGGTGACCGACAACCTCCAAATCCCCACCATCGGCATTGGAGCCGGCAACAAGACCAGCGGCCAGGTCCTGGTGCAGATTGACATGCTTGGCGTGCGCCCAGGCGACGCCTTCCTGCCCAAGTTTGTCAAGAAGTATGGCTCCGTGTGGGAAAGCAATTTGGCCGCTGTACAACAGTACAAGAACGAGGTGACGGATCGCAGCTATCCCGGCCCGGAGCACTGGTATAAAAGCGATCCCAAGGTAGTAAAAGCGTTGCAGGATTTCATTCGAGACCAGTCGTCTTGAGAGAGCCTATCAGGGGCAAACAAAAGTTTCTATGCATCAGGCCGGCGTTCTGTAGCATATTATTAGTTCTAGGAGATCAAAAGCAGGGCCCAAGGGATAGAGACAGACAAAGGCATCCATTATACCACCAGACATTCTTCCTATTCTCCTCCTCCTCACACTCCATACTCAGCCAAACGCAGGCGTAACACTATACGCAACAACCAAGACCTCATCCGTCTTGAAGCAGCGCCACAAATTGCCCACCCCTTCGTCCAACCCAGGCGCAAACACACTATTAACATAGCAGAACAGCCCTGCCTGTTGTTGCTGTTGCTGCTGTTGTTGCTGCTGCTGCTGCTGCTGCTGCTGTTGAGAAGGACTAGTAGTCGTCGTCGCAGTAATCACCCCCCCCCCACCCAACCCCAACCCCAACTTCCTGCGCAAAAACGCCACGACACTGCCAAACCGGCTGCTGGCACTGATCTTGAAGACCTTCTGCTTGAGCTGCGGCGCGCCGCCGACCGCATGGAAGCGCACCTGGATCTTCTGGTCCGGCGGGTCCAGGCTGGCGTTGATCTGGGCGAGCGCGCTGCGGGCCGAGGGCGGCGGCGGCGGCGGCAGCAGCCCTGTTGTCGTCGGCGAGGTTAGGAGGAGGAGCGAGGTTGACATTGAGAGCGGGAGTTCTGGCGGCTGTTGTTGCTGTTGCTGTTGCTGCTGCTGTTGGTCTTCTGTAGACGACGGAGATACTGAGACCTCGCTGTTATTATTGTTATTATTGTCGTCGCCATTATTACTCCTGTTGTCGATACTTCTGTGTCGCGGGCGTGGGCGTGGTGGGAGAAGCTGTGATTCAGAAGTGGTATTCCTGTTGTCGTTCTCGTCGTTGCTGTTGTCATCGTCGTCATGATGCCGGCTCACACTGGAGGCCATGGTGAAAGAAATCAAGACTTATTGTTGGACAAGAATCAAAGGGCCGTTCGCTATGTTTGCTGAGAGAGAAGACAAAAGACCTATGCAATACAGCTGGTTCAATCTAGTTATAGTGATGGTTCTCTAATCACAATGCCTTGACATTGAAGATGGTCACTTGTCACAGCGACAGATCTGCCTTGGCATGTTCCTCTCTTGGTTCTCCTTGTGCACTCCTTGTGTATTACCACCTACAACTTCACCCATAGTGTTATACAAAAAGAACACGCTTCTATTGTTTGTGCCTATTCTATGGATCACCACCAGTGAGAGCTTCTTATCAAACGCCCTTTACTCAATTGTCTTGCCACCAATTGTTCCGTGTTCCCAAAACTCCACAAGATTTCTCTTCATCAACTCTTTATTTGGGCCAGCCAGCTTCTGGGTAGCCTCCATCATCATGCCATCATATGCTCTTCTCTCCAAAGCTGTTCGCATACCCGGGCGAGGCAGCTCGTCTGGATTATTGATGCGCCATTTCTTCAGCGCCTGGCGACAGCGAGCTTCCTCTTGCCGGATCTTACGAGTCTGAGAAGGCACCTTCCCTTCAGCGAGACTTTTGGAGTAGTCTCTGGCACGGCAAAGTGGCCCTGTGCTCCAGCCCTGGTTCTCGCCCTGAGCCAGGAGATCTGCCACGATTCTTTCTGCCTCTTCTTCCGTCTTCTTAGATTGCTGGAAGGTTTTGAGCCATTTGACGACCCGGTGACCCAGCAATCCAGCTTTATCATCGAAATTCCAGCCCAAGTTGTTGAATTGCTGGCTAATGCGGCCCAATTCGATAGCGATGGCCTGCGGCTGGATGTTTTGAAGGCTCAGATACAGCACAAATTCCGTCTCTTCTTTACCCAAGTCGGTCTCCAAAGCAAGCTTGGCTTTCTTGCGCGGACGACTTGACGGTGTCTGAGATCTTCGATAGGCACTGGAAAGCGGTTTCGCAGCGACTGGAGAAGATTCCTGCGTCGAGGCCACCTTCACCTGAGACAGAGAACCAGAAGTCTGGATGCCAGTCTCGGGCTTTTTCTCTTCCAAGATGGCTGCGGCTGAGCTGCAGCTGCCGGTCGAATGCGCATGACTTGCCTCGACTGCATGTGTCGAGCGGGGCTGGCCGATCCTCGAATTGTCTATGGCCGTCCGGTCTGTTCTTGTGTGCAATGCCTCTTTAGCATTGACTTGGGCACCACTGACTTTCTTGTTTTCTCTGTTGGCTCTTTCAGGGACTTGGGATGGATGATTCTCCTGCCAAATCGGGTCCCAGCAATTGATTATGAGGGGAGGCGGCGCCCTTGCGGTTTGGACATACGGTCGTGCTGGATAAGAATAAGATGGGCCACTTTGAGGGTTGACTTGCGCAGGTGGATAAGAATAAGATGGACGACCTTGAGGGTTGACTTGCGCAGGTGGATAAGAATAAGATGGACGACTTTGAGGGTTGACTTGCGCGGGTGGATGAGCATGAGGATTGTTGACAGAGTGAGCAAGTGGGAACGCCCACTGTCCAGGATTGCGAACCCATCCATGGCGGTTCCCCCCCCAGTGGCCAGTGCCAGCCCTATTACTGAACAACCTGGGTTGCTGTTGCTGTTGAGGATGAGAGATGGTGGTCATCATCTGTCCTGTGAAAGCATCAACCGCAACTGGGTGGTGCCAGTATTGGCTTGGCCTAGAGGCAGCAAACATTCCATTGAGACTGCTAGTGCTAGTAGTCCCTCTTGCCTGTTGCTGGATCTGTTGTGCTGGCTGCTGGCCAAGGGAGGGATCAGTTCTGGTGGTCATTGACCGTCTGGACTCCTCCTCCTCCGGACGCGTGGAGGGGTTGAGGGTGAGATCAAAGTCCACTGACGGCCCTGGCCTGGGTAACACCCACTACAAGGGGGTGATGGCCTTGCACGTGTGAGAGGTAAGTGAATCTGAGTGACAGCTTCACTGAATGTCTGGAGCAGCAGCAGCAGCAGGGCCAGTCTAGACAGAGGATCTGATGATGCAGAAGAAAGAATACAAATGAGATGAGATGAGAATATAGTCGACCGTTGCAGGGAGTAAGAGCATTTGGGAAGGAGCGGGGTGGCAACGAGGAAGTCGCTCTCCCTAGCAACGGCAAGACTGGCAAGAACGACTGGCAAGAGCAACTGGCAAGAGCGACTGGCAATGACTTGAAATGCCCTGGCAGCAACCATCATGACTACATCAGAGATCTGCCTCCAGAGGACCATGTATGATACTGTGAGCAAACTGGGATTTCATTATTGGGTATAATTACACACACACACACACACATACTCACCCTAACTCATGCCTGTGTGCACACGCACACAAATTCTAACCAAAGCAACAGTCAGTGACCACAGGCGTCTCCGAGATCAAATGCCCTCGGACAAGCCCAGCGAGGCAAAGTCAGGAATATCCTGACTGCAGTCGAAATCAGGGCTGTAGGCCTTCTCAGGCAGAATGCCGGCCTTGAGGCCCAGCATCCAGCTCCACTGGACGGCCTCCTCGGTCTTCCAGGTCCAGTAGAACCAGCCCCAGGCCTGCTCGAAGCTGTGCATCTGGGCCTCGGCGTACATCTTGAGAAAGTCCTTGTAGTGGTCCGGGTAGGAGGACGGGTCGGCATTGGCGGGCGCGCAGTCACACTGCGGCGCGGTCGGGCACGACGGCGTCAGCACGTTCTGGCCCTGGCCGGCCATATTGCTGTAGTCGAGCGTGCCCGCCCAGCGGCTTCCCGTGCCCACGTCGTTCAGGCTGGGCGCACAGTCGGTGTCGGCCT
This sequence comes from Chaetothyriales sp. CBS 135597, assembly GCA_003709825.1. Taxonomy (NCBI): domain Eukaryota; kingdom Fungi; phylum Ascomycota; class Eurotiomycetes; order Chaetothyriales; species Chaetothyriales sp. CBS 135597. The sequence continues at coordinate 990,126 of QQXN01000004.1, read as the reverse complement.
GGGACCACTCGCCGTCGAGCGTCGGGCCCCAACCGGTTTGCGTGTTGGTGCTGCCGATCATGAGCGAGGTCCAGCCGGTGCAGGCCAGTCGGATCTTCTCGGCGTGCGACAGCTTGAGCTGGCCTGTGTTGAAGATCTGGTACTGGTGCGTGTCCAGGATGAGCTTGTCGTCGACGTCTTGGAACTCGCCCTGCCAGTCGGACAGGGCGAGGAAGCCGTCGCCAAAAGTCAGATGTGGACCGGTCAGGCCATTGCCGCGGATGATTGCCACTGCCTTTGTGTTCCAGCTTATGACTGAGGCTTTGGGGATGACCAGCATTTTGGGCTCATTGACCAGCCCGTAGATGGTCACCACGTTCTTGTAGCGTGGCTGCGCGAAGAAGGTCGAGAGCTGGTCGTGGATATCGAGCGAGCGTTGGGCGTTGGTGGCGCCGTCAGTGCCGTTGATCCAATTGATAGAGCCCAGGCGGCCTGAGTGCGTCCAGCCGTTCTGGCTGCCAGGAACGGCGTGAAGGTCCAGGTTGACACGCAGGCCGTTCTGGCGGCAGTACTCGATAGCACGCAGCAGGTAGCGCCAGCCAACGCCCTTGACATACGGGTCGCCGGTGTAGGTTTGGACCAGCCAGTAGGGGTAGGGGATGCGGACGTGGTCGAGGCCGGCGTTCCTGATGTCTTCAAAGCTCTGCTTGGTGATGAACGTTGCATAGTGAGCTTCCATCACCCTGGTGGCGGAACTGCCCAGATGCTCGGTGAGGGTGTATTCATCCACCACGTTTGCACTGGACGGGTAGTTGAACAGGCTCGGGGTGATGAACGGCTCGATGCTCAGCCATCCGCCCACGTTGACGCCTCGGATCGGCATCTTCCCGTACTCCCAGGCCTCGTTCAATGGCGGTACATTGTCGTTAGCTTGGGTTGTATCATCCCACGTACTGTTAAGGCCCATGATGGACAGGCCTCCGACTGTTTCCGCGGTGTAGGTGCAGTTGAAGTCGGTGCTGTCGGCCCAGAGACTGGAGTCCGTGTATGGATTGCCCTTGGCAGAGTCAGGGACATCAGTGCTATTGCACTGGTTCGTTGGTGTGCCTGTCGAGGCAGTGGTCGTCTCACTTCCACTGCTCCCACTTCCACTCTTCTTCCCGCTGCTTTTGCCGACAGTGACAGCTACGGCGATGATGACAATCAATGCCACCAGCAGAAGACCACCAACAATCCAGAACCACTTCCTCTTCCTGTTATTTCCTTGGGCCTGGCCTGCCTGGCCCTTGTGTTTTCGCACCTCGTAGCCCTTCTCGTCAAAGTAATGGCTCTTGTGTCTGGTGTGCTTGGGTCCTGCCCGGCCCTCTTCGAGAATGGCGCCACTGACATCACGATTGCGCTTTCGCTTCTTCCTCCGTCTCTGCTCTGTAGTTTCGACTGGCGCCCGCAGATTCTTGTACTGCTTCTCGTTTGCCTGCTGCTTCTTCTGCTTCTGCTTCTGCTTTTGCTGCAGATATTTTTCCCCTTCGTTGTAGGCATTCAGCTTGGCAAGTGCATTTGAACTCAGCAGGTGAGTGGCACTGTCTTGCGAGGAGCCGGACGAGTACTTTGCTCGGTCCTTGGTCGGAGTGTCTGGCTCCTTCTCGCTCCGTCGTCGTCGTTGTCGTCGGTCTCTGTCTGCTGCTGGACTGGGCGCGGGGCTGTTTTTGGATTTGCTAGGTCTGTCTCTTGTGTGCTTTCGTGGTGTGCTCCTCCGCGGGGATTGCTCAAAGTCATCGTCGTCGTCGTCATAAGATCGCGTCACAGTGGCACGGGGAGGAGCAGCTGGGGCACCTGGTGGGCGAGCAAAGGCTGGCCGCGTGTCGGCCCGTGCGCCGGACTCGCGACGAGGCTTCGGCATGCAAGTAGATGGTCAGCACTGTCATATGAGTAGGGAGAGTGAGAATGTCGTGCTGGAGGACTGTGAGCGGTGAGTAATGCCAGAGTGGAAGGAACGAAGTGAAAACCGAATTAGGCAATGCAGACACATGATACCGCATTGGGATGGTTGCGTCATCAGTCGTCTTGGCATTATCATTAACTACACGTGTACAGTCATAATTAACCACAAACCATCGGCCAAAAATCCATAGCCGCCTACTCTTTCGCAGCCTCGCGTGCCTGGGCCCTGTTACGCTCATTCAACTGGACCACGTAGTCAGCGACGTGCTGTGGCACCTCCTTGACCTTGTTTGTGGGGGCCGGAATTGGTGTGTCCAGTGTCTCATAAACTGGCAAGACTCCAGTCCAGATCTTGTCGACGAGGTCAGCGCGATTCAAATCCTTGGCCTCATCGTGCGGCTCACCATGGCGGACCTTGGCGGACCCGGCCTCGATTGAGACACGCAGGATGGCGGTCGAGGTCATCTCGACCTTGTCAGGCGGCGTGCGGGTGTGTTGCCATCGCTGTGGTACAACCTTGTTTGTGATAAGCTCCATGGCATAGATCTTCTCGGCATCAGACTCGACAAGCCTGGCATATCCTTGCAGCACCGCCGATCGGTAGTTATAGCTGTGCGAGTTGGGCGTCAGGGACAGCACGAGGCCATCAACCTTGGTTGCGGCAATGCTGACAGGCAGACCCTTGTCTGAGCTCTTAGCAAGCCGCATGAGTCGGATACTGACATAGCCATGCAGATAGCAGTCCAGGGGCTCGTCCAGGCCTGCCGAGGGGAACTCGAAGGATCCGAGGACGCCAATCATGGGCAGAATGGCAGGGAAGGGCTCGTCTGGGCCGGGAGGGAAGCAGACATGCAGCACATTGGTGGAGTTGACGATTGAATGGATAGTGCTCAAGTCGTATCTACCTGCAGCGTGTGGGCGGATGGAATGATGGAATGATTGATTGATTGATGGATGGATGGATGGAATAGATGCAATGGCACACGGGTATGCACAACAGTCTGTTCACCTACCTCGGGAGTTGTAACGGTTGACAGTATTGGACTTCTTCTTTGGATACTCGAGGCTGACCACCATGGCGGGCAAAAGAATTGTCAATGTGTTTATGACAGTGAACACGAGTCTGTCTGTCTGTCTGCCTGTCTGTCGGTCTGTCTGCGCTGCCCCAACTATTCCACTGGGTCGCTCCTTCCTGATATATTGCACGATGACTCTTGCCTCGACTGTCCCCGCCTGTTTGGGAATGGGCACGCGGATGTGGTCATCGGTTTTCTGCCCGCTTTGCATTGGCCGCGCTGTTGTCCGATCACACTGCGTACAGCGTATAACAACGTAGATTCGTAATCCAGGTTAACAACTCGACCCTATTAATACCAATACATTGTTGTACGTGCCTGGTATCGTAACTCCTGTGTAATAAACAAGGTTAGTAATAAGGTTTCTGAGTAAACATTCTGCATATGGCGAGGATCTCGTCGCTGCTCAAATCGAATCGGTGACATTAACCACACCGTCCTCTGCTGCTATTATTGCTACTACTACTACTGCTGCTGCTGCTGCTGCTGCCGCTGCTGCTGTTGTGGGATGCATGTGTCATGCACAGGGCACTATGGCGTGCTGTGCAACGCCCCGCTCGTCACCCCTATTACGCTGCTGAGGTCGCGTGCAGACGCCGCCCACTCAGCACCAATGTAAGCGCAGGCGACCTAACATTTGGCCAGCCCGTGTACGAGACGCACCCTCATCTGCTGCAGCCGGGCCAGTTGACGCCTGGTATTTCGGCCCAGGAGTATGCAGACCGTCGTACGGCGCTGGCCAAGCAGCTGCCACACCGCGATGCGGTGGCCATCGTCGCCGCCGCCGACACCGTCTTCCGCTCCGGCAGCGTCTTCTACGAGTTCCACCAGGACCCCGATTTCCTGTACCTGACCGGCTTCAATGAGCCCGACGCACTCGCGGTGATTGGCAAGGACGCCAGCGGCGAAGACCACACCTTCCACCTATACGTGCGCGAGAAAGACTCCTCGGCCGAGCAATGGGACGGCGCGCGGTCGGGCGTACAGGCGGCCAAGGATGTCTTCAACGCCGATGAGGCGGGCGATGTCAGCCGTATTAAACACTACCTGCCGGACATTGTCAACAGTGCCTCGCACATCTTCACGGACATCACGCAGCCGGACACCAACACATCGATCCTGCAGCGCTTCCTGCACGGCAGCCGCGCACGCAAGAGCACCGAGTTTGCCGACCTGATTGGCGGCCGCAAGACCAGCCGGCTGCGGCCGCTGATGAACAACCTGCGCGCGTTCAAGAGCGAGGCCGAGATTGAGCTCATGCGCACCGCCGGCCGAGCCTCAGGCCGGGCACACACCGATCTGATGCGGCAGGCGTGGACGCGTGAGAAGCAGCTGGACGGGTTCTTCCGCTACCGCTGCGTCGCGCACGGCTGCGACACCCAGGCCTTTGAGCCGGTGGCAGCCGGGGGCAAGAACGCGCTGGGGATCCACTACATCCGCAACGACGACGTGCTGCACAACGGCGACCTGGTCCTGGTCGACGGCGGCGGCAAGTTCGGCGGCTACATCGCCGACATCACGCGCACGTGGCCCGTGGGCGCCCGCTTCTCTGCAGCCCAGCGCGACCTCTACCAGGCGGTGCTGAACGTCCAGCGCTCGCTCATCTCGCTCTGCTCGGCCGGGGCCGACACCAACCTGGACAAGCTGCACTCGATCGCCGAGCACCAGCTGGCTGAGCAGCTGAAGCAGATCGGCTTCGACATGTCGGGCCGCGCCATCGAGACCCTGTTCCCCCACCACCTGGGCCACTACATTGGCATGGACGTGCACGACACTGTGGGCTACTCGCGCAAGGTCACTCTCCAGCAGGGCCATTGCATCACCATCGAGCCGGGCATCTACGTGCCAGACGACGAGCGCTGGCCCAAGCATTTCCGCAACCTTGGCATCCGCATCGAGGACAGCGTGGCGATTGGCGAGCAGAGCCCCATTGTGCTGACGCCGGAAGCGGTCAAGGAGGTCGAGGACATTGAAGCCCTGCGGCCACAATGAAGAAGAATTAATATAGAGAGAGTTATAAGACAGACTGTGCCCGCCACAGCAGTGCGGAATGTCTCCGTAGTGTACATTGGATTTTAATACTTATCTCCGTCTGGCCGTTTATCACCTTTGGTATTAGTAATAAAGGTGCTTGGCGGGGCAGCTGCAGCCCCTCAGGGTTGTTCGTCACGTGGTGCGACAGCAGAAATTCTATAAGCGAATGGTGTGCAGCAAAAGTCAGTCTTTCGGTACACACAGCAGGACAACCTCCCAGCATGGCCCCCTCAGATCAGAATGTGGATGAGACTCGGCCTCTTCTGGCTGGCCCAATTGGCCCAGGACCTGACGCTGAAGCCCAGCAACATGAGTCTACCGGCACTGTCCTCGTCGACGAACCGGATGGCAAAAGGATTGCTCTGATCATGGGTTCCATCTGGATTGGCTGTTTCTTCGCAGCTCTCGATACCTCTGTTGTGGCCACAATCACCGGGCCGATCTCCTCCAGCTTCGACTCGCTGTCGCTGCTCTCCTGGCTGGGCAGCGGCTACCTGATTGCCAACTCGGCCTGCCAACCGCTCTCGGGTAAGCTGACTGACATCTTTTCTCGCCGCTACGGCCTCTTGTTCTCCAACATCTTCTTCGCTGTCGGAACCCTGATTTGTGGCATTGCTCCCACTGCCGGCACCATGATCGCCGGTCGCATCATTGCTGGCATTGGCGGTGGCGGCCTCAACTGCATTTCCACCTTTGTCGGCTCCGACTTGATCCCGCTCCGGCGCCGCGGCCTCTGGCAAGGCTTCGGCAACATCGTCTTCGGGGCCGGCATGGGCCTTGGTGGTGTCTTTGGTGGCTTCTGCGCTGACCACCTCTCCTGGCGCTGGGCTTTCCTCATCCAGATCCCCTTTATTGTCGTTTCCGCCGTCCTGGTCTGGTTCCTCGTCGATATCCCCGTCAACCCATCCACCATGCCTGCGCTCAGCCGAATTGATTTCCTGGGTTCCGGTACTCTCGTTGCGTCGCTTGTCCTCCTCCTGCTTGGCCTCAATACCGGTGGCAATCAGCTGCCTTGGACACATCCCTTTGTCATCACCTCCCTGGTGCTGGCCTTGGTCACACTGGTTGCCTTCCTGTACATTGAATCTCACCCCAATCTGGCACCGGAGCCCATAATCCCGGTTTCGGTCATCATCCGCAGCCGTACCATTCTTGCCGCCGGTTTGTCCAACTGGTTTGGCACCATCGCGGCATATCTGTTCATCTATTATGTCCCACTCTACTTCCAAGTCGCTCTCGGTCTGTCATCAACCCAGGCCGGTACGCGCGTGATCTCCAATGCCCTTGGCACCTCTCTCGGCTCTCTGATCTGTGGAATTGTCATGAAATGGACTGGACGGTACTATGTCCTCAGTGTGGTCTCACTGCTTATCTTTGCTGCCGGTTCATTCTTGATCTGCACCTTCCAACTCGATGAGCCTGCCTGGAAGACGGTTGTCTACCTGCTTCCGGGCGGCTGGGGTTATGGGGCTCTGTTGACGACTGCTCTAGTCGCCATGGTCTCGGCTGCCGATCATGAATACCATGCAGTCATCACGGCGGCCAGCTATGCCTTTCGATCCACCGGCTCCTCAATCGGCATTACTCTCGCCAGCGCCGTGTACCAGAATATTCTTACCACTGAGCTGCGTGACACGTTTGGCCACCTGCCCAACAGCCATAAAATCATCGACGACATCCGCAACAACCTGGACGCAATCAAGCATCTGCCCAAGGGCTGGAGCGAATCTGTCGTCAAAGAAATATACATGGACGCCTTCCATGGGGTCTTCATATGTGGTGCTATTGTCGCCGTTGTGACTCTTCTTTCAGGCTTGGCCATGAAAGAGCATGTCTTGCACAAGAATCTTAGTCGAAGGAAGAGCAGCAGCTGATCGTAGACGTCGTAAGGATGAATGCTATGGCCGGTCAAGAAAAGACGTTCCCACCGCTCAAGTTGATGCCTCCGAAACTCCACTTGCCCGCCGCCCAGATCCAGTCGGCGAGTTTGAGCTGTTCCCCTCGACCGTCACGCACATCTGCCACTAGATCCCTCACACCTTGAAAAGTTGTCTCACTCCTGCTACGCCCGGTGGTATCACGCGCCGGAATAGCCTTCCTCCCGACTGGCTGCGTGACACCATTCAGGTTGTCGACAACAGCAATCGCCGGGCCCTGGTCGAAGAAGTCCACAAGCACAAACGACGGATTGCGGCCGAACTCATCGGCACACTGCGCTGCGCTCTGGCCGAGGGTTCCTTGCGGCGAAGTGTCCGCGCTGTTGGTCGTGGTAATGTTGTCGACTGCGGGGATCTCGATGCTTAGCAATTCCTTCTTGTACAGGAAATGGTTGACCATGGGCAGCAGGTTCGCGGACAGCGCAGCCGACGTGTCGCCCCGGACTGATGAAGGACGATCAGGCGTGCAGACAAAGTCCGAGTAGGCCGTGTTGGCAAAGGGGTTCTCAAAGAGGAATGTGAATTCGTTGAGCAGGTATGCCGCCTCGCTCGAGGGTGTGTCTGGCAGGGTGGCAATGAAGGTGATCAGTCTCTTGTTTGCTGTGATGAGCGATGACAATGTCGGCCAGGCCCCGTACTCTGGCGGCGATGTGGTCGAGGGCGGCGTGTACGCATACGATACGATATTAGCCTCTTCAAAACGCGTATGCAACACTGCGGATTTCTGGTTGTCCGAGTTGACCAGCAGCACCGTCACCACCTCGTTTGGATTCGCATCCAGCCAATTCTTGACCTTTGCCAGCCAGTCGGTCAGAAGGCCGGCGTCGAGCAAGTCGCACGAAGTATGGCAGAGGTGCAGATCACCGTTGGAGACGTGCACCTGGGCCGTCAACAGCCGCACGCCGGCGTCCAGCTGCACAGTGGTGTTGTAGAATTGATTGCCAGATGTACTGTATCCTGTCGTTGCATCTCTGACGAACGGCGAGTCATGGGCTCCCAGGTGCGTGATCGAGTCATATGTTCTCGAACACAGATCTGGCGAGTTGTTGCATGCCGTTGTTGTTGTTGTTGTTGTTGTTGTTGTTGTTGTTGTTGTTGTTGTCGTCGTCTGTCTGGACGAGAGGTCCAGGCCATGTCGCTGTGACTCTGAAACAACAAGCGCACTGCTGAATGAAAAGAGAGAGAGAAGAGACAGAACGGAGAAATACATCTCTCCCTCGCGCTTGCCCTTTTTTTTTCTTTTTGCCTTGCCTGGCCGCTCCTTCTGCTTCTGTTCGTTCTCGCAAAATCAGGAGAACTCGTCAGTCCAAGGCAATGGAGACACAGAAAGCTGCACACTGTTGGTTAATAGTTGAAGGGAGTGAGAATGAAAGGGGAAAAAGAGAACAATGAACCCGAAACCAATCCTGAGGCAAATCCAAGTAACCGCGCGGCCCCCCCCCCTTTGCCTGCCTCGTTGTCAGTTGTCCCAGCCTTGTGAAAGAACAGCAAATCGAACGGGTGAAGGTGACAAGTGCCTGAAACAGTTACGTACAAAGTTTAAACACGAGCTGCAGGGGTGGCTGAGCGAATCAGAGCGAATCAGAGCAGGGGTTCGTTCAGTCTTGGCAAAGCTTAAGCATATTTGGCCTATCTTTACACGTGTATACTAACATTGTCAGGGCTGGAGGCCTCTTCTTCTTCAAAAAAAAAAAACGAGGAATCTTCGCAATCTTGGGCAAGATTCAATTATGTATGTGTGTGTGTGTGTGTTATCCATGACACCATCAGCCCGGCGTGATAATGACGCGATGTGTTCTGAAGGTAGTGTCCTCACTCTGCCTGGAACGGTAGCTTAGAGGGGAAAGCCGATCGCTACAATATCGCCGAGCAGCTCTCAGACTTTGTTTCTTTTTGCATGGTATGTATCGACCCTTCCCGCCCATTCAATCCGCAATACCAGGTAGTAGAACATCATATCATGGTTGCCAGCAAGAACATGGGATTGGTTGAATCGGAAAAGACTTTTCTGCTCAAGACTGTGCAGTCAGATCCGTGGGATGGGCTGTCAGCTGTGGGGCTCTCACAGGATGAGAGATTCATTGAGCAATCAGCGCGGATGATGAACCAGACAGCAGGTGTAAAAGATATTACTAACGCTGGCAGAAGGTATCTCCAGTCAAGACTCTTTCCTCGGTAATAATTATAGAATAGAAGAATTCGGTTGGGTTTTATGATTTTCAATTTGACCAGCAAATATAGCAACTGAAATACACGATTCTCCCTTTCCTCTTCCCACCCCCTGTGCCTGCTTGATATTGGCCTCAGCAATGAGATGATCGAATGGGCCTATATCCCTGACCTACTGACGTTCTAGGCATAACAAAGTAAGAAAAGAACCCGGGGGGGGGGGGGGGGGGGGGGGGGGGGGGGGGACAGGAACAGGTGGACTCGACCAACTGTTGTAGACTCAAAACAAATGCCATTCACCGAGGCCAACACTCTCTTCAGCTCACTTTTTCCCGCCAGCCGGATCATCCTTGGGAAGTACCAGGTGAATACTTTGGGATTTGGTGCCCTCCTGATTCATCGCCACTGCCGTGATATGCGTCCTTGGGTCCGCATCGCTCTCATGGCCAGGTTCTCTGAAAATGGATGTTGTTAGTCACTGACGTACGTACAATATTTGTCTGTTATGTCTCGTACCGAATGCAGAGTTCATCTGCCCAGGCTGGAATAGCATCCGGCGAATGAGCAATCGCTTTCTTCAACGGCTCCTTGAACTTTTCGACCACGAGCTCAGGTCGCTTCCAACGCGTAGTCTGGGTGGCAGCAGAGAGAGCAACAGTTTTCCCTTTGGTGCCGACAGAGCCAAGGGATATTTTGGTAATAATCCGGTTCGATGACATGGCTGCGCTTGTGTCAATTGCCAAGGTGCACTTTCAAAAGAATGAAAGCAATAGGTTATTAATGTAGAGAGATTGGACAAGAGGAATGGTGATTGCAAATATCTTCTCAAAGGACGGCACAATGCCACCAATATATACTTGAACCATATCAAGCTTGTGATGTTCTAGTTTCTGTGGTGCAAACCAAATTGAGCATGACTGACTGTATGCATGAAACTGCTCTTGTCTGATGAAGCCAGGCTAAATCAGCCTCAAAGCACCAAAATCATACTTTGACGCCTGTAGAATTTGTCAAGCATCTTTGGTGAGCCTATCATTGCTGTTTGTTGTTCTTGATAGATCAATACAGTATAAAACGGCCCCCTTTCAGACGAAACTGTGCAAGCGAGCTGGGAGGGACCGATTAGAGCAGAGTAAAAGTTCCCCAGTGACCTTGCTGGATGTCTGCCAATTTGAAACTTCAGATCCGCTTCTTTTCGATAGGGGGTCAGTCATGCATCCCATTCTTGACTCGGCGCTCGCTTCATGTTGTCCCCAAGCGCGCCCCAGGCCCAAGGATGAATCCTACCACTTAGCCATGAATTTTCGCGGGCAGCATAGATGAATTATTCAAAAACTAATCGGAATATGAGTTAGATTGCATCCTGTGCATGTTTAGGTACGCATAGTCCTAATGATAATTAGAGATGGTCTAGGGTCAAAATGAATGATTGTCTCTTGTCTGCAGGTTGAGGGGAGGAGTAAGTGCTGGGCGCCTAGGCCCCCCACCAAATTGTGCTAACACACACACACACAATAGGACAAGGTGTCATTTTGCCCAACTTGTTGGTACAAATTAATACATTTGAGAATTAACACCTTGGAACTTTGGTTGTTGGTGATCTCTAGCCTGCAAAGACTGAACTGCACACAAAAGTTGCCTTGTTCCTCTAGTGGCTCTTGGGGGTTGAATCACAGGCAAAGGGTACTGTAGTGGGAGGATCAGCAATAAACAAAGTTATATGTAGTGTAAATGACGGGGATAATTGAAGTTTGGTTGAAGTTTGGCTTCTAAAAAAACAAACCTTCTGGGCCCACACAGCGGGTGGCGCCTTCCTAGCCTTGTGTGATATGGAATGAACAGCCCCTGGAGATGACCCACTTGCTAGGCAGCATCCATCCGTAAATTCAGAACTTCGCCTTCTCTGTTTTACCTTGCTTGTCAGTCCAGTCTTCTGATCATGGAAGCAAATAGATTTGCTTGCCAACAACCAACCACTCTTCAGTAATGACACCTAGATCCCTCTTTCGTTTGGGCCAGCAACTCAAAGGCAAAGCTGGTGGTACCTACAGGATTACCGAGCAGCTCTCCGAGTTTGTTTATTTTGGAGTGTGAGTAATTTTGGTAATAACCGTTCGTCCTTGCGTCCATACTTAGCCACAGCCGACCAGTAACCAGGAAGAAAAACGCGTTGTGGTCAAGAGCGTCGAGGGCCATTGGAGACTGCATAACGAACGCGATATCCTCAAGCGCTTCCAGGATCGGACACCCCATCTCCGCCCTCTCCTCGATGAGATAGAAGAACCCGCCGAGCCGCCGGCCATTGTGCTCAAACACCTTGACGACGATCTCACCCGGGCATCGAGAAAAAAGCCTCTTACACGGCAGGAAATTAAATATGTCGCTCGGGGAGTGCTCGAAGCCCTGAAGGTCTTTCATGAAGATGGCTATGTGCATACAGGTAAGTTGAGAAAACGCCACCACCACCACCACCACCACCACCAGCTGGCTAGAGTATTACTATTTACATGTTTCACTCCAGACATCAAGCCCAGCAATATCTTAATCAACTACGCAACAACTGGAGATCGCCGGTTCTCAGAAGTGCAGTTGGCAGATTGTGGAGGCGCGGTCTCTGTCGACTCGGAATTTGCCAGAGCAGGTCACTTGACTGGAACAAGTGTCTTTCGCGCGCCTGAGGTTCATCTAGAGCTTCCCTGGGGTCCAGCATCGGATATCTGGAGTTTTGGTGTCACGGTGAGTGTTGGACTCAGTTTCGTTCGTTAACTTAACCCACTTTTCTCTCTCTCTTTTTTTCTTTCTTTTTTTTAAAATATATATATATATATATTTATTTATATTTATTCATATCTGTCTAGCTGATCAACCTCATCTGGGCATTCAACTTCCACATCTTCGAGCCCATCGAGCTGGAAGACGACGACGACATGTACGACACACACGTGGTCGCCAACCAGCACAAGTTCTTCGGTCCCTTCCCGATCTCATACAAGGAGTTTATAAGTGAGGAGATGGCACAGGCAATCGAGGGCATCATGTCGCTGGTGCCGCCGGAGAAGATGAAGCCGTTTGAGCGTGTTGGTGAGCGGGAGATCCACTGGCCCGACAAGGTTTTCTTGCTCAGGATCATGCAACTGGATCCCAGGGATCGGCCGTCGGCGCAGGACCTCTTGCAGGACGAGTGGTTCACCGAGCAGTCTGAGCGGACCGTTGGCTCGTATTCGAGGGAGGAGTGGGTGGAGGTTATGAAAGCAAGCCAGGCGAAAGGAGAAGAAGGTGTTTGAATAGATATCCATCAGGAGATGGCAAGAAAAGGGAAAGAAACGCCGCTCGATCCTAGAATTAATAGGTTACAATTGTATATTACTGTGAATCACGCTTTTTTCTTTCTCTCCACCGTTCGCCTCCTTCTCCTTCTCTATATACTCACAGATAATATATAGATAGACAGCGGTAGGAAAGGAAGGGTCAAAAAAAAATCACCCCCGGCGAGTCAACCTCTTCTCCTGCTTCTTCCTGTTCTTCTCAGCCTCGCGCTCGAGGAACTTGCGCTGCTCCTCGGCGCTCATGCCCTTCATCTTGCGGTCGCGCTCCTCCTTCTTGACCTTGTCGAGCTGGCGCAGGCGTTCCTCCTCGGCCTCCTTGTCGTGGATCTTCTTCAGCTTGGCCTTCTCCTCCTCGCGCAGCCGGTTGATCTTCTTGCTCACCTCGGGCCGGAAGTGGGCCGAGTGCACGAGCAGGTCGGGCAGGCGCAGGAACTGCTGGAACAGCGGCAGGATGGGCGCGTAGTTGCCGTCCGACGGCAGCTTAACCGACAGCTCGATGCGCTTCTTGGACCCGCCTGCCTCGTCCAGCTTGGCCGGCTTCTCGACGGGTTGGTCGGTGATGATCAGGTACTCGAACAGCCGATCGGCGGCCTTGATGGCCTCGACCAGGTCCTTGGTCAGCACCGTGTCCGTGATCTCGGCGCTCTCCGACATGGCCGTGGCCCAGTCGGGCAGCCGGGCGTGGTCCTTGGTGAAGGTGAGCGAGGCGTCGTAGCGCTCCTCGCGGAAGCGGCGCATCTCCATCTTGTCGACAATGGCCAGCACGAATGCGTCGTAGGTTGAGTTGCCAATGCGGTGGGTCGTCTTTTCAATCTCGGCGGTGCCGGGAACAGGCGGGGCCACGAACTTGCTCTCATTGCCATCGAAGGGGTAAATAATAGCCTCCAAGCGCTCGGCCTTGGGCTTGATCGCGTCGAAGAAGAGGCCCATAACCTCCTCGGTCAACAGGGTCATCGGGTTCGCGCGGCGCTTCAGCAGGATCTTGAAGTCGGCAAACGCGATGTTCTGGCGGCCACTGGCGTACGTCTCAAACTCATAGGCCGACTTCTCCTTGATCAGGTCGTCGGCCAGGTTGGCACCCGTGAGCGCGTTGCAGCTCTCCAGGAACTTGGGCCCGGTCTCGCCCCCACCGGCAATGGGGGTGATCTTGGGCTGGCGGTGGAAGCCGACGAGGGCAAACTCGCTCTCGAGGATGGGCTGGTGTACTGCCATCCACTTTCTGGCGCGCCGCCGGTTGCTCGACACGCCCCAGAAGTGCACGGCCAGGGCGAGGAAGATGAAGGGGATGACAAACATCTCCATGTAGAAGTCGGACAGCGTCGTGCGCTCCCACACCCGGTACCATGCCGTGTACGGCGCTGCAGCCGAGGAGCCGGCACCAATGATGCCTGTGCCAGAGGGCAGAGCGGCGGCGGTGGCATCACCAGCCACAGACGCCACGATTGAGTCCAGCGACGGCGAAGCGGCAGCAAAGTCGGCAAAGTCATCGTCAGCATCGGTCACGACCTTCTGCGCCGGCCCATCCTGGCCGACAAGCCGTTTGAATCCTTGGAGGAAGTCCATGCTGGTGGTTGATTAACAATTAGCAACTGCGAAGCAATGAGGTGACAGCTTGGTGACAGCTGATGTTTTTCTGTCTGATCCTGCTGCTGCCGCCTTCCAATCCCAGATGCAAACCAATGCCGCCAAGATCCAGAAGGATGCAGCGTTATGAGCCACTGCGGTCAAGATTGGGTGCGGAGATGGAGATATGTAAAGCCGTCAGCGAACACTCTTAGGTCCTAGGTGATGGCTGTTTGGCTGTTGGTTGGCCTCGACGCTGCTGTTGTTTGGTGCGCGACTGGGCGCTCTTGGCACTCGCCGCCCCTCCCAATTCCAATTCCCAGCCATCGACTATCGGGAGCTCCTTCTCCCCCAGCATTCATCGCCACTGCCCGTTTAGTTCGGCACCTATACTAAGTTTATGGAGTAAATTAATCCGTCAAGGATCTTGTGCCAAGACTAAATAAAGGACCAAACACAATTCGGAGTGAGGATGGCATTACAGTACTGCAGAAGTAATTAGCATCTCTAAGCCGCTACTCCAACAGAACCAAGCCATACAAGCCAGGCCTCTAGCCCATGCCTCAATCATCTCGCATCACAATGGCCGACTGCTCTGCTAGCTATAGCCCTAAACGCCTAGCTATAGCCCCAAACGCCCACGCTCAGACAAATGAAACAATGAAGCAAGGCAAGAGACAAAAAAGCCAAAAAAGAAAGACAAAAGACAAAAGACAAAAGAAACAAAACAACAATGCACCGCTCTCATCGAGCATATGCCGGCGGTGGGTGCTCAGCTCCTTGCTCAGCGCCCTCCTCGCCATGTAGATAGGGCCCGAAGCTGCCCTTGGCCTTTTCATCCACATACTTCCTATTCATCTCAGCCACCATCTTCGTCACCCACGCTCTCTCGGCAATGGAGCCGCTATTCGACGAATCGCTAATAAACTGGAGGAAACCGGGAAGCGGCGTCTCACTCGTAGCTGACTTGCTGTCGGTAGATTGTCGAGCTAGCGGTGACTGGGCTGCTTTCTCAGATAGGTAGACTGATGCACGTGGCGTGGCATCAACGTCAACGTCGGAAACGATGGGAGCTCGCTGGTGGGGTTTGGCGCGGATGGTTGACACGCCGCCCTCTGTTGTCCACTCGTCTTCGCGAGAGCTGGAGCTGGCAAGAAACGGGTCATGCGGAAGCGGAGATCGCGTATAGCTCGGTCCTGCCAAAGCCGGGGATCGGTCGCCCCGGTCATGGGCATAATCCACGCTGCCTGCCTTTCGCCGCAACGACGTCTTGAATCTATGTTCGGGCGACAAGGTTGCCGGCGGTGCAGACGCAATAGAGGGCGGTGCGTCTGACGTGCTCGCAGCCACACTTGCCGAGTCGGTTGCTGTTGAGCCATCATCAGTCATAATGTCTGACTGGCCATCCTCGGTCTTCTTGCGGCGCAAGTTAACCACACGGTGCTTTCGCTTCTTGGTCTTGCCATGCCGCCCAAGTGCCACAGAATGGCTGGTTGCGGCCGGCAAGTGGAATCCTGGACGCGAGCCGACCGAGCTTTCGTAGGTCGATGCAATGCTAGGCAAGCCAGTCTGGCTGAGCACTCTTGACAACGGCCGCGGGCTGGTAGCTCGGGATTGGAATCCCGGCATCTCCCCACGCTCTAGCGGGCCCGTCCATGCGCGGAAGACGGCGTCCCGGATGCTTGGTGTGAATAGAGACAGCGTTCGATGCGAGTCTGTCAGCGTAGCCAGCTTGAGCAAATTCTTGTGCGAGAACAAAGACTGTGTCTCGACAGACGAGTCCAGCGATAGCGACGTAACCTCGGATGGACTCAGTGCATTGCCGCTCGAGTCCACAGGGTCCTGTGGCGGACTTGCCAGAGGATCATCAGCCACGTCTTGACTCTCTTCATCTGGCACCTGCAGTTCTCGCTCCGCCGCCGGGCTGCTGCTGTTCTCAGTCCGCCAGAAGGACAGAGACAGCCGATGGATAATGGCCGGCAGATCATCCATCAGCAAGTTGCGCAGCTGAGTCTCGATCTCCTTCTGCAGATAGTTGGCCACAAACGGGATCGAGTCGAAAGTCGAGCTGACCTTGAGCGACTCGAGCGGGTCATCCTTGAACACGATCGTTAGGCCCTTCTGCCGGGAGAAGACGAGGATGATGAAGCCGGACAGGCGGAAGTCAGACAGCGTGATCTGCAGCGGAATCGTCAAGCCGGTCGCGGCGGCCAACGGATGGGGGGAAGCAAAGGATGCCCGCGTCAGCAGGTACGTGTTGAGCGGGTTCGCCTGCACTTTTGTCTTGAGCGACAAGACCGCGTCGCCCTGGTACCGCATCTTGAATGTGCCTCTGAACTTGTCTTCGGCCAGGTCGCCTATCTCGACGATTTCCAGCTCCGGCGGGATCTCGCCCAGGCTGAACT
Source organism: Chaetothyriales sp. CBS 135597 (assembly GCA_003709825.1). Taxonomy (NCBI): domain Eukaryota; kingdom Fungi; phylum Ascomycota; class Eurotiomycetes; order Chaetothyriales; species Chaetothyriales sp. CBS 135597. The sequence goes on along the minus strand of QQXN01000004.1, from coordinate 973,696 downwards.
CGCTGACGCGGAAGTCGTCGACGATGATGGCCGGCCGCGGCTCTGCCCGGTTGAGAGCATTGGTCAGGAGCTCCTTGGCCCGCTCATAGAAGGATGCGTCCGTGGCCAAGGGGGACCAGTTGAAGGTGAAGGCCATCGTGAGACCGCGCGCGAACGCCAAATGCACACAAGTCGAGGCCTGATTATAGAGCAGCAGCCATCGTCGTCAGCTTCGGCAGTCGAGAGCCAGCAGCCTATATCAGATCTGAGCGTCGGATGAGGAATCGGTTACTGCGTGCGCACCGATTGAGTGAATATTTCGTCCCTGCCGGCGTCTGATGGTGCGTGAGGTGATGAATCGGCGTGCGGAAGGAGCGGCCCTGGCACATGCCGCAGTCAAAAAAAAGGGAAAACAACACCTTAAGCCGAGCTCTGATTGGCTACTGCCCCCCCTTTTCTCCGATCTTTGACGGGAATTGACGGGCGACTTTCTCTACTTTTGTATATACATGGCCGACCGTCAAACTGTCAACTGTCAATGGTCAACAGTCAGGTCGAATATCTATCTACTCGTCGTCCGAGTCATCCTCATCCTCGCCAATCAAGGATGCGTAGCGTCGACTCGCCAGGTCTTCCTCCAGCCCGCCATCACTATCGGGGTCAATGTATCCTGTCAAATGTTGTCAGTAGCCGCCCCGTTGACAGTGTGCACGACGCATTCAAAGGGCTCTCTTACCTCCGCCGCCAAAGAAGCTCAGTGCCACCGGCAGGAACACCAGGGCATGCGTTGATGCCAGTATAACCAGAGCCAGCCATACCCTAAAGTAGTACACCTCGAAGATCTTGCTCCTCGTAAATGCCAACACAGTAACACCGAGAAGCTTTGTGATTGTAATCCCACTGAATACTGATCCTCCCACATTAGTCAACGCAGCCCATGTCCTCAGCTCCTTGCCACGCAACTTGTGGCCGCCTCGGTCCATCAGAGACTTGGGCGGGAAGGTGAAAGCTCGGGCAATGTGGGCGCAGAACTCGACTCCGATACCCACGCAGATGACCAGATTAACCAGGCTCACGGCGTTCAGGCTGACTGACGCAATCGCCATCACACCGATCACGTCCACGACGATCATGACCACCGTTATCGCCACCACAAGACCCGTCACCAGCGAGCCGAGGAGGAGCGAGGCAAGCAGGAAGATGATGGCCACTGCGGCGCACAGCAGACCAGCTGTCAACCCCACAATCGAGGAATACTGATCGAAGAAGATATAGTGCTTGGAATAGGGAAAGAGGTCAATCTTGTGTTGAGTCGAGATCTCCTTGGCGATCCGTCTCGCCGCTGCGTACGAGTTGATCAGGTCCTCCTGCGACTGCAGTGGCGTATGGAAAGTGCGGAAGTGTGAGGCCGGAATATCGGTGTGATTGGCATCAATGACCACCGCACTCGAGAAGGCGGCCTGGCCCCCGAGAGGGCACTCTTCCGTTGTAGGCGACTTGATCCATTCTGCCGCGTACTTGACAAACGAGGAGCCCTCAGGCAGGCCCTCCAGGGTGATGTTGTATTCCTCTTCACTGAAACAAGTTTTCCCAGACGACGTTGTGCAGCAGTTCTCGTACGACGGGTTCAGCCACTGGAAGAAATAGTCGACCCAGTCGGACGTGGCCGAGTTGATGTACGAAACATTGGGCCGCTTAGATTCTTGCTCCAGGATATTGGCCAGAGACAGTTCTTCGCAAGTTGTGAAGGTGCCACAGACCTGCTGCTGGTGAACGCGCTCGGTGAAATTGACATTACGCGACACAAAGTAGACGGGTGGACCAGAGCCATAGAAATCGTACAGGTCGTTGAAGTATTGAATCATGTAGGAATCGGATGGGATGGCGATGCGCTGGTCAAGACCGAGAGTAACCTCGGGGATGAGGGCGATGCCAGCCGCGAACAAGCTCACAAACGCAACCAGGACAAAGGTGCGCACCTTCTTGTCGAGAAGCTTGGGAGCGTATACCTTGCGGATGAAACGCTGGACGGGGCCCTCTCCATCGCCGCCAAACAGATGGCCGCCTGGCATGGTGACAGAGTTGGCTCGCTTGACAGAGATGCAGGGGATGCAGTCCATCCTCATGCCCTCGACCCGACGTTGATTTAGGGCAAGGACAGACACAAACATGGTTACCTGCAGGATGGCATTGATCAAGACCGCCCCGGCCGCGTAGGCAGCAAAGTTCTTGACCGCCGGCATCCCCACAAAGACTCCCATAGCAAAGGCAATAGTCTCAGTTGAAGCTGACAAGAGGATGCTGGGACCCATGCGGCCGAGCGTCTTGGCCACTCGATCAGCAATCTCCTCGTCCGGGTGACTGATGTTGACGCGGTCAAACTCGTGCACGATGAGGAAAATGTTATCCACACCAACTGCAAGAACCAGGAAGGGAATCACCTCGGCGATGATGAGTGTGACTTTGATTCCAAGGGCCGAGAAGAGCCCGACCGAGCCGGACACTGACATCAGGACGATCACGATGCCTGACACTCCCAGGCTGAACTTCGACTGCACCAGCACATTTGATGGATTGGCCAACAGCGACCGCAGCGTCACACTGCCCGAGCCAAGTGCCAGCGAGGCATAGATGAACATGACCACGTAGCTGAGCACGACAATCTTTGCATCCGTGTTGGTTGACTTGTTCAGTTCCTCTTCCAGACTGCGCTCCGTGTTGAAGGATAGACTGAGCCCGCGCTTGGAGGCTTCCTGTTGGTATATCAGAAGATCATGCTTCAGCGCCGCCTCCCACTCCATTGCCCGAGCCTCTTGAACCGTACCGGGCTGGGCATTTTCCACGACCCAGGTGACAACCAGGGCCTTTGCCTCGGTGATATTCTCAAGACTGTCGTAGCCACCGAGTGCACGGCCTGGCAACAGAGGATCTTTATAAGGAGGAAGACAAAGCATTGGATCGCCCGGGGAATTGGCGCAGTGCTTGATCAAGTCCCGCCATTCGCGATCCAGGCCGGATTGGAACCAGCCCCTGACAGATTGTACAACACATGCATCTCCAGTCGGGTTGAAACAGACATCGTCCAACGTCAGGCCGCTGTCTGTCATCATGCGGGCAATATTGTCCTCCATGTCAAACAACCATCTCAGATTGTCATAGCTCAGCACCGGGCCGGAGGAATTGACCAGGAAGACTTGCTCGGTGCGGTAAAAGGGACCAAAGTTATCGTCAAAGAACGCCTTTTCTTGAGCAGCAGCAGAATCAGGACTGACCCAGAGCCGCACAGGGTCCTTCTCGACATCAAATCTCAGCCAGCCAAGACTCAGCAGTCCAACAACCAGGATACTGGTTCCGATGGTCACGCCGGGATACGATGCGCAGAAGCCGCCGAGGGCACTGAATGCCCGGTCTAAAACTTGATTGAGAGCGTAGTTGAGCGTTGGTCGATCCAGAATGCCGGCATTGTGGATATAGTCGTCTTCATCGTCCTCCTCGTCGTCACTCAGACCGGGGTCTTGGAGCAGGCGCAATCGCTCCGTTTTCCTCTGCAGATGGCTTCGGTACCACACATGCCCAGCAATTGCGGTAATCAGAAGCAGGAGACTGATAGTGTAGACAATGATGACGGCAAAAGAGAGGCAGGGTAGCAAGCCGACATGGCAGTATTTGGCATCCCCAACCGCTGGCAGAGTAGGACAGACAACAGGGCAGTCGACGCAGGTGCATCTGAAGGCCGGATCGCTGTCATTACACGCATGAGGCTTGATATCCAGCGGTCCCATCCCGGCCGTGTCCTTGTCTCGTGGCTTCTCCAGGAAGTTGATCTGGAACGGACTTCCGAGAAAGGGCCGCTTCTGGCCGAGGAAGCTCAAGAATTCCGAGTAGTTTCTCGCATTGCCGCCAATGAAGGCCATGGCCTTGCCACCACTCGCCCCGTTCTTGACCTCTTTGCAGCTGTCATAGAAGCCGCTCTGGTACTCGTGCGACCATATTTGGTCTAGCTCGGTGACCACCGTCTTCTTCTCATTCGACACCGCTGTGTCTGTGACGTTGATAAAGAGCGACTGGTCGGGAGAGCAGGTGAATGTACAGAAGATGTTGAAGAAGTTGTCCTTGCACGCCGGGCACGAGGCAATCAGTCCCTCCGCCGTCTTGAGATTGCTCTTCAGGTCATCAATCTGGCTTTCGTCGCAGCAGACGTCAGAATCTTGCCATTTCGCACCACATAGATTCACCAGCTTCTCTCTTAATGTATCCGATGGCTGCGACGCCTTTTCATTATAGACACACGGCAGACTCGTAAACTCCCATGGCTTGTGGCCGCACTTGCCTCGGAGCGCGCATCGGCCGGCTTCGTGCACCGCGGTCGGGCTGTCAGCAAGGGCGCCGACGATCTGTCCAAGCAGAGCGACTGCCGCTACAGTCACTGATGAGAGGAGCATTGGGCATGCAGGTTGAGCCAAGCCGGATGCCGGGCAATGTGCACAAGACTATGCTACCGCAGGAGGCGTTTCGCGGCTGCCTGGGCCGGACACTGGCTGTGGCTTGTTCACAGGTAAGGGAGGAGTGCAGTGCTGATTCAGGAAGAATCACAGGCAAGGTTCATTAAGTGAGATCACAATACAACAGCATGTAAGAGCATAAACCCTGCTTCCTTGGTGTGCTGGTGATTTGTTTGTGTTCTGTGCAGAGAGAGGTAAAGTCGAGCCGCCGTTGCGCCACCATGATGTCATAGTCGCTGTTGTATGACTCAGCACACCCCACTACTGTGTAATCTGGGGTGCCAAGACGGTAACAACATTACTCCGGTAGATCGAGTCAATATTCTTTTGCTGCTTTGATATTCTCGAAGGAGACTGAATGATATCACTCCTTGCCCTAAGAATGTTTGTCTAGCCAGCACAGGAGTTTCATTGACTTTCCAGAACTGTTACACTAGTTAATCAGCCTTGTGCCAAGCCTTACGGGCCTGGAAAACTGCCGAGGTTTAGCTGAAGACACCGAACTTCATCGTGACCAAGAGAGATTGCTTGTAGCCTTTGGGCCAACTCTCAGCCTTCTCAGAAGATGCTTAGCAGACTTTCACTCACATTACCACCACGGCAGATAACTACACCGTGTGGGAAGAGGTTCTGTCGCGGGTTCACAACTGCGTCTATCCATGTGCGACTGCCGACAACTGTGTATCGACTGCAGTTGGAGCCAAAGCCAAATCTCGTTGTCTATAAGGAGGATGGCGAATTTTCCGGCACTGGTGATCACCAGATTTCAGTATCTGAGGATGGTCTGGTATACCCAAGGATATCTGAAAAAGCCCCGAGTATGAAGAAATAAATGCCTCTGCGGAAATCAACACTGCTCTGTTACTAAGACATTTTCTCCAGCTTCCAATGGACCTGTCTTCATGCCGAATACAATCCTGATGCAAGATTTGGCCAGAAATGCATTCGATCAGTATCTGGAGGAGGACGAAACCAGAAGGCCGGTGCTTCTCAGTATTAAAAAAGGTACGGCCGCAAACGTTCAAGCCTGGACCACCGGCCCCTGAAGACTTATTATAGCGTTGTTGAAGACTTATTATTTCATTATTCAGGCACGCTCTTACCCTCGTCTCTTGTTGCCTTTTACCATGATCCCTCTCAATTCTCGCTTCAGCCATTGCGACCGATGCGGCTATCAGGTTAGTCCCTTTCTCTCCCTGGGTACAGTATACCTAGGAGGGGGCCGTAACGGTCACTTATTCTTGTCTAGAACTAAACAGCGTTCTCTCTGAACTTTACGCAAAGCATGCCACAATCATTGATGCCGAGAAATGGTTTGACGAGAACCCCTTCCACGATGCAGCTGCAGATGCAGATATCGACCAGTCCCTTCTCCCTTGAAGATATATATACACACACATGTACACCATAATCCCCAACTACAAATACACACTTTGTACAACACAGCCGTGATTATCCTTGATAATGACAACTCACTACTCTCCTTCCCCTGACACCGATGCCTAAAGTTAGGACCTCTCTGTTGGCTTTTGGTATCGATCTCGCCATTCGGACTTTGTCATGATCTCGCCTTTGGTGGCAAAAAGATTGTTGATACTCGCGTTCAATTCTGCTAGTGTCAGTCGACAGGTTGCCTGTACCCCGTCCCCTTTTTACTGGGATATTTGAAAATAACACACCCTGCAGCGTCATCTCTTGGGCCGGTTGCAAGGAATAATGATCCCCTCTTTCGTGTACAAGCACCAGGTTGTCTGGGAGCGGTGTGGCTACATTTTGGTCAGCTTCTGAATATTTTGGATTGAAAGGAAAAAAAAAAGAATAATAGAGTGAACCTTTCGGGATGGAATAGATGACCACACTTCCAGAATTGATGGTGAAATTCCTCACCAGCTGGTGCAACATCGGAGTATTAGGGCGTAATGAGGCGCCGTTCGGGCCTTTGAATGTTGTAGTCAGTTTATATATATATATTGGCAAGAGATTCAATCCATGAATGCCCTCAGCCAGTCAGTCAGGAGTATATTTTACCTCGATACGTCTCTGGACTTGTAATTGCTTTCGGCTTGACTTTGCCGGCTTCACTCACGATGTCGTAGCTTCCGGTTTTCTTGACTGCTCTGTCTCGAATAGAGATGATGGGGCCGTTGTTGATACGGAATAACTCCTTGGGAATCGTAGTGAAGCGATTGATGTATCTTGCCATTGTGATGCTTGTGCTGCGATGATAGTATGGGTACTCCCGATCCCAGTAGGCGTCTGGGACCGTTTTGTATCGATATCGATGAACTGGTGGTAATTGATTGATTAATTCCTTCCGTCTACAGATCTATGTGGAGGAACAGTTTGGCGGGTGCCTAGGCTCCGCCAAGCCGCCCTAGTCAATATTCGGAAAGGCGTCGTTCAACGTGTGTCGTGGTACCGACACCGACAGATGGTGATCCAGAAATACACGTGTAGGATGTTCGAGACCACTCGACTTTGACTCCGCAACACTAATGCCTCGTGTGTCAGATATGTGATGATTGACAGGTGTTCCATCACCAACATGGTCTAGCGCTTCTTCTCGTTAGGCTAGGCCAGATTCGGCTGCCAATCGGCTGACGTCGTTCTCGAGCAAAATGCTTGCGTGATATCAATGTACACGTTATTAATATTCCCACCAGCCTGATTTCTACTGCATCTAACCGTCAGTATATCATGGGTACAGGTTGCTGCAACGGCTCTCAGCCATCCCCTGTTGTCGAGAATAGCCCAAGGGCGTCTACCGACTCCGGCAACATCTCTCGCACATGCAACCATAGTCGCTGCAATGCCAAGTCCAACACCCCGTTGCCTAAAGTTGTCGATGCCTGCTGTGACAGCGACAGCGACAGCGACAGCGATGTCAAAGGGCCTGCTGGGTGCAAGTCTGTCTGCTGCAGTCCTGGCGCCACAGCCACAACCCCAAAAATCCAGGACTCTTGCTGTGGTGGCGGCGATTGCGAACCATCCACCGATGTCGGCATCAAGTCCGGCTGCAGTTCTGATGCCAACGCCGACAAAAGCTGCTGTGTTGGTGGACGTTTGTTGATGGATGATGGGTCTGACTGTTGCAGTACCAAGGATGGGACCACTAACTCCAACAAGGAACCCAACTGCTGCTCCTTGGAAGAGGAGTGTGATGGTCTGCTGTCCTTCGTTTTATTTCCCTGGAGCAGGTTGACTAATTCCTTGCCATAGATGAATGTCTGATCTTTGCTGCTTCCACTGGCGACGGGCGCACCCACGGCAAGGCCGCGATGCGTCCTTCCAGCCAGCAATCGAATCGCAGCGAATTTTACCGCGCATTTGAACGATATAAAGCCCTGCTTGATAGTGCTAAATGCATCTGCCAAACTGTCCTCGAGGAGAAGGGTATTTCATGCTGCGCGCAGAAGAAGCTTAAAGCTCGGCCTGCTAAGTATAAGCCTGGATCCTCTGCTCGCACAAAGGTTGAGTCTGGTAGCAGTCCGAAGGCAAATGCTTGTACAATGGCAAACCCTGGCGAAAAGTCTTGCAAGCCCAAGGCTAAGGGCTGCTGTAGCACCCGCGGGGCTGGCCAGACTGGTACATGCAGCTCCGTGGGGACGGCTAAGTCGGGCTGTTGCGCCAGAACAAGGAGCCCTCCCCCTGATGATATCAAACAAGGACGTTCTTGCTGCTCTACTGCGGTTGAGATTGTCCCGAACACTGGAGCGTCCTCTCGCATGAAGCGATCAGCTCGTTTTGTTGACCCAGAGAACGATTCCGCTTTTGAGCACGTGGCCCTCTCTGTCGAAGGTATGACCTGCAATGATTGTGCTGAGAAACTCGCCAGGACGTTGAATGCTATTGCTGGAACTCACAACGTCCGTCTCAATTTCGTCCGTGGACAGGCTGATTTCGACATTGAACCATCGCTTGTTAGCATCGACAGCGTTCTCTCCAAAGCGCGAACCGCAACAGGGTTTATCATTAACCGGATCAAACAAGGCGCCGATGAGACCTTGCATCTGCTTGTTTCTGGATCCGCCGCGCGCGCCCTGTCAGAGCTAGACATTGAAGGCCTCACCGATGTGACAGTCATTAATAAAAGCGCCGTCAGTGTTGACTATGATCCAACTGTTGTTGGTGCCCGAGACCTGCTTGACAAGATCGGCGCTCTCAGTAACGGACTGGCTTCTCCCGGCGCTGACCCAGCTGTCTCTGGCGGCCGACGCAAGTTCCAGAAGTTGATTGGCATGACTGCTGCGTCTGCCACCGTCACCATCCCAGTCGTCACCCTGGCATGGGGCCAAGACTTAGTATCAGAGTATACGCGAGGGATCGTGTCATTCGCACTCGGTAGCTTGGTCCAAATCCTCGCCGTACCAGTGTTCTATAAGCCTGCTCTGCGCGCCCTCATTGTCTACCACTCTCTCGAATTGGATATGCTGGTCGTTGTCAGTATCACAGCCGCATACCTGTACTCCGTTGTTGCTTTCAGCTTCCGACTTGCGGGCAGGCCTTTGGAAACCGGTGAGTTCTTTGAGACAAGCACTATGCTTATCACCCTTGTCATGCTTGGTCGCCTCCTAGCGAGCTATGCTCGTATTCGTGCCATAGCCGCCGTCTCGATGCGGTCTCTCCAAGCCACGACTGCTCTTCTTGTCCATGAGGACGGTGGAGGTGAACAAGAGATTGACTCACGGCTCTTGCAGTATGGCGATTTGTTTAAAGTGCTACCTCACTGCCGTATTCCCACTGATGGCGTCGTTGTTGAAGGCATCAGTGACGTGGATGAATCTATGCTTACCGGAGAAAGTCTTCCAGTAGCCAAGCAGCCTGGGTCGAATGTTATTGCCGGCACAATGAACAGTGCGGGAACACTGCTGGTTCGACTATCTGAATTGCCTGGCAAGAATACGGTCATGGATATTGCTCGTATGGTTGATGATGCTTCCAACTCCAAGCCCCCCGTGCAAGACTTGGCCGATCGAGTAGCCAGCTACTTCTTGCCTGTTGTTTCGGTCACAGCTCTCGTTGTCTTCACCATTTGGATCATCGTTGGCATCAAGGTTCGCAAGTATGGAGGTGGTGAAGCGGTCGCGGTTGCTATCACCTACACCATCGCCGCTCTTGCCGTTTCCTGCCCTTGTGCAATCGGTTTGGCTGTGCCTCTGGTCCTTGTCATTGCCGGAGGAATCGCCGCTCGTGGCGGTGTGATTATCAAGTCTTCGGAATGCACCGAGCGTTCGCGCAAGGTGACCGATGTTGTCTTTGATAAGACAGGCACTTTGACCCAGCCTGGCCTGGATGTCCTCGATGAGGATTTCTTCGGCAATGATCGAGATGAAGCTGTCGGCATTATCAAAGCAATGGTCTCTGAGAGCAAGCACCCAGTCTCGGTGGCTGTTGCAAAACATCTGGGAGGGTGGACTGAAACTGCTGTCAACATCTCTGACCTGCAAAGTATCCCTGGTCTTGGTGTTGAGGCTCGCCGAGGCCATGCTCTATTTCGTGCTGGCAACGCCCAGTGGACTGGCCACCAGCAGCACCCCAAGGTCAGCCAGTTCTTGCGCGATGGACTCACTGTTCTTCTGGTCACCCGCGACTCGATTCCTGTGGCACTTTTCGGCCTGCGTACTCGGGTTCGCCCTGAAGCAGCCAAGGTAGTCGCCGAGCTCAAGCGCCGCGGCATCACTGTTCACCTTGTCTCCGGTGACCAGCGCCACGCAGTTAACGCTATTGCCTCTGCTGTAGGCATCAACAGTATCCTCACTGTTGCTCAGTCCACCCCTGACGAGAAACGAAATTATGTCGCTGACCTTATGGATCAACAGAAGTATGTCCTCTTCTGCGGCGACGGAACCAACGACGCTGTTGCGGTTGCCCAGGCGAATATCGGTGCCCAGATCAGCGACTCTGTCACCTCGAGCGATGTGACTGGGGGAGCTGCTGATGTCGTCTTACTTTCTGGTCTCGACGGAATTCCATTCTTGCTTGATGTCAGCAAAGCTGCATACCGACGTATCGTTTTCAACTTTGCGTGGTCTGCAGTGTATAATGTGCTGGCCATCCTGCTGGCTGCTGGAGCATTTGTCAAGATCCGTATCTCGCCTGAGTATGCCGGCGCCGGTGAACTGGTTAGTGTTCTGCCAGTGATTGCCGCAGCCATGTCGATGCTTCTTTGGAAGTTGGGGCCTTGAAAGAGTGTCAGCACCCAGAATGCCAGTGTTGTAAGAACCCTATATCCAAAACAAAAAAAGACAGGCAATAGTCTGGAATCCTGATATATGTACGTGTGTTACAAGAAGAAGATCTGTAACAGGATCGTAGAGTCAGAGTTCACATCTGTGTGTGTCTCTTTTGCACACTGGTTGAAAACGATGATACCTAGTCATCACCATCGTCTTCAAAGTCTTGGAACGGGAAATGATGCTCGGTTGCCTCAGTTTCGAGGTCCGACTCGCAATGCTTGAGCAGCTCAGACTTGATCGTATCACGAACTTGGATGGCACGCTCAAGAGAGGCATCATCGGGCACCCAACCCACAGAATCAATCCCAATGTACTCCTTCATTTCCGTCAACTCGGTCAATTTCTCCTGCTCTTGCGCATAAAGATCAGTGGCCTCGGCCACTTCTTCTGTCGTATAGTAGATAGGAGGTTCAGAAGGAATTGGGATTCTAGCGCCGCCGCCGCCGCCCCCAGGCACGATGACATCTCCGTTTTTCAACGCGTTCAGCGGCCAGTTCTGACAGACAGCGAAAAGAGTGTTCTTCAAAGTCAGCGAATCACCCTCCCATGGCGCACTTGCCACGCTGAACAGCTTCGCGCGAGTCATCAGACTGGTCTCGGAAATGCAACTGAAGTGGCTGGGGTTTTGCTTCATCGTGAGAGCAGCATAGAGGAAATGGACCAGCCGTTTCCTCATCGTTTCCTTGATCTGCTCTTGCTCACTTTCCTCCATTTGCTCGAAGTTTGGCGGAAGCTTCACTTCTGGTTGGGTCAGTTTCTCTGAGACTGGGTCCCCCCAGTTCTGAAAGTGCTGTGGAATAGAGGCAGCCAGGCAAAGGGGTAAGATCACTGCATGCTGCCAGTCAATGAGACCAACAATATCATTCTCCTCATTGACAATGATATTATTCGGGGATAGGTCGGGGTGGCGTAGGACTGGGCGTGCAAGTGCATGATCATCAGGCAGCTCAAGGTAGGGCGAAACCTTCAAATAGTCATTTAAAAGTTTGATGTGGTCCGATGGTGAGTGGAGCTTGAGGCCATGCAGCTCTCGAAGATAGCGATTGACGTGCAGCCGCGGCTTGCCATATGTCTGGCAATAGCTGATTTCGCGCTTGGCTGGAGCCTCGAAACATTGGCTGAACCCGCGCCCTGAAAGTTGATTAGATACAGGTCAGTTAAAACTATTCTGGAGACAAGAAAGGCGTACAAGGCCCGCGGTTGACGTCCAGTGATGCTCGTTCCTGATACCACCATTCGTACTTCACAGTTGGTCCCAGAACAAGGTCATTGCCGCCGTCATCGGACGCAGAGCTTTGATCAATTGGCACTGCCAAAGCGTCGCTGTCCAGATCTTTCCGGTGATACAAGCTGCCATTTGCAGCAAAAGGAATCGCCATGTATTTGGTTTCAAGGTCGACAATCTGACTCATGATCTTGAGCCGAGCCTTGTTGGTCATGGAAAACCACTGATCGCCGAGGGGCTTGCCATCAACCTTCTCGAGGATAACATATTCAGTTCCCACCGGATTATGACAGGTCGTAGAGTAACCCAAAACCTTTGGAACGGGTAGGCCGTGTGAGCGCAGCAGGAACAGAGTAGCAGCCTCGCTAGCAATAACCAGATTCTTTGGGGTTGTTTTTTGATAGGGTATTCGGGCAAGAACGGTATATCCATCGCTGAACGATACTTCGATCATCCGGTTGAAGCCACCTTCAGCTAGCTTTGTGATGGAGGTGAGCTCCGACAAAGACCGCCTTGTAGAATTGCACACGGTTTCTGCAAGGCCATCGACATTGAACTCGACATGTCGTTCTGTCAACCGTTTTTTCTCGTTGAACCTCAAAATTAAAAATCAGTCAGTTCAATCTTGCAAATTATCATAACCGAGCTCAGAATTGCCATGGAGTGCTTACAGGAATCTTCCTCCCGTGAAGTCAAAGAGGTCGGAGCCAACATGACGAGTAGCCATTGCTCGTCTAAACGGGGCCAGGCTCCGGGCAGCAGCCCGTCCAAATCGCATGCCTGGGAAGCGAGAAGGAACACCACAGGGTCGGTGATAGTCAGCAACAAAGTAATGCTTCCAAAAGTAATGTGCTCGTTCAGGACGCGACGCGTATCTTTGGTCGACAGTGATACCACAATACTATTATTGCCTCTTGCAAATTTTGAATGTATTTATTTCTGCCTTGGAGAGGATCGATCTCGGCAGCGGATTTTGAAGTCTACAGCTTATGACACAGCAGTAGAATATCAACTTCCAACTATTTTAAAAGAATTTTCTGAAAGTTGCTGGCTAACATAAGGGGAATTGGGACAACCTGGCATGGACTCATGACAGGTAGTCGAAGGGGACAGGCGGTTGTGGTAGCGTATCCGGACTAGCGCATTTCCCTTGCTTGGCATTTCCCTTGCTTGGGCAAACCCTCTGTCAAACAGTTATGATTGGTGGAAATGTAGTCATGTGTTTGTTGAAGTGGGGATGCTGAATTGAGTTGAAACTGATCTATGAGCTCTGCAATTCTACATACCCTTTTTTCCTGGCGCTCTCGTTCACCATAGCGTGTGGCTGGGAATGACTCCTTCTTCCGCATACGGCGTATAGATAACAGGACTCCGGATTCTGTATAGATCTCAATAGCGTTGGCTTAATGACAAATTTAGTAACAATTGTGATCACGTGATATTGGATCACGTAATCGGGGATCGTGACACCCTCCATTTCAAACTCGATCAGACGTAGTGATCGCATACGAGCAGCGACTGAGAAGAGCTCTAAATCCCGGACGGATACTAAACTGCAGGCTCGGTACTCAATAAAGCAGGATGCATGTTGGCACAGACTTTCGTCATTCTCAATGATCTAACATGGCAAAGAATTTCTCGAATCCTGAACAAACCCAATCACGAGCCGTCAGGGCAAAGAAGCGCAGTAAGGACCCTGAGAATCATACATCGACCGAACGACCAAGGAAGCGTCTACAAACCCAAGAGCCTCCCCGCACGAAGCAGGCCAAGAGAAAACGACATCAAGAAGACGAAGTCCATCTCCCTCGCGTCTCGCCTGAATCATCACCTAAACGACTGCGAACATCTGCGGCTCCTACTCAGAAGACAATTGGGGAGGCTCGGATTGAGTTCTGGAGAGAGGGAGGCACCTGGCCAACAGAAGAACAAGAGACAACAATGCATCGTTTTCGAGAACTTGTTGATGATGCGCGTGCGAGAAAACGATCGCAGAGCCGTAAACGCTCAAATGCCTCGTTAGCCTCGGAAACAAATCCGACACAGAGTACGAGCAGTATGTCGCGGGATCAGAAGTGTGCTCCGTATAGGCATCCACTGGTTCAGCGTCAACTGAAGGAGTGCGGCAGCTTTATGGATGATCACGAGCTCGGCATTTCAGCGGAAAGCGAAAAGCTTTGCCAGCAGCTCCTAAAAGAACCACAGTCAGTGCCTCAAAATACTCTTTTCTCCGATGATGAACTGTTCAAGAAGACGTGTAAAAGGGTCAAGGGTGAGAACGAGACAAAAGTGGTCCGCGATATTTCGCAGCTCATTGTTCCGTCAGCTGAGATACTGGCTGACAAGGGAGCCAAACATCTCGCCATTCTTCGAGAGACTACCAACGCATGCTGGACCAATTCCATCCCTTTCATCAATCCTCCTGGTCCTGGTCCTGGTCCTGGTTCTCGTTCCGGACCTCGACCGCAGCCAGATTTTGGACTGGGATTCGATAGAGATGCTTTTAATCCCGAACAGCTGCAAAAGCTTCAACCTTTTCTCGGTGACCTCCTTGCTGATTCCTCCTTCTTTGCAGCAACTTATCAGATGTATTTTCCATTTCTCACCAGCGAGGTGAAGTGCGGAGACGGTGAACTTGATGTAGCTGATCGACAGAATGCTTATGCTCAGTCTGTCATCTTGCGCGGTCTGCACTCACTTTTCCAGCTGGTTGACCAAGAGAAAGAATTGCATCGGGAGATTAATGGCTTCTCAATATCTCATAACGACGAGGATGTGAGAATCTGGGGCCACTACGCCGTTATTGAGGGGAAAGATGTCAAGTTTTACCGGCATTTGATCTCCAAGTTTATTTTCGCGCCATCTGGAGAAGGGGATCAGAGGTGGAAAGCGTACAAGTTCGTCAAAAATGTATACGACTTGTGGCTTCCCAAACACTTTGAAAAATTATGCTCCGTCATCGACATGCTACCGACTGACTTGAACTTTGATGTTTCCGAGCAGGATCTGGCCTCTTCACGCTCGGGATTATCCCAACAACTTGAAGATTACAGCTTCGCTGAGGAAGGAATAATACCGAATAGCCTACCAAGCGTTCAGCCAATCACCCCTGACACCACGATCAACGCTGGGTCCAGCAACTCCAAGAAGAAAAAGAAAAAGACGAAGTGACGACTTGCACTCACTCACCATTCACGTCAGACTCAGCTGTATCTCTTGCGTCGGGTAACACACGCTAACTGCGAGCCGCATAGGGTTTGTGATGATTTTGAAAATCGTTCATCTGTGCCTATACCTGGGCCAGCTGAATGCTCCTCCCGATAGACTCGTAGATAGAGGAGATAATCAATTAATTGCCATTAGACCATCGATATCAATACCAAATCATCCCCTATCCTTATAGGAAGCGAGCGTACCCATAGTTACAGAGACCGAAAACGAAACCACCAACGGGAGGGGCGCCACTATCAACACGAGGGTATACTACAATGTCAAGAATACCTGTACAAAGGGGCAAATTTGGACGAAAGATGGGAAATACTCCCTGGGAGGTCGTGGAAGCATGAAGAGCCTCTCGATGAAGAAACCGCCGATGGTCCAACGTTCTTTGTTCCAACGAGGCTGGTTATCGTGGAAGAAGCAGTATTGATCCGTACGTCTCCTCTCCCCACTGTGATAAATCGTCGCGAAACAAGTGATATAGCGCAGTAGGACCCGTATAGAGATGCTGCCGATCCGGACAACGACGACAACGACGACAACGACGACAACGACGATGGCGGCGGCGGTGGCTCCCCATCAGCATCGAACTTACTTCTCGATGGGGCAGATCAGCGAGTTCGTTGCCCCAGGACAGCGCGCAGACATTGCCACCAAGCAGGAAGCAGCCCCCCACCCCACAATGGAGAGATATCTTGGCTTATTTCCACAGCATGGGGCGGTGGTTCCTGATATAGGTGATTGGTCTTCGACCAGGTAGGGGAGAGTGTCTTCAACTTGCACAGAAGGGAAATAGCTGATCAGCCCTCATACCAGCTGGCCGCAGCGTTCAAGTCTTCGGCTTGGGAAAGAGGTAGGGGATCATCTGCCATTCCCGGCTGCTCCTCTGGCATCTCTGGCGCTCAGGAATCTCCAGGCATTGAGGTAGTGGACAGCCCAGTGCTCTGGAATCTAACAAGGTGGACTGACCTGCCCGAATATCAACAAATTGCATCACCGATGTCTGCAAATTCATTGGATAGCCAGAGTCGACCATGACCTGATATCAGAGCCAGGATGCGTGGGTTATTATAAGTTACAGCGCAAATTGCAATTGGGAAAATACGGAGGTAGTAGGGTGCTGCACTGGTGCCAAGACCGACGGGCGTTCCACTTTTGTTCCGACCAGGGTTGGTTATGACGTTAGCGAAACGTGGGGCGATTCGATGCCCCACAGGGCTTATTACGGTAACTTACCCAGGTATGTCGAACAGAGAGATCGAGTGATCCTTGATTTGCACCAGGATTTATGTCAACAGGGGTGTTGGGTCTGGATTTTACTTGGCTATGAATAGCAATGAACCAATCTACCGGTCTTGGGCCGAGGTCAATCTGGATGAAGTGCCTACAGTATGGGATGGGTATCTCTGGGTACGCTGTTGTCAAGGCAATTGCCCACATAGTCAGTCGCTGCCCGTAAGTAAAATGGCCGAATGGTGGAAGGTGGAGTGAGGGGCAACCTGTTCGAGGGCTAGGTCGTTCTTTCCTCAAGAACATTGGAAGGCACACTCCACGGAGCACGTTCTCTGAACTCGCAGCCAAGACACGGATAGCGGAGATTGGCTCAGCCTTAGATGCTCGATGCAGAAATTTTTCCATCTGGAGGGATTGATTGTGACAGTACTCAGTCATCAGATGATCAAGATCAAGGGCACACGTGCCAAAACGAGGTCCAGAGACAGCTGGTTGGATAGCACCGTTGCTGCTGTTCGATCACAATACCAACACTGTCAGGACTCAGGAGATCCCTAGTTCTTGGATGGAAGAACGCCCCTGGATGAAATCTTGGCCAACTAAGTGTAATCACCTAGGAACGGTAACGCAGGGGAGCGGAAGCCAGTGAGGAGACTACTCCTGTAGGCAGCGGGCGGGACAATAGACAGAATTCCCCGAGAGGACGAAGAAGCTGAGGATAAGGACAAGAATACCGGCTGATACGGGCTGCTCGCTTCAAGCCGCTTGGTGTTGAGGTCTGGGTCACGAGAATCTCGTTGACGCTCCACCGGCCAAGGATGCATTCACAGCACGTTGGTTCTTCGCATGGGAGGCTTTATCGACTCAGGGATCGTCGCCTCAGTTTGGGGGGCGACTGGGCGGCGACCTTCGCGCCTGCGCGACTGGCCAAACCCCTGGACCACTTTTTATTGTTAGCGGCCGACTTGCCACTCCCCTTTTGCGCAGCAACAGCCAATTACAGCCATCCACCCTCGCTACTAGGTGGAGACCGCTTATCAAGCCCCCACCAACCACCAGCCTAGCGTCCCTGAAAAGTGGAGTCCACCAGAGATAGACTTCTTCCTACTTCCTCGCCAAAGGCCACGCCAGCCGTGTCAAGCGGCCAAAATGCCCGCCATACAATTTCGACAGCCCGACAAAACGGCACGCGCACAAGCAGGCCAGAAAATGTGGATATAGATAGGTAGGTGGGATTTTCCTTCTTCTTGCTGCTGCGCTTGCTTGCCATCCTTCAATTCTTACGCTCGTTCCGCTCTTTTAACTGCCTCGCCCATCATGTTGTGGCCCGATCGTGCTTCGCTGCTCCTCGGCGTTCTCGCAACTGTAGCGACGGCTGCTTCTGATTCTCAAGGTCGCCATGTTCTCAAGGCGCGGCATATTGTTGACGAGCCCGCCGACGCTTACGACTTCGTGATTGTGGGCGGTGGCCTTGCCGGGCTTGTCCTTGGTGGTCGATTGAGTGAAGACTCGAATCACACTGTGCTGGTCCTTGAGGCCGGTTCTAGTGGCGATGACTACAGAGAAAGAATAGGTAAGGACCTGAAGTTGAATGTGTTGCTGGGAATTTGTTCTGAGAGAAGTAACTAGATACACCTGCATCCGCATACTACTCATCACTATGGGAAACACCCCTAAATTGGGGCTTTACGACAGTGCCGCAGACTTCGGCAAATAATACAGAGTGCCCTTGGCCGAGAGGGAAGACTCTGGGAGGTGAGTTACGCGCGCCACAAGCTGAATGGCGCAGTGATTAATGAACTCTATAGGCAGCTCTGCCATCAACGGCATGTACCTAAATCGACCGGGTGAGATTGAAATCAATAACTGGCAAGAAATGCTGGGAGACATGGACGGTGCCGAAAACTGGTCGTGGAAATCCTTCTATGCAGCCATGAAGAAGAGCGAGACCTTCACTCCGCCATCTGAGGGAACTGCTCAACAAGCCGGCATCGAATGGGACAGCTCCAGCCACGGTACCAGCGGGCCCATCCATCACTCCTACCCTGGCTTGTACGTTGAGGCCTCGATCCATGCATAATAGCACTGCTAACCATTTGCCACAGCAATTTCCCACTGAATGGCCAGTGGTCGCAATCGGCTCAAATTGCCGGCGTCGACATTGTCAAAGATCCCTACGGTGGTGACAACTGGGGCGCCTATGTCTCGACCTCGGGCATCAACCCAACTAACTGGACTCGCTCCTACAGCAAATCAGGCTATCTTGATCCATTGGAGCCTCGCGATAACTACGACGTCCTAGTCAACGCGCATGTTACTCGAATTCTATTCAACGATACCACGCCCAGCAATCTGACCGCAAACGCCGTGGAATATACGACTGACAACGGCAATACTTTGCTCACTGTCAAGGTCAAGAAGGAAGTCATCCTTGCCGGAGGCAGTGTTGGCTCCCCAGCAGTCCTGTTATACTCTGGCATCGGCCCCAAGGATGTCCTCACGGCAGCCGGTGTGGAAGTGGTGTCAGAATTGCCCGGTGTTGGTCAACATCTGCAGGATCACATCTCTGTGTCAACACAGTGGACCACTGATCAGATCACTGCGGGGGATATCTACTCAAGCAACAGCTCCGAGAGCAGCACTGCAACTTTTCTCTCTTATGTCCCGGATGCCGTCGCCTACGTCAACTCAACCACCTTCTTTGGAGACGCTGTGGCCAGCATCCAATCCACAATCTTGTCTCAAATCGATGATTATATGCCCACCTCGCCTGGCGCATCGGACGAAACCGTGATTGCCGGGTACAGAGCCATCTACGAAGCTACTGCCAAGACCATCTTCCCGTCCCCTCTTGGTCTGGCCGAGTTTCTGATCGGGAACAACCTGGACGGCAAAGTCAACATGGGCGCCGCCCTGCAACACCCATTTTCACATGGCAGCATCTACATCAACAGCAGCAATCCTATGGACTATCCCGTCATTGATCCTGGCTATCTGAAGCACCCAGTTGATGTCCAGATCTTGCGCGCGGCACTGCAGCTTATTCGCAAGATCGGAAACACCGATCCTATCAAATCTTCGTTGAACAATGAGACCTGGCCTGGTCCCGAGGTGCAGACGGACGACGAGTGGGACACATGGATGCGCCCCAACATCTTTACCGAGTACCATCCCAGTTCGACTTGTGCCATGTTGCCCTTGGACCAGGGTGGTGTCGTCAATGCTGAGTTGAAGGTGTACGGCACCTCCAACGTGCGTGTAGCCGATGCCAGCGTTCCGCCGACCAGTTTCTCTGCTCATTTGATGGGCAGTACGTATGGTCTGGCAGAGCAGGCAAGCACAATTATCCGCAAATCTTGGAACCAGCGGTCGACGAGCAATACCACCAGTGCCAAATCAACAGCCTCTGCCACCACCACAGCCACTACATCGGCGACAGCCACTAGCTCGTCTGAGGACCCAGAGAAGACCGGTGGCGCCGCAACTGTCTCGATCTATTCCTGGACTACACTGCTGCTGGTCGGCGTTGGAATTGCCATGTCCACTGCATTCTAACTTGGGAGACGACCGACAATAACTCGCGTAACTCAACCCTGCAATTGGTACCTGGCAGGCAGACCCACCTGAACAGACCTAACCCAGCACCGCTGCGTCTTCAGCAGCTCACAACTTCCCTTTGAGATGTTAGCTTGGATCGACCTCAAACAGTTGATGAAAGAATCTCCAGCAACTGCAGGAAACCAACATACTGCTGTTCATCCATCGCCCAGGCTACAGCGACAACCACACCACATTACTTTCTTCTATCCCCCCCCTAAAGATGTGTATGCAAAGTCGTACACCGGAGTGGCAGCCCTGAAGTGAGAGCCGGTCTCGCATCCAGCGATAACAAGTCATGACCTGATGACAGCCGCACACAACACACACACACACTTAATGATTGCTTGGCACCTATTTCTTTTGAACCTGCCTCTCCCCCAGCCCAGCTCTTTTGTTGATATTTGTCCCTTCATGGTTGGAAAGCGAGGCATGGGTTGCTTGCATTTTGCATTTGCATTGGTCCCAGATTGGATATAACGGCCGGTCAAAACTCATTAGCATTGTTCATACCCCCTTTGGTCTAACAGTCAGTTAATTTAATCAATCTGTGACAATAGTACACTGTCTCTCTCTGAAATGTTCCTTAGATTTGCTGGCAATAATGTCTCCGATTTCGAGTTGGCTGTTCTTCGACCAGTGTCATTCATATATGTATATCATGATGCGAGTAAGACAAAAATAAGGGACAACAAGCAGGAGATTTTGACTTTTGATTCCATTTTTCTTCCCCAATGGTCTGTCTGTCTGCCTGCCTAGTAGAGATTCTCTTTCTGCTGTGCATTCTGAACACTGTTTGCTGTGCTTGGACTGCAGAATCAGGCCATACAAAGTGCTGAAGAATGGACAATTCAATCTCCAGTCTGATGGCGAAAGTTAGAGGCAGGCAGCCGATCTCTCTCTTGGTATCTCTCTTTCTCTACCTCATCCTTTCTCTTTCTGGGAATCAGGCATGACAGCAGTGCAGCAGCAACCAACATTCAGCTCTTTTCACTTCTCCTGCTCCATATAGTGATGAGGAGCAGAAGACCAAAAAATTGGTAGGCTCAACCTCACTGGTAAGCCGTTGCTGTTTCTGCTGCTGCTGCTTCTTCTGCTGCTGATAATATTTACTCACCTACTTTGCCTCGCAATCAAACTGCACGAGAATACAGTTGTTGTTGTTGTGTGCGGACTTTTTCCTTCTTTTGTTCTTTTCAAGAACACTGGCTCTTTGAATGTCCGCCCATCACAGAAGGAGCCCAGCGATCCATCTCATCCATCTCATCCAGGCAAGGCGCGCCGCAAAAACGAACAAAAAAATCAAAGGAGCGGAACTTAGAAACCCCGACCGCGACCGCGTCCCCTACCACGTCCTCCTCGTCCCCGGGGCCCACCGCGTCCACCGCCTCTGCCACCACGGTCGCCTTCCTTCCTGGCCTTGTTCTTTGGCTTCGGCTGGTCGTCAATCAGCAGGGTGTCGAGCGGGAGCGAGTCCGGCAGGATGAAGTATCGAATGGTCGAGCCGCGGATGTTGATC
Source organism: Chaetothyriales sp. CBS 135597 (assembly GCA_003709825.1). Classification (NCBI taxonomy): domain Eukaryota; kingdom Fungi; phylum Ascomycota; class Eurotiomycetes; order Chaetothyriales; species Chaetothyriales sp. CBS 135597. Next base: position 952,186 of record QQXN01000004.1, on the reverse strand, counting down.
GTGTCGAGCGAGATCGTCTCGCCCGTGGCCCCTCCTCCTGCTGCTTTGTTCTTGGTCGTCATCTTGACTGCTCGTAGCGCCGTGTTCATCTGCGGCGTGACCGACGTGATGGTCCCGTGCACGATCGTGCCGTTTTTCAGCTCGATTGTCACCGTCTCGTTGGCGCATTTCATTAGAAATCTGTTCGTCCGCGGGGGAAGAGCGAGCGAGCGAGCGGTCAGTTTTGATAGAAATGTAGGGTGGGCTGCGCAAAGCGCGCGCGTGCGGACTTTAACTTACCTGACGAGCTTCATGATGTGTTTGTTTGTTGTCTTTGTTGAGATGTGCTGCGGGGCGCAGAGTCAGAGGGTATGAAGAGGTGGGGGAGAGAAAAGGCTTGTCAGGCGTCGCGGGTGTAGCGGTGTCTTTTCGAGCTGATTTGGTTTACACCTCATTCAGCCTGCTGTCGTCGCATTTTCCCTTCGTCGCCCCGTTTCGTGTTGGCGTTGCCTTGGCCTGCAGGGATTCAAAAATCAGGCACAACAAAGCTGCCAAGAGTGGGTGTGGTGCTCAGACTTGGCATGTTTGCATTGTTCCAATCTTCACACACACTCTCTCCCCCTTTAAACTTAATCAGCAAGCATCAATCTTAATAATCATCATATGATGGATATCCACTGATCAGTCAACCAAAAGACCAGGGTGCCGGAGGGTGTTACTTAAACTTCCCGCCGGCTCCGGGTGGGCGATTATACGTGTAGTGTAGTGTACGTGTGTAGATACATGGTTCTGTCTCCCCCTTTCTCTCAAAACCCCTGACTCTCATGGTAAACCTGGGAAGGACGTTGGGAGACTTATCGCTTTTCTTATCCCTCTCAATCTCAAGTGAGACATTTGGCTTCGAAACCAATATATGCCCGTGCCGAGGAAGGCAAAAGGAGAAGAGGAGATGCCCGGATTATTATCAGCATCCTCCTAGAGCCTTCCACTCCAGCCGAAGCAGGCTGAAGATACACAGAGGGTCACACCACCATGTGTTGTGGTGCAATTTTTGAATTCTTCCAACAGCCACAATAACAACAGCACCAATAACATGCATGGGGGGGTAGCGAGGGGGTTAGTAAACCTCCCCAACACAACCAACTTGTGCTTAAAAACACACTTTGCCCCACTGTTCGCAAAAGGGTCCCGTCGGTGGTGGTACGGGTGCCGTGCTCTGCCATGGATTGACATGCTCAACATATGTTTCTAGGTTCTGAGGTTCCTGCGCAAGACTGAAGCTCTCTGCTGGATACGATTTTGAGGGTCGCCCAACACGTCGGTTCATCCTTCAAGAGCGCGTCCCGGGTCAGCCACACCACTGTCGACAGCGCGTAGGTCCAGCACGTGGATGAAGTCAAAAGGCTGTAGCCCCATAGGTTGGTGTTAGTTAAATGCTGACACACGGGTGGCTCGCCAAGCTCCTACACCATACACGTAGTAGTATACATCAATGTCGTGGCTAATATGGCCCGTCCTTGCTCTCGGCCACATCCGCATGGGCACGTCCGTCTGCTCCAATGATAATATAATGACCCGACTAAAACCCCATCTATTATGCAAGAAGGGCCCAGTGATGTGTCGGGCAATGAGTGAAGTGTCACATGCATTTGCCGTATATATAACACTCGGGATGGCCGTGATTCGCCGTCCTTTTTGGATCAGAAGCATATGGGTGTTCCCGCGTGTTGCCTGGCGTCTTGGTAGAACGTGTTCGACCTGGCTAGATATTAGTGTACAACTGTACAACAGGCTGAGGGAATAGTCCAAACTCAAGCTTTGATGAGGAAATCGTTGACGTTGCACATCACCTCGGCTCTTTCACAAGTGACCTGACCCAGCCCCTTGTCATCTGTCTGTCTGGCGGGCTCGGTTGGCTCGCCTGCCTTGCCTGCCTCCTCAACTGCTTCTCAACGTCTGCACTTCTGGTCTTGGCTGTTCAGTCTTGATAGCTCAAGGGCTTTCTATTGGCTGGCCATTGTGAGCGCGCTTGTACACGTGTATGCGTGCCAATGAGTCAACAACACCTTTCCGGGCAGATTCCGCATCACTCGCAGCCTGTAGCGTTGCCAGTGGAAGTACCAGCCAGCTGAGGAGAGGATGTAATTCTGTCAGGCTAGATCGTTTGCCAGCCCTTTGGATGAATATCTAACAGGGCCACTGGGTGAATTCGGCTTTGACGGAGACTTCTACCAAGCTGTCAGGAACTCAGCTACTCACCTGTCCCCGACAGCGAGTGCGTGGACTCTCATCTCATTGAGCTCACTGAGCTATTTGTGCATAACCATAGTACACGCATTGAGGGACAAAAAGTAGTTTCTCGGCGAATTGTTATTCCGCTCCGAAATAGAAGCTTCTCTGCCTCAACTTAACCTTGACCTCCGTTCCCATTGTTTGATCCGCCTCTCCTCTGTGTTTATCAAAACATGTCCTGGTATATCTTCCGGAGGCTATGATTCGCCATAGTAGGTCGGATCAAATCGGAATTTGCTATGCTACCTTCAGGATCGGGCCAATTCCGAGAGTGGGTATAGGTTTGGCTTCGCTCAATGCCTCGTCTCTCAGGGTTATCCCTGTCCCAAATGAGGTCTTTGCAAAGAGGCGAGTAAGTTCAGCGGCAATATGAGTGAGCCAAAAGGTGGCCAGGACGAGACGGCCCTGGACCAGAAGGTTTGTGCTCCTACGAAACCAACCACCAACCAGTTGGCCACCCCCCAAAGCGAACGAGAAGATTGTTGAGACATTAGTGCTCGAGACGCGGCTTACGTACAAAGCCAGTGCTCAGCATGGCCAGCCACTCTGCATACACCTTTCTCGATGTCTTGGGTGGGGTTGTCATGGTGGTAGTACAACAGTGGCCTGGGTGAGTTCTCACATGCTCTCCGGATACTACGGATACGGTATACTCAGAGTATGTGGCATCCACCATATGACGCCATGAAGCCTCCTGGGATTGAAATACTTCAGTTGCCTGCTGCAGCAGCAGGAGGTTAACAGTTTGTCTATTTCAAGGTGCCACCGCAATGGCATTCCCCGTGTTGATCTGGCTATACTCCCTCCTTCAGTCGCTTCTCGACAGGCTCTTCTCTCCCCCGCCTCCAGGCCCAGGAACGAGGCAACATCGGCGTAGAATCGCGGTTATCGGGACCGGCTTGACAGGTATTGCGTCTGCAGCTCATTGTGTTGGTCATGGCTTTGACGTTACGATCTTCGAGGCTGAAGGGCCTGAGCTGCTTGGTGGAATCTGGGCACGGGTCAACTCAACAAGTGGCTTGCAAATCCACAGTTTGATGTATCGATTCCATCCCTCTGTCACCTGGGAAGACCAATACCCGAAGCAAGGCAAGATTGTGAAGGAAATCCGCAGGCTGTGGCAGCGCTATGGCCTCGAGAAGAGGACAAAGTTCCACACCAAGGTCACCAAAGTATACAAAGATGAACAAGGTCTTTGGGTTGTCAACGATCCTTCCCATGGCCAATTTCATGGAGTCATCCCTGCCATTGGTACTTGTGGCGCACCTTACCTCCCTGAACTGCGTGGTCAGGACAATTTCCGTGGCGAGATCTTCCACTCCTCCGAGCTCGACGGCAAATCCGCGCAGGGGAAGAAGGTTGTTGTGATTGGCGGAGGAGCCTCTGCCATCGAAGCCCTCGAATGGGCGGTCGAGACAGGTTCCAAACATACCACGGTGCTCGCTCGTTCAGAGAAATGGATCATTCCACGCAACCTGCTCATCGATACTCTCCTGGCATGCAACATCTTTGGCTACGAAACGTTTTGGAGTTTTATCCCCGAGACACTGCTCCGCCTATTTCACTACCGCGGCCTGAAGGAAATTTCGCCCTCGTCTGAGCATGGCCTCTACACCGACACCCCGATGGTGGACAATGAAACCTTCAGACTCATCCGCGCCGGCAAAGCAGCATGGCTCCGTGGAGACATCACTGAATTGCGTGAGAAGAGCATCGTCTTCAACCACCGAGCTTCTGGTGTCCCGAAGGGTGAGACTGGCGAAGCCAAGCTCGTGGATGCCGACTTCATCGTTATGGCCACGGGTTACGAACGGCCACCCCTCGACTTCTTGCCCAAGGAAGTCTTCCAAGGTTCTTATGCTCCGCCTCGCTGGTACCTCCAGGTTTTCCCCACGCAACATCCTACTATTTGCGCCAACAATGCAACCTATATTGCCGGTATCGGTTCAGTTGGAAACTGGCACATTGGCATGTACACGCGTCTTCTGCTCGTATTTGTCCTGGACCCCTCGGCCACCCCGTCCACCTGGTGGATGCAGCGCTGGGTTGACTTGATCAGCACGTTCAAGATCCTGGCCCCAACCCGCGCTTTGGATTTCTTCACCTACCCCGAACTGATCTCCTGGTTTGTTTTCATCATCTTGGTCAACCCCTTTAGATGGAAGTGGGCCTTGTTCATCTTGTTTGGATGGGAGTTTCCAGCCATTGATCACAGCCAGGTGCCCTCAATCCACCAAGCTCTCAGTGCGTTGCCGTCCTTCGAGGAGGTCCAGAAGAAGCTGCCGTCCCTGGACCAGGTCAAGCAGAACTTGCCTTCGCTCGAGCAAGCCAAGGAGAAATTGCCGTCCCTCGACCAAGCCAAGAAGTTGGCGTCCATCGACCAGGACAAGAAGCTGCCGATCATCGAGCAGGACGACAAGAAATTGCCGGCATTCGACCAGGACCAGGACGAGCAGGACACGAGCTTGCCGTCCCTCGACCAGGCCGGCAAGAAGGCCAAGAAGCAGCTCACGTCGTCCCTCAAGCAGACCAAGAAATTGAGCAATGGTATCGCCAATGGCATTACCAATGGTACTGCTAACGGTCATGCCAACGGCAATGGCGAAGTGCACGTCAACGGGTCACAACACGACTAGAGCTGATGGTGTCGCAGGATCAGATAGAAGGGGACTCGCATTAGACTGAGCTGAATTGGCTTTTGGGCAGTTGCATCGCGTCACATCACATATACATTTAATCATGTTGTGTTGTTAGAGAGATTGTCATGTTATGGGGGTTGCATTTGATCAGTTCACTTCTTGGGGCTGAGTTATCAAAACGAGATTTAGATATCAGGACAGAAAAAGCCGTACTTGTGAGATATATATATATATACTGTATGAGCAAGAATAGATCATATCCTGACATATAGTAGCACATTGTAAACAAAGCTCTGATATTTGACTGTTATCTATCGTGTCCACCACCTTCCGCCCGCAGCAGGCGAGCATCTCCACGCTCGTGATCGTTGTCGTCGTTATCAATTAAAACCTCAAGATCAGCATCAAGCGCAGCGTCAGCATGATCTTGACCTTGATCTCGATACTCATCGTCATCGTCGTCATCGTCATCGTCAGCAAAACTATGTTGTTGCTGCTCCAAGTCTTGCATCCGCCTCAATTTGTTGCGACTGCCACTGCGACTGCCACTGCCACTGCGGCTGCGACTATCGTCACTATCGCCACCGCCGGCAGGACTCGGCCAGACCTCGTGGCATCGCACACTCCGCAGCGGCTTGTAGTACCGCCTGTAGGACCAAAACGCAAAGCCAATCCCAATCAAACTGCCGACCGTGACGTCGTACGGGTCGTGTCGGTAGTCGGCCAAGCGACTCATCGCCACTAGCATGGCGCCAACCAGGGGAGCAAACGCGGCCAGCACGCGTGCCAGATCCGGCTGTGAGTGCGATCGTGAATGCGTCGTCGTCGTTGTCGTCGTTGCCGTCCGTGAAGTTCGCCTCCGTAGCCGAAATGGCGGTCGCTGCTGGTGCTGGTGCTGGTGCTTCTGCTGAAAGATGCGCAACTGTCCGCTGAGAAAGAAGGCAAAGTAGCCCAGGCCAGAGAAGGCGAGGCTGGCATGGCCGGAGGGGAAGCTGCGCCAGCCGTCATTCAGCAGATCGGCATCCTCGTTTGTGCACACCTCGATCCCGACCAGCCTGTCCGGCGGGGTGTCGAGCCTGGCGAAGCAGCGCGCGAGCAGGTCGGGCCGCGGGCGGCCGATGGCATTCTTAACGACACCGGTGAGGAAGCCCGCGAGCGTGATGGAGACGAGGAGGCCGAGGATGGTGACGTGGGCCTGGTGGAAGCCCGGGCGCCAGGTGAGCCCCCAGAGGATGATCAGGCCGGTGGGGAGGGCGGCCGAGTAGAGGTAGTTCTGCACCGAAGTCACGCGCTCGGAGTCCGCGAAAGGGTGCGAGATGCGCAGGTCCGATACGAGGAATTGCTGGTGCACGGGGGGGATCAGGAAGCGCAGGAAGTAGGACGCGACTTTGAGCAGGATCACACACAGCCAGTCGAGGAGATAGGCGCGGGATAGGAGGCGGGTGAGTGATGCGAGGAGGGGATGACGACGAGGACGATGACGATGACGATGACGAGAACGGGGTTTAGGGGTGGTGGCAGGCATGTTATTACTACTGGGAGGATAAAGAGCCCGAAGCTCTATGTGGCCGGCGGCGGCGGGATCATTGCCAGGCATGAAATGATCGACACTTGTGTAGACACCGGGCGACGGCCCGCAGCGGCGGCGGCGCGCGGCGGGATAGAAGTGTGACGCTGCTTTTTAATCGCCGGCACAAGACGGGTAAGGTCAATGCGCGCCGCTTTTATCAGACCTCTCTCCGCAAATCCAGCCTTGTGATTGGCTAGGAGGGAATAGCCCTCTGATTGGCTGGGAGTGAATAACCCTCTAACTGAATTTATTATTATCATTCTTCTGGTCTTCTGATTCTTATTAACTCGACTTTTGTCTCTGCAAAGAAATTCAATAATCAGAAAGGAAAAAAAAAACACAATATACCAATCATAGGAGGAAAGATAAGAACAGAAAAAATCTACTCATGGAAGACTCACAACCACAACAACAAGATGAAATCCCCCAACCACGCGCCCCCTACCCAGCCCCACCACCCTTCTGGAAACACTTTACCAAAGCCAACATCGCCCGCCTGCACGAACTCGAGTCATCATCATCACAACAAGGAGGAGGACGTTTGCCCGAAAAGCTCCCGCTCGAGCTGACATATCTCCGACCCCCACCACCACCACCACCACCGCCAGCAACAACAGCAACAGCACAACAACAACCAACACACTACACAATATTCAACCAAATCCAACCCCTCAACACCAGCGCACCCGCTCTACCCCCCGCAGAGCTCCTGCTCTTCGACCCAGACAAGCAGCCCGTCGACCATGCGGTGCTGCTGACGCGGCTGACCAAGTCGATGCTGTTGAATTTCCTCGAGCTGGTCACTGTGCTGGCGCATGATCCGCTGGGTGGGGATGGCAATGGCAATGGCAATGGCAATGGCGGCGGCGGCGGCAGCAGCAGCAGTAATACTGCCACCACCACCACCACCACCACCACCACCACCACCACCACTACCACTAGCACTACCAGTGCACAGGACAAAATCGAGGATATCAGACAGCTGGTGCTGAACGCGCACGTGGTGATCAACATGTACCGGCCGGTGCAGGCGCGCGAGGCGGTGCGCGAGATGCTCGAGGCCAGGCTGGAGGAAGGCAGGCGCGAGATTGAGGAGATGGAGAGGAAGAAGGTTGCCGTGCGCAAGTATTTGCATCGGGTTCAGGGGTGGAGCGAGAGGGTGGGCGGCGGCGTGCTGGGGCAGGGGCAGGAGCAGGGGCAGGATCAGCTGATGCTGCTGTTGGAGCAAGATGGAGGAGGAGGAGGAGGAGGAGGTGCAACTAAGAAAGATGTGGCCGCTGGTAATGACAAGGCGGAGATTGAGCGGGCGAGGAAGTTGTGGGAGATTGTGCATGAGATTGCGAGCGAGTGAGACAGAGAGAGACAGACAGACAGAGAGAACCGGGCCATGATTGATTATCTACACAGACGGTGGTGGAACATTTTCTCATTTTCTCATTTTCTCTCCTTTTTGATCAACTGCTTTTACTAGCCCCATCTGCTTGCTTGCTACACCTTCAGCTCGGTCACCTCAGCCGCCTGCATGGACGAGCGGTAAGGTTCGAGCGCGGGCTTGACCTCTTCGGCCACAAACTCGTCAACCTGCTCGGGGCAGCGACCGATGAACTTGGACGCATCCAGCAAGCCGCCAGCGCCGTCGTGCAAGTCTTCCCAGATGGGCTCGAAGAATTTCTCCTTGCGCACTCGCTCGATCAGATCGTTGGCCTTGCCCTCACCCTTGACCACCTGGCCGGCCTGGTGGCTGAGCACGCGGATCTGCTCATGGGCCTCCTGGCGACTGCCGCCCTTTTGTACAATTCTCATAATCATACTCTCGGTCGCCATGAAGGGCAGTTCCTCCTGCAGCCGCTTGCTGATGACGGCCGGGTAGACGACCAGGCCGGAGGAGACATTGTCAAGCAGGATGCACAGCGCATCCGCGATCAGGAACATCTCGGGGATGTCAATCCGTCGGATCGCACTGTCGTCCAGCGTTCGCTCGAACCATTGGTGGGCATAGGTGCCAGCGAAACCTGCCGTTAGCGTCTGCAGCTTCCGGCCCAGCGAGCACATTCTTTCGCTCCGCATCGGGTTCCGCTTGTAGGCCATCGCACTGCTGCCAATCTGGTCCTTTTCAAACGGCTCTTCGAGCTCCTTGAACATGGCCAGATGGCGGATATCGCCGCCAATGTGCTCGATAGTGGTGCCGAAGGAGGCGAGTGCGCAAGCAACGTCAAAGTCCGCCTTGCGATTGTACGTCTGCACAGACACTATTGACCGCGCGCTGAAGCCAGCCTTTTGCGTAACAAGACGGTCGAGTTCCTTGACTTTTTCATGATTTCTGTACACCGTTAGGCCGACCAAGATCTTTTTTCCTCTCTCTCTCTCTCTCTCTCACTCTGACTTACCCTTCGAAAATCTGCAAAAAGCTGGCTTGACTGCCCGTCGTGCCTTTGACTCCTCGGAAGCGCAGATCATTCTTCGCACGCTCCAGATTGCGCAAATCCATCAACAGACTCTCGATCCACTGGCACGCCCTCCGGCCAACGGTGATGGGCTGGGCAGGCTGGCCATGGGTATAGCCCAAGCACGGCAGGGCCTTCCAGGTGGTGGCAAACTCCGACAGTTTGGCAATTCCCCTGGCAATCTTGGGCAGAAGCAGGGCCAGGGCATCCCGCATGAAGATCAAGTCGGCATTGTCGGTGACGTAGCAGCTGGTGGCGCCCCAGTGGATGATTTTCTCTGCGGCTGGACAACGCAGGCCGTAGGTGTGCACGTGGGCCATGACATCGTGGCGCCGTCGCTTCTCCTCAGCAGCTTCAATGGGGAAATCCTCGTCCGTGAAGGTCAGATTCTCGCGCATTTGAGTGATTGCCTCGTCCGAGATGGCCAGGCCCAGCTCCTTCTCCGATTCGGCCAGCCAGAGCCACAGTTGCCGCCAGGTCGATGCCCGGGTGCGCGGCGAGAAGAGCTTGAGCATTTCCTGAGAGGCATACCGAGGGCCCAGAGGGTTTTGATACGTGTCATACTGTGAAGAAGCCATTGCTATTGAGGGTGGGGAGTAGTATTCTATACACCGGCAGCACCTCTCTCTGGCTTTGGAAGGAGGGAGGGGTTTTTGCTTGGATAGCTTTTCAATTGGGGAAGATCTCAACTTAGTCGATAATAAAACTCTGCTCAACGGCCTATCATACCACTCATCCTGCCAAGAAGCACTTGTGGTGTCTGAACTGCCTCGTACGCCAAAGAGAATCGAAAGAATCTGTGTCTGGGTGTGGGGTCGCCAAGATTTCCCTTCCTTCCCGGAAATTTCCGTCCATAGTATCATCGGGTGTGGCTTCCCCCCCAGAGCAGAAAAAGGCAAGCACAGAAAGAGAAAGGGCGATCATAACGCGCGCCTGCCTTGGTGCTGTGATGACCAGACACGTCTATTCGACGGTGCCCGTTGCAATGGTCTCGCCATCGCTCCTCAGCACAACGCACGCAAGAGCTTCGAGTGGAATCGGCTGCTCGAGATTGATCTGAACACGCACCAACTCCCCGGGTTTGATAATCTTCGGTTTCTTCTTCACAGGCTCACCAGTCGCATTGTCGAGGCGAGCGATCAGTTTGCTGACGTGGGCAGGAATGTGCAGTCGACCTCTGTGAAAGTCAACCGTCATCGGGTAGATGTAGTCGTGCGAGAGCAACTTTGCCTTGAACTCCGTCACGCTGGGAACAGGTGAATCTGGGCTGCAAAGAACATCACCGATCTTGAGATGGATAGGATCGATGCCAGCTAGATGCAGAATCACATTCTGACCAGCGACTGCCCACTCCTGTGGCTCGTCATCTACCTCAAGCGCCTTGACATTCGCTGTTTCCCCACTGGGCACCACCATCACGGTCTCGCCAATCTGCAGATTGCCAACTTCGATGCGTCCAGACACGGACAGAGGGTTCTGCACTCCTCCTCTAAACTTGTCGTTGATGGTCATGCGGAATGGTTGGTCCAGGGCAAAGCTGTACGGCTCCGAGCTGTCGAGGAGCTCGACAAGAGTAGGTCCGGTGTACCATGCTGCCTCTTTATCCACTTCTTTGTTGAGAATGTTCCCTCCTCCCAAGCCGGTGCAGGGCACAAATGAGATATTCGTTGTTTGAAAACCTGCATTGACCAGGAACTCGACCGCCTGCTGCTGTATGTCATCAAATCGGTCTTTGGCCCACTCGACCATGTCCATCTTGTTCACAACGACAATGATCTTCTGCACTCCAATCGATCGAACGAGGATGGCGTGCTCTTTGGTTTGACCCTTCAAGCCGGACTCGAAGTTGCCAGTCGAGGCATCGATGACGAGGACTGCAAAATCTGCCTGGGTCGCGCCAGCCAGCATGTTAGGGACAAAGTCTCGATGGCCCGGGGCATCGAGAATGGTGAAGTTAGTCTTTTCTGTCTCGAACTTGTTGGTAGCAATATCCATCGTCACTCCTCTTTCTCGCTCCTCTGTTCCTTCGTCCAGAACCCAGGCAAAGGCAAAGGACCCCTTGCCCATACTCTCGGCCTCCTTCTTGTACATGTCTATGGTTCGCTGGTCGACCGCTCCGAGATCAAAGAGCAGTCTGCCCATCAGCGTGCTCTTGCCGGCATCGACATGTCCAATGACGACGAAGTTGGCCGCTTTTTTGTGTGTAGTCTTGTTGTATTCTTCGACAACATTGATATTCTTGCTCTTAACTTTGACTGGGTCTATCGATACTTCGGCAAAAGGGCTGGAAAGGTCATCGGAAGCGTTATCTACGTCCTTGGCCTTGGCCTTGGGCGTGCTAGCTGCTGGATTCATGTCAGTGTCGCTGTCATCATTTCGAGGTTCGCAATCTGCTCTGCGCCTTGGTGACGACATCTTCGGGACTGGGCTCTGAAAAGGCAAACGAGGTAGAGGTAGATAAGGATGAAGAACTCTCTGGCCAGGGCGACGCGTCCACAACAACGGGCGTGTCGAGGCTAGTCAACACACTGGCAAAGGCAGAGGGCTTGGCACGCAACTCTTGATTTGCAAGAATCATGTCTTCCTCCTTTGTCTTTTCACCCTCTGGATTGGGCGGGCCATGTGCTTGTGCTGCTTCTAAGGTGGTGCTGTCCGTCCCTGTTGTAGCTCTGTTCTCTGCCTGCCGGGCGCCTGATTTGGCCTGGCTGAAGCGGAGTCTTGAGAAGGATTCGATGTAGTCACCTCCAGTCGCGTCCTTGGAAGTTTCCGATGCGGAAGACTTTTGAGCAGCTTGCTGAAGGCGCTTCGCGGCCAAGGCTTGAAGTTTCGACATCTTACCATCCTTCCCGGTGCCTCCCAGCAGCCTTCCTCTGGGCAATACTGAGTGCTCTATGATAAGAGCTTGGCGGTCAAGAGGCACCTGCAGCCATGGGCAGTCGGCCCAGAAGCTAGCAGGAATTGATGATGGAAATGATGGAAGGATTGGGAGAACGGGCAGGCCTTGGAGCCTATCAGAATGGGTTCTGACACGAAACATGCTCATGCTGTAGAATGATTGACTGGGTAGGGGACTGAAAGAATAAGACACACAAAGCAGAACTCTTATCTTACCTTTGTGAGATGGAGTGGTCATCTTTTTATGAGGTGGTGCAGTTACAGCCTTGTGTGTGCCTATTCCTCCTGTTAGTCACCCAATGATCACAGGGAACTAAAGCATATCAATCAAACTTACGCTTGAGATAGGTCACAGACTGATCAACATCATAGTAGTAGTTCCATAGGGCATCTTCAATATCTTTGATAGGCACTTTAGAATAAGCAAGACCAAGAGCCTGGCGGACTTTTGCAGTGCCTATTCTCATCTGCTCTCGGTCTTCATCCGTCATCTCGGTACCTGCAGCTCCTTCGTGGTCGTCGTAATAGTCATCATCATAGTCATCCAAGAGGTCATCTTCGTCAGCAGTGAGGGACTTGATTCGGCGGTTCGACATCTCGAAATTGGAATACAATAATATGAGGAGCGAGAGGCAAAGAGGTCTATGGCGGGCACCAGAATATAAAGGCAGGACCAAGTGGGTCATTTGTTGTACACCAGAGTGAATGAAGACTAGTGCGGCACACAAACTTTGGACTAATTATAACAGCCCAAGGCAGGAGCAAGGCAAGGCAAGGCAAGGCAGGCAGGTGCAAGGGGTTGTTGCACTTATCCAAATTAGTTGGGAATCTACACATTGGACTGGAGAGGCCAAAAGTCATCACCTCCATCCATCCTTGGTGCTCTGGATTACACGTGTAAGAGAATTTGCTTGAGCAGGAAAGTGAAAAAAATTCATTTATCGTAAAATCATTAACTGGTATTGTAGACAAATGTGGACAAATCTGGCCAGGGTTGGGCAACTACCTCGCTATCATCGAGCAGGTGCTCTCTGGAAAAACACAATATAGGCCTCGCCATTCTGAAGGCGGTCCCGGCTGGACAACTTATTCGGGTCCAAGTCAAAATGCTTCTCATCATCAAATCTCCTCCAAACGCCGCGCCCAGGGTCCTTGACAATACTGATATAGTGGCCGCCGTCACCAGTGTTGCCCAAATGACGGATGACGGCATAGGCATCATATCGATACGGTGGAGCAACAGCAAGGTTGATCTTGCCCTCCTGGTCGGGTACGGGAGGATAGGGCCGTGGAACGACAAACTCGTCCATGTTCAGGCCATAAATTGGGAATTCGATAGGCGTGTGGATCTTCTTGGCTCGCTCGAACTTGGACGAGGCAAAGCGCTTGAAATGGATGACAAGGTATTCCGGCAGCCTGGTCAAGATGATCTTCTTGGTCGCTTCTCGGTCGCACTTGCAATAGGGACAGCGCCAGACTTCGTCCAGCTTCTCCTCCATGGTGTAGGACCGGAGACAATCGTAGATAGTGGCAGTGCCGGAGCGTGGAATCTCGATGCTGATGCTGTAGAAGGCCTCATAGGTGGTCGACGTGTTATTACAAGCCAGACACCTCAGACGAGATGCGTGCTGGCCAGCAAACAGAGAGGATATGTAACTGAGATCACGGTGCTCATATCGATCCCACTCGATCTGACTAGCTTGCGCAATCGGCATCCTTTCTCTTTGGACCTCTTCGGGGAATGTCAGAGGCCGGACGGGATTCCTGGCCCAGTTGACGTTGAGATCCTCATGCAGACAGTCGACCAGGAAGTCAAAGAATTCCTTGGCATCTTGCTGGCGGTCAATAACCCATTCATGATTCATGCGGCCACAGAAATTGCGAAAGGATGTTGGCTTGACTTCGCTGCAGTCGTCATGCCAGAGGGCCTGGATCAGATTGGCGTAGAACTTGGGCATGATGCCGCTGCTACCCTTCCAGTTCTTCTGCAAAAAATTATCAAATCGACGGTCTGTGAAAAACGCAGACAGAGGTATCGTGGCAGATAGGCACTGCAGCGTGGAATTCATGTAGCACGTTACGCCAAAGTTGGTCAGGCCAGTACGAGGGAGCTTCCTATTGCGCGACATGCTGATGGAGGAGTAGAGAGGGGCGCGGTTGCCTGAGGTGGTGCGAGCCAGGGGTGGTTGCGACTGCACCAAGTCTGCTTGTCCAGAATAGCTTGGCCGAGGTATTGCTGGAGCAGGTCGAGTGGGTACAGAAGGTAAGGCTGGTGGAGGAGGTTGTTCTCGACGTGGCCGAGTTGTAGTCGAAGGTTCGGCTGGCATGACCATGGACTGTTGGTATTGGACGGATGGGAATCGCCGGAGGAAGCTGTCGACATCGGAATACACGGGCAAGACAGTCTGCTCGCCCCCCTCCTCGACAGTGACGTAGTCTCCATCAGCAGGTTGGTGGTGATCATGGAGCTCGGGTTCTTCTTGTTGTGCTTGCTCTCGCCACCGCCGCGCTTCCTGCTCGTCTAACACGCTGAGGCTGCGCAGACGGCGGTTTCTTACTTCGAGCCGGGTATTTGAGCTGATCATCCGCTGTCTTGTCAGTGGTCTGCCAGCAGCAGAGCCCAGACGCGGTCGCGTAGAGCCGAGCATAGCTGAGGTGTTGGAGACAGCAAGTGACTGTGGGCCCATGTATTCAGACCAGGCGTCAAGGCCACCCCTGAGCAAGACTGGGCGACGAGCATCCTTGAGCGGCTTGGTGTAGTTGAATTCGTGGAGAGTGTCGTGGAAGGCTCTCAAGGCGGGCGCATTTGTCACTGTTGGAGGTCCGCTGAGAAAGTCATGGCTGGAGGTGCTCTGGTCGTAGTAAACGACAACGTCAAACTCGTTGCGCCTGGCAAACAAGGCTTGCTCTGTGTCCGGAGACAGAACAAGGCCTTCCTCGAGATCTTCTGCCGAGAGGCCTTCTCGCAGAGAAAGGGGCTCAATGCAGATGACAGCGCTCGCAAGAATGTGGCCCTGGTCAAAGGAAGTGCGGTCTCGAATATCGACTATCAGGACGTTGTACTTTGCCATGTAGCTCTGTAGCGTGGCAGGATCCAGACTGAGATCGTGTGGGATGTCAGACGAACGGCTTTTGGGCAGCACAGCAGAATGGACCCCGTTCGGAGTAGTGGGGCGGTATGGTAGATGTAGCTCGTCTCGAGTTCGCTGTAGGAAGAGGGGACCACCAGATGCGTGCGGCGGTTGATTGTAGTAAGTCTGTCGTTTCTCACCGCCTGGCCGGTTCTCCTTGCGCTGGACATGAGCCAGTAGAGCCGCGGGGGTTGGGTTGGTGGGGCTGTAGGTAGGGCTGGGGGGCTTGGGCAAGGATACATTGGCAGCACGGGGAGAAGTCACAGAGCCATTTGATCTCAACGCGGGTGGATGTGTGTCGCCGGCTACTGGCATGTCTCTTGGACCATTAGGGCGTGTTTTCAATGCTCGGTCGGCCGAGGATGGGGACCCTTCAAGGCTGCTCGACACGCCGTTGGTCACTCCGTTTGGTGCTGCATGGTCGGGGCTGATGGATCGGAGGCGAGCAAACCGTGCAGAGAGGTCGCTAGTTATCACTGTCTCGTGGCCTTTCTGAGAGAGGGGCCGGCCTTGGAGACCCTCGGGCTTGGGCTTGCTCGGCGGTCTGCTCGGCGGTTTGCTGGAGGCACCGACACGTAGCGAGAGCGGAACGTCTTCGTACGGGGAAGCCGAAGTGCTATGCGAAGACGACGGCCGATCATCAGGGCGGTGGACACTTGATACAGAGGCATAGACGGGTCTGGCGGTGGTGGCGGTGACAGTGCCAGAGGACCGTGGGCGAGTGGCGTGGCGGGCGTTGTCGTCCTTGATAGCATCACGCACGCCCTGCATCTGCGGTTCGAACTTGCGGATGTTACGTACGAGTTCGCGGTACTTGGCCGTCCATGTCGGCTGGTTGAGTTCCCAGAAGCCATAGTCGGAATGCCTGGGGATGGTGTTGACGGCCAGGTCGTACGCACGGAGGTAGTCTTTGAAGGCGAAGTCGATGCGGGCAAATTCCAGTGAAGATCGCGACGACAGAAACGAGGCCTCGGCTTCGCGGAGAAGAACCGTGAGCGGCGTGTCAGGCGGGTAGTCTGCGGTCCCATCCTGCTTCAGATCATCGAGATGGGGCAGTGGCGGCCGGCTGCGTCGATCTGGGCCGCTGCCCCGCACATTATCCCAACTGCCAGACGGCAGAGGCACATGGTTGGTGTGCGAAGCATATGCTGCCATTGCAGCCGCTTGCCAAGCGTCCTATCTGGTCACCATTGCGGAGGGGGCGACACGGTCTCGACAGGGTGAGGCGACGGTGGGCGGCGGGCGGCGGGCAGGTCGAGGGAGAGGAACAATGGCAGGTGCAGTGGACAGCGGCAGAATGGCAGGAGCGATGGGCAGGCAGCAAGACTCGATGGGCAGGCAGCAAGACTCGACGGGCAGGTGCGTTGCGCTGTCGGTGGTCGGTAAAGGCCAATGCAGTAGCTCTGACGCCCACTGTGGAGTGATGCCTGCAGCGGACTTAAGCAGCACTTAAACATTATTAGTGCACAGCCAGGCGCCAGCCAACCAGCCATCACTGGCTTGATGACACGCGCATCCCTCTCCGCTGCTCCACTCTGCATAACCATCTGCCTGACACTGTTCTTTGTCACCAACACCAACACCTACAACAGCAGCTGCACATCCAGAATTTACAGCAAAAGTCATCTGCTTGTCATTGCTGCACAGCATCATTGTTACCACCACCATTGCTCCCCAGATGAGCCACTAGCTCTTTCCTCCGGCCGCCCTTGCGCCCGCCTGATACTCCGTTGTTCCTGTCCACCCCCGTTCACGATGGCCAGCTGGTTCTCCTCTGGCTCGTCAGTGCTCGATGAGCAGATCGAAAAGGCCACGTCGTCGAGCCTCGAGGACATTGCCACCAGTCTCGAAATCTCGGACCTGATCCGTTCGAAAACGGTGCAGCCGCGAGATGCCATGCGTGCGCTGAAGAAGCGAATCGGCAACAAAAACCCCAATGTACAACTATCGACGCTCCGCCTGACCGACACATGTGTCAAGAATGGCGGCTCACACTTTCTGGCCGAGATTGCGTCCCGCGAGTTTATGGACAACCTGGTCTCGCTCATCCATGCCTCGGGGCCGTCAGCGGTCAACGACGACGTGCGCCAGAAACTGCTGGAATTGATCCAGAGCTGGGCCATCGCTACCAAGAGCCGATCGGAGTTGTCATATATAAGCACTGTGTATGAGCAGCTTCAGCATGACGGGCTCTCCTTTCCGCCAAAGGTGGACATTGCCACCAGCATGGTCGACAGCAGCGCGCCGCCAGAGTGGACCGACAGTGATGTGTGCATGCGTTGCCGCACTGCCTTCACCTTCACCAACCGCAAGCACCACTGCCGCAACTGTGGCAACGTATTCGACCAGCAATGCTCATCCAAGACCCTGGCCCTCCCTCATCTAGGAATTATGACGCCTGTGCGTGTTGACGATGGCTGCTATGACAGACTTACACGTAAGAGTGACCCGCGGGGCGGGGATCGCCACGTCTCCTTTGCCACCAAGCCAGCGTTCGGCTCTGGCTCAGGACCGATGCAGCCCCGCAGTGCGCGTGTTGAGAGTGCCTTTGACGAGGACTTGAAGCGTGCATTGCAGATGAGCCTGGAGGAGGCTAAGGCCATTACCTCTGGTGGTGAGCTCTCGCAGTCCTCGTTCAAGGCAGACACCACGAATGGCCAAGCCGACGACGGTGAAGACGATCCCGACCTGAAGGCAGCCATTGCCCTGTCATTGAAGGAGGCCGAGGAGCAGGCAAAGCGCCACGCAGCCAACTTCAAAAAATCCACAACAACCGCCGCCGCATCGTCCCAGCCGTTTGTAATGCCGAAGAATGAGTATGAATTGTCGTATGTTGAGGCTGAGAATATCAACCTCTTCGCTACTCTGGTTGACCGGCTGCAGCACCAGCCGCCTGGTACAATTCTACGCGAGCCTCAGATCCAGGAGCTGTATGAGAGTATAGGCAAGCTGCGGCCCAAGCTAGCTCGCACCCTCGGCGAGACAATGTCTAAGAGCGATGCTCTTCTTGATCTCCATGCCAAGCTTTCCACCGTCGTGCGGTACTATGACCGTATGCTTGAGGAGCGGCTGAACACCACCTACAACCAACGAAACCCGGCCTATCCAGCATACGCCGTTGCCCCCTCGCCGGCTCTCACACAGCTTCAACACGCGTCTGGCTATGCAGCAGGCGTGCCACCCAATCAAGCCCTGGTGCAGCCAACCCCTGGTCTCCCTGCAGCCGAGAGCTATTATTTCGCCAACGACTCATATGCACCAGCTCAATTACAGACACAGCAGCAGATTCCACCCCCACAACGCTCCTATTCCTACACCAACCAGAGTGCCGAGCCGGTCAACGCACACACGAATCCGGCCCAGCAGAGCCCGTACACTCAGCCGCCCTCTCCACAGCAGTACCATACCCATCCGTCTCCGTCACAACCACCATACGCTCAACAGTCTTCGGTGCCATCTCCCTATCCAACCTTGCCGCCAGTCGTGCCCGAGGTTCAGGCGCAAGTGGGCCAACCGCAAGCTAATACAGCAGCGCAGCAGTTACCGTATCAACCGCACCATACACTCGCGCCGACTGCCTACCAGCCATATCAACAAACAACACAATCCATTGAACCGAACCAGGCTCACCCGAGTCATCCGCCGGGTCCGCAGCAGTTTGCGTCCCAGCAACCTTATTCTCCACCGGTCTCCCATCAGCCACATGCTTCATACAACCCGTACCAGGCCTTGTCCTTCCCTGAAGTTCCACAGCATGCCCCACAGCCACAGCAGCAGAAAGTGGAAGAAAGTCTGATCGAACTCTGACCTGTTGCTGGCACTTGATGCCGCCATAATGTGATGTGCTTGTGTGGAAACCGGGATTTCCGTGTTGCAGCCATGAACATGTCCCCTTGATAGATTGAGCCGAACGAAGCAAGCACCGCGAGAGTTGAATACCCAGCCTCGAAATTCCATTTTCCCACGATTGTCCTGGCCTCGGAGCCTCGATATTGACCCTCTTTGTCTGAACCAGCGATTCCGTCGCCGGCTGCTCCTGTTGTACGTAGTCCTGTCTTCACCCATGTCCCTGCTATCCTCGTATCTCCTCGTCCTGACGTCGCCTCGACGTCACAGAACATGTGGCACACTCTAAATCGCCATATCCGCGCCGCCGTGGTCCATATTTCTCTATAAAGATGCCAACTCCCAAGTCCTGCATGACAAGTGTTACACCTGCATCTCTCCCTCGTGCTCACCTAAACCAGTCTGTTCATTTGCTGGGCCCGGCCGAGCAGGAATATACTCCCTCCTTCGCCCACCCCGATCTTTGATACTTTCATTCCTTTACAATGGAGGATCCAGGTACGTTATGCCCCGTCAGCCTCAATGTTCTTGTTGTCAGCCCCTATGCTCTTGTCGTCAGCCCCTATGCTCTGTCGTCAGCCCCTATGCTCTTGTCGTCAGCCCCTATGCTCTTGTTGTCAGCCCTATGCTCTTGTCGTCAGCCCCTATGCTCTTGTTGTCAGCCCTATGCTCTTGCCCTCAGCATGCGCTCGCTAATCCCAGGTTTCCTCTAGTTAATGAAATTGCCGGTGTCATCAAGACCCTGTGCACCACCCCTCCCCATACTCAGCATGCTGCTCTCGCCAAGTACTTCACCAAGAATGCCTCCTTCGTTCACCCCGTCTGCCGCGTTGATTCCTTTGCCAACTCCCGCTGGTTCATCGGCGAAATCTACCTGTGGTACAAGATCATGTCCCCCAAAATCGAGATTCACAGTCACAGTGTCGGTATGTGTCCTCTATCACATCCACTGCACTCAGCCCTGACATGGCTAACCTGTTCAGCATATGACAAGGAAAACCTGGTTCTCTACGTCTACAGCAAGCAACTGTTCAGACTGGGTCTCTTTCCAGCCTTCAAGTCCAGCTTGACCAGCGTCCTCTGGCTGACTCAAGACGTCGATGATGACTTCAACGCTCTCGCCGAGGGTGTTCACAGCAACAAGAGCAACAGCATCACCAGCAACGGCGGCAGCGGTGGCAAGTATTACATCAAGGCCCAGGAAGATATCTACCACCCTACCGAGGTCATCCGATTCATCCTCCCCTACGGCGTTGGGACTTTCCTGGTCACCTTGCTCCAAATCTTTGCCACTATTGTCTGTGTCATCGGCGCCACCATTGGCTTTCCCATCATCAGTCTGGAGGACAGCATTTCCAAAAGCACCGAGCTTAACAAGGGGATTTAAACGGCCCTGTTGCGCTCCAATGCCGCCTCGTATTTGCACACTTAATTCATGCTGTAACACGGATAAACGTCGTAATAGAAGTATATAGTAAAGCCAGAACAACATGGATAGAGAGCTGAGTCAATTGGCAACAATAGCAGAAACCTCGGAACTGGTTGCAGCTGAATAGTATTCGCATGTGATGGTGAATCTGCCTATTTTTGCTTTTCGTTATAACCTTGTCAGTCTATACACATAGTATATCCTCCTCTTCGCTCCTTCCAGTCGTCCCAGGGGTGGACCTTTACTTTTTTTTTCTCATTTTCTCAACTGTCACTCCACCACATGTCCCACACTCTTGCCCTTATAGGCCGGGTGGCTGGCTGACGTAACCTCAAGTCGTGCTTGCCAAATGTAATGTTTTCACTCTGCCATAACTGTGACTGCCAATGTTGGAACTTTGACCTGAAACAACCCCCCTCTCGCCCCTCATCTTGTCTTCCAGTTTCCTTGTAACATAGTTTGTGCTCAACCTTATTGTTCTGCTACCATGGCGGGCTTTTTTGCTGCCCCGCCTAGTGCTCTCTATGCACTATGTGATATGGGAAGGTAACGCGCCATGGCATGTCCCCATGATTCATTACGACTGAAATTTTGGCTAACGTCTACCTGAGCAATGGCATTCGCTTCTCCATCACCAATCTATCGCCAGATACAGCGAGGTCTTTGCCCACACTGTATCAGGACCGCAAAGGCATCTCTCTTTACGACGCCCAGTATAGCACGGGCGAGAAAGGACCGATCCCCCAGGATGTTATTGAAGCCGTGGTGGCCGCGTTGAAACGCTTTCAGATTGTTTGCGCTGACTTTGGCGTGCCCGAGACAAATATCCGTGTGCTGGCGACGGAGGCAACCAGAAATGCGATCAACTCAGTCGACTTCCGGAAGCAGATCAGGGATGCCACTGGGTGGGAAGTTGACATCCTCCCCAAGGAGGCCGAGGGTCGCATTGGTGCCCTGGGCGTTGCCAGCAGCTTTGACAATGTCCAAGGCCTGGTCATGGACCTTGGTGGCGGCAGCACCCAAATCACCTGGCTGGTGGCGGAGGATGGCAAGGTCGAGACCAGCCCCAAGGGCTCGTTTAGCTTCCCCTACGGCGCTGCTGCATTATCCCGGGAGCTCGAATTGATTTCCAAACAGCGTGATCCGCAAGCTGCAAAACTTGGCTTGGCTGCTAAGATGAAGACTCAATTCCAGCAGGCCTACCGTGACCTTGAGCTACCCAGTTCACTCGACCATCGTGCACACCATGGCGGTCTCACACTCTATCTTTCTGGTGGCGGATTCCGCGGTTGGGGCTACCTGCTCATGGCAAGGCACAAAGTCCACCCTTACCCCATCCCGATCATCAACGGCTTCTCCGTAAACAAGCACCAGTTTGAGCAGACGGTCGAGATCGAATCACTGGCCGCTGAAGCGGAAGAAACCCCACTCTTCCGTATCTCCAAGCGCCGTGCTGCCCAGGTGCCTGCTATCGCGTTCCTCGTCAATGTCATCATTAACGCTCTTCCCATGATCCAAGAAATCCGCTTCTGCCAAGGGGGTGTGCGTGAGGGGTTTCTCTATGACCTTCTCGAGCCATCAATCAAGGCGCTTGATCCACTACCAGCCGCCAGTGCCCGCTTTGCCTTGCGCTCTTGTCCCTCAGCTGATGCTATCAGCCAGCTCCTCCAGTCTTCCCTCCCCGCAAAGGACCATGCCCTCGACCGCTGGGCACCCCCTGCCCTCACTCCTGCCGTGCTACGGGCCGTCGCCGACCTCATGTACTTCCACCTAGATCATCCGAAAGAGTCGCGGGCCAACTCGGCCCTCCTGGAGCCCGTCACTGGCGTCCTGGCCTCGGCCCATGGAGTCTCACACACTGATCGCGCCCTTCTCGCCCTCATCCTCTGCAAGCGTTGGGGCGGCGAACTAGCACCACCGCATGATAAGCTGCAATCTCGGCTGCAGGCCATCCTCAGCAAACCAGAAGTGTGGTGGTGTAATTACCTCGGCGCGGTGGCTAGTCTCGTTGGACATGTTTATCCTAGCGGTGCTATCGACCCCTCTCCATCTCGGAAACGGCTCGAGTTGCAGTCTAAGTGGACTGATGGCCTAGGTAAGAAAGGCCTGGATCAGGGGGTTGTGCTACGGATCCGTTGCCGGGATGGTGATATCATGACATCTCCTACTATTATCAATTCGGCCATTGAGGAAATTGACGATGTAGGCAAGAAGAAGAGTCGTGTTGGGGGAAAGGAGTTTGGCTACGGTGTCGCAGTCAAGACTGAGGTTGATCGGGTCGATCAGCTTTAGTTTGGTTCATCGAATTCCATTCATGTTTTGCAAGGTCACGGGCAGTATATTCTTGAATCAAACATTCCATCACGATGCCTTTGCCCATTTTCATCCCCCAATCTGGATTTCGACCATGTGTACTCATCTTTTGTCTTTCTGTCGTTCGTTCTTTCGAAAATGGGGAAAGAGGAGGAACGCTTAAGCTTAACGGTAAAGTTAATTTAATTACACATATCAGCGTAGTACACTACTTGGACCTCAGATTTCTAAGCTGCATCTCCATTCCCATCTCCATCCCCATCTCTATCCCCATCTCTATCCCCATCTCTATCCCCATCTCTATCCCCATCTCTATCCCCATCTCTATCCCCATCTCTATCTCCTCTAGCACCAATGGGAGGGCTTGTACTCGGAGTTAGTGATTCCTGGACGAGTCTAGGACCAGGTGCCCATATTGTAGATCTGTCGGGTCAGGGCTGTAGAGCGTGACGTTATTTCGACGGGCGGTGTGCGAGCGGCAGGACAGTTAATTAGTGCATCGACTCAACGCAGGAGTCGACGATAAGTTCTTACGGAATCCCAGAGCGGCCACGATGAAATCCCCCCTTGCCATCATGGTTGTACAGTAGGAGTTGTGGGGTTGTGCAGGCTGATTAATAATCCTAGTAGTCAAAGTTGCCCCGGTGGCCAATCAAGAAGGAGCTGATCGTTTAAGCTTCTGCCGAAACGATCGCCCCTAATTTGGCAGTCGCGCGGATCGTGGCTGTCAAATGTTGACGCCGTCTCAAACAAGACCTGCCCGGCGGCATACAGGACACTGGCCAGTGCGTTGACTCGACGTGAACTCTTGGCGAGTGACGCCCAAATCTACAAGCAATGCGCTCTGAAGCCTGAAGCCTGAAGCTTGAAGCCTGAAGCCTTTAAGCCTTAAGCCTGAGGCCTTCCATGTTCATCTCTGCCACAATCACACCAACCAGGACGACGCTTTGGCTATGCGCCTCCTCGCCATAGCTGACCTGCACATCAGCCACAAGTCCAATAAGGAAGCGCTGTACCAGCTGAGGGAACACCCCGATGATGGCTTGATTATCTGCGGCGACGTGGGCGAGAAATTGGAGCATCTGCGCACAGTGTTTGAGCTGACGAAGCAGCTGTTCAAGCAAGTGTGGTGGGTGCCCGGAAACCATGAGCTGTATACGCTGCCGAACGAGCGGGCAGGTCTGCGAGGCGAGCAGAAGTACAACGAGTGTGTGCGGGTGGCGAATGAGTACGGCGTGATCACGCCCGAGGATGAGTATGTGCGGTGGGACGGCGACGGTGGGCCATGCATTGTTGCGCCTATCTTCACCTTGTATGACTACAGTTTTCGTCCGGACAGCGTCAAGCGCGAGGATGCGCTGGACTGGGCTGCCGAGACGGACGTCATGGCCACGGACGAGGTGCTCCTGCACCCA
Organism: Chaetothyriales sp. CBS 135597; assembly: GCA_003709825.1. Lineage (NCBI taxonomy): Eukaryota > Fungi > Ascomycota > Eurotiomycetes > Chaetothyriales > Chaetothyriales sp. CBS 135597. The sequence goes on along the minus strand of QQXN01000004.1, from coordinate 928,233 downwards.
GATCCATACCCCAGCCGCGATGCCTGGTGCACTGCGCTGGTCAACCGCACCTCGGCTCGGCTCGAGAAGGCGGCCGCGCTGGGGCTGCCGCTCATCATCGCCAACCATTGGCCGCTGCGCCAGGATCTGGTCAAGCTGGTCAGGATCCCGCGCTTCAGCCTCTGGTGCGGAACCAAGCTCACCGAGGACTGGCATACTCGCTTCAATGCCAAGGTCGTAGTCTCGGGCCATCTGCATATCCGTCGCACCGACCACATCGACTACGTTAGGTTTGAGGAGGTCTCGCTTGGCTATCCCAAGCAGTGGGAGGCGGCGAGGGCAATGGGCAAGGACATCAATGATCTCCTGAGAGAGATCCTGCCTGGACCGGCCTATCAGGGCAATGAGCCCACTATATGGCGGCACCTGGGCTGAGGCGAACAAAAGGAATAAAAGGAACAAAAAGGAAGATACACTGGTACTGGTACTGGTATTGATATTGGTACACTGCATACTAGAAATCATCACTCTGGTACACTTATGGTACCGTACATACATACAGGTATTTGCCGATCCACTCTTATCAGCCAGTCATAGTGAGTCATTCCGCTCCTTCCTTATCACAATTTATCACAATTCCGCCCACGTGCCACTTTTTTCTCTCGGCGGTTAGCGCACTGTCCCCCATGCTTATTCGAAACTGGCAGGCGCATGCGACTCCTCCGCACCAAAGTCAGCAACAAGTCCAACGGACCTGGAGATGTCCGGATCCGAATGCTTTGTTTTTCTCAAGCGTCGCTCTGGCACAGATTATATTAAGATCCAGCATGTCCGTACTCTGCCCCAGGTAGGTCCTCTGCTATTTCTGTAAAATAGACCCTCCCCAAAAGTCGTTCAACCATGGCTCCCCACCCGCTTGATCCCTTGTCTGCTGCTGAGATTAACAAAGTGCGTGAACTGGTTCTGCCCCAATACCCTGGCAAGCTCATCAACTTCCGCGATATCTACCTGGAAGAGCCTCCAAAGGAAGACTTGAAGCGATTCTTGGCTGCAGAGCACGCTGGAAAACCCATTGCTCCACCGACTCGCCGAGCTTTTGCTCGCTTTGATGTCGTCGGCCAGGACAAGGCGACCCATTACCATGAGACCATCTTCGATGTCGATTCCGGAGCAGTCCTGTCCCAAGCCATTGTCGATGACGGCTTGCATGTGCCCTTGACGGTCGATGAGCTCAGCCTCTTTGTCGAGGTCTGCAGCAAGTCCCAAATGTTCAAAGATGCAATTACAGAGTACGAGCTGCCAGAAGGCTTCGAAGTTGTCATTGAGCCCTGGCCTTATGGCGGCATGTCTGAGGCAGATGAGAACCGGAGATACTTCCAGGGCCTGATCTTTGCCCAGGACACCAGGAGTGGCAATCCAGACTCCAACTTCTATTCCTTTCCTCTTCCTCTCATCCCCGTCATGGATGCCGAGAAGCGGGAGATCATTAGCATCTGGCGACTCGCCACCGGTGGCAAAGGCGATGCCCTGGATGGCAAGACCCATTCCAAGCGGGTAATTGATCATTGCCAGCCATCTGAATACGTGCCCGAGCTCCTGCCAAACGGCACACGCAAGACTCTGAAGGAACTCAGTGTTGTTCAGCCAGACGGCCCGTCCTTCACGGTTGATGGCCACCTGGTGGAATGGCAAGGCTGGCGTTTCAGGGTCGGCTTCAACCCTCGAGAGGGAGCAACTGTGCACGACATTTATTTCAACGACCGCTCGATCATGCACCGGCTGAGCATGAGCGAGATGGCTGTGCCCTATGCTGATCCCCGCAATCCGTTCCCGCGCAAGCAGGCCTTTGATTTCGGTGACGGCGGTGCTGGCAACTGTGCCAATAACCTGTCGCTCGGCTGTGACTGCTTGGGGGCGATCAAATACTTTGATCATGTCACCGTTGGAACCGAGGGACGCCCCAAGGTAAACCCCAATGTGATTTGCTTGCATGAGCAAGACAACGGCATTGGCTGGAAGCACACCAACTGGCGCACCGGTCGTGCGGTTGTGACCCGGTTGAGAGAGTTGGTGGTCCAGTTCATCGTCACCCTGGCCAACTACGAATACGTGTTCGCGTACAAGTTCGACCAAGCTGGTGGCATTGTTGTTGAGACTCGCGCCACCGGCATTGTGAGTGTTGTCAACATTGACCCCGGCAAGACTTCGGACTATGGCAATATCGTTGCGCCGGGTGTCCTGGCCCAGAATCATCAGCATCTCTTCTGCATCCGCATCGACCCAGCCGTCGACGGCCACGACAACACGGTCTTGATCGAGGAGTCGCAGCGTGTGCCGATCAACCAGCACACCAACCCCGGGGGCAATCTGTACGCTGTGCGCCAGACCCCGGTGACAAAGTCGACCTGGGTGGATGCATCCACGATCGACAACAGGATCGTCCGCATCATCAACCCCCACAAGACCAACCCGATCAGCGGCAAGAATGTCAGCTACAAGTTCACCCCGGCCCAGACCCAGCTTCTGCTCGCCGACCCCAACGCAATTCAGAACAAGCGCGCTCTCTTTGCCCAGCATCACGTCTGGGTCACCAAGCACAAAGATCGCGAGCTCTTTGCAGCCGGTCACTACACCCTGCAGTCGCGCAAGGAGGCCGGCGGTGTGGCCGACGCCGTCAAGAGGAACGAGAACGTCGAGGACACCGATCTTGTCATCTGGAATGTTTTTGGCCTGACGCACAATCCCCGCGTCGAGGACTGGCCTGTTATGTAAGTTGACCTTGTTTTCCTCCCCTTCTTTCTATCCCTCCCCTTCCTTTTCACTAACCTCTCTCACCTACAGGCCCGTGGAGATCTTCCAGCTTCATATCAAGCCCTCGGACTTCTTTACTGCAAACCCCGCCCTCGACGTGCCTTCGTCGAAAAATGCAGCGTCACAGTTGGTTACGTCCACAACAAACGGTGCCGACTGCTGTCCCAAGCTTTGAGTAGATATTTTTTTCTCTTCTTCTTCTTTTGATTTCTCCCTCGTCGAAGAATTTTGATTCGTTGGAAGCCAAAAAAGGGAAGGAAGCAACAAAGAAACAGGAAGGAGCCTCCAAGTCAGCCTCGCCATCTAGGCAGGAGCTTGTATCGTACTTTTAGCGTCTACGGATTATGCTAATGTAGTATTTCAAATGTGACGTCTTTTGTAACAAAAAAAAAAACAAAAAAAAAACAAAACTGATCTCAAAAATATCCGCCTCCCCACTTTATTTGATTTACACGTACGTTATTATGTATAATAATAGTATTGCCGTGTAGTTCGCGGAGCGTCGGCCCGGGAAAGAACGACGGAGCAGAGTGTCAAAGATGGCTTATCAAACGTTATTACTAAGGAAAAATTTGCGGCCCTAAGTAAAGACAAAAAACAAAATGAACCTAAGTTAAGTGACAAAAAAAGAAAAAAAATTAAATTAAAATGACTTTTGGTGAACTTTGGCTTAATTTAGAATGATGTATATATTATTACCCAGCCCCCCCGGGGGGGTGGAGGCGGGGATTAATGAGTTTGATATCCGGCTGTCCCGTTGCAAAAGGAGGGAAAGGGGATGGTGGGTGGTAGGTAGGTAGGTAGGTAGGTAGGTAGGTAAGAGGGGAAGAAAGGTTGAATGCTACGAGTTCGTTGACGCCGCCGCGGCACCTGCGGCACGAGCACCAGCACCAGCACCAGCACCAGCAGCAGTAGTAGCAGTAGCAGTAGCAAACTCCTGATCTACACGCTCGGCAAAAGCCTGGAGATCGGCGAAGCGCCAGGCATATCCGACCAAGCCCTTGTCCAGGGCCATCTGGCTCTCCGCCGTGCCCTTCCAGCGGAACCCATCGCCGACCAGCCAGACACTGCTCAACCCAGCCCGTTTCGCGGGCGCCTGGTCGTGGCCGAGGCTCTGTGCGACGTGCAGGATCTTGTCCCGGCCAATGCCCAGACCTGTGCAGAATTGGATCAGCGTGTCCAGCTTGACGTCGTCGTCGTTGTTGTCGTCGTCTGTGCTGCTGGGGAAATCGTCCGCGGTGAACACCTTGAACCACGGGATCTCGCCCAGCCGGCTGCGCGGCGACGCCGCCGTGATCGCCCACGCGTAGCTGTCGATGTTCGACAGCGCGATCAGCTTGTAGTGCTTGGCCAGCGTCGTGTGCAGCGCCTCCCAGGTGCCTGGGAAGGTGGGCCACGAGGCGATGGTGTCGGCGCTGCCGAAGCGCGCGGCCTCGTCGGCAGTCGTCGGCACGCCGAGCTGCGCGGCAACCCGGCGCCAGATTTCCGCCAGGATCTCGTCGAAGCGGCGGGGGTGCGTGGCCAGCTCGAGTTTGATCGCGTCTTCTTGCTGCTGGAACAACTTGAGGAATTCTACGGCGCCCCGTGAGGCCGCGCCTTCGATGGTGGGTGAGGATGGGCTGGGGTTAAGAAAAGGTGAGGATGCGGGCAGGCGGGAGAGCAGCGGTTGGAAGGAGTGTAGGATGTGCGACTTGTATTCAATTATGCTGCCGTATATGTCAAACGAGAGTACCTCGTACTCGGTGAGTGGCAGCGGCGGCCGCGTTGGTGGAGGCATGGGCAAGTCCATGATGTTTTATTCTCGCTCTCTTTCTCCTTTTTTTTTGTTTGTTCAGACCTGAAATTTACCGTTTCAATCCCCCTGTTTTGTGAGTAATAACTTACTGCAAGGAAGACTAGTTGGTGGACTAGAATGCCGTGGTAAGTCCGTTCACTTTGATTTGCATTGGCTTGCTGATGATGCTGAGGAGGATGAGGGGGGAAGTTCTCCAAGTCTCGTGGACAGTTCCCCGATCGGATGATGCAGAATATATATTGGTTCAATGGCCGGATCATGATTCATGCCACCCACCTGAGCGGTGCCCATGAGGCTTCCCGATAATTGAGCCAAAGCAAAGATGTTCCTGAGGGTGCTTCAGACAAGTTTCATTCTGTCCAATGTCCAGAACAAGATAGCTTCTTGACATTTGCTCTTGACGATTGTTCTTGACGATTGTTCTTGTTGTCGCTGCAGTTAGCTACAAAAGCAAGGCGCACCTTGCGTCATCATTACCACCCATCTCGATGCTACGAGAAGTGCTTGTGATCTTCAGGCAGCTGAAGGGGGCATATTCAGCCCGACAGTAGATAGGATGCTGAATGCAGGCTCACTCAACACCGACACGTCGGATCCAGATTCAGATCGATCATAACCAGTGAAATCGGCGTCGGGAAAATCCGTGCTCGCGACAAATTAACAATTACCAAACTCGGCTGAAGTGAAAGTCATGCAAGCTTGCTGACGTTGTAGTCCTGTCATTACGACTTGCTCCCGACCGACATGCGCGCGATAAAATCGCCGGGGCAAAGTCTCGATGTTGGCTGGCCCCCGATAGCTGCAGGACTCGGAAATAATGTGTCATCTTGAGTAGGCAACTTCTGTTAACTCCGTTTCCAGTCCAGGCGATTGGATAGCCCGTCATCAGTTTGCTCGAGGTGACGTGTCGGCCGGATGCCGAAGCCGACAAGGAGGATTGTTTATACCGTCGAATACTGAAAGTAGCACCATGTTGCCGCTTTGAGACGACCTGTTCTGCTCTGTTACTGCCCCTCGTCCGTTACCGACCGTCGATTTCACTGGAAACGATTCCCGAACAGCCTCTTCGTCCAATGACAGATTGTGCTTGGATATATATACGCCGTCCCACGGCGGCGCGGCGCGCGATACAGGTCAGCGATTGCGTGGACCGCAACTGTCTCGCCTCCGCGATTCCATTCCAGCCAGCAGGGCATGTGGCGAGGGTAAGTCTGAGGGCCCGTTGATGTTGAAATCGATATTTTGGAAGGCGGCTTCGATGTTACGATTCGTCCTCACTTCGTTCCTCACATATGCTGCAAGCTGCGGGAGATCAACACCTGTATGAATGAGGCCGACCAGGTCGCTAGTCTGCGTAGGATGACCGGCTCTGATAATCGCAATAATGCCTCCCATCAGCTGCCGTATCCTTTCCAGATCATTCTGGGCTTCTGCAAGATCCTGCACATTGCGCTGGTTTGCAATTTTCCTCCGCTGGTCAGATGTCGCATCGTAGATGCACTGGCTATTCCTCGCTGCACACGCACCACATGGATTACCGCCAGTACACTGTGCAATATCACTAAATATCAATTCAGGCTTATAATGGAGCACAAGCTTACCCTAGTCTTGCGCTGTTTGCAGGCGCCGCAGGCAGTAGATATTTTACGGATTTTCTGAAGAGATCCAGAGTTCGGTGGCGGATTGGAATCATCACTGCCGCCGCCATCAAGCGGCCGGGGAGCGATAAGTTGAGACATGGGAGATGCGTGAGCGGACTCGCCGTGCCTAGGAGCTGGGCACTTTGGTCTATGCAGGACTGCAACAGGATGAGAGACTATCTCACAAAAACTTGTATTGAGATAGAAAGAAATCGGGCGATCAACCGACAAGCAGAGCAGGAGGATAATTATGTGACCATTCGTCGTGAGTCTCGGCCTGGATGGACCCTGTTTATTTTATCCTTTTTTTTTCAGTTTGTGCCACAAGTTATCTGACAGCAAAACGTCCTCCATCACTGACAAGATAAAAGGGTTTAGGCTCGAAAGAAGGACAGGAGAAGAAAGCTAGTGGGTCAGCTGACAGAGATTGACTTCCGCAGTTCCGTCTTTGATGCGTTAAGGCAAGGTATGACCGCCTGATAGAGTGGGAGAGAGCAAGGCTGTCGAGGGTACCATGGCTGGAAGTCCAGGGTCTCTGTTGATGGTACTGCCATTGATTCTCTCTGGCACGGCCTGTTCTGAATGCTCAGGAAGATGGCCTGCTCAGCACAAATGATGGTCTTCATCCAGTTCTTCTTTCTTTGATGTAGAGTTCAATAGAAAAGTGTCCGCCGAGAAAAGGTTTGTGGACCTAACCCAAGCTGGCTAGCGCACTTCGCCTAACTTGCCCTGTGATTCTGGTGGGAGAAAAAAAAGTTGAAGATTCTTGGTGGAAGAACATCCCTCTCTCTTCCCTCTCACAGCCCCTGGCAGGCAAGGTGGCAAGATGGACCAACAACGATTTCTCCAGCAGTTGGAGATTGTCCTAGGTCAGTTTGAGCCTTCCCTGGCATCTATTTGACCTTCAGAAACTAACCCCACAGATGCAGACCCCAAGAAGGGCGACGTCAAGGCGGCAACAGGCATCCTGCAGAATGAGTTCTACAAGCAGCCTGCTGCCCTTCTCTTCCTCATCCAACTCATTGTATCCAACAACAGCCAAGAACTGAAGCAACTTGCTGCCACCCAGGCAAGACCGCTGGTCTCCAAGTTCTGGACAAAGCTGCCTGCCCCGCAGCGAGAACAGGTCAGATCGAAATTGTTCGAGGCCACGCTCGCTGAAGAGCATCCTCTTCCTCGCCATGCTGCTTCAAGAGTCATCAGTGCCATTGCCAAAATTGATCTGGATGATGGAGAGTGGCAGGAACTGCCGGGACTGTTGCACCAGGCAGCCACCAGCCCAAAGGCGTCTGACCGTGTAGTCGGTGTCTATGTTCTCTACAGCATCCTTGATGTCATGGGCGATGGGTTTGCAGACAAGTTCAAAGAGTTGTTCAAGCTGTTCAGCAATACCATTAAAGACCCAGAGAGCCTGCAGGTTCGAGTCAACACGGTGCTGGCTGTGTCTAAGATGGCTGCCGTCATTGATGCTGAAGAAGATCAACAGTCGATCAAGGCCTTCCAAGCCCTCTTCCCCGCCATGGTCAAGGTCCTGCAAGACGCAATTGAGTCTGGCAATGAGGACCAAGCCATGCTTGTCTTCGAGGTTTTCAATACCTTGCTCAATGCCGAGTATCAGCTTCTGGCAAACCATTTCAATGACCTCGTCGTCTTCATGAATGGCATTGCTAGCAACAAAGAAATGGAGGATGACACTCGAACCCAGGCCATTAGCTTCCTGATGCAAGCCGTCATGTTCCGCCGACTCAGAGTGCAGGGCGCCGAAATGGGAGAGCCGCTCACAAAAAGCATGCTCCAGATTGTTACAGAGCTAGATGACGAGGCTCCTGATGCCGATGAGGTTACACCGGCCCGCTCGGCCCTCGGACTGATAGATACGCTTGCGCAATCTCTTCCTGCAAAGCAAGTCCTAGTACCCCTGCTGCAGGCTCTGCCCACCTTCTCCAACTCCCCGGATGCTGCACATCGTCGAGCTGGCATTCTCGCTCTCGGTCAGGCGGTTGAGGGTGCTCCAGAGTTTCTCAGCACTCAGATGTCCATCATTCTTCCTGTTCTGTACAAGTTGCTCGAGGATCCCGAAGTGGTTGTCCGCCGGGCCGCCCTGCAGACCACCGCAAGACTTGCTGATGATCTACCCGAGCAGGTGACAAAGGAGCACGAGAAGCTCATTCCGCTGCTGCTGAAGAACATCACCGCAGCCATGTCAGTCTACAAAGGCGAGGAGGAGGGTCCTGCCATTGACATAATGCGCTCCGGTGCCAGTGCTGTTGACTCGGTTGTTGATGGCATGGAGTCCGAAGCGGCCAGTAAGTATCTTGGTCAGCTTGCTCCTTTGTTGCAGAAGCTCTTCGGACACCCTGACTTCAAGGTCAAAGCACTGGCCGCTGGTGCTCTTGGATCCTTGGCATCAACAGTCAAGGCTCCATTCTTGCCTTACCTTGAAGACAGCATGAATGCGATGCAAGAGTACATCACCAAGAAAGAGAATGAAGATGAGCTCGATCTTCGAGCCGCGTGTATCGACTCCATGGGTGAGATGGCAGTTGCTGTTGGCCCGGCCGATTTCAAAGATTATGTGCGGCCGCTCATGCAGGCAAGTGAGGAAGCACTCAAACTAGACCATTCGAGACTCAAGGAAAGCACCTATATCCTCTGGGGCTCCTTGGCCAAGGTTTACGAGGACGACTTCTCGCCCTTCCTTAGTGGTGTCGTCAAGGGCCTCTTTGAATGCATCGACCAGGAGGAGGCCGATCTCGAGGTTGAACTTGGTGACCAGGCCAAGGACCTTCTCGGAACCGAAGTTACCATCGCCGGTCGGAAGGTCAAGGTCGCAGCAGCTAGCGACAGTGATGGTGACGAGGACTTCGAAGACATTGACGATGACAGTGACTGGGGTGACCTTGCCGCCGTCACCCCCATCGCGATGGAAAAAGAGATTGCCATTGAAGTTGTTGGCGACGTTGTTGGCAACACCAAGACCGCCTTCCTGCCCTACTTTGAACAGACTATTCAGAAACTTCTGCCGCTTGTCGAGCACGACTACGAAAACGTCCGCAAGGCGACCATCAGCACATTGCACCGCGCCTATGCGGCTCTGTGGGAGATTTCCGAGGAGTCTGGTCAGATGCAGAAGTGGAAGCCTGGCTTGCCTTTGCAGGTCGAGCCTACGGCCGAGTTGAAAAAACTCGGCGAGCTTCTGATGACTGCAACTCTGAACATTTGGCCGGAAGAAGACGACCCGTGAGTTGACCCTTTGTGCATTATCCTTTTGCTTCATGATGACAGCTCTTCGTTATCCCAGCTCACTCCGACACTAAACAAGTGCATGACGTGAAAACGATCTTCAACCCTCTGAACATATCCTTAACCTTGATATACCGCATCGTACACGGATGAAGCCTCTTGCTGACCAATCGTGTATTTAGGGCAACGACCTCGGAAATCTCGCGCATCCTTTCTGAGAACCTCAAGCTCACAGGTCCGAACTTGCTCTCCTATCCGGAAGTTCTTCAGAAAGTCTGTCAGACTGTGACCAATATTATTACCAAGAAACATCCCTGCCAGACCGGCATGGATGATGAGGACCTCGATGATGAGGATCTTGAGTCGAACGAGCTCGAATGGGTTGTCATTGACAATGGTATCGATGTTATTTCTGGCTTGGCTGCTGCATTGGGCGGCAGTTTTGCAGAACTGTGGAAGATCTTTGAGAAGCAAGTCCTCAAATTTGCTTCAGGTCCTGAAGCAACATCAAGAGCAAGTGCCTGCGGGGTATTGGCGGAAGTCATTACTGGCATGGAGGGAGCCGTCACTCCCTACACTGCCACTCTTCTGACCATACTCTTGAAGAGACTGTCAGACGAAGACGCACAGACCAAATCGAATGCTGCATACGCCATCGGTCGCCTCGTCGAAAAGTCGAATGACAACAATACTATTCTGAAGGCATACCCCCAAATTTTGTCGAAACTCGAGGGCGTGCTCGGCATCAAGGAGGCCAGATGTATGGACAACGCTGCCGGCTGCGTCGCCAGGCTGATCCTCAAACATAAGGACCGTGTGCCAGTCTCTGACGTTCTACCTGCACTGGTGAACAGTGGGGTATTGCCGTTGGAGGACGACTATCAGGAGAACGAGCCTGTGTGGACGATGATCATCAGTCTGTACAAGGAGAACGATGCGACAGTGCAAGGCCTGACGAAAGAGCTTGCCCCGATCATGATTAGCGTCCTCGGCGAGCCAGAGGAGCAGTTGACAGACGAGGTGAGGAGCGAGTTGCAGGCCCTGGTTGAACATTTGAGGAAGACCCACGGTTAGAAGGAACGGAACATCAACCAAGTGAAGGGCGAAGCGGCGCACCCTTGGACACCAGACGGGGATCTACGAACGGCCTTTATGACAGCGATGAACATTCAAATATTCACGCAAGCGGCAGATGATGAGTCCATGTCCTAACGAGGTTGCACATGTGATGGTGATGGTGGTGGTGGTGGTGGTGATGGTGATGGTTAGGTGCATTTGCAATGTTGAGACGACTGGCCACAAACTAGGACGAGACCAGATGAAGATGAGATACCCAAAAGCCCGTAATTGTCTTTTATTGCCTGCCCGATAGAATTTGAGAGAATTACATTACACCTTTGGGGACGGGAGAGAGACAGAGAGAGAGAGAACATTAGGCCATGCATGCATGCATTACTTCACATACAGTACTTAAAAACCTTTCTTTCGTTCAAGTCGAATCAATTCACTCCCTACTAAAAACCAGAGAGGGACGGTCCGTAACCAGTCAAATACTTTTGATTTTATTTTTAGGAATGTGCTCATTCTGCATTAAACTCCTCAACTCAACTCCATCCATGCTGCTCATCGCACTTTTGAGAGCTGGCTGGGTGGGGGAGGAGTTAAAAGTAATATCTATTACAGCAAAATGTTAAACGACTCATACAGTAGTACAGTAGTAGTAGTAGTAGTACTATCCCTGCCAGTTTCACGACTGAAAAGCATCGCCAAAATTATCGTCCATGTCGTCCAAGTTGAGCTCCTCGTCATTGCCAGGCTCATATCCAGCCAGTGCATCGCCAGCGGTATCAACATCCACGTTGTCAAAGTCAAAGTCAGTTGTGTCAAGCTGCTGCTGGAGCTGCTGCGGGCGTTGTTGTTGCTGCTGGTGCTGTTGTTGATACTGCTGCTGGCCTTGAACTTGCTCCGGCTGCTGCTGCAATTGCTGCTGCTGCTGGTACTGCTCTTGACCTCGATCTTGTTGTGGCTGTTGCTGTTGCTGTTGTGTTTGTGATTGTAATTGCTGCTGCTGTGGCTGATGGTCGGCCCCTGTCGCAACTGCAGAAGGCCCCGTGTTCGCTTGAACAGGCTGTTGTTGTTGATAGTTTGTTGACGATGGGTTGTCGCCGGTTTCAGTGGTTTGGCCCTGGGGATTTGGCGCAGCAGGAGGATGTTGCGGAGGAGCATTGGCATTGGAATTAGCATTAGCATTAGCATCAGCATCTCCAGCTTTGGATTCAGGTTGCTGCTGCTGCTGCTGCTGTTGTTGCTGTTCATCCACCATAATCCATTCGTTCGCGTCTTCATTAACAGTATCGACTTGTCCATCAAGACCCAGGTCGACATCCATGTCGAGATCGTCGAGCGCTGGCATTTCGCCCTCGTCTCCTGTTTGATGGTAATTCACTGGCGTGCTGCCGCTTCCAGCATTGAGCGCTTCCTCGGCCATGCTCTGATCCTGGCCCTGGTCTTGGTTGTCATCGCGTGGTGTTGATTGGCCCTCGGACAGGTGAGACAGAGACTGAGGTACGGAAGAGGGGACGTGGGGTTGCGGGTGAGAATTGGGGACGCCATTCTGGGTAGGCAGTTGCTGAAGTGGTGCCTGCGATGCAGCAGGTACGGCCTGTGACTTGTTCGGTGAGACCAGAGGCCTTCCCGTGCTCGAGGCGCTCAAGCTCCGATGTAGGACTCTGTCTTCTAGGCCGCCGCGGCTGACCAGGTGGACGGCAGACACCTTTTCAATCTTTCTTCCTGTCTTCTCCTCCACTTCTTTCGCAATCTCATCCAAAGCATCGGTCTCGTTCAGGGCCCCTGTTCCGGTTGAGGCGCTCCTCTCATTCAGGGTGGTGGGCACGCCTCTCAACTTCTTCTCGGCTAGGTTGAGCAAAGTGGTCTTCTGCAACCGCTGCATCCTCCTGGCATGGGTCTTGCGCATCTTCTCCAATTCGGCGTTCATGGTCTGGATTTTCTCCTCGGCTCGCTTCTTAAACTCGGCTGCGTCGTTCTCGTCCAGGCTGCCAGCACTATCCTGGGCGCCTGGTCCAACGTTCACCTCTCGCTGAGCTGTCATGGGAGCATCAAAGAAACCTGTGGTGAGAGCCTCGAGTTCGCCTTTCCGGCCAAGTCCCAAATCACCGGGGATGATCTGAAAGATGTTGTAGGGACTCTCCAGCACCTCCTCCATCCATTCGTGATGCTGCTCGTAGCGTGTTTTGCTAACGTCTCTGGGCGACATGAAATCGAGAGCATCTCCTCTGGAGACGTCTTCCTCCTCTTCCAGTGTAGGCTCTGGATGGTGGGTAATGCTTGGCCCACGCCGATGGCCGGGGGGGCCGGAGGCGGCGACAGCCCGAGCAAGCGCCGGTGGTGCCTGGATATGTGGCCAACTTGCGCGATCATGGAGCAAGAAATCCTTGCGGACCAACTGGCCAGAGGCCTGGATGATGCTGCGCTGCTGCATCTGCTGCACAATTGGCGGCAGGGGCGGGATGCGCGCGGCATGGATCGCGTCGCGGGGGTTTGCCTTGGAGTAGTGCACGATGAAGAGGCTGGGATCAGGAGTCGGCAAGCCGGGCTGAGAGGGTAGCAATCGATAACGGCGGCGAGCGTGGGTTGCCATGGTCTCTGCCTGCGGGCGGTAGCCACTGCGATGCATGTAAATCTCGAGAGTGTAGCCATGCATCTCGCTCTTAGCAACGTGCTCGGGGTCGGCCCAGATGTAGCCATCGCTAGCCATGGTTGTACCCAAGTACTCGAGGGGCTGCCAGGCAAGGAAGATGGTGCCGTCGGGCGGCGCGTCGATGTACTGCCACTGCACCGGCTGCAGATCGCGCATGATCTTGGGCGCCTCGAGGAGATAGCCAACGATCGTTTCGAGCGAGTAGTTGTTGATGATCGGATAGCGGTGCTTGGAGATGAGGTGCATGTGAGGGAGGAGTGGCAGAGCGACACCTGCCGCAGGGTCTTTGAGCGGATGCATCGCGTTCATCGTGGCGGCAGCAGCAGCGGCAGCGATGGCGACAGTTGTAGAAAGAAAAACAAGGCCCTAGGCGGTGAGGGCGAAAGAGTAAGGTAGAGAACGTTCAAGAGGGTGGCTGAAGGAGAGAAATGTTATTAGAGGAACGCGCCTGCCACTCTCAGTTCTTGGCGTTCTGTGCCTGCCCAGTGCCCACCAATAGAAACACACCAAGCCAAGAAATAGGAAGGAACCAAACCAATAACAATAAGGAAGGCACGATGCAGGCTTGCTCGGTTGAAAACAAACTACACATATACAAGAGTGTGTGATGGGAGAGATACAATTACTGGCATTGGCATTGGTATGAGTTTTGGTTTCAGTTTCAGCATCACAAGCCTGACCTCCTCTTCTATGGTGATGAAAGGGCACTCACGCCATGTTGTACACTTCAACCACAGGACACCTCAGCTGCTCAAGCCATCAAACCCCCGATGAGCGACCCGAGTACTGTTTACAGTGTGCTTGTGACGTTGGAAAACTCGCCGCGGGACAACTTGGTCTCCCAGAAGATGGGGTTAGTGTCGAAGAAGCCGTGCTTGACCCAGCCGTCCTCCTTGACGTGGTACAGGTTGATATAGCCACCAGAATATGCGTCGCGATGTGTTGCAGCCAAGATACTGCGCCGGCCAAGCTCCAGGGCCTCATCATCCTCCAGGTCGTACTTGTACTGTGCATCGAGCACGCCGTAGGCAAATGTCTGACCGGAGCCGACGCAGAACAGGTTGCCCGACAGCCGAGTGCCATCCGAGTCGATGTAGTACAGTGCCGGGCCTTCTTGCGGAGTAACACCGGTGATCATGGTGCCCATTGACAGGCCCATGCCCTTGTACGAGTAGACCAGGTTGGCCAGGATCTTGGATGCTGCGGCGACGGAGATGCGGCGCTTGTGTCGGAGCTCGTGGAGACGGCACTGGATGCCGAGATAGGCCAGCCAGTATTGGCAGTCCTGCAAGCAAAGAAAGAAACCGGGTCAGCTTGGAGCTACAGCAGGAGGAAAGAGAAATGGAGAGCAAGGGAGAGGAAGGGGAGAGGCTCATCATACCGCAGCACCACCAGCCATGGTTCCCAGCAACATCGGATTAATCTCAATGACCTTCTTGACCGTCTGCGAAGCAATCCAGCTGCCTGCGGTTGCTCGTGAATCTGTTGCTACAATAATGCCGCCCTTGAATCTGAACGCCAGTGTGGTTGTGCCGTGGGCAAGCTTGATGGGGCAATTGGGGTTGGAATAGTCGTCGGTGGCTGCGCGCAGGAACGCGGCCGGTTGTGGTACAGGAGGAAGGGCAAACTTTAGAGAGAGTGGCGGTAACGAGTCTGCATAGTCTTGCTGTTCTTCTGATTCATAGCCCTCGTCGGCGAACGCTGGTTGCGTGTACTGAGCCACGAGCGAGTTCATCGTGGGCGGTGGTGGTAGGAAGCAGGGCAGGATAGGTGCTGAATGGAGGAGCAAAACGACTAAAATGGAGTTACAAGAGAATTGGAAGGAAGCACTGATAACACAAAGCGAAGGAGTGGTAGTGGTGGTGGTGGATGGATGATGCTCAGCGGGTGACGCAGCGCAGCGCGTGTCGGACGGAAGCCTTGGAGAATGCGTGATTGGTTGTGTGGGCTACCGTATCCATAACGGTGAGCTACACGCACCTTTCACGCAACATGTCAGTTTCAGGATACGAGTGGGAAAAAAGGGGCCTCAGCCGTGTTCGTAAACTGTAAATTATTCATCCAGTCAAATCATCAAAAGGTGTGCACTTTTCTAATCCCAACGCAGACGCCAGCTTCAAACAGTCCCATGCTCTTCTTCCCACTTCCGAACATCCCCCTCGGCTGCTTCAGGCAACCTCTTGACCACGACTCTCAAGCCTACTGCGCACAGAAACATGACAAACCAAGCTAGATAGCCATTCAGAATCCACTTCTCCACCCCAATCGCATACAGTGAGGTGAAGGCCGCCGGGGACACGGCGCGAACACCGCTCGCCAAGGTCAGTGCCAAGGCATTGAGGCTTCCCAGCGTGCTCGGGTGGGGGTTGATGTCGTTCAGACAAAGCTGAATTGCAGTGAAGCTCATACTGACGCCGGGGCCTATGAGGTTCACGGGGACGAGGATTGTCCAGAACAGCCGAGTAAGGTTCAGTTTGAGGACAAAGTTGAGCAGCGGGTACATGGCGAAGAAGATTGGGTAGGCGGTGGCACAGGCTCGTAGCACAAAGCCCGTGCTGAAGCGTTCCTGGAGTGCAGGAAAGGCTGCTAGGAGCCACAGGCTCTGCGCAAGACCGGCACATGCAAGGACCACCGAGATAGTCAACGGCGAAAATCCGAGCCCAGACTTGGAAATAGGTTCGAAATAGAAGACTGGTGTGACAGCAGTATAGGAAAATGCTAGCACCATAATGTATCCGTAGATGAAGAGCACCGTCGGCACCCCTGGTGATTTCAACAATTGCCACGTGCTTATTCTCTCCTTCGTAGGTACACGATGCAGAAGCTTTCCATCCTTGGTCTGGAGCGTTTCCTTCACAAACAGAACCGAGACCAATGCTGCCGAGAGACCGATTATGCCGGTGACCATGGTGGCTAGAGAGAAAGGGTACTTGGTGAAGAAAGCACTGTTCCCGAAGATACTAGGATACTGCTTGACAGGGTCTGCCAGCGCACCGCCAACTAAGGGGCCGATGAAAATGCCCAGGTTACCGGTGAAGGCAAAATAGGAGAAGGCCTTGGCCTGTGTTTTGGGTGTACTATTCTCGCTGATCATGGTGCGGATGGTAACGATGGTGCCACCGAAGATGCCGGCGCAGCACCGCCACATGATCATCTGCCACAGTGACCGACTGAAGCCAAACCCGGCCATACAGATGCTGACTCCGATCAGACTGAAGACGAGCACGGGTTTGCGACCGATCCGAGGGTGATCGGCTGCACGGCCCCAAAAAAGCATAAAGATCATTTGTGTGAGTGAGAAGAGCGATTCTATAAGACCACTGTAAAAGCCGACAGACGTATCCGGGATGGGGGGGTCCTGAAGTGGGAGGGATGTGATCTGGACATTGATGAAGGGGAAAATGCAGAAGAAGGCAATGGGTTCGTAAACACGGACATAGCAGAGGGTGAGGATCTGAAGCATGGGCAAGGGGGCATTGGGATCCTTCGTTACCGGAGGCTCATGGTTGGTGTCTGTTGCGGTAATGGTCTTGAGGAGAGCAGTCCTCTCTGTGGCCGAGTCATTGTGGTCCGGGCTGTCGTCGGACGACATTTTGCTAGGCGGAAGTGAAGAGGATGGGCGGAGAGAGAGGGTATGTCAAGCCGGAGTGAGTCAGAAGTACAGAAATTTAATACCATTCCTCTTAGCGCAGACAAAATTAATAACGCAACTAGCTCGCCACCAGAACCTAGTCGTCGTTGCTAGCCAGAGTCATATAAGCGTCATCGCCCTGATAGAGTTAAGGTTGCGACGCACGTGGTGCCACGAGACGAACCAGGACAAACATGCCAAGCCCCTAGTGCACGGAGTGGGTATGTATACATGGCTGATTACGCAATCCTTGATATCACTCTTTTGCAATTGGTACCGCCGTCCTTGTATGTCCTCATAGTATACTCATCCTTGTATGTCCTCATAGTATACTCATCCTTGTACGTACTCATAGTATACTCATCCTTGTACGTACTCATAGTATACTCATCCTTGTACGTACTCATAGTATACTCATGTACTCATAGGATACTCATCCGTGTATGGACATATACATGTTATAACGTCACTGGCGACTACTTTTTAATTAACTTAGTCAAGACAGTATTTACAGAACCGCCATCTTTGTGCTCAGACCGTCTCAGTCATCCATAGACGTCAAGCACATAGCTCGGCCCAGGGTCGTTGAATAGTTACCTCTTCATGTCGACATTGACATAGACGCGGTTTTCCACAATCCTGTTGCTCCGTCTTCTTCCTTCCTCATCTTCACCCTCCGGTGTGCTGGCCCATAGCGTCTCCGAGCTCTCACGCCCAGTCGACTCACGGCCTTCGCCATTCCTGAGCCGCTCAGCCCGACCATCAAGCCTGGCCAGCGCCAGCCAGCCGTCTCCCAGCCTCCTCGCCTCCTCAGCTTCCACTAGCAAGCCCTTCCGGCTCAATTCTCTCTCCTCTTCAGGCAAGACGAATCTATGAATCGTCCGGTGATCCATCACCCGCTCCTCCTCATCCCCTCCGCCCTCGACCCAGCTTCCCTTGCCGGCTCGGCCCTGTCTTCGGTAGGCAGAGTACTTGGGTTGGGCCGGGGTAGAGCCTTGCTCTCGTGGTCTGCCGGGTCCATTCCTCTTCTCCTTCTCGCGTGCCAACAGCTTGCGCGGATTAGGATCAGTTTTTGGCCATGGGAAGCCATAGAGCATGGAATGTCGTTCGCAACGGGGACACTCCCTTCGTGTTTGATAGCCATTAGGCTGCAGGAAAAATGATAAACAGCGTTCATTATGGCATCTCACCCATCTGTCGTGGGGCTGCGCAAGCAGCTTCCTGGTGAGAATGTAGTCGCCTGGTATGCGAACAACGTCTGATGTGGTGGTAACCGAAGGGGCAGCCGAAGTGCGGCGGGCCTTGGGCTTTCTGGGTGTAGGCTCAATTGATGGTATTATGGTGGGTGCTGCCGGGGCTGCAGTGATGCTCAGCAGCTCCGAGGTCGGATCAGAGTCACTCGGTGGGAGCTCATACAGGGTAGAGACTTTGGTCATACTAAGGTTGTTCACTGTTTGCGGAGGGGAGGGTAGACCAACACGTCTTGACTGGGGAGTGGGTGTGGAAGAAGACTGAGGTCTCAAAGAGTCTCGGTCGTTGTCATCTGCCGCACCAGTGGCATGGATGGATGTATCTGCCGGTGGCAGCTCGTCACTTTCAACGGCTGTTTTCTCAACTGTTTCCAGCTTGATGCTTACAGGCCGCGGTGTTTGGAGAAGCTCGGTGGCTTCGGCCAGAGCATCAAGCTCGCAATCATGACTTGAGTTTGATGTAGCTGATGGGGTGAGAGGGAAGGATTTGGGTAGCTGTGTGGAGGCTTTGGAAGACGTTGGGGGAATGTCCAAGTTTTGCTTGGGCTCTTGGATAACCGAAGGGGTAGATCTTGAGGAAGGCTGCGCATTCAAGGGATTATCTGCTTCGTCTTGAGCCAGATCAGACTCGGATGTGCTTGGAGGAGTCCATGAATACTGCAGTTTTGAGGGAGAGGCAAGCGTTTTGAGCCTCTTAAGGCCATTGGGCTGGAGCTTGGGCGGAGTTGCAGAACCTTCCCGTTTGCGCTTCTTAGCAGTTGTCCGTTCTGATCCGTGAGGCTCGACCTCCGGAGTAGAGCTAGCAGCCTTTGATTGAGCGGCTACTGCGGGAGAAGTCCAGCCATTTCTCTCTTCGAGCTCACAAGTGTGACACAAGCATTCCGCATTGTCGGGTCCAAAGTAGTTGTCGCCGTACGAGACAGTGATTTCCTCTCCAACTTCAATATTCTTGACTGCGATGACCTCCATGCTCTCCGTCCCTTTCATTACTAGACGGGCATTAGAGTCACAATCGTGGTTTGCAAACCGGGCAGGGCCGAGAAAGATCTGGTCACTCTTCTTGCGGCCAGTGACGACAATGCTAAAATTGCGGTTGGTCAGGTCGAGATTGATGGATTCCTCGGTGGTCAGAGGGACCAGAGTGCCAGTAAGATACTTGATGTACTCGCCCTGCTTGATGCGACGGCGCGCAGTGACGGCAGCTTCGTACGAGGTGATGGTGTAGCGATTGGTCGTGGAGATTTCAAACGGGCAGTCGGTCTGGTACATGTAGATGAACTTGCGCAGATGAGTCAGGAAATTGTCCTGTTTTTGCTTATTCCGCAGGCCCTTGAAGTACCGCACCAAGCCGGGCAGCCTCATGATAGCCTTTTCGGCGGCAACAACATCCTTGGCCACAATGACATGGTGAAGCAGGATTTGCGGGATCTCGTCCTCCTTGATGCCTCGGACGGGGATGTGCTTTGGTTTGTTCTTTCGTATGCGGGCCTTGTAATATGCCTGGGCAGCGTCAGCACAGAGGCCATGGGAGGAGGTGCGACAAGGGGAAAAAAGATCTCACATTGTCGATGAGCACGTCCGAACACACATCATCGTGCGCAGCTAATTCGTCGAGCGTGAGACGGTTCTTGGCGGTGTACTCGTCGGGCTTGACCCTCCGCACCATCCTGGCGAGTCGTAACTACTCAGCAAGAGCAGCGAACACAGGCAGGTCAGACAGCTATTTCGACAACGGGCGGCATAAGGTGCAATGAATCAAGGACAGCTGGGGCAATATGGCAGTGACTGGCTGGCGGGGACCTGAGCGTTGCTTTAGCGAAGGAAAGGAGAGGCGCGAGAGGCGTGAGAGGCGCGTGAGGCGCCAGGTGTCTCTGATATGGGACTGTCGGGCAGGTAAAGGGAAACAAAGAGGGTGAAAAAGCGGCTCAAGGAGAGGCAAGCGTGCGAAGCGAATGCAGTTGTCGCCAGCCAGCCAGGACGACGAAGAGGGGGCGACGAGCAGCGAGGAAGGTGAGCGAGCGGAGAAGAGGGAAGCGACTAACACAGAAGCCACGACGGTGGCAGCGCGCGATTGCCCAGCTGGGAACAGGGGCTGGAGCCAATCAGCGAGCGGTCTACAGACCCACCGCGTTTTTGTTTAACGTTCTCCCTTCGCGCGGCAGGTGCGGTGCTCTCAGGCGAACAGTGCAAGCAATGCAAGCAAGATGATCCAGCTGAAAACGATGCTTAATTGCATCGACAACAGCGGTGCGGCGCTGGTCGAGTGTGTGGCAGTAATGCGGAAGAAGAGGGCAGCCGCAGGAATAGGTGGGCATCTACCTTCCCCCTTGCTTGATGCCTTGCTCGTTGTTTTTCTCTCTGGCTGACGGGAGACATAGGTGACAGAATCATCGTGGTGGTACAAAAACAACGGTCCTTCGGCGTCGAGTCGCCCGGTGGTACGAGCACAGGCATTGCCAACAAAGTGCGGAGAGGAGACATCAGACACGCCGTCGTTGTGCGGGCTAAGAAAGAGACCCAGCGGCCCGACGGCAGCCTCCTGAAGTTCGACGACAACGCGTGCGTCTTGATCAACAAGAACGGCGACCCAATTGGCACTCGGCTGACAAGTGTGGTGGGAGCGGAATTACGGGACAAGAAGTGGTCCAAGATCCTGTCGCTGGCCCCGATGCACGTGTGACGGCTGCGACGACCTGGCTGGCGATACTACAATATACCCAGAGCGAGCAAATCCGCAAATGCTTCAGTTGCAGGTGCTGCGCAGTGTCCAGGCACAGAGGAAGGGAGTACGTGTACAACAAGGGTGGTGTGGTCGGTGATCAATACTCAAACTATCTCTTTTACCATCCCCTACGCCGAAAATGCCAGCCTTTCGTGTGACTCGTAAATCGTCTAGCCCGACAGTCCTTCTAGAGCTATCTGGCCTCCGGATCAGGATACCTGTAAATGGGGCCGCCCGCACCCATATGATCCCGGTCTTTCTCAGGTCTCGAACTCGACGGCGACTAATCTCTCTTGGCTGTTTCGAAACTCTTGTTGCAGGCGAGGCAGACATAGAACAGTTTCTGTGAGCGGAGTATGTCAGCACGACGACCAGCATTCCCCATCTATCGAAGAATAGCTCACCATGCCCGTGTCTGCCGCCCGTTGTTGTGACTGGAAGTAGACGGTTTCCATATTGCCACAGGACGGACAGGCAATGTCCATCTTCCGTGGGAGCTAAAAGGCGCACATGCCATTAGTCTGAGTGCTGGACCACCGCAGAATCATCACCCACTGTTGGATCGCTGGAAACGTCTTCAATTTCGCCTGCAGTGGCGGTGATAACCGAGTTGAGCTGATTGCGCCACGCACAGGCAGTGTCTGCTGCCTCTTGATGTTTGCAGGTCTTGCAGAAGTAGAGCAGCGTGGACGACGCCCGGTCTTCTTTAGGGTATAGCAGGTTCTGGCACTCGGTGCAGAATTTGTATGTGATATCGGCCAGCTTCGATGGCTCAGCATCTGGGGGGGGAGTGTTCACGTCGGACATGGCGCCAGTCGTAGAGGGGCAGGCGAAGATGAAGGCGAAGATGAGGGCGCAGGGGGAAGACGCAGAGGGAAGGCGCAGACGAAGGCGCAGAAGGAAGGCGGGTGGGTTGATGCAGGAGCGACAGAGGATGTGTATAATTACGAGACGGAGTTGTGTATATTATGATCAAGATTGACGGGTGAAGGATGTGGCGTATTGTAAGTTCGTAATAAAATACTTCGGAAACGGGCCACCAATACAGGTATTAATACAGGGTGCGGTGCCGCCCCGCAGTGGCGGCTGACAGAACATCTAAACAACTGACTACTGATCAAATGGTCTTCTTCTAGACCATAACCTGTGCTCCCAACTATCGACACCATATTCGCGCCTCTATTCTCTGGATCTAGCGCCATGGTGAGTCGCCCGCCTGGCCCCTTCCCCTTCGCTCGCTCACACCCCGCCGACCGATACAGGGCTCCCAGAAGGGTGGGAGGTGCGACACTCAAATTCAAAGAACTTGCCCTACTACTTCAACGCTAAAACGCATGAGTCGCGCTGGGAGCCGCCGGAGGATGCCAACACAGACAAGCTGAAGGTCTACATGGCCCAGCACCACAGCTCCAAATCCACGGGAATCGACAGCGCCGGCGACGAGGGCAAGATCCGCGCCTCACACCTCCTCGTCAAGCACAGAGACAGTCGCCGCGCATCGAGTTGGAAGGAGCAGAATATCACCCGTACCAAAGAGGAGGCCATCAGGATCATCCAGGGCTACCAGGAGCAGATCAAGTCGGGCGCAACCTCGCTCGGCGACCTGGCTGTGTCCGAGTCGGATTGCAGCAGCGCCAGAAAACGGGGCGACCTGGGATTCTTCGGCAAGGGCCAAATGCAGAAGGAGTTTGAGGATGCAGCCTTTGCCCTCCAGCCAGGCGAACTGAGTGGCATTGTGGAGACAGCGTCTGGTGTGCACCTGATCCAGCGGTACGCCTCCCATCGCCCAGGTTAGCACCTAGCCACTTTACTGACCACAGCGACAGGATTCAATAACAGCATCTACCACTGCTGGATCCGGCTCTGGGCTTCCAGTCGAACGTATTCGGGTTTTTCGTTTGGGGCACAGGGCGGTGGCATTTACATCTCGTGCCCATGTCTTGCTCGTGTCTTTTGATTTCTGCTTAGCCGAGATTGCCAATCAAACAACTCAAAGGGAACCGCGCTGATTCCGGATATCCAGCTCGCGTCACTGAGGAGGTGTCTCGGCGCTGCACTCTACTGCACAGTTGCAATTCTTCCTTCCTCTTTCCCCCTCTTTCTTGTTTGCGTCTCTCTATCTTCTTCCAGCTATCTCTTCTTGCATATTCCATGGATCACTGTGGCGAATACGACCCCATTTCTGCGGGCAATCTGGTCGGTCAGTCTATATAAATTCTTGGAACACACGTATTCCAGCTTCCTTTGTGTAAGACTAGCAAACTGAACAAATTCTGGGGTAACGACGATACTAGCAAGGACCGCTAATTGCAGCAGCAACAAGCCATCCTCTTTCCTAACAGCTTGTTCAGCACGGCCAAAAGGGCTGGCAGCCCTGTATCAACCAGCCATCTCTTCTAGGCGCAGCCAGCAGATCAAGCATTTCAAGCAAAAGCGAGCCAGCGGTCAATTCACAATAGACCTGGTCTAGTCTACTCCTCTGCAGTTCTTATAAATCTGCTATTATTGCCACTGCATTGAGCACCACAGCACCGCCATGACAGCGCCTTTTCAAGGCAGAAAAGCGAGGGGGAAACGAGGAACAAACAATCGCAAAAGCCCCGTCAGTCCAAAAAGTGCTTGGCCCAGTCTCGCAACTGGTCGACAAAGACGACATAAGTGCTAGCAGGCACAACGACAAGTCTCGTCTCGTATATGTCCAACAGGCGATTAAGAATGTGCCAATCGCCACGGCGAGCTAATACACGTGGCAAGCTCCCAGGCCAACATTCTTGATACTAATTATTCTTTTGCTCTGCATCTGATATCAACGATGATATTGGCGAATACCATCAATATGTTTCGTATCCCCGGAAAGTCGTTACCTAGCTTTAATTGTCACGCTTACACTAACACTGCCCCTTGATCACTGCCTGTCTCTGTCTTGTTCCACAAAGAGATTGGCAGTCACTGTGACCTCAGTTGTACACAAGTGTTTCTCAGTGCATGCACCTGTCCACAATGGTACCTACTGGATTGCAGTTTATGACACCTTTGTGTGTTGGAGAGAACCCCAGGACTGGAGAATAACAAAGTTAGAGAGCACATGTTAGGTGTCTAGCTGTTGGTGCATCTTCTCTCAATCCACATTTCTTTGTATCCAGGATACAATAAATATATTTTTAAAAGTATCCACCCCCCTTTTATTGTATTGTATTGTCTTTCTTCATCATTCCTCTGAACCCCAAGATATCTATATCCATTTTGATAATTAATCATTCTTCATAGTCCTCGAGAACTCTGTGGGCTCTAGTTTAAAGTCTAATCATCTCATAAAGGTAAGTTCCCCCCAACTGCTGAAAGATATCATTCCGTGTCACTCTCCAGGCAGTGATTTCACATGAACCATTGGTTGAACATGTTGAGAGTTAGATGTTAGGCTTAAGTTTAGAGGTCTTCCACCAATCATGCCCGCAATAGCAACTTCAGAATACCATTTACAGAGCCAGACCAGCTTTGGTTCATCATCATCATCATCATCATCATCATCAGATAGGCTAACCTTGCCCAATATCTAGGCCTGCTGCTCATGCAGGCCTTTGTTGCCACAGGAACTGGACAGGCTTGATCCTGACAAGCTGGATAGGTAGCACAGGGTTCATTGGCCTCAAGCCCAGTCGGAACAGAATGTGTATGCACCCCCTCCAGGGTTTAGGCTTCGGCGTTGGCGCTTTGTAAAAGGCTTACTTTCGGGTTTAGGCCCTTTTGCCACAGGCCAACTTCCTGATTCAGCAATATATGTGTATACTACAGGGAGGTCCCTGGCCAGTGTACCAATGATGCTAATCTCGCCCCATCGACGTCGACCAGACCCTGCACACGTCCTTTATCTCAAACTCAACAACTAGGCTGAGAGATCTGTTTTTTTCAAGCCGAAAGCCGAGGAAGACACGTGCACGTCTGAGAACCTGTATTTCTAGTCCACGGATTTGAGCGCCGGGTGACAAGTTTCCCTCCTTCGCTTAACGGCGTGGGGGGGCAGAATGGCCCCCGCGTGGATGAGTGGGTCTGCTACCCCATATCTTGATGTGTTTTTCTACTGTGTATTGTAGATTGGCTATCAGACACCTTGCGGCTGCCAACAGATGGAGGATATCTTATCTTCCACTGCCTCTGGGCGCGCCTTGAATGATGTAGAATGTCGTATTTCTCTGAATACTCAAGTCATCCGAACTTGGACGGAAAGAAGCTGTTGCTAGGCCGTTAGCAACATCTGGAGAAGCCGCTGTCAGTCTAGCAGCTGCAATCGGTTGCTAGACCCGTTATCAGTACGGCCGTTATTGAAGCTAAGATTTGGCAAAATATAACGGCCAAGCAACAGGCCATTAGATCACAGAGTACCTGCGCCGTGGAATCTCCATCCTGACATTATAGTATGCGCTGCCAACAGACTCACCAGATTGATGGGTAATACTTCCTCAGTTCACAGAATTCTACCTCTGGGCCACCTAAATTCCACAGTTTGGAGAGGAAAGTTCGGGCCAATGGTATAGAGTTTGGTGATAAACAGATTCGTATTCGTATCTTGCGTCGGGGGCAAGGCACGTGACTCTGAGAGTTTGCTGATTTTCACCACACAAACTTTGTACAGCGTACTTGATTGTCAAAACAGTTGACATGTTATCCTTTCTTTGCTTCATACAAGTCGTGTTCGACCTAGCTACTGCAATAATGAGTCTTTAGGTGCTGTATACATATACTCTTGCCAGCCCACCTTGTTGTCATGATAACGTCGGCGAAGCGCGCGCCGTTGCTTATCAGTGGATATTACAAAAACAATAGTCTAGTCTGAGTGGTCTCGTGCTCCGTTATCTTCTGCCTTAGAGTGAAAGATCAGCACGGGAACTTGTGTACTCCATCGTACTAACAAAATGTCGGCCGGAACCCTGTTTCGTCCCACGGCGCGGCGTCAAGCGAAAGAATTGAGGAAAAGAAAAAAAGTGATATCCGACTTCTGATCGCCCAATTTCCATATTGTCTTGTTGACCTGCATACTGTCCCTGCGGCGATTATCCTCTACAGGAGACTGGTGACAGGCATTCACTATGGCGTCGCCTGATGTGAAAACCATCTATTCCGACGTCTCGCCTGTCGAAGTTGGCAAAGGCTCTGTTTCTGTTGTCCAGAGACGTCGTCTACCAAAATTCAGCCTTGAAGTGCGTCGAGAAGAGAGCAGTTTCTCTCCTGGAAGCAGGG
This sequence comes from Chaetothyriales sp. CBS 135597, assembly GCA_003709825.1. Lineage (NCBI taxonomy): Eukaryota > Fungi > Ascomycota > Eurotiomycetes > Chaetothyriales > Chaetothyriales sp. CBS 135597. The sequence goes on along the minus strand of QQXN01000004.1, from coordinate 902,209 downwards.
CTTCCAATGCAGATTTTGACCCCATTCCTCCGTCCAAACGTACCTGGGGATGGCCTGCCTACCTAGCATACTGGATGTCCGACGCCTGGGCTGTCTCGAATTGGGAAGTCGGTAAGTCCCCCATGGGCTCAGGCAGGTCGGTTTTTCAAGAGAGAGTGTGTCCTGACTGAAAACTCATGTGCAGCTTCTTCTATCCTCGCTGTCGGCCTCAACTGGAAGATGGCCATTGGCGCTTGCGTTCTTGGCAATGCTATAATGGGCATCGTTATAACCATTAATGGCAGAATTGGTGCAACTGTGGGTTGCAGTCTTGTTTACGAAGATGGGCCGCGCTGACCTGCCACAGCTGCATACCCCTTTCCCGGTCATCGCACGTGTTCCATTTGGTTACTACTTCGCTTACTTCGTTGTCCTGTCCCGATGCGTTCTGGCGATCGTCTGGCTCGGGTAAGTCTGCCCGACCAATCACTTGATTGCTTAGAGGGTTAACTGTATACAGCGTGCAAACCACGACTGGTGGCCAATGCATGGTCGTCTTGCTCACAGCCATCTGGCCAAGTTTTGCCAAAATCCCTAATCATATCCCTGAGGGCCAGGGCATTACCACAGCCGGAATGTGTGGCTTCGTGCTCTACTTCCTACTTCAGCTTCCATTCCTCTGCATACCTTACACAAAGGTATGACTTTGCTGTCTTCCTCTTGAGATTCATCAACCAGACTGACGTGTCCAAGATTCAATACTTCTTTGCTTTCAAGAGTGTTATTGCGCCCGTTATCTTCCTTGCCATTTTTGGTTCCACATTGCACAAGGCCGGCGGCACCATCAGTCACAGTACGGTCATCACCCATGGCACTACTCTGACTGGTTCCGCTCTTGCTTGGGCCTTTTTCAGGAGTAAGTGATGTATCCAATCTTGAGTTCCCACCGCATCTTATCTAATCAAATACCGCTGGTGCAGATCTCAACGGAGTCCTGGGCAACTACGCCACGCTGGGCTTGAACATCTCCGATTTTTCGAGATATGCCAACAAGACCAGCGCGCCGAACGTCCAAGCCATTATTATCCCAATCGTCTTTAGTAAGTCACTGTTTGAACAACATGTTGAAACTAATCTTGCTAACCATATGTGCTCATAGCTGTTGTTGGCTTGCTCGGTATTTTCACTGCTGCAGCGGCACAGACGGCCTATGGCCACGTCATCTGGAATCCTATCGAAATCATCGACCTTTGGATGGAATCTGGATCCGTTGGTGGTCGTGTTGCCGCCGCCTTTGGCGCAATCGGCTTGATCATTGTCACCCTTGGCATAAACATTGCAGCCAACTCGATAAGTGCTGCCAACGATCTCATGTCTTTCTGCCCTAAGTACATCAACATCCGCCGTGGTCAACTTCTTGCTGCAGTCATTGGTAGCTGGGGGTTTGTTCCGGTAAGTTCGACCTACGCCTTTGCAAAGCTCTGATCACATTGCTGATTATATCCCCAGTGGAAAATCCTTGCATCTGCTGCAAAATTCCTTGCTTTCCTTGGTGGCTACACCATCTTTTTGGGACCTATGACATCGATTATCATGACTGAGTATGTACCCTGATTTCCGCCCGACTAATCCCACATCCACTAACACCTCGGCCTCTTGCAACAGCTACTTCATCGTCCGACGAGGAAATGTATCCGTTCCAGACATGTACAACTTCCACGGCATGTACCGCTATTCTCCCAAACTCGGTACCAACTGGCGCGCTGTCGTGGCCTTTTTTATCGGCTGTCTTCCTCCACTCCCTGGGTTCGTTGACAATATCAAAGCCGCGGGCAACGAAAAGAGCAGTGTCTCCATGGGTGGTCGAAACTTGTGAGTTGCTCTCCTGTACCTGTTTGTTTCCTTTCTGCAAAGTTCCCCACGGTTGGCCACGACCGGCTTGCCCACAATCACCACTTCCCACCAGCCAGCATCCGCGTACTCACAGATCTCAACCCCCCTCCCAGGTTTGCAATCGGCTACATTTACTCCTTCGTGGCCGCTGCCATCTTCTATGCGGCACTCAATCGCTTTTTCCCCCATACGGAGTCCATTATGGACCACGCCGAGACAGGCGAGGATATCGTTGCTGCCAACGATGCCAGGAGGTTGGAGGAACGTCGCGCCAGCTTGTCTGAGCACAATCCTGGTATTCTTAGGAGATTCTTTCAGGTATAATGGACCACAGGTGTCTACATATGTGATGATAAATTATAAATGACTCAGCAGATCAGGTGTAGAGTTGTAGAAGACCAAATGAAGCATCTACTCTTCTTACTATGATTACAAGGGGGGGCATGACTGACTCGCTTACATAACTTTAGCTCGTTTGATGAGGTAATTTCACCTACCTGAAGTCTTCCCTTCCCACGCGGTCTCAAGCATGCCCACAAGGCTGGGCCAAGCGCGCGGGCGCGCCCTGCTGAGTTCAGAGTTCCTCTCCTGTGAGTCTACAGTGTACTGTTAGCGTGCACCATCAGTTCAGTTAAGCAGCCAACCATGCGCCCGCCGTCGCCATCCATCCGTCCACAACAAAATAAAATCTCAGCAAGGAAGGGGACAAAATAGATCGAGATCCATCACCCTCCTCATCCTCCTCCTCCTCCTCGCAACTACATGCCAAAAACTAAGCGAACAAGGATATCCCCAGAGATGAAAAGCCTTTGTGCTCAACACGAGGTGGTAGCCGGGGGGGGGGGGGGGGGTGGCCTTAGCGAGCTAGTGTGTAAACTATGTCTAAGTAAATTTTGCTGGGTGTGACGGCTTGCCTTCTCTCTTTTTTTTTTTTAGGGTCCTTCTTCGTCGGCAACAGGTTCTGACATTATTGTGCCACCGCCATTTGGTGCACTGTCAGTTAGTTCTGTGCTTTGGGGAGGGGAATCGAGATGGGGGGTTGGTTTGCTCACACGGAATGGTGGAGAGCTACAGTGTTGGTCCCCTTTTGATCTATTCTACTTTGATCGCTTCTCAGATGTGTTCAAAGACAGATCGTAGAATTACCTAGTAACTTGTTACTGGCTCCATGACTCGTCTAATACCTGGTGTTGTTGTTGTTGTTGTTGTTGTTGTTGTTGTTGTTGTTGTTGTTGTTGTTGTTGTTGTTGTTGTTGTTGTTGTTGTTATTGTTATATTCTTCTTTTTTTTTAAAAAAAAAACGCTCCTCTGAATCCCTTCTTTCTTTTTCCTGAACGCAAGAATAGCCCCCAAAATCTGGACTCTCTCTGGGATTTGAACCGGACCGAGAGGAAAGTTAATGTCGAATTGGGAAGCTCTTCGGCGAATTTGGCACATTATGGGGGAGAAATAAGCTCTCGTGATCAGCTCTCTTGGAGAGCTTGTTACCACAGTACCCCCATGTGTCTGTCTGTACGGTACACGTGTAGAGCATTTTTGTGAGACTGGCATCATTATCCGTGTCCTGATGACTTGCCCTTTTTTTTTCCCTCGAAGCTACAGTAGCCAGCAGTTGTTGGAGGAGTCAGTCTCCTGATCCCTGCTTGCTTGCTTCCTTGCTCGCTCGCTCGCTCGCTCGCTTGCTTTCTGGGCAGATATTCCCGAATCCACAGTCACACCACCATGTTTTGGAAAGGCTTCCAGAATGAAATAATGGACCCCGCGCCGCGCACAGAAGATCGATCTTGGGAAAGGCAGATCCCTGGTCCGAGCGACAGGGGTTGTTGAACCCTTGCCCTGGGGTTGGGCGGGGATATCCGGGCAGTGGTGTTATGTACACCACTTGGCACAAAAGACACCACTATAATGATAATAATAACAGCAGGGAGAACAGAACACATATTAACAAGCTTGAGGAATATAAGAGAGGTAGAACAGCAGCACGGGCGCGCGGACAAGAAGGATGCGCGCGGTGCCACACCTGTCCTGGTGAACATCCATGCTGAGGGTAGAAGTACCTATACCGCCCGCAACAACAATACAGTACAACAGCCTCGGTTCCCTGGTCCCAAAAAGCCAAGAGTGGTTGGTTGGGGAGGGGCGGTGGTGGCCGTCAGATTTCTGGACTGGAACTTTTGGACCAGATGGAAGAGGAGGATGATGCGGAAGCAGGGTGTAGAATTGGGGTGGCTTGCAGGACCAAATAAACCTCTCGCAAACCCGCAAGGCAAGATGCAGGATCTAGTGGTCACCACCAGTCCAGTCCACGAAAGGAGAACGCAGCCTAACTGAGACTCCTGCGAAGGAAGCAGAACAGTGACCACCACCCCCAGAGGGAACGAACTGATGATGATTCAGTAACGTGATAAATTTATTTGATGTTGCTGATTTTCATGACTAAGTTTAAAAGGTTAGCCTTGTTAGCGTTGTTCTTCTTTTGGCCCCGCAACGTGCTATTGGTACCCAATCAGCTTTTGACAGTGCTGGGTATGACTCGTCTGATCGCTGATTGGCCACAGAATCTCCATAACTGTATTTTTGGAAGAAGGAAACAACAGCAACTAACAGTACGTACGATAGAAGCACCACCCACCCACCTTCTGGGTTGGCCTTCTCTGCAGCCTGCATGTAGACTATTCGACATGCCTGTCATGCGAACCCCCAATTCTGGACATCTACATCTTGGCTTTGGGGGATATGACTCGGTTGGAGATTGACACCTCACTCAGTGGGCAGTTGTAAGAGTTCAGAAATTTGTATATCGCAGGGCGCGCGTTCGTGTCATGTACTTCGTCCCATTACTTAGGATCTCGTGGCCACTTACCTGCAGATAGTACAGGAGTGGCATTGGGTTGTTGGCAAGATTGTCCACATTGACCAAAAAAGTAGTCATATCCCCCAAAGGTAGATTTGTTCTGCAAGGCTGACAAGGCTTCAATTACACGTGTACCTGCTGCGGTTGCCTGTGATTCGATGCTGACAGGCCGCGTATCACTTCTTGCTCATTCGGTGACGGGAGTCAACCCCAAGTTTCGACTTGGCGGATAGCGCTCGTGCCGCCGTGGCATTGAGATTCTTGGCAGCTTGACCAATGTTTAGCGAGTGGCTTGGCAGGTCGGGGATGGCTTGGCGGGTCGGGGATGGCTTGGCGCCAAGTTGAACTATCCCTCGACGCGCGCCCTCTTGGGTTTCGTAGCAGGGGCCAAGATGAAGATTGGCAGGGCAGTTGTTGGGCGTGGAATGAAACGGGGACTGTTGCTGCAGTGTCGTGAGGGACCCTTCGACCTTCGCCTCCGAGAGCCTTGGCAGAACGAGGGACTCCCTGGAGTCATCATGCATAGACAGAGAGAGCTGGTCGAGAGAGAGAGAGACTCAAAGAAAGGAAGAAATAGATTGCAGAACGGGCTGATGTCAGATTTCCACTATAAAGATGGCTCTTCCACTATGTCGAGCTTTACATGAGGTCAGCTGTTTGCTAGCTTATCCTCCCTTAGGGCTCAATTTGCCTATCTTTGTAGTAGAGGGAATTGCGAAGCAATTGTGAATTCTTGTGGCGCCGGGGGCGTTTCATGCCGACCCCCACTTGGAACGCATGCCGTGTTGGGTTCCGGCTAACATACAGCAATCTCAAGTCCGTGGGTTCGTCTTCGTGTAGACTGGTTATATAAATCTCCTGGTGTCCTGGAAAGTGATGGCAGTCAGCTGTGGACACGCAATCGGTCCTTGAAAAATTCGTTCTCTTCAGCAGTGTTCCATCTGACTCTCTCTCAATGTTTGCAATCCTTACGGTCTTTGTGTTGGCGTTGAAGGTCTCTGTTGTGTGTTGTTGCAATTTCCATACCTCCCGCAGCACTTTGCTGCATCCCCATCTTGGTCGCGGGCCGGTCAAGCGAGCTGAGGGAAGAGAAGTCCTCGATTGGGACTATAGCCAAGTGTCCCATAACTGGAACGCCATTCAGCCAGGTGAGTTGGGTGAACAGCGCCGCGGATGGGTGAATGATGATGCTGATGATGGCTTCAGATTATGCGACGTGCCATGCTGGTGTGAGCCAGTCTCCAATCAACCTGCACACTGCATCAGGCCTTGCAAAAACACATACCCCAGACTTTTCAGGCTATACCTCCAGCTCTCATGAACTGTCCGGCTCATTCTTCAACTGGGGCTTCGGCCCAGCATTTACAATCGCGCACGAAGGCACCGACTTTACCACCTTACCTGCACTGAAGTTTGACGACCGCACAGTTTATCTTACTGGCTGGCACATTCATACCCCATCCGAACATCTTGTTGACGGTGTCAAGTCTCGGGGTGAGGTGCACCTCGTCCATGTGGACGAGAGTGGCGAGGCTGCCAGCGTGGTTGCGCTAAGAATCGAAGCATCGCATATTACTTCATCAGCCTTCTTTAGCACCCTGCCACAGACTCTGATCCACTTCAACGACAGCACCGCGCTTGACAACGTGCTGTTCAATCCGATTGCTGCGATTGAGGAAGTAGGCGGAGTGAAGGAATACTGGACTTATGAGGGAAGCCTGACAACGCCGCCGTGTTCTGAGGGACTGAGATGGTTTGTGCCCAAGCAAACGCTGCAGCTGAGTGTTGAGCAATTGACGAACCTACTGGGAGTATCGAGATTCAGCAGTCGAGCAGAACAGGTGATTTTGAATCAAAACGTGAATGTATAGATATGTTAGCACAGATATGATTGACCACAATAATGGCGCTGAGCTTCCAGTAATAATGTTGCCAGTCTTGTGGTGAAGTCGACGTCGAGTCAAAGTCAAGCAAGGAACGAACGATCCTAGCACCTGCCTGTGTAACCCAAAACGAGTCTTGGCAGTCTTGGCAGTCTTGGCTCTGGCTTGATGGACAACAATTGTCCGATTAGAGCGTCCGACCTAATCGAAATATTATACCACTTTCTGCCTTTGTCTCTGCGTCTGCGTCTGCCTTTGTCCTCTTTGATCATAGATGTGACGCGGCCGTGTCTATGTGTGCGCCAAGCACACTCAGGCCGGCTGCCCGCTGTTGGTTGCCTGCTCCTATCTTCCTGCTACTGTAATTGCTGTATTGCACTCTGCCACCGCATATCGCAACAATGGAAGAGACCTCAACGTTCAACCCCGCGGCCCTCACGCGCTCCGAGACCCTCACACCAGCTGCGACACCCAAGAATGGCGTCCTCGGCTCATCGTCATCAGCCATCAAGGCACCCAAGTCGGCGCACAGTTATCCCCGCATCGACTTTGAGCCTCTGTACACCGAACTCAAGTCACTGATCGGCGACAACTGGCACGTTTACCACGACGCGCTCAGTCGGTTCATCCAAGGTAGGCAGATCATTACCGTTGGCCGCGCTGTTGCCGCCACGTCCTGACAGAGTTTACAGGTCAACTATCGGCGGCCGAGTTTGGGGACCTCTGCGACCACTTCCTGTTGAGCACGCCCGCGACGGAGCACGCGCATAACAGTCTGATCTGCGCCATCATCCACAATTCTGGCCGTGACAGCCCCGAGCCCGGTCTGGCCGCGTTTATTTCTCTCGCAAGCGACAAGTCGAACGGGACAATGTCGTCCAAACACGCGGTGCCGTCGCGCGACGGAGCCGAGCAGCGGTTGAAGGCCGAGATCATGGCGCTACCAGCGCGGGAGCGACGGCGGCTGAAGGCCATCACAACTGACGCCAATGCGGCAGAAGAGGCAGCACACCTGCGCGCCACATACGAGATATCGCAGGAGGCCGCGCGCATCCAGACGCCTGCGACCACCAGCGCCACATCGGGCTCGGGCATCACAGATAAGAACTGGGGCCTGGAGATCCGCAAGCGGTACGCGCAGCCGCTATTCTCCGAGTCGCTCGAGTTTCCAGACACGAACGCAGTTCATGCGCGCATCGTGCCCATCTGCTATGAGGCCGGCCTAGTCAACGGCGCGACCAACCAGTGTGCTGAACTGATTCAAATTGCGATGGAGACGTATATCAAGAACATGATGCACGATGTTTTCAATCGGGTACGAGCCAACGGGCCGCGCTACGACAACGGCGCCGGCAGTGGTATCTTTACCGCCCATTTCAAACGCCAACTGGCCAAGGAAGAGGCACAACTCAGTGCGGGTCTGTTGGCTCGGAACCGCGATGATGAGCTGCTGCCGGTAGAGAGCCGGGTGGCACAGAATCGGCGCCCGCTCAGTGTGGCCGATCTCAAGCTGGCCAACGCCGTCGGTCCCACGCTCTTCAACGGCATGCCGGCTGTCGGCGCCAGCGTGCAGAACCTGTTCTTGGATGCCGATTTTACGTATGCCGGCCGTTCGGCGGTAATGCCCTCCCTTGGTGGCGACATCGGCCAAGTAGCCAACGGTGGTGAGAACGGCGATGATATCAAGGCCAGCGAGAGCGAGGATGATAACGTCTTCCACCGTGATGAAGAAGAAGATGATGACATGGAACTTGACGATGACGATCTCGGTTGGGAAGGCGCCAGCCGGGCCGACCAAGCTGCGCTCGACGGCCTCCTGACCCAATGTCTCGAATTCAGAGCCGAGGTCTGAAGAGGAACAGACATTCTTGATCACCAGCATGATCATTGTAGCACCAACCCTACTGCTGCCACTACTACCCACACCTGTCGCCACGAATGAACGAGATAGTACATGGAGTACATACACTCCTTGGGATTTACCAGCACCTGTTGTAGCACCACCACCACCACCACCACCACGACTGCCACCTACCGCCAATGAATGAACTAATGCACCAAGCATGGACATGGAGTACACATAATGGAGGTTTACTGGCGCCTGTTGTTTGTACATTAGCCCCGTTACGACAAAGTTCGCAGCTATTGCTACCACTGCTAGCAGCAAGTACTAGACATTCGAAACAAATAAAAGAACATTAAAATTCACACTATTGATCGTAGTCTAGAGTCTCAATTTTGGGCATGTCTGTACAGGGTATATAGGGCCAATAGCCATGTTGATGTAGGAAGGAGGGGAGGAGGAGGAGGAGAAGGAGGAGAGGCAAAAGAGAGCCTTGTGGATAAAAAAAAACAGGCCTGGATGACTCATGGCTTCTTCTCTTCCGTCGTGGTAGTTGTTGTTGTCTCTGCTACCCCTGCTGTTGCAGCTGCATCAACGCCGTTATCGACTTGCCCCACGGTCTCGGTCCCGTCTTCCCAGAACTCGATATCCTCCTCGCCCTCGTTGCCGACCATCTGGCCCTGGCGGATGCCGAGTTTGCCGCGCTTGATCAGGCTGCTCAGCGGCTTGCCATTCACATTCGCCGTCTTGAGGATATCCTCGAGCGTGCTGGGGTTGTCGAGGAAGATCTTCAGGTGGTCCGCAATCAGGTGGCGGTTCTTGCACTGCGGACAGGTTATCAGCACTGTGCCATGGTGGTAGCCTTGCTTCGATACTCGGTGCGTCGACCGGGTCGAGCACGGCTTGCATGTGAATGTGAGTCGATAGGCCGGGGTCAGGTCAACGTCGCCTGGTGAGGAGGGCGGGTCGGTTGAGACTGGGACGGATGGGGATGGAGATTGTGAGGAGGATGAGGAGGAGGAGGAGAATCGTAGGGGCTGTTGGTGGGGGTGATGATGATGGTGATGGTGTGTGCACTGGCGAGGAAGCGAGCGTTTGACGAGTGATGATGATAACGACGGTGGTGATGACGACGACGACGACGAGAATCGCAGAGAAAGCGGCCGCTTGACGACCGGTGGAGATGAAAAGGACGATGCAAGGGGCCGCAGCCGAGTGAGCGATCGAGACTGGTGCGATGTGCGTCGCGCAAGGACCCCGAGTGACTCCATGTTGATGACCAAGGCAAAAGGGATTTCAAGAGAGTGTCAGTTTGATGACGAACTTTTGTATTTTTAGAGGCGGCGGCGCGTGTTCTGAAGTGAGTGAACTTAATTAATTTTAAGCTTGTGCTTAGTTCGGTTAGAGATATGTCGCTAGCAGGCTAAGCAGCGCTCTTAGCAAGTTAGCCGGATCTATTATGGCAGGTTAGGCGACTTGGCGGGGTGGTCTCTAAGTACTCATAACTTATAGTTAACAATCCAAGTTTGCATCTCTTTTGCTCTCTGATCTGTGATTGCTCTCCTCGGACCCCCCTATTTCTTGTTTTCCCACTCGGTGTTTATTAGTGAGGAAAGAGCTGTTTGGCAGTCGACCCGTCCTGGCTGGTGCATGGTGCGCGGGCGGTAAGGCGGCGCCGCAGCCCACAGGAGCACCGCGATGCTGAGTGCGCGTGGCCGTGGTGGCAAGATTCGAGCGCCGAAAAAGGTAGGTGTGTCTCCTTTGCACCTGCCAGTTTCAGTTTTGCAGTTGCAGTTGCCGTTTCAGTTTTGCAGTTTGCACTTTCCCTTCCGGTTTTCCGTTGCAGTTGCAGTTTCGGTTTCAGTTCGCGGTTCCAGGTATAGTCGCAGAGTTACGGCTACAGTTACAATCATCGTCGCACTTGTAGTTCCGGCGGTTATGGGTCGCTGTCACAGTTGCAGCTGTTGACTTGTGCAGTTTGTACTACGGTGGCCGTGTCTAACCGTGGCCGCAGGGTGTCAGCAAAGACGAGGTCGACGTCGACGCCACGTGGAAAATCCTCGAGGACGCCTTCGCCGACATCCACGCAAAGAACGCGTCTTCACTGTCCTACGAGACGCTCTTCCGAAATGCGTACAAGCTGGTGCTCAAGAAAAAGCAGGATGTGCTGTACGACCGCGTGTGCGGCTTTGAGCAGGCCTATCTGGGCTCAGTCGTGCGTGAGCAGGTTGCCGCTGCTGCCACGTCCACGTTACTTGTCGGCCTCGGAGGCAATAATGCGGCGGTAGCGGCGGATTCACAGGCCAATCAGCGACGCATCGACGGCGAGAACTTTCTGCGCGCGGTTAAGACGGCCTTCCAGGACGAACAGCTGAGCATGGGCATGATCACGGATGTGCTGATCTACATGGTGGGTGGGATTGCCAGCTTTTACTGCTTCCGCTGCTCTGCTGCTGACACCGTCGACGCAGGAGCGCATAATGATGCAAGATACCCATCGGCCGTCGATATATGTCGCCGTGATGGACCTTTTCCGGCGCCACGTGCTGCAAGCACCAGTCCGCGATGATACTGCCTTCACCGCACTCGATCTTCTCGAGGCCACCATTCTTGACATGATCCAGATGGAGCGCCATGGTGAGCTGATTGATCGGGGACTGGTGCGTGCCTGCTGCCATGTCCTCGAGGGCCTGTACGAGAGTGTGGCCGAGGATGAGAGCACGAAGCTGTATCTGACCTCGTTCGAGCCCAAGTTTCTCGACGTTAGCCGCCGCTTCTACCACCAGGAAGGCCTGGATCTGGTGGCTCAGGCCGATGCGAGCACCTTTTGCGGTCACGCCCGCCGCCGGCTGCGCGAGGAAGAGGAACGGTGCCAGCAGACGCTCGCCGCCGTCTCCGATGCCAAAATCCGTGCTGTGGTAGAGCACGAGCTGATTGCCACCCACATCAAGGATGTCATCAATATGGAGGGTACAGGTGTCAAGAGCATGCTCGACAACGACCGCCTGGGCGACCTGGCCAACATCTATGAGCTTGTGTCGAAGATTGATCGGCGGAAAACCCATCTCAAGGCCGCCCTACATAAACGGGTAACCGAGCTGGGTGCCGAGATCAACAAAGCAGCCAGCATCACCTTTAACACAGCGCCTGAGAAGAAGGCGCCGCCCAAGCCGGCAGAGCCCAAAGAGGCCAAAAACGCAAAAGACGCCAAAAACCCAGCCGAGCGAAATCTCTCACACCAGACCCAGGCTGCCATCCTGTGGGTGGAACAGATTCTGGAGCTCAAGGCCAAGTACGACCGCATATGGGAGCGCGCGTTTGACAAAGACCCCGTGATCGAGAAGGCGCTCGAGGCCGCATTCCAGGACTTTATCAATCTCAACGAGCGCAGTTCCGAGTATGTCTCGCTGTTCCTGGACGAGTACCTCAAGCGTGGCGCCAAGGCCGTCAGTGAGTTGGATGTGGACGCGATGCTCGACCGGGGCATTCTGCTGCTCCAGTACCTCGCAAATACCGACCTGTTTGAGACCTACTATCGCAAGCACTTGGCCAAGCGGCTGCTGATGAAGAAGACGGTCAGCCGAGACGTTGAGCGCCAGATGTTGTCCAAGATGAAGATGAAGATCGGCAATCATGTCACCACCAAACTGGAGGGTATGATCAAGGACACTGACACGTCAGATAACCTGGCCGCACAGTACAAGGAGTACGTACGCAACCTGGGCGATGCTGATCCCAAGCGCATCGAGCTCGACGCGCGCATTTTGACCACCAACCAGTGGCCCTTTGAACTACTCTCACGCAATGACGACCAAGGTTCCTATCGCACGTGCAACTTCCCCCCCGCCATTGAGCGTACAAAAATGCGCTTTGAGAAGTTCTATCACGAGAAGCACACAGGACGCAAGCTGACGTGGATGCCCAATTTGGGAGATGCTGATGTCAGAGCGACCTTCAAAGGCACTGAAGGCAAAACCAGGCGTTACGAGCTGAACATGTCGACTCACTGCATGGTTGTCGTTATGCTGTTCAACGATCTGGAGGCGGGCCAAAGCCTCACTTTTGAGCAAATCGAGGCTGAGACAAGCATTCCGCGGCCCGATCTCATCAAGAGCCTGGGTGCGCTCAGCCTGGTGCCCAAGTGGCGCGTGCTCAAGAAAGAGCCGCAATCCAAGGAGATCCTGGCCTCTGACCACTTCTACTTTAACGAAGGCTTCTCCAGCCCGTTTGTCAAGATCAAGATTGCGTCAATAAGCAGCTTCGGATCAAGCAGGGTCGAGAATACGGAGGAGCGACGGGCCACACAGAGGCGGGTCGACGACGAGCGGGGTCATGTAGTCGAGGCAGCCATTGTACGCATCATGAAGCAGCGCAAGACGCTAAGCCACCAACAGTTGATGAGCGAGACATTACAGCAACTAAGCGCCAGGTTTCAGCCGGACGTGAGCATGATCAAGAGGAAGATCGAGGCCCTGATAGACAGGGAGTACTTGGAAAGAGGGCCGGATGAGGACAAGCCGAGCTACAACTACCTGGCGTAGTTGGATAGAGTGTGTGAAGGTATTATCATGCACCACACGAGCTTGATGGGCTCTTGTCTTGCGGTCATAGTTGACCCTGGCCTATAGTAGGCATGGTAGATCGGTCAAAGCTGTGATAGGACAGCCATTCAACACTTGATTAGGTCTGGTATTCACCCACTGTAGGTATCTACACTGTAGGATTGTGGGGTGAGATATCCCAGTGCCAAGAGAAGATCTGCATTGCGATCAGATGGTGCCCTATGCCAACCCTAACCCTCCACCCCTGACAGACACTACCGACACTCACCGACACTTACCCTAACCCTTTACCCCTGCCAGGTACTACTCATGAGTGCGAGTCACGAGTCATATAGCCCCACAGGACTCTCCCTTGGCTCGCTGTAGAAATCTATGATTGGCTCTACTGATCCACCCAGCCCCAATCCAATAAATGTCACTTTAATGATTGGCGAGGCAAGCGCTATCAGGCCTTTGCTTTTGATGACTTTGACTCAAATGCTGTCGTGATACAAGTCTTCCCGCCCAATGTAACTTCCAGGGTTGCAAGTCTCAGCCACTCACGCTGTAGGGCACGGGCCGCTCCACCTGAGATTGGCACAGTCAGGGCCCGGCAATGGCCAAGACTCACACCTACATGATGGTTCTTTTGCGATCATGGAGTTGGACAAGCATGGCCGCTCATGTTGTCAGCCTGATGGTTCTATGGCCATCATGGGCCTCAAAAATCATGAGAAGCAACCGGTCTGCTCATATTGTCGGCCTCACTCTCACTTCACTTTCCACCCGCAATGCACCAGATTGCCGTCCTGTCGCGCGCCGTGATTCTCATAACGTTTGGTTTGGGCCAGTCAGCACTTGCTGGGTATAATGGGGATAAATGCTGTGCCCTTGCTAAGCAGGAAAATGCTTTCACTAACATCGGGAACACGAGCGCGATATGCGCTCAGTCGCACAGCCAAAACTTGGATGGGATCCCAACTACTCCAGCACCTCCAGCAATGGTTTCGTGGCATTACTGTTCTACCAGATGCCCGGGTTGGGGATTGTCGACATTTGCTGAGCCATCTCAATGGGCAGCTCCGCTGGTCCAATTTGTACTGCCATCTGCGATTTTTGTCATGACAGTGCCAAAAAGCACGGAGATCAAGTCGGAAAACAGTGCGATCTCGAGGTTTGTCAAACAAGGCTTGGAAAGAGCCTTCGGGTGGACTATATGGCTACGCTGGCTTGGACATACTGTCGAAGTCATCATCATCACGCTGTCTGTCGATTCATTCTTGATCCTTGTTGACATAGCGGCATGGATCCTGGTCATCTTCACGATAGCTGGGCCATTGCTCGTTGATGGGCTCCTGGAAATGATTCTGGACTACCGCATTCTTAGTTATATCAAAAAGCTAGAGGATGGTGGTCGAAACTCTCACATAGAGATCATCGAACTGCTCCTTACCGTTGTCTCAGGAAACCTAGCACTCGACAAGAATCATCCCCAAATCAACATTCTAAATGCGCTCTCTCAACCACTCACGTCAGCCGGTAATCAGCCCACGAAAGAGGTCCGTGAGGAATTGAAAGCCCGTCTGCTCGCCATGCTCACGACTCAAATGGCGTATGGAGGTGCTGTCGGAGCTCCAGTCCTGTTCTATCTCGGCTCATTTTTCTACAACATTATTGAACTCAATTACAATCCGGCTAGTCAAGATGCTGCGATAGGGCTAGCTTTCGGTCTTGAGTGGATGGTCATCGTCCATGTTGCGATGCTCAGTGGATGCCTACTTGCAAGCAACAATCCTAGTACCGCTTGTGCCATTGTTGGTATCGCTCCAGCAAGCCACACAAGCAAAAGGCACAAGAGCCACCGCAAGAACCCGTCTGTCGCCCATATACAAGAATCAATTCAGCCTCAGACTACGCAAGTTCTGCTTACACCGAATTGGCTTCAACGCAGGTGGGAACCCTTCGCTGATCGTCTCTACAACCTTCTAGGCGTCAGCCCTGTCTATGAAACAGCCTTCCAGCCGGTGCCTATGCGCCTCCGCGGCCGCAACAAGCTCAAATGGCTTGAACAGACCAAAGCATGGCAATCCACAGAATTTCGTCACCACATCTCACTCTTCAAATGGCTTTGGCTATTTCCCCCCACCGCCATCCTCATCCTCTTCCCCTCCATCGCCGGTGGATTTGTCGCCTACGTGACTCCGCCCGTCGGTTTCGGTTGCCGATCTCTCAGCTTCATCACCTACGCCGCCTTCCAGTTCCTTCTCATAGTACGCACAATCTATATCATCGACATCCACTCACCCGGTCTGTGGCAGTGGCTTGACAACATACTGTACCCGGCAACAAAACTCATCAAACACATCTCGACCGCGAAACCCACCACCACCATCGCCACCCTCCTGTTCTGGACAGCCTACCCCCCACTACTCGCCGGCTCCCTCTTCACCGGCCTCGGCGGCACGCTCATGCAACTCCTCGGCATCTACCGCACCTGCCTCTGCTACATCAACGCGCCCTACTGGCTCAACCTCAACTCCTCCCCCGGCGTCGACGTGGCATCCGATACCCAAGGCCAACGCAACTCAAGCCGTCATTGGCTCGTCGCTGGTTGGGCTGCCATAGCCTTCATGGGCGGTGTATGCTACCTTGGGTGGGAGTATCAGAAGTCGCTGAGGCTGAGGTTCATGGCGCAGGTGGAAAAGTTGACACTACCTGAGAATGAGGCCGTAGTTGGTACGATGGGTTCTCAGGCGCCGCAAGCCATGCCTATGAATCCAACGCGTATTGAAGCTGCGGCGACGGCGATGCGGCAGCAAAGCGTTCGAAGCTTCTTGCCACTAGTCAGGAGGCAGTCGACGTTCGAAGTGGGAGGTGTCTACTCCAGACTGCAAGACATGTAGCTTTCAGACATGGATCCACATACATGACTATACCATGATCATAGTAACGCTCGCGTGTTCTATTAAGTAATCTAGTCTGTTGCTGCTATGCACATTATTCCCACGAGCCGCTATGCTGTACTGGCGAGCTCAGTCCGTCTATGGTCGTAAAATCGTGATCAACCACGAACGGAGTGGAGTTTGGAAATAACTAAAAATGGACCATACTGTATTTGGGCTAGCCGACCCGCAAATATACTCTAAGCAACGAATCATCATTCTGCCAAGAACTTGTCGTCTTCCACTCACTGCCTTGTCCTTGTGGTAGAAGAAGAAGAAGAAGAATGGTGATGCGAGACCGTTTACTGCCGGAGACGAAATAGACCGGCGCGACTATGGACGTCGACATCACCGACATCCTTGCTGAAGCCGGCCGAGGAGGGTCATCCTCCCTCGGCGGCGCCAACCACGACGTCGACACTGCCTACACAGACCACATCCTGCTCACACGCGCCTGGACTTCAGAACGCTGCACGCCAGCCTTACTCCCCTATCCATCCGCGCTCATCGACCGCGTCATGCAGCGTGTTCGCTCTCAGATCGCGCGCATTGAAGACCTGGCCAGCGGCATCAGCGACGGCAGCTACGTTCCGACTGCTAATACTTCTTCTACTACTGCTACGACTACAAGTAAAAAGAACCAGCCGCCGCCTTCAAACCAGAACCTCAATCTCATTCTCAGCATTCTCCAAACGGACCTCAGCCGCACCCAGTTTCTGATCCGCTCACTGCTCCGCCAGCGCCTCGCCAAGATCTCCAAGTTTGCCCAGTTCTACCTCCAGCAACTCAACCGCGAGGAAGCGCAGAACGCGAACTCTGGCCCGCTATCTAGTGGTATCAGTGGTAGTATTAGTAGTGGTGGCGGCGGCGGTGGGCTGCTGAGTCCGGCGGAAGCGCGGTTCCTGCGCCACCACCAGGCCCTGCTGCACTCCTACTACGATGCCACGTTCCTCGCCGGGTTTCCTCCGGCATTGCGCCGGCTGGATGACAGCAGTGGTGGCGTTAGCATGGTGGATGGACCGGACGTTGATGCCGCCGTTGTGGTTCGCTGTCTGGTGCCGGAGTGGTCGAATGAGGCCGACGACGGCGCAACGACGGAGCTGCAGATGCACCAGGGCGACGTCATGATTGCCAGGTGGCGCGATGTCAGTCGTGCTGTTGTGCGCGGGCTGCTTGAGCTGCTGTGATATTGTTTTTTTTTTGTGCTTTTACTATTACAGTGTACAAACTCGTGGTAATTAATTACCCCGCGTGTGTATTTGTGAAGGCGCGCGCGCGGACCTGGGCGCGTCAAAAAAAGAAAAAAAAAGCAATAATGCAGGCGCGACACGCACCACCAACCGGCCCCCCCCTGCACGCGAGTCATCATCCAGCAGCAGCCACCGGCTTCTTGACTCGGAGTTTAACCTTCGGTTCGGGTCACTCCACCGGTTGAGGACATGGACATAAGAACATCGAATCATCTCCCCCCGACAGAAAGGGCTATCTATCTAATATCCCCTCCCCCCCACCCCCGATTATGACGACCAGAAATCTCAATCTAACATGGAGAGATGTTGTCCTCCGTCAATACAATGCCGACTACGACGCGGGCTGTCCTTTCCCTCTTCGCTATCTCATCAATGCCACCCCATGGAAGCGAGACATCTTCATAGAGGTGCATGAGAAGATCGACAAGAAGGTCTTCCGCCGCGCTTTTCTTGATTTTTTCCTGGCTCAGCACAAGGGCGAGCCGGTGTGCAAGAACGAGTATATCTCGGTGTACCCGCGGCCGAGGGCGGAAGAATTCATCGTTGATCATGGTGGTGGTGGTGATGACAAAAAGAAGAGGGAAGAAAAGAATGGTGACCACGACCACGGCCACGGCCACGGCCGCGATGAGCATGAGCAACATGACCATGACCATGACCATGACCACGAGAAAGACAAAGACGACCAAAAAGACCTAAGCGACACGACAGACCAATGTCAAGAACAGAGCACATAATTTTGAATGCTGGAGACAGTACAAACAGCATATTATACTGAGAATACAACCAGTCACCGAAGCCTCGAAATCAACGGTATGGACAATTGTCTATATACAAGAGAAATGATGGTCATAATGATCAGCGTATACAGACAGGTATACACACGTACATGTGTCAAACTCCACTGTTCTAGGATATTTAATCTCTGCACTAAAAATGCTTATATTAAATAGAGCCTGAAACTCTATCCTGACAGGGGTACTCCACTGCCAAGAAGAGTCTAACTTCGTTCTCTACCTGGATGATTCTCTCTCTTCCTCCGCATTTTTGGCTGGCGATGCGATGCGATGCGACGGTCCCTGTCGACCTACGCCCGTCTGCTCAGCCATGACAACCCCCTGGTATTATTTTCCCTCCCTTTTTTCTTTCCATGGGTCTATATTGACTAACACATTCACCAACAGGGCCTTCCCCGCAAGAAGAATGCACCACCACCTTCATCCTTCATCGCCCGCTCGCAGCGCGCCCTCCCGACCAAACGCCCAATCGCGAATGTCAAGAAAATAGTCGCGGTCTCCTCGGCAAAAGGCGGCGTCGGCAAGTCCACAGTCTCGGTGAATCTCGCGCTTGCATTCTCGCGAACACAACGACGGCAGCAGCAGACGACGACCAGCACCAGCAGCACCACCACCACCGGCCAGACGTTCTTGCGCGTCGGCCTTCTCGACGCCGACATCTTCGGCCCCAGCGTGCCCACCCTGCTCGGCCTCGACAATGCCGGCCTGCCGGAGGTCGACAGCCGCGGCCGGCTGGTGCCGCTGACCGCGTGGGGGTTGCAGAGCATGAGCATGGGGTACTTGCTTCGCGGCAGCAGCAGCAGCAGCAGCAGCAGCAATAGTGATAGCAACACCGACCACGACAGCGACCACGACAGCGACCGCGCCGACGGCCCCGTAGCCTGGCGCGGGCTGATGGTGATGAAAGCGCTGCAGCAGCTGCTGCACGAAGTGCACTGGCCCGAGCTGGACGTGCTGGTGATCGACATGCCGCCGGGCACGGGGGACGTGCAGCTGACGATCGGGCAGCAGGTCGCAGTCGACGGGGCCGTGATTGTGTCGACGCCGCAGGATGTCGCGCTCAAGGATGCCATCCGCGGCGTCGGCATGTTTGCCAAGATGGGCATCCCCGTCCTGGGAATGGTCCAGAATATGAGTGTGTTTGTGTGTCCCCAGTGTGGCCATGAGACTAGGATCTTTGCTCATAGCAAGGATAGCCATCGACATGAGCATGAGCATGAGCATGAGCATGGTGGTGGTGATGGCCTTCTGCAGAAGAGAATGACCCAGCTGGGCGTGCAGGTCCTGGGCCAGGTGCCGCTTGATCCGCAGATTTGCTACGATGCTGATCGCGGCATGCCCACTGTCGTTGCCGAGGAGGCGGCGGGGGACGGAAAGAAGGTCAATTCGGTTTACTACGAGCATATTGCCCGCCAGGTTGCTGAGAAGCTGGAGCTGGTTTGATCTTGGTCATGTGTGTGTATGTATGTGTGTGTGTGTGTGTTTTCCACATTGCTTGGGGGGAGTCTGTGTGATTCTAAGGGATGGCAAGAGAAGAGAGAAAAAAAAAACGTATCAAAATGAATATACTTCTTTCCGTCGAATAAAGAATACTCTCCGCCCTTTGCGAGGCTTGTTTGACACACAACAGTCAGACCTAGGTATATATATACCCACTCCCTTTGCTACCGCCTCGTATATCCTGGCACCCGGTACGGCTTCGGTGTGTACCACTTGGGCAGAAGGCCGAGGTCGCGCTGCCGATGGATATACGCGGCTGTCACATGGCCGCCCTGGGTGAAATTCGACTGGGTTTCGTTGTCGAAGCCTGGGATGGGTGAGTGGCTGTGATTAGGTGGGGAAGGTGGTGGTGGTGGTGACGACGATGGCGAATCTGGTGGCAATCTCTGGGACTCTGCTGCGTCCGCTCCATCATTTTCCTGTCCGACAGCCACAGCCACAGCCACAGCACTCTGATCCAGCTGTGATTCTTGTTTGATTCTGGTTCGGGGTAAATCACCATCACCGCCATCATCAGTAGTAGTAGCATCTGCCGCCTCTGCCACATGGTATTGGTGCTGCTTATTCAATCGTTCATTAAGGTCCACTTCTTCTTCTTCTTCATCTTCATCTTCATCCTCATTCCCCTCCTCTAACCCGAGGTCGACAATCTGACTCTCCTCTCTCTTCACCTGCGGGATCTGACTCAAAGGCAACAACATCCCGATTGAATTCGAATCCTCCTTTATCGTAATTTGCTCCCTGTTGACTACCGACGGCTCGGAAAATTCGGGTGCGGTTGGAACCAGAGAAGACAAAAACGCAAACTGCGTCGCTTCCTGCGTAGATATCTGCGACGAGTGTGGCAATGATGCCGGACGCACATCGGCCAGTGGTGCCAGTGACATTTGAGTGTTGGCGGTGGATCTGACGGTGGAGGAGTGCGACTGTGGCGATGGCGGTGATGACGACGACGATGATGGTCGTTGGTGTTGCCGCGGTGGTGGCATGAGTGTGTCATTCAGCGGCACCAACGTCGTCGTTGTTCTTGTCTGTGTTTGTGGAGCCGGAGGTAGAGGAATGTCCTCGGAACAGGTTTGTTGATTAGACTCTTGCTGCTGCTGTTGTGATATATTATTTGCTTGACTGCGACCCGGTCGGGAAGACGAGTGGATCAACCGCGGTGTAGGTATAGCAAATAGATCATCCGAGCCGGTGGCATGTGGAAGCAACGGCGACGAGGAGGGCGGAGTAGTTGTCAGCCTGCGGGCGACTTCAGCATTGAATTGCGTGTCGTTTGCAATTGGAGAATCGAAATCGATGTCCGAGCTTTCTTCTTGCTCTGCTGCTGCTGCTGCTGCTGCTCGTCGCGGCGGTGTCTTGGGTGGTGGTGCCGTAATCTCCTTGCCAGTGCTCTGTTCACCGTCCACATTCGTAACAGGAGGCAGACTTTGGTCCAGCTTAACCCGTCCATCGGCTTCAGAAGCAGTAACAGTCACAGAGCCTTCTTCTGCAAGACAGACCTCCACTTCCTCGACCTGGCTGGTGGCTGGTATTTCCACCTCCTCATTCGACTCTTCCCTCTTGTCTGCTTCTGCTACAGGGCGCAATGAACCGGAGTAGTGGTCCTGCGGTGCATTCGACTCATTTCCCAATTTTGAAGACGCAGACGACAGAGGAAGAGACCACAGCGGTGCTTGCGAATCTTCCACCTTCAACCGGCGGCTCCCACCTCGCTTCGGCAGCTTCAAGGACACTATCTTAGACGGCTCCTGCTTTCTTGGGCTAGCTTTCCGTTGTCGTTGTTGTGAACGAGGTATTGACGGCCCAGCTGGCTTGTCGCATGTTTTACTCATCGCCGCCAACCGAGATGGAGGAAGGTTGACTGATTTTTCACGTAGCGGTGAACGTGTGTCCCCCCTTTCCTCTGCAACAAGGGCAGCCTTGCGAGCAGTACTCCTGCGGCCACCGCCACGACCGTTCGTCACAAGGCTAAGGCATGGTGCTCGTTCAGGGCTTTGGCTGGACAAAATCACTCTCTTTGGGGTATGATGTTGCGGTGGTAGTGGAGATTGTCGCGGAAGCTGGACCTCGTCTTCTTCATCCGTCTCTATCGACTCTTGAATCTCAAGAACCTGATCTCGCCCTGATACGGCGTGGGAGTCTTCTCCAAACCAGTTTTTGCTAGGGTCAGTATCTCCCAACGGTGGTGTGTCATTCTTGTTATGCCTGGCCTCCCTGTCAGCCACACGGCTCGACGTTCTTCGGACCGTTGTTGGCTGAGCCCCCAAAGTCGTCTCACAACTGTGTCGCTCTTGCTTTCTGCGCTTCTCTGAAGGTTCATAGACCGCCTGGCCGACATTTTTTCTTTGCGGAGTTTTGTTGTAATTGACCGTGGACTTCACAGGAGATCTCGATCTCGACCTTGATCTCGATCTCGGCTTCGTCGGATGGCTATCCACACCCCTATCCAGCCGGGCCAAATTGGCCCCGGCTGCCTCGACATCATCCAGCGGCCTATCATCCAGTTTGTCTTCTCCCTCTCGCACATGGATATCCCTGAAAAAGTCCATCTGTGTGAGTGTTGAGTTCCGGTTCCTAGCTGTGGTCTGGTTAGGAGTTCCAACCGACCGAGCTCTCACTTTCAACGGCTTCAAGTTAGGGTCGTCTTGGAAGCTTGGTGTTCGGCTGGGGATCCATTGAGCTTGCGTAAGCGTCTGTTGCTTCTGCTTCTGCTTCTGTTTCTGCTTCTGCTGGTGCTGTTGCCGCCCCTGGCCGTCGGTTGACGGTGTTACACTCAACCGAGCCCGTTTTTGCCGTGAGGATCCTTCAGTCGCAGGAGTCGAGACATGCCTCTTTCTTTTGGTGATCGTCCATGGTTCTGGTGCCATTTGGTGCGACGTAAGTCTGCGTGTGTAGAGCGGTTGTAGACCGTCAGTCCATCTGAACAGGAATAGACGCGTCTTTTACACGTGTATTTTGGAACTTGACTGCAAAATTGGCCAAATATTACACTTGGTAAAGCAATTTGACACGTTCACAGAAAGCTTGCAGCTGTAGGAATAAGGGTGTTCATCGAGCAGTTGATCTTTGTCGTCAAGAACGAGGAATCTAAAGTGTCATCAAAACGCGCTAAGGTGCTGGTCACATGACTTGCCTCACGTCGCTTAAGTTGCCATAACTAATTGTAATTAACTTGCTTACATAAGCAACACTTTTGGAAGAACCAACAAACCAGTAAACCGTCAAACCAACAAACAAACGCTGCAGAACAACTAGGCCTCGTATCCATGTTCATAACGAACAGAATACCCCCCGATCTTTGAGATGCCACTCAACTTTTGCCAAACCTGAACTTTTCCTGAATTCAATGCCCAAAACTCCCCGTCCAACTCCCAGCTGGCCTGACAATGTCGATCGGCAGACTTGCAGCGTATTTGTGTGCTTGGATTGCTCTCGCTTTCTCAAGCAACCGTCCATCCACATCGATAGCACGAGTGCCGTTAACATTGCTGGGTTCCTTTTCGTCGTCGTCCCACCCTTGCTCTGAAAGGGACTGGTCAGCCATATCCTCCTCTTCGTCGATAAACTTTCCGTCATACACTGGACTGTCGAGTTCCTCGTCCAATTCAAAGAAGCCAATACCGGTGTCATAATTGTGCCTGCCCCTGATGGTGATTTCGTTTGTCGAGGGCAAGCTGGAAGCTAATCGTAGTCCAATCTGCTCCTGCTCCTTCTCCTGCTCATATTGCAGGTGCTGCTGCTGCTGCTGCTGCTGCTGCTGCTGCTGTTCTTGTTGTGGTGCAGGTTGCTGTTGTTGTTGCTTCTTCTTCTTTTTCCTCTTTTCCTTGCTCGCCCTAACTTTCGTTCTCATCTTCTCTGGTAGATCATTTGCACCATCTGCAGGATAGTCTCCTCCTCCCACCCCTCCGTTTCCTCTCTCTGGCTCGGCTTCGCGGACTCCGTTTGCCGCTGACTCACCTTGGTTGTCATCGAAATCTAGATCAGCCTCCACGACCGGGCTGGGGCCTTCCTCATAGCTGCTGCTCGGCTCAACGATAACGCTATCTGCTAACTGCAGGGTGACGTGCTTATTCTTCCGCGCTGCCGCGCCCTTTGGTGTTCTGAGGGCGGATGGAAGCGGGCTGCGGGTATGGGTGATAGGTTCAGACTTGCTGTACCGATCTATCGAAGCTGGTGCGCTGCTCGCAATGGGGACATAGGTATCAAGGAGGGGGAGGTAGGTGGGAGTCAAGATGTCGGCAGACTTGGTTTTGGATGAATGATTCTCGTGACTGCTGGACAAGATGAAGACTTGCTCTTGCAAATCTTCCTTTGCCTGTAGCTCCATTTTCTGTAGAGTTTGCTGGGGCCAAGGCGAGGCGAGCCGAGTCAATACTTCTGCTGGTTGAGAGTTGAGTGCGGACTTGGGAGAAGGTAAAGGTGATAGGCCGGTTGCTGTCACAGTCACAGGTACAACGTTGCTGATAGGCTTGGCAACAAGCGCCGGTTGCTTCTGTCGAGTAGATGGGCCACCAGGCTTGATGTTCTCCTTTTCAGAAGAGGGAAGGTCATCAGCTTGATGCCATGACTGATTTAGCACGGTGCTGAGAAGGCCTACTGCGCCCCCTTCAACACGAATCCTACCAGTGTGTGCTGGTGAAGTGGTGGGCTTCTGTTTCTGTCGTTGGCGTTGCTTGAGCAAGTTTTTTTCAAAATCTCGAAACTCCTGCTCCTTGAGAGCTCTAAAGTTGGCGATCTCGTCGTCGATCTGTTTTCTCTTCTCAGACAGTGCGCGTGCTATGTCCGGATCATGGCTGAGCTGGCCCTTGTGCGTCAAATCGGGTGGTAGCTGTTTATTAGTCCCATTGGCTGTGGCTGTGCCGTTGGCCTGGGGGAAGTATGCTGAATAGCGATACATGATTGCAGACCCCCCAATGCTGTGTTGTTGACCTGTGATCGCGTCGTCGTCGACATGCCTCAACACTGAAATTTTCGAGATTGTGGGGGGAGGTAAGAAAAAGGTCTCCACGACTGGTCTCTTTTACCTAGACCAACCTGACACGTGTGTGACTAATTAACAGAAACGACGGGGTCAGAGTCTAAGAAGGGTGGGCAGAGGCAAGTTGAGTGGCACCCCCACTTTTTTGATATAGAGATGGGCAAAGGACGGTGAGCACGCCACCTAATAGCAGAGATTAAGTCGATCGCCGAGGCACTGCATCCGGGCTTTTTGGGCTTTAGGAAGAGAAAGAGGAGGCCCAACGGCGGCCAAAGGGTGGCGTCGAAAAAAGACGATGGTGGCGGTGAGGGGCACTAGAAAACGCTTCCGTGATCCCGCTTTTCGTGGGTGCCATTGCCGTCTTACTATTAGTGGTGTTGGGCATGGTGGACGCACGCATGGATATCAATTGCCGAAGCCTTCCACCGGCCCTTCTAGAGTGGTATTCCAGAGTAACTCACGCGCAGATTTTTGCCAGATTTTGCCAGGTTTTGCTTGGGTGGCACGTCGACATTCACCATGTGATTGCCTCGAAATTCTCCATTACGGTTGTGGCTTCCCAAAACAGAGCTATGTGGTTGGGGTGATTTGATTGGACGTGAAGCTGGCCAGAGCTCCACTTCCGTCACACCCTAAATAATTTTTGCTTGGCGCGTATTCCGTATTCCCAGCCATACGCGTCTCTACCAACGAGTCGAGCGTCAACGAGCATGAGTCAAGCCAGCCTTGGGTCGCTCACGGTCTCGATCTCACGCACAAACTCCTTTCTTCGCGATTCATCCAGAGCACCAGGCTTCCAGTACTCGTATTCCTGTAGAGAGGTAAGTGCCACAGTCGCCGACCCAGGGGGTCCTCGAGATTCGACTTACTATCCATTCGCCTTCCTTCATTTGTGCTTCGACAGCCTCGTGGAATCGAGCACCAAGCTCGGGCTGCAAGGGAACCACCCCTGTTTCTTCGCAGTACTGTTCCCACAGCTGGAGCAGCTCTTCTAGGATCTCTGGGTGCTGCTGAGCTAGGTCCTCAGTCTCGCCAGGGTCCTTTGACAGATCGTACAGTTGCCATGTCGAGGTGCCTTTGGGATATGGGATGAAATCTGCCTTCCAGTTGCCTTTCCGGATCGCACCGCGTCCACAGAGCTCCCAGCCAAAGGGTGCGTCTGGGTCGTGCACCGTCGCCTCTTCACCGCGTAACCAAGGCCCCATGTCTTTGCCACGCATCGGCACTACCGGTCTCCCCTTCCATTCTGGAGCAGGGTGCTTTATACCGCCGAGCTCTAGGAGCGTGGGGGCAATGTCCATGACGGTGGCAAACGTTTCGTGGATCGAACCTTCCTTTCCTTTGTGAATTGGCGGGTATCGAATCACGCACGGAACTCTGACGCCGCCTTCGGTGGTGTATGCCTTGTACAGTCTGCTTGGAGCAGTGGCAGCCTGTGCCCAGCGTGGTCCATACCAGACAAAGCTGTCTTTGTTGCCAATATTGTCAAGCGAGTTGTTATAATATTTGCCAAGGTGAGCCATCAGTTCGCCCGATACCATGGGATATGCTTCGTATGCAGCACCTTCAGCTCCATTGTCCGAGAAGAACATGATAAAGGTATTGTCAAGCTCGCCAATGGACTCGAGGTAATCAGTTACCCTGCCGATATTATGGTCCAGGCACTCGACCATGCCAGCATATGCCTCCATCGATATGCACGATGCCTTCTTCTGGAAGTCGGTCATGTCGTCCCAGCTGATGACCTCGTCTGCCACGACAGGATGAGGCTTGACATCCTTGGGAATCATGCCCAACTCGATAAGCTTCTTCAGCCTGGCCTGTCTCAGTGCCTCTGGGCCGTCGTTGTACACTCCTCGATAGTGATCAATCCATTCCTTGGGTGCTTGCAACGGCCAGTGGGGTGCAGAAAAGGGATAGTATGCGAAGAAGGGCTTTTCAGACAGGGCTTTGTCTTCCTTCCATTCCTTGAGATACTGCAGCATTCGATCGCCATACCCATTGCTCGAGTACCAGTCCTCGCCAAGGTCCTTGACATAGTGGTCGTCTTCCATATGCAGAGCAATCACACTCTTTTCGAGGAACTTGGGGAAGTCAGCCTCCGGCCTCCAGTCGTAGTGGTTGGAGCAGGCAGGCAGCAGAGCTAAGCTCCGGTCAAATCCTCGAGCATGAGGACTGCGTTCTTTGGTCAGGCCAAGATGCCATTTGCCCGCCATCACAGTATGATAGCCCCCAGCCTGCAAGATCTCGGGCAAGGCCGCCACCCGTTGATTCAGATAGCCCTCGTATCCAGGCATGCCCCGCTGAGGAGCGGTGGAATACTTGCTCCCCTTGGGGAAGTTCTGGCCTGAGAAGTCTGTCCATTCGATGAGATTGCCCAGGCCGGCGATGTGGTGGTCTGTTCCTGTGAGGATCATGGCTCTGGTTGGCGAGCACGCCGCAGCAGCATGGAAGCCGGTGAGGCGAATGCCATCTTTGGCCAGCTTGTCAATACTCGGCGTTCGTATCTCAGACCCAAAGCAGCCCGGGTCGGAGAAGCCGAGGTCATCGGCCACGATGATGAGGAAGTTCGGTCGCTTTGAACCAGACATCCTTTACTTTTTCTCTCTCTCTCTCAGGCTGTCAAGCTCTCTATCGGCCGGGGGGAACGGACAACTCGACTGACTGACTACCCGCGCCGTTTCAAGCAGACTGGGGGAAACTCGGGCGTTGATCCCCGCACCGTACTCCATATTACACGTATATGCATCCGCATATCGGTCAAATCTTTGCTCCATTGATCAGCTGATCGTTGACTGAAGCATCGAACCTGCGAAACAAGTGCAGCAGTATTATATCGATCCCAGCCATCATGGTATAGGATTTTTCACAATACAGTATTATATCGTGGGTTTAGGTTTGGACTCGAAAGATCGACAGGAGTAAATATGTGTGAGATATATTGCGTGCTGGCATTGGGGGTCGCAAACGAGACGTTTCTGGACAACTTGTCCCTGCAGGAGAGATCCCACTGCAAGCTTTCTGAGCTCGAACTTGATCAGCATAGCTCAGTCTGTATGGTCGTGCGGCTAGACGCCAAAGGTCGTCGTCGACGGCGCCCCTGTGGGGTTGGCTTCGTTTGCGGAATGATGGGAGCGCAGCGCCTCCATCTTGTCCGTATGGACGGCCGAGAAGCCGTCTCGCAGCAGCGCGCTCCCCAGGTGGCATCAGGCTCCCTTAGCACAGCGCTATCGCTGAAGCCCGGTGATGCGACGGAATAGAGCGTGTTGTGATGCTGGCGTCATGGAAACGCTGCTGAAATGCATCATCCACCTGGGCGAGATGTCCCGGAACGAGGCTTCACACACAAGGGGCCTCAGTTCAAACACGAGCTTCAGCTGCATTCTCCAGTCGTTGTTGGCCCTCTACAGCCTTGTAACTGTATGTGCATGCGATTTGATTGGACAGAATCCCGTTCTATATGCTGCCTCGTGGTACAAAAAGACGGGCTTCACATTTGGATGGTCCTGTAGGAGCAGGATATTTATTGACACTCCATGTCAATTATTGTATGTGATGCAAGATATCGATCAAGTCCCGTCTGTGGCTTTTGACCCTTGGTCTTCTAGAGAAGGGACTTGATGCTAGGTTTCCAGCCCACGGCTAATGGGGTTCCAGTCGCAGTCAGTCTCAATCTCCTTGACGAGGTCTGGCGCCAGTTCCCATTGCTTAGCAATAAGTCCTTCTGCGCCCATCTGGCGCCACCGACCCTCATCCCATATGACGTAGCCCCAGCGCCTCAGTGCTTCGGGCACATACCCTCCATAGACATTGGCGTACTTTCCATTCCACAAGACGACCCAAGCAAATGGGGGGCCTACTGGTGGGACAGCGTCGCCGAAAAATGTTAGCGGGTCCATCCTCTGTTCAGCTTCGTCCCTGGAATTAGTCCCCAACATTTCACGCCTGTCGTTTTGGGCGACTGTATCAAGAACTGTTTCTAATGAAGCATCCATCCATTGGTCATGTGTGAGGTGGCGCTCTACTTTGGCAACAAGGGTCTCGTGATCATGGATTGCCAGCAGCCGCGCTATGATCTTGAGGCCGCGCGAGACAGTCCCATTCATGTAATCTGTGACGCCGCGGAAGTCAGTATGTAGCAGGGGCCCGCAGGTATGTATGAGTGTGCTTACCGTTGTGCTCATTATCCAGATCAAATGAGCCCTGGGGATTGTAAACCCCGTTCTCCTGCAAAAAGCGGGAATTGCGCGGATGTAAGTCAGGCTTGACTTCATTGAAAATGTCTTCGTACTTTGCACGCACGAACAGGTCGATGGATCCACAGGCCTCGGCTTCCCATGGCTCAAAAAGACCGAAAAAATACTCGCTGATCTCATGATGACGAAAACCGCCGTAACGTACACCATCGTTTCGCCCGAAGAGATGGTAGTAGGTCTCATATCGGTAGAGAGCTCGAAGCACACGGATCTCCTCACTCCTGCTCATGCTGTCTTCAGCGGTATGTGGTTCTGTTGGTGTTCCTTCCACGGCTACTGCTGTATCAGCTATCCCTTTCCTG
Organism: Chaetothyriales sp. CBS 135597; assembly: GCA_003709825.1. NCBI lineage: Eukaryota > Fungi > Ascomycota > Eurotiomycetes > Chaetothyriales > Chaetothyriales sp. CBS 135597. The sequence goes on along the minus strand of QQXN01000004.1, from coordinate 873,188 downwards.
AGGTTCGCAAGCGCCCAGTCGGCATAGCGAAGAGCCAGCGGCCGTACGACAGCGAGGTGGACAGACGCCATCCAACGAATGGAGCTAGGATTGATTGATTCAAGATCTGGATATGGGCTGGAGCCTGAGAGCCAACCTTTATAGACATTGAGAAAATCGATGACCAGCTTGTTAGTCCGCGGGGAACCTAGCATCCGTACCCGAGACATTAGGGTGGCACAGGCATCGACCAGGACACCATCGAGTTCGCGACCTAGACATACACGAAGAACAGTGTTTCTGTTGTGTAGATATGCTGAGTGGAGCACGGGGGATGCATGGATCAGGGAGCGCAGTGTTGCAAGGTCGGATACGCTTGTCAAAACTCGACATATGAGTTCGCCAGGCAAGCGTTCAAGAGGCGAGGATGAGCCTTCCGTCTCGAGTCGACTCATACCAGCAGCACACTGCTCAGAGCCCGAATCTTCAAGACCCAGCATGCTGGATCCGCTTGCACTGCTTTCTTGGTCACAACCATCGCGACCTTGCGGCATTGCTGAATTGTGGTTCCAACGAGCGCTCTCGACCACGACGCTGGATGAAAAGGTTAAGGATTAGGGATTAGCTGAGAATGATATGGTAGTGAATTGGGGGAGAAGAAGCTCTCGCAGAGAAAAGGTCAGAACCCTGTGGTCAGGACAATGTTAAAGTACGAAGCGCCGTGAGCGGCTGACTTAGTGGGTCATTACCCAGCGCTGAAACAGAGAGGGGGGCAGGCGGTTATTCTCTCACCAGGGTCCTTTCCTCGTGTGACTGTTTCGAGCCTTATTGCTTGAGCGCTTATCGAAGGAGTCAATCTCGCCTCACAAAGGCCTGTTGTCTGCCAGAAGGGCCAACACAAATGGTCATCTTGATTTAAGGTTGCGTACCTTCCAACGTTTGTGTCATGGGCAAGCCTTTCCGTATTCAGTTAGCGTATTTTGCTCGGAGAGCGCACTGACTTCCCATACTTGTCATACTAACCCTGTTTGGTTAGGGTTATAACTGCCAAAACTTCGCCTCTTTTATCTTGTCCTCTCCTAAATATGTCTGAATTAAGATCAGCCTCTACTCTGGCCTCCTAGCAGCTAAATAGAGGCTTAACCCTGGTGGCTACAGGGGTGCTGGCGGGTGCATCTAGTGCTTCTCAGCCCTTCCGAATCAATTCAACCCCATCATCATGATCGGAAACCAGGCGTACCCACAGTTAGGTCGCTACCTGGGTCGGTGCCGACTTGAAACATGCGAGCTCTAAAAATATGCTTCTTGACCACCAGATTCCATACTTCAGTCATCCTCACCCAACGGAATACCCAGTGTATCTCAGAACGCCAGGGTTCTGCGTCCTGAAGCTCGGCCGTGATCACGAGGCGGTGCCTACAAACTGTAACGTGACCACCAGGCCGGCGTCACGCTATGGATCCAGATCCTGCAGATACCAATAGCTTCAGCGGCGGCGATTCACAGAGCGAAGCCAAAGAGACCTTGAACTTCTGTATAAGAACCCATATGAATCTCGTTCATCTAGCAATGACCATACTCCTGCTTCAGTCCTCCCCTCTATTCAGCCCGCTTTCTTCCACTTTTCCATACCACACGTCCCATCCGGCAAAGCTACCGGCAACATGCCTCGTCGCGATTCTGAGGATTCGACGAAGTCGAAGACTTCAACCGAATCGATCCACTCCGTGTATTCTGAAGACTCATACATTGCCACATTTGAGGCTACCTTTGACGATGCGTTCAGGGAGATGTTGGATGAGGTCAAAATGCTCGGAAACAACAGGAAGATCCTTTTAGAACGCAAGGTTCAGTCTCATAACGCGAAGAAGCGCGATCCGAACGACACAGCAAAGCGGACCGACTGGACTCCACAGATGGAAGCGGAGTACCAGCTCTACAAGGTCAAGGTGGCCGAGCTGACAAAAGCAAAGAAAGACCATAAGTTGTCGGAAAAGGCTGCCAAGCAGAGCAAGAATGACGACCTTGCGACGATAAAGAGGCTACGCAACAAAGCTTTGTCCGACGCAGAGAAGTGGCTCAATGCTGGGATTGAGTGAGTTTGCACAACCTGGTCTGCAGTCTCTCAAGGTCTACTGATGCTCGGCACACTCCGAGAGAGCTTCAGACCAACACTCATTTCGCATGTGATTTAGCTGACTTTATTTCTGCCAGAGCTGCAAAGGCCCGACTCGACTTCATGTCCAAATATCCAAATGCTTTCAGCACACCCGCAACCCGAAGTCACATTAAAGCCGCCGAAGACTGTCTCAACTCCGCAAAGCGGGCCAAGAGAGAGATTGAAATCCAGAAGACTAGTAAGACCAAAACCCTGCATCCTTATCACTTTCAGCTTCCACCTTTGATCGGAGATACTTATGGGACAATGAACTGACTGGCTACCGAGCAGAGATTGCAGAAATAGAGCAGCGTCATGAAATGGCTGCTGCTTAAAAGGAGGCTTAGGAATTGGCGCACCTTCGTCGTCGCCAGGACCTTGGGCCTCATCTGTGGAGACCAGGCTCCATGAACCGGTTGCCTCTCTTGTCTTGTGCCATGTTCATGGCCTAGGTCGTGCGGTGGTGAGCTTGAGTAATTCGGTCAGCACTTGTCTTTTCTCTTTACTGGCCAACGATCTCAACAGGGTGATCAAGACGCATGCATCAAAAGGAGCACCGAGAGCACGAATTTGGCTTGGAAAGAAACTGTGGGAAATTGTCAAGGACGGATGGATGTCTTTGGTCAGCTGTCAGAAAGGCCGATGCTTGTCAATGTCTCAACAGCAGGAGTACGGAGTATATATCAATTATTGTTTTAACGCGCGGCGTCTGCCTTGTTTTCTTGGTGAAATATCGAGCTTGCCAGAGTTTGCTGTGGCCTTGTAAAGTACTAGAAAGCTCCTGGCTGAGGCGGAAGATCCGATCTCAGTCTTCGTCCGAAGAACTGAACCATGCCGCTTGCCATTTTGACCATCCTGCTGTGCGTACATGTATAATTGGTGCTGCAAATATGTTGAACTTGAAGAAGTTAGAAATTAAGTTAGTAAAGCCATGGTGTCGATGATCCCAACTCCAGATATAAAGCCACCGACGGCAGACCAACCTCAGAGTCAGATATGTCGAGCGCTGGCTATCGTCTGCTGGATGGGGCCCCTCCAGATGCGGATGAAGACGAAGGCGCTGGCCTCGATGTAATCCCTTTGGGTCACGCGTCCGTAGGTGGGAAACGCCTGGGGCTGTTCCGTGCCATCTACGTCGTTGCGCTCTGCGCTACAGGCTCGTTTCTGTTCGCATATGTGAGTAATGGCGGTACACCATTCGGGCCCTAAACGATGTTGATGCACATCTTAGGATACTGGCATTGTTGGCGGTGTCTTGACTCTCCCCTCTTTCCAGCGAGATTTCCGCTACTCCGCCGCCGACAAGATACATGTTAACTCGAATTGCGTTTCAATTCTACAAGCAGGCGCCTTCTTTGGCTGCTTCCTTGTCTGGCCGCTGACGGCGCGGCTTGGGCGACGATGGGCGTACGTGACTGCGTCTGCCGTCTTCTGTGTCGGTGCCGTGATTCAGACGGTCAACACCCATTCGATCGGTCTCTTCTATGCCGGGAGAGTCATTTCTGGACTCGGCACTGGCGCTGCCACCGTGCTCGTGCCCATGTTCTCGGCTGAGATGGCCCCAAAGGAGATCCGTGGTGCACTTGGCTCATGCTTCCAACTCTTCTTTGCCATTGGGGTGTGTGCCTCCTATTGGGTAACCTATGCTGCCTCGGTTGGCTTGTCAAAGGACTCATCGACGCAGTGGCAGCTTCCTGTGGGCTTGCAGCTGGTCCCCGGCGTTCTGATGGGCTTCGGGATGCTTCTGACCAAGGAGTCGGTAAGGTGGCTCACTACCAAAGGCAGGAACGAGGAGGCTCTCGAGTCATTGATCTGGATACGCGGCGGCGAATACACCGAGGAGGTTCGAAAGGAGTTTGCAGAGATCATTGCTGGCGTCGAGTTGGAAATCAGCGAGTCTGAGGGATTGACATGGAGGGAGCTGCTCCTTCCTTCGAATCGCCTGCGCATTTTCATCGCAGTCACCGTCCAGCTTTGTGCTCAGCTCACCGGCAACACATCGCTCGCCTACTATGCTCCGCAGATTTTCAACACGGTCGGCGCTGGTGATAAATCTCTCTTCGTTACTGGATTCTTTGGACTGGCCAAGATGGCGGGTGTTGCCACCTTTTCCTTCTTCCTCGTCGATCGCATCGGCCGCAAGAAGCCGTTCATCGGAGGCGCATTTGCCATGGGCACCTTGATGCTCATCATCGCTATACTTGTTGCCACCCACCCGCCAGAGGAAAACACAGAAGATTCGGCCATCACCCCGTCTGCTGCGGCAGGGATAGCCATGGTGTACCTCGAAGCGTTCGCCTTTAACATGTCCTGGGGCCCTCTCGCCTGGCTCTACATTGGTGAAATCTTTCCCTCACGCATTCGAGAGATTGGAATTGCCACCGGCGCTGCCAGCCAGTGGCTCTTCAATTTCATGATGAGCCAGATAACACCCTATGCCATTGAGACCATTGGCTGGAGGACGTTCTTGATGTTTTCCGTCTTCAACTACGCCATCATCTTCTACAGTTGGTACTTCTTGAGAGAGACAGCACACACGTCCCTGGAGGAGATGGAAGTGATTTTCGGTACCGTTAAGCGCTTGCCTACGGATGATGACAAACGGGTGAATGTCCGACCTCGTAGGGGTAGCAAACAGGCTGCCCAAAACAAGTAGGCAATCCATTCACATTCTTCTAACTCAGCCTTCATCTCTCAGCTTTAATTCTCAAATGCTGTGCCTTCATTTGTATCTTCGTCCTTCTGCCATTATTTTTTGGGTACCAGTCCTCCAGCCACATGGTTTGATGGGGCTAAAATTGGCCCTGGAAAATGACGCATTTAATCAGAACTTATACTAAAGTTCTCAAATCTTCACCCAGAAATCAGCCACATTTATTAGTGGTTGCATCGGCTGAATGGTTTAGTGGTATAATTCTTGCTTTGGGTTATAAACGCTTAATTGTAAGAGGTCCTGGGTTCAATTCCCAGTTCAGCCCTTTTTTGCTGCCTGATCTTTTCGTCTCATGATCCTTTTTTGATCGGGTTCGGGTCTGTGTCTGTAGTTGACACAGAGAGAGTCGCGGATTTCAAACTTTTTTTTTCTCTTGGAATCAGCGTCGATTGATGAATTGCCTGATGTCTCGACAAGGCCGCCAGAATGCCACCAAAACGAAAGGGTCGCAGCGGTGTTGCCACTGGGCGGCCCAAGCGACGGGCAACGCGCCAGACGAAGGAATCTAAAAGCGAGATCCCGGATGTGTACATGGACATGCTGGCTGAGGTGGCAGCTCAGGAGTCGGCGGCGGCGGTGAATGATGATAATACTGGGCGACCAGGAAAGCGACGCAAGTTGAGCGAAGAGGTTCAACTGGAGTCGAAGCAGCCGCCATCGAGCCCTATTATTGATCATCAATCAGTTCCTGGTGCCGACCAGGAAGAGCCCAGGCAGCAGCAAACGGTGCTTGATGACTTCTCAGCCTCGTCTGACGATGAAGATGCCGACTTTGAAGATGTCGAAATCGACAATGTCGTCGTGGCCGAGGATGACAGTGGCGGTCTTGCTCCAGAGCAAACGACGTCTCTTGAGATTGATCTGTCCAAGCAGCACCACCGCCCAACACTGGCTGGGCAACAGCGGCGGCGCAAGATCGCTTCTCCGGCAGAACGGGCACTTCGGCTTTCGGTCCACAAGACGCATTTACTACTGCTGCTCTTCTCGGTCTCTACACGCAATCGTTGGTGTGAGTCCACGGAAGTCCAGGCGGCGCTCAAGCCACTGGTCCGCAAGAAGACCATCAGACAGCTTCACCTGGACGAGTCGGAGCCGCAGTGGAAGCGGTCGACTGCGTTCAACGACGCTATTAAGGAAATTGCCGATATGTGGCGGACGACGTATACGATCAACGCGCGCGGCATGCGGAGAGCACACTGGCGGTCCAACATCGACATGGAGCGCGAGATGGACGAGGCAGAGGACATGGTCGACTTGGACGACTTCAAGACCGCCGCCCACACGCGATCGGGCTCGCGAGACCTGGGCGCACAGCTCTTCTGTGCCCTCCTCCGCGCCTGTGCCGTTGATACCAGATTGGTATGCAGTCTGCAGGTGCTCCCCTTCTCTGCTGTTTCTGCAGCTCAGCAACAGACGGGCACTGAGGAAGCATCCGGTCTATCGACAAGGCAGTACATACGCGCCCCTACTCAGGACTACGGCTCATCATCCCACTCTACTCAGCAGCAGCAGCAGCAGCAGCAGCCGCAGCAGCAGCCAGAATCACCCTACCCAATCTTCTGGGTCGAGGTCTTCTCGCCCGCCATATCGACCTGGATCCCCGTCGACCCGCTCGTACGGCACACCATCAACAAGCCGAAAACCGGCTTTGAGCCGCCCGCATCCGACGCCCTGAACGCAATGTCATACGTAATCGCCTTCGAAGGCGACGACGGCAGCGCCCGCGATGTCACCCGACGGTATGCGCAGTGGTTCAACGCGAAGACGCGCAAGACCCGCGTCGAGTCAACCAAAGGCGGTGCCGAGTGGTACGCGTCCGTGATGGGATTCTTCGCAAAGCCCTTCCAAGAAGACAGAGACGCAATTGAGGACATCGAGCTGGCCCGGCGGAACGAGCTCGAGGGCATGCCGAAGAGCATCCAGGACTTCAAGGGCCACCCGTTGTACGTGCTGGAGCGACATCTGCGGCAGAACGAGGTTATCCATCCAAGGCGGGAAGCTGGGCGCGTGCCCGCTGGAAGTGGTGGTGGTGGTGGTAGTAGTAGTGCCAATGCAAGTGGCAAGAAACGACTGCTCGTACCTGTCTTCCGACGCAAAGACGTGCACATCTGCCGCAGCGCCGACGCATGGTACCGACGCGGCCGCGACGTTCTGCCCGGCGAGGCACCGCTCAAGCATGCAGTCAGAAGGAACCAGCGTCCGCGCCGGATCCAGCATCATGAAGAAGAAGATGATGATGAGGATGAGGATGCCCAAGACAGAGATTCCGATGCCACAGCTCTGTACGCCGAATTCCAAACCCAGCTCTACCACCCGCCGCCCGTCACCATCACCGACGGCCGCATCCCACGCAACGCCTTCGGCAACCTCGACGTCTACGTGCCCAGCATGATCCCCGCCGGGGCCATCCACGTGCGCCACCCGCTGGCAGCCAAGGCGGCGCGAGTCCTGGGCATTGACTACGCCGACGCGGTGACCGGGTTCGAGTTCAAGGGCCGGCACGGCACCGCCGTCATTGACGGAGTCGTCGTGTCGGCTACGCACAGAGTCGCAATCGTTACTGTCATTGTCGGCCTGCAGAGTCAGGCCAGTGACGAGGCCGAGCGCCAGCGCAGCCGCGTGCTCCTGGCGATCTGGAAGAAGTGGCTGGCCGCGCTGAGGATCAAAAAGCAGATTGCGACTGATTATGGCGGGAAAATGCAGCAGGAGCAAGTACATCATGATGATGATGATGATGATGATGATGATGACCCCGAAGATGGTGGCGGCGGCGGATTCTTCCTCGACGGCGACGGCGAGGATCATCATCATCATCATGAACCGCCGTCGCCGCATGCTACTCATGATGATTTGCCACCACTCGCCAGACTCCCCAATGGCAAACTCCTGCCCGACGATATCCCTCCCCCGGCCAGCTACCATGAGATTATCGTGGTGGAATCGCCAAACAAGCTTCCCACCAAGCCAGAGCAAGAATTGGCATCGTCAGCGACTGCAGATGTCGGTGAAGTACAGGGCGAAGGCCTGTTCGGTGACGACGACGGCGACGACGACGATAATGATGATGCGATGAGTGATCGAGGTGGTGGTGGCTTCATTCCTGAGCAAGGCGATGAATATGAAGACGGAGGAGGCGGGGGTTTTATCGTTGAAGGGGAAGGGGAAGGGGAAGGGGAAGATGCTGCCAGTACTTGTGCTGCTGCTACTGTCACTATTCCTTCAGCCAGCATCGCCTCGAACAATAACAATAACAATAACGGCCATGACTTGGACGGCGCGTCTGATTCCCCATCCTACCTTGCCACCGCCACTAACAAAGCCCCTGGAGCACCACCACCGCAACCACTCGCTGAACCGCCACCGTTGCGCACGGAATCTACCCAACCCTCCGCGCTCATCGAGCCGGGCGACGACGATGACGAGGACCGCTTGTCCCACGATCCAGACGAGGACGAAGCGGAGCCGGAATGGTTGAATGAGAGTCTAGGCATTGATTGATTGATCGATTGATCATGGACAGATGTGGCACGTACGTGCTATACATGTATTTTGTATATATATATATACACCTTTTTGTTATAACTTGTTCTTCTTGTTTACAAACACAAAATGGTGAAAAGAATTTCAGCGATCAATGCTCTTCATATCGGGCTCCAGAACACGGCCGCCCTGTTCGGCTCTGCGGGCGAGGAACCATTTCTCCTTGCCGGCATATTCTTCCAAGCCAGTGCAATCATCCCAGCCCTCGCGCAGGGCGACTGCGGTTTCAAACGCTTTTCGGATGCAGTCGTTGACGCCGACGCCGCCTTGCCACCAGGCGCCAGCGACTTTGAGGCGGCCGTCGAACTTGCCAGATGAAGGCGCGAGCACGTCCTTGTGCACGGTTGCCATCGAGTCACGATATCCGACGGGGTATTGCGGGATGCAATTGCGCTGCAGGCGGGCTTTGGCGACTTCGGGTTCGTCGGAAATATGCAGATGGCGGGCAAGCAGAGACTTGGCCATGGCAATTCCCTCGGCTTCGGTCGGGAGATCAGAGTCCGCCCAGGTGTCCCACCAGTGGCCGCCCAACATTACGGTCAGCTTTGTACCCTCCGCTGTGTCTTGGCCAACGCGTGTCTCCTCGAAGTTGTTGTCTGGGTCGAAATCTGGCTGTGCCTCTCGCACACGTGCTTCCTCTTCTTGCTTCTTGACCAGATCGATCTGATGCTGCAAACCCGCTTCGTATGTTGCCAAATTCGACTTCTGAATCTCGATCAAAGACGGGCCGGCCTCGTCCGGATCTGAGTTCAATTTTGCGTACTCAGGGTCCTCTCGTGCAAGCTTCTCGAGCTGCTCGATGGCTTCGATGCGCGTGTCCCGGCCGATGTCGATGTGGTAACTTTTCTCCAGAAACTGACGTCTTGCTTGTAGCTTGGCCGCTGTCTCGCGGGGCGTACGACGAATTGCGTCAGGGCCTCGTGGCCCTGACGAGTTGGAGGAGAAGATCACGCCGAGCGCACGTTCCGGGTTTTCTTCGATTCCAACGGAGGCGGGAATTAGATAGCCAAATCCTTCGAGGGAAGAAGGCAGAATATTGGGAGAGGGATAGTAGAGATTTATGACCATGACGTTGACAGCATGGGAGACATGGTCGAGTGCCTGCTGTGCCCTTTCAGAAATGCGACTTACCGGCGAGGAGCAGATGTTAGAGAGCACTGTGGCAGGCACAGTGGAAATGACATAGTCAAATGCTGCGGCATTGGAGCCGGAGTTCAAGGGTGGCAAACTAGGGTCGACTGGAGAAGTGGTAAGATTGATGATCTGGCGGTCGGCGTCGTAGTCAAGGTGGTCAACTTGCGCTGATGTTGAGAATGTGACATTAGGATTGGTGGAGAGGGCAGAGATCAAGGCGTCAGATAGTTGCTGAAGCCCGTTGGGAAAAGTATACATGCTGCAATTCGACAACGCAGTGAGGAGGTGATGGTTCTTTTGAATGAGCTGAAAGGCTGGAGCATGCTCAACTTTGGGATCTCGCGTGCCAGTCAACAGCGTGCGGGCTCGGAGGTATCGGTAGTCGACAAACGAGGTTCCGAACAGTTTCACGCTTTTCAACACCAGACCGTCTTCGCTGTCGCTGTCACGGGTGTCGACATGCCAGAGGCGTGGAAGGAGGGTTCTGGCACTCAGCTTGTCAATATTACCAGCATAGATGCCGTGAAAGATGGCCGACATCAGATTATTGGCCATTGTGGCACCAAAATTGCGGCGTATAAATTGTCCAACAGACTCGTCTCGTGTTGAGCCTTGTCGACTGGGCGGATTCAACTCTGCGGACAGCAGCTGAGGGAACAAGCCGTTGAAGATGGGCTCGATGAGGAGCTTGTAGCATGCCTCTACCGCTGCCTGGAGCCAGGAACTGCGCATGCCTGGCATTTGCACCAGTTTGCCATCGTAGTAGATGAACCGATTGCGGGAGGCCGGTGCATCTGTGGACACGGCAATGAGCGGCACTTCATCTTCGAATAGTTTGGACAGCTACACAGATAAGCTGCGGCACTCCAACTGAGCATTTATTCAATCTTACCAGGTCAATAGAAAACGCGCCTGAGCCACCTTGATCTGGCCGGAGACTGCGGGCGCCCCATTCAAGGAGAATGTCACCACCAGCGACTTTCACCCTCTCTGACTCAAGCCATCCTCCCAGCCTCGTTCTTTTATCCAAGATGGTGATCTTAGCATCAGGGATCTGCCGGGAGATGTAGAAGGCGGTGGTGAGTCCAGTGACGCCGCCGCCAATGACGGCGATATTACGGGCCTTGGGATTGGGATACGGCTTTGGGCGGAAGGACGTCGGCACAGCGAGAGGGAAGTGGGTCTCTAGTGCATCTCGCAGCGCATCGAGCTCCTCAGGGCTCCGGTTTCGTTGGGTGAAGAGGGCACGCGAGCAGCCGACGGGCCAACGGAGAGGCCGGCATCGGATCACAGCATTACGACAGGTGGCAATCGGAGGCCCAATGCGCATCTCCAGAGGATGGAGGCGCTGCGGACTGCCGCGACGCAGACAGAGGACGGGAATGGGGGAGATCTATTGTTGTCTCTGAAAACGCGGCGACGTTGAGGTGCGAGCGCCAAGCCGAGGTCTCGCTTAACCTGCCCAATCAATCAGATGGCTTTCATTAGTAAGCCCCCTGACCCGTACTATTAGGTCAGTTACAAGGCTGTACTATATTGATTCCAATACTGTGTATATGTACCAGCAGTTTTCAGGAGTGCCGGGCAAAGAGACACTCGAGTGTGCCCAGACCCGACTGCGCTGGGCCGTTGCTTGCCTTGAATGAGTATCCTGTCGCCACTGGTGTATCCTTATGATGAACCATCCAAGTACCAACTGATACACCAACTGCTTGGTATATTTCGTGGCGCGGTCTGTTGGAAGAAAGACCAAGTGCTGGTAATTGCTCTGGCCATCGCGTGTCCTCAGCCTCATTCAGGGTGATGCTTTTCTTTTTTGGCAACTTTAGTCTTTGGCATCTGCGATTTCCACACCATCATAATCTAGCTTTCGCAGGTCGCGGACCAGTTCATCCTCCTTGCCGATCTTGATTAATTGATCTGGCGACATCTTCTCGCCTGTTGCTGCCTTCGCCTTCAGGTCGCGAACTGCCTTGAGCTTTTTAAGAGTATTGCGAATTTTCTTTTGCTTTTCAGCCTCTGCCGCATCGGAGACGTCGTTCTGTTGCGCTGATGTGTCAAGAGGGCCCTGGTCTGCATTGACCTTGACGGCATCAGAGAGGGTTGCCGTCGGCTGTGATGTTTCCAGGTCGTTGTCCTGGGTGCCAGCAGCAGCGCGCTTCCGAGCAGCTTCGCGTCTCTTTGCATTTTTAGATGTGGTGTCTGGCTTTGCCGAACTTGAGACGGGCTCAGCGCCTGGAACTGTGGTCGAAAGTTGAGAGCGTGTTGCTGCCGTTGGAGTCTTGTAGGTCGCAATGTCTTCTGTCGGCTTAAACCCGGGACGAACCTTGATTTCCTTGCGAATTGACCCGTCCGCGCGCCTGGATGCTGGAATAAAAGAAGAGCCATCGGCAGCAGTGTGAATGCCAGCGTTGGATTTAGATTTGGACGCCGCCATGGCCGAGGTTGACAGCGAGGTTGACGAGCTGGAGCTGGAGCTGGGCGAGGCAGCAAATAAGCACACAAACGGGAGCCATTCAAGGCATCAGACCATTGTGCCCTCTAAATTTCCACCCTGCGCTCACAGTGCCACGTCTCACAGTCTCAGTCTCAATGCCGTGTTACCAGACAAATAGTGTTTGAACACAAGGAATTGGGATGGGGGCCAAGAATCACTCGGCTAACCTTCCCTGTCTGCCCAGGTGAAGTTAATGAGTGTGAGCTGATTGGATGTTGGTCAACCTACTCAGGTTGAGAAAGCTCCTGCGCACACTATTGCATACACCATCAAGCCCATCTCCCCAAGATCCAGACACAGGCCTTGGCCGGCTACAGAAAAGATGTCTTTCGCAGTGAGTGGCTTTCGAGAGACCACCAACCAGACAATGCTGACCCGGTACAGGCGCGACTTTCGACCGGAATCATCAAGTACTTCCCTCTTCCTGCGCCCTCCGAGCTCCGCCCTGTTCCATGAACTGACTCTGGCAGCACTATCGTTCGACGAAACTATGTCTTACTCTCCACTGTCTTTGTCGGAGCCTTCGCAGCCGAAATGTGGGTCGCAACCGCACCATCTTGCCCTCACCAACCGCCGGCATTACTGACGCGGAACATAGAGCTTACGACAAGACCACCAATGCGCTCTGGGACTCGTGGAACAGAGGGGTATGATCCCATTTTGTGTCTGTGTGATGCTGGGAAGAGGAAGCTAACGGGCAACAGCGGCAATGGAAGGACATCAAGCACAAATACCTTGTTAAGGAGGAGGAGGACGAAGACGACGAATAGAGGTAATAGAAATATCCAAGCCGCCACTTGCCAGAGCAATGGGTCTGAAGGACCAGGTTGGAGCCCAGCCTACAGTGCAGTTTGTGGTCTGCAGCGACAGCAGCTCATTTCTGTCCACTTTTGTACATAGGTGTGCATGACAGGCGTTGTATGAATGAGTCAAAACCAGGAGAGCAGATCGATCACCTTGCATAGATCACTTTTGGTTGAACTGTGTGCCTTGCTATTCTCTTCTCTTCTATTCTTTGCTCCCCTGGACGTGGCTACATTTTCAATGGGGAAACTTGAGCCGCCCAAATGACGTCGAAGAAATACTTGGAGACAATTTGTAATGCACGTGTGTCTACGCTGTACGCACCATTCACCATTTGTTATCTGTTCTGTTATATTAGCCCAGCTCGCGTAGTCACTGACTGATCTTGCCCAAGCCAAAAAAACTGGGGTTGCGCCTTCTCCAGGTGGCGCTTTCCACGAATCGCCGCGTCCTCGAGTCGCAGTTGCCTGTCGAAGGGTCCCGCACTTGCCAGCGCCGCCTTCCCTTCCCCCACCTTCGCCCGCCGCTTCGTTAGCATCAGCCAAACGATGCGAACCCTTGGCCGCTGCCGACGATGAATGTGGCAACGCCAACGCCAACGTCGACCCAAACAGCATCAGCAACAGCAGCAACAGCAGCAACAGCAGCAACAGCAGCAGTAGCAGCAGCAACTGCACTCGACCGCAAACTTCGCCAGGCCCTCTGCGACCTCGCCCGCCGCTTCGACTGTCGTTACACTCAGCACGCCCAGGAGGCCCTTCTCGACACCCTCTTCCGCTCTCTGACGGCCGACCGACCCGAATATTTTGCCAGTCTCTTCCCCTTTGGCATTCCGGCCTCCTACCGGCTCCAGGACGCCCAGAATGTGGAACAAGAGCCCGAGTATACGGCTGCAGCACGGGGCCAGCCCTGTGGACACATCCTCAAACATGGCGAGGCAACATACCACTGCGCAACATGCACCGACGACCCTACTGCTGTGCTCTGTGCACCGTGTTTTGCCGCAAGTGATCACGAGGGTCATCAGTTGACCATCTCCATCAGCAGTGGCAACAGTGGCTGCTGTGACTGCGGCGACCTAGAGGCATGGAAACGCCCTGTTCACTGTGCCATCCACACCGCCACCGACTCCTTTCTCGTTGCCGACGAGGTCCAGTCAGCCCTGCCGCCCGATCTACAGGCCGCGATCCGCGTCACTATCGGGGCGGTGCTCGACTTCTTCTGCGATGTCGTTTCCTGTGCCCCGGAGAATCTACGGCTGCCCAAGTCGGTCAACTCGGTGCGCGAAGATGAACAGCAGAGCCGGCTCCGGCATGAGCGTTATGTGTCAGGCGACGACCCCGCCGAGGCAAATCCGGAGTTCTGCCTCTTGATCTGGAACGACGAGAAGCACACGATCAACGAGGTCCGAGACCAGGTCAGTCGCGCCTGTCGCGAGCGGCAGCATTTTGGCGAAGTCAAGGCCCAGGAGGCCAATGACTACGGACGCTCCATTGTCCGCTACTCGCGAGACCTCGACCAGCTGATCAAAATGGCAAAACTGATCGAGCAGATCAAGATTACCGTCACCATTCGTTCGTCACGCGACACCTTTCGCGAGCAGATGTGCGGATCCATCATCGACTGGCTTTCTGATATTGCCGGCTGCACCATCGCCAACGACCCCCATATCTTGCGAAGAACGCTGTGCGAGGAGATGCTGCAGCTGTGGCGCAAGGGAAGCTCAGCCTGGAACTTGAAAATCGGCAAGGAGCCGCTCGACACTCACGGCACCGAACAGGCCAGATTCGATCTTGCAGTGGATCGAGAATGGTATCGCCATTTCACCGATCCCATCCGAGCTGTTCTCCAACGAGCCGCTGTCACAGCCGCCGCTGCTGACGAGGATGATGAGGATGAGGATGACGACGATGACGATATGAGCGACATTGACGAAGGCGTCCCGGAAACGATCGAGGTTGTCGATGATGATGGCGAAAACGACGACACCACCATGACAAACGCCGCAGCTGCCACTCTGCAAGAGTTCGACTTCGATAGCTTCCTGACAGAAACTGCGCAAAATGACGCCGATGCAACGGATGATGCTGATGACATGGACACCGATGTCGACAATGATTTCATGGACATTAGTCAAAGAATCGAGGCAGACCCCTTGTCTCCTGCAGCTGTGCCTGATGCCGCGGCGGGACTGACTCCTCCAGGGGAAAGAAGACAGTTGCCCCATCAACCTCGGGGTCCTGACGACAGTGTGAATTACATGAACCTGCCGCGGCCATTGACTGTCGCGCCCAGGACAACTCCGGATGGGCCCCCGTCGCATTGGCTTGTTCGTCCTTCCGCAGCTCTATCCCAGCCAAATGTCCCCGTCTATGAGGATCTCACCAAGAACATCCGCTTAGATTCCATGATTCTGTTCGATTTGCGCCTTTGGAAGCTGGCCAGAACCAGTCTGCGTGACCTGTACATCAGCACAGTGGTCAAGATCCCTCAATTCAAGCGCATCCTGGGTCTTCGTTTCTCTGGCCTCTACACCACCCTGGCTCAATTGTATCTTGTTGCCGACCGCGAGCCCGACCACTCGATTGTCAACCTATCCCTGCAGATTCTGACCACGCCTTCCATTTGCCAGGAGGTCATAGAGAAGGGAAACTTCCTGACCTACTTGATGGCCATCCTCTATACCTACACCACCACCAAAGCTGTTGGCTTCCCCAGCGATGTTGATCCAGGCGCCACCCTGGCCTATGATGCTGGTGCCGTTGCCAACCGCAGGCTGTTTCATTTCTTCGGAGACCTCAAGTACATGCTCGCGTCCAAGTCAGCACAGGCCACCATACGGGCCGATCTGCGATACTTGTCTCAATACCTCGACCTGGTCAAGATCTGCCAGGGTATATGCCCAAATGTGCGTGCTGTTGGCGATCACGTCGAGTATGAGACAGACTCGTGGATCAGCGCCGCCCTTCTGACTCGGGAGATTAATAAACTGTGCAGACAGTTTGCAGAGACCTACTATTCCCCCCCTGACTCGGAGTCTCCTCGACAAATCTTTGCTGCGATTGACCTGGCTGCGGAAATGGCAATGATGTATTGTCTGGGCCTTGAGAGGAAGCGGTTCGATCAAGGAGAGATTAAAGACCTTGTTCAGTTTCACCAGACCACTCAGCGCGTGGTCAACTTTTCGGTTGAGAAAGGGTCGATGAGCTTCCATCATCCGCTGCACTACACCCTCTCCTGGCTCCTGGAGGGCGGCAAAGACTCAAAGCTGGCAATTGAAGCCCTGAAGACGGCTGCCGAATCGTTAATGCGCAAGATCAATGACATTCCACTCGGGCCCAACGACTCGGCCATCAAGACCATCATTCAGTCTCCCGAGGATGCCTTGCTAGCCATGTTTGACTATCCGCTGCGTGTCTGTGCCTGGCTGGCTCAGATGAAGGCCAACATGTGGGTTCGCAACGGCATGAGTTTGCGCCATCAAATGAGTCAGTACAAGAGCGTGCAGTATCGAGACCTTGCCCACCAGCGAGACCTGTTTCTCCTGCAGACCGCTCTGGTCACTTGTAACCCTTCACGTGTGCTGAGCTCGATGATCAACCGCTTTGGTCTGACCGAATGGATGTCTGGCAAATACTCGAGTCTCCCAGATTGCGAAGATTCACAAATGCTTGATCTTGCCGAGGATTTGATCTATCTGTTGGTAAATCTCCTTGCTGATCGTGACAACCTGACCTCTAAGCAGGATGATCCCGAGTCTGCTCTCAACATTGTGCGTAAGGAGATTGCTCACAGCCTGTGCTTCAAAGCAATGTCATATACAGATCTGACCTCTCGGTTGACGGAGCGTGTGCAATATCATGAGAAGCTTCAAGAAGTGCTTGACAGCATGACAACATTCCGCCCTCCAGAGGCCTTGAATGACACCGGTCTGTTGTCGCTGAAGGAAGAGTACCTTGCAGAACTCGACCCTTATAATTCTCATTTCTCCAAAAATCAGAGAGATGAGGCAGAGAATATTTACAAGAAGTGGAAGGCCAAGCAACTGAACAAGGATCCTGAAGAGATTGTTCTCGAGCCCAAATTGTACCCCATCACCAACGAAGCTTACCAAGGCCTTGCTGCTATTGTCCATACCCCTGATTTTGCAGAGACGGTCTACCGGTGCTTGGTCTTTGCCGCAACAGGGCACAGATTGCGTGAGGGAATCACACTGACCCGGATCGAATCCTTCCTGCAGATTGTCCTGCAGCTCACCTTGATTGCTACGCTCGAGGACAAGACGGGTGAGAATGAAAGCTTGACTCTGCAGGACTCGTTTATCAGTCACGCGATCAAGTCTGAGTTTTCATCTGATTCAAGCACTCCATCAACGATATTACACCTGTTGCACAAGATTTGGCTAATGGAAGATTTTGCTGCTTCCAGGGGCAAGATCCGACATATTCTTCGACTGTTCAATCAGAAGCATGCCCATAAGTTTCTCGCAGCAACAGCAAGCCTCGATTTTCCCTCGGGGCGCTTCGACACAGCCTCGCCCGCCAGCCTGGATAACGACCTCGAGGCCAAGAAGAAGCAGGCAATGGAGCGCAAGGCCAGAGTGATGGCCCAATTCCAGGCACAGCAGCAAAGCTTCATGGTCAACAGCGGGTTCGATTGGGACGATGAAGACTTGGAGTCGCCTGACCAAGAGCTTCCCAGTTCGACGGAAAACAGACTGTGGAAGTATCCGGCTGGTCTATGCATTCAGTGTCGTGAAGAGACGAATGATGATAACCGACTGTATGGCACCTTTGCCATGATCACCGATGGCCATCTTCTACGAGAGACCAACGTCAATGATGCCGACTTTGTGGCCGAAGTTCTACACGCTCCAAACGACCTGGATCGGTCAATAGAGCATCAACGACCATTTGGTGTTTCTGGGAGCAATCTCAGCCTTGTGACCAGGCTGAATGCTGCGGGAGAGGAGGAGCAAATCGAACGTCAGGGTCTAAGTAAGGGCTGGCCCAAGGGCTATACGAAGAAGGGGCCGATGACGACGAGCTGTGGCCATATCATGCACTTTGCTTGTTTTGAAAACTATTACCAGTCCGTGCAGCGGAGGCATGCTCAACAAGTAGCCCGAAACCACCCGGAGCGAATCTCGACCAAAGAGTTTGTATGTCCACTTTGCAAAGCACTGGCCAACACCTTTTTACCTATTGTGTGGAAGAGCACGATCCAGTCATATCCCGGATCGCTGGCTGTGGCAAAGTCATTCCGAGACTTTGTGCACATGGATGTTCCCAATCTCAGGAGGAGCTTCCCTTATTCAAGTGACCTTAAGGCCTTCCGGTCGAAGGCGCTCGAGGTGACGAGTAAGAGCATCGAGCTGGTCCCAACTGAGTCTTTGATTGTTGATGGGCGGCCACACCAGGCTCAACAGGACCCGATCGTGGCAGAGCTGGCTAATGTGTATCTGCACCTTCGTGAAGCCTTGGGTCGCTTCCAGGACGATTCTTTGGCAGTGAAACTGACCGAGTCTAACTCTCCACGGCCCTTACTCGACACACTGGCCAATTCGATTATTGCGACAGAAATCGCGTACAGGGGACGAGATGCAGAATTCGGAGCTACGTTAATCAGTTGCATTCCTCAACAGACACTCAGCCACCTCCAGATCCTGTCATCAACGGTGCGCGCCTTCTCAATCCCGACCTTGTCCAGGCTTCGGGCGCATGCGGAGGAGGCCTTCTACCTAACCTTCTCCAAAATGTATCAGTCTCTATTCCCATCGATGGGGCTCAGTCAAGAGAGTGTTCTGGCTCATGATGCGTTCCAGCTGATCGTGGATGCCTCCATCATACTCTGCCCCATGGCCGGGGTGGAATTGCACCACATGCTGAGACTTGCGCTCGAGGTCTGCGTCATCCGCACTGTTCTTGCATACGCAAACACAAATATACCGCCCACTACTGGAGGACGGGCAGAAGATGTGCATGCGATGAAGACCTTGGTGCGATTCCTGTTCCCACAGATGGCCGGCACGATCGAAACTGATCCGGCGGCCAGTGACGAAAAGCTTACGAGCCTCCACAAGCTCGTCTCGGCACACGCTCTCACCTTTTTGAGGCAAACCGTCATCCTGTTTCATGTAGCTCACGGTGTTGACTACCCAACTACTGCCGGGTCGGAAGCGAGCCTGGCCGAGCTCGAGAGACTGTTGCACTATCTCCAGCTTCCGGCAATCAACGATGTGCTCGGTCAGTATGACGAGTTCTCCCCGGACAAAGCGATGCAAGAGCTGGCCCAATCGTGGCTCCAGGGTTTGCGAGGAGAGCAAGCAGTGAACCTGCCTGAGATACGCGTACTACACCCTGCTCCGTTGGAGCTGATTGGCCTACCAAAGTACTACGACGTCCTGCTGGAGCTGAGCTCGAAGCAAAAATGCCCAACAACAGGGAAAGAAGTGTCGGACCCAGCCTTGTGCCTCTTCTGTGGAGACATCTTCTGCTCCCAATCGGTGTGCTGCAAAGATGCTGAAGGCCGTGGGGGTTGCAATCGGCACATTGCAATGTGCTCTGCACCGCTGGGGATGTTCCTGTTCATTCGCAAATGTAACATTGCGCTGCTGCACGTGGAGAAGGACCCAAAGCTGCCTAAGAGAGAATGGATCAGATACACGGGCGCGACTCAGGGCAGTTTCTTCCCCGCGCCGTATCTGACCAAACACGGGGAGACTGATAGTGGGCTGAGGAGTAAGAGCCAGTTGATTTTGAGCCAGAAGAGGTATGACAGATTGCTTCGCGAGGCCTGGCTGTGCATTGGTGGCGGTGGCAGCATCTGGAGTTGTATTGCGAGAAAGTTGGAGAATGAAGTCAATGCTGGAGGATGGGAGACTTTCTAGGAGAGGCAGTTGGTATGTATGTACACCATGGATTATGAATTCTTTTTGGTCAGCACATTAGTCTGGTGTAAGAACTCGGCTTCTAGAGTAGTAACCCAGCTTCTGGTGTAGTAACCCAACTTCTGGTGTAGTAACCCAACTTCTGGTGTAGTAACCCAGCTTCTGACTGCTGCTGTTCCAAGTCTCGTACCTACCAAGGTAAATCCAGGCCTGTCATTCGCTCAGCTAAAAAAAAAACAACAACACAAAACCACAAAACCACCAGCCCAGCCGTTGCGGCGGCGCCAAAACTGACCGCCTTGTTATATCTGCTCTTCTGTTCTCTCAGCTCTCAGCTCTCAGCTCTCAGTGGGTATCACCACGCGCTCAGCTTGACCAAATATAGCGCAAAATCCCCCCTTCCACACCCCCCCCTTCCCTTGTCCATTCCTCATGTTTCACGCTAAGCCGCCCCCAACCCCAGCCAATGACAACAGTCCAAAGGCGATTTCTTTTTTTTTTTGGTTAGCCTATATCGGGCGAAACTGTAATTTAATCCTGGGTTGATATGTGATTTGACAGATCGCCCAATTATATATCAAACTTTAAGCGCCCTCGTCCTGTTTCTGGGTTTCTGGTGCCTGTTTTTTGGTTCTTTTTCCCTTGGATGGAGAGAGAGAGAGGAGAGAGAGAGAGAGAATTGAAAGGTGGATTAGGCGGTGTGTGTATGTGTTCTGTACTTGGTTTAGTAAAACAATGCCCCCCCCTCCCCCAAATCCATTTTCGTGTTTCTATTACTGTGCTGGTGCTGGTGCTGGTGCTGGTGCTGCGCCTTCTTTTAGGATACTGTACTGTGATTGATTGATTGATTGGTGGTCTTGTGATTTGTGATATGAGAGAAAGAGAGCAGGGCAGGATCAGCATCTTCTTTTCTTTTTCTCTTATTCTTAGTTGTTTTGATCCCCCATACTCACATACACACGCATTGCTTACCCTGGCTTTTCCAGGATCGATTTGTTTCCCCCCCCCCCCCCCCCTGGTTTCTCAAGCAGAACGAAAAAGAAAGAGGAAAAAAAAAACACTTGGTGTGTGATCAAACTTGCAAGTTGCGAAACAAAAACAGCATGAAAATGCTGCTCCCTTTCAGTATCCAGAAGAAGAACCACCACCTTCTTCTCATCGTCGCCGCTCTTGCCCTGACGACCTTGGCTGGGCCGATTCCGCAACCGCAAAGCAACGACAACGACGACGATGACGATAGTTCGGGCTATGGTGACTCTTCAGCCGATGATGGCAGTGGCAGCACAGGCTCAGAAGGACCCGACAGTGGCTGGTCACTGTCCACCGGGGCCGCTGTGGCGATTGGCGTGGTTGTTGGAGTCGTCGTGATAGGAGCCAGTGAGTCCTGCTTTTCCTTGTTATTTCTTCCTTGCGCATTTTCTTCAGAGAAAAGAAAAAAGAATGGTTAGCCTAACTCGGGGCCATGGCAGTCGTGATGACAACGCTGTTCTACCTCTCCAAGAAGCGACAGTGGCGCCTGCGCGAGCGTGCACGCGGGTCGATGCGCCGGGTCGGAAGCGGGATACACAAGGCGATCATGACGCCCAGGACGCCGATGCAGATGACGTTCAGCCCGAGTATGAAGGCGAAGAAATCGCGGGGAATGACATCGTTGGGTAGTGGTAGTGGCGGCAGTGGGGAGAGGGAGCTCAAGCCGCAGCGATTCACACAGAGCAAAGCAAAAGCCCAAGCCCGGATTCCAGATTCCTCGCCGCAGCGGCAGGAGTCACGTGGAAGGACAGACCAGCCGAAGACGTTGACAAAGTCGTCGCATAAACACTCACACTCACACTCGCACTCGCTAACCGGGCTCGGCGTCGGTGCTGCTGCCGGTGCCGGTGCCGGTGCCGGGGACCACCACCAGTCTTATTATACCGCGTCTAGCACTGGGCCTGCATCGTCATCACTGGATCAAG
Organism: Chaetothyriales sp. CBS 135597; assembly: GCA_003709825.1. Lineage (NCBI taxonomy): Eukaryota > Fungi > Ascomycota > Eurotiomycetes > Chaetothyriales > Chaetothyriales sp. CBS 135597. The sequence goes on along the minus strand of QQXN01000004.1, from coordinate 851,519 downwards.
CCCGGAGACAGAGCCACAGTCGCACGAGGAGTATCGGCCAGGGACTTAGTATCGACACCAGTCTTGCTGTTCCAGCCATTGGCACACAGGCCGGCCGAACGGAGCTGGACAAGAACGACAAGAACGACAACAACTCGAGAAGGAAAAAAGGACCTCCACAGGCTTTGAATACCACTGCTGTGGAACGGGTGCAGAGCGAGAGTAAATTCGAGATGGACAGTCCCAAGACACCGTTTCTGAGCAGGTTTGTGTTTGGGAGGCGGTGAGGGAGACACGGACAGACCGGGGGAGAACTGTGGTTAGCGATGATGTCTTTTTATGCCTGTCATGTTTATGTTAGTGTCATGAGATATCTGTGTTATGTATTTTTGTTGCATTGTTGCATTAGGAAGAACGAAGATTGCATTGCATAGTGATATCAAGGTTGATCAGGTCCGATGGATAGAGATCCTTCGATGAACAAGATGAACAAACAGGCGGGAGGTCTTGGCGAGTTTGGCATGATTAGTCAGTTCTACTTTTCCAGCCTTGTCATCAAAAGTTTCACAAGGCTGTGCACAATACCTCGTTTCTCCGCACGCCCCAGTGTGTGTGTGTGTGTGTCACAAGGCCCCCTCTTCTTCTTCTCAATACCTTTGTTCTCTCTCTCTCTCTCTCTTTCTCTCTGTTCTGCCTTTTCTCTCTGTTCTCCATATTCTCCTGCCATGTCCCGCGGAGGCCGCGGCGGCGGCCGCGGAGGCGGCCGCTCCAAGAACCAACCGGACTTTTCCTGGGATGATGAAGAACCAGCGGCGACACCCAACATCTACAAACCGCCGCCCACATTCCCCAAACTCGACCTACCCACGCCGCGGCCCCTGGACAGCTGGGAAACGTCCTCGGTCAAGGCCTACCTGTCGCTCCGCATCCGCTGCCACAACTCACCTTTCTACTCCACGCTGGACCCGAGCTCGCAGACGGACGAGCGGGGGAAAGTGGACAAGCGCGCGGGTGTGGACCCGTTCAATGACCAGGATGTGTATTCCAAGCGGTTTGAGCGCAGGAAGCGCACCGAGCCGGATTTGAGCGCGAATGCTTCTAGCAGGGGCGTCGGCGGTGGCGGCGGCGGCGGCGGCTACGGCTATTCCTTGCAGTTCTTCCCCAAGGAGCTCTGGCCGCTGCTGGATCCGAAGCATAAGCATCCGCTGTGGGCGACGATTGATGATGGGGATAGGCTGAAGATGGTTGGGGTGAAGAAGAGGAAGAGGGTCAAGACACTTGTGGTTGATGATGATGATGATGAGCAGGCAGCTGGTTCAGATGAAGATGCTGATGCTGATGCTGATGCTGATGGAGAGAAATCTGCGGCGCGGAAGAGGAAGAAGGATGCGGCTGCTGCGGCTGCGGCTGCTGCTGCGGCGGGTCAGAAGCGTGGCTTGGATGCTGAGGATGACTATCCCGAGGACCAGGATGAGGACGAGGAAGGCGGGGAGGATGATGATGGGCCGCAGGATTCTGACTACGACGAGGACGACGAGGATATGAACGACTACAATGCCGAGCAGTACTTTGACGACGGCGACGATGTTGGCGATCTGGGTGACGATGGCGGCGGAGATGGTGATGATGGTGGTACTTATTAATAATAAATAATAGCAGGAGAAGAAACAAAAACCAAAGGGAAAAAAAGACCTTTTTGTTTCATTATAGTGATACCCCCCCTTGGATGAGCTTGTATCCCCTTTTTATCATTCGTTTATCATTTATCTCCTGTGTAATCTTATGTATCGTCTTCTCTTCTTTTTTTTCTTCCCCCTTTTATAGCACCACATTGCTCACGCTCAGCACACCCCCGGTGCCGATCAGCTCATCGATCGTCTCTCCTCGCACTTCACGGTCGACGCCGAGGATCATCAACGCTTCCGTTGGCTCCTTCGGCGTGGCTGGGGTCGGTGGTGTTGCCGTACCAGCACCGAGGAAAGCGCCTGCTCTTCCTGCAGCAACAACTGCCGCTGCATTTGCAACGAGTGCCGGTCCAGCGTCGTTGTTGTTGCCTGTGTACGACACAGGGGCAACAGACATGAAGTTGATATTGACACCTTCGCGGCCCAAGACGCTGCCGACAACGCCGATCTTACCGGGCGAGTCGTAGTTGGGACAGATCAGCAGCCTGCCGTCTGGCACAAAGCTGGTGGCAAAGCGGCCCAGTCGGCTGATATAAGGCGTTGCGTCGCGGCAGTAGCCGGAGATGACGTGCCGTCGTTCAGGTTCGGCCGGCTTGCTCAACGCGGACTTGTTGCTGTTGCCGTAGCTGCTAGAAGGTCTGGACAGGCTGGCTGCGCGGCTGGGCGGGCGCGCGACGAGGGTGACGAGGCTGCTATAGGCCTGCATGACTGGTTCGCGGGATTTCTGCTCGTTGACGAAGATGCCGCGCTCCTTGGCTACCATTTCGGCGTTGACGATGTTCACGTTGAACGAGCTGCTCTCGGCGTCGGTGATGGGCGCGGTCAGGCCCTTGATGAGCGCGGCGAAGAGCGGCTTGGTCGAGGTCATTTCAGCCAGTTCTCCTTCGTAGATGATGTCAAATGTGTTGCGCTGCTGGCCTGGGGTTTGCTGTCGGCCGTGCTGGCCCTGGGAGAAGTGCTGCGTGTACAGGCTGCCCATCTTTTCGACCAGTCGCACAAACGGCTGCAGTGTCTTGTACTCCGCAGGCAGAATGATGGGCGCATTGACGGCTGACCGGGGCAGATCACCACGCAGAATCTGCAGTACCTGCTCGCACACATCGATCGACACATTCTCCTGAGCCTCAAATGTGCTGGCGCCGAGATGGGGAGTGCAGACAACATTTGGGTGCTGGATGAGCTTGGCCAGCGCCGAACCTGGCTCTGCCTTTGTTGGAGGCTCAGACGTGAACACGTCGATTGCCGCTCCGGCCAGATGTCCCGACTCCAGTGCTTCCAACAGGGCTGCCTCGTCGATAATACCGCCCCGCGCAACGTTGAGAATGCGGGCTCCCTTCTTGAGTTGGTTAAGCTCTGTAGTCGACAACATGCCGCGTGTAGATGCCAGCATGGGGGTATGGATGGTGAGGAAGTCGCACTCAGGGAGGAGTTCGCCCAGAGAAGGGATCAAGGTCACATTGGCCGCCGCAGCAACCGACTCAGACGCATACGGATCCGAGGCTATCACAGTCATGCCGAGACCGCGAGCCATGCGGGCGACGATCAAGCCAACCTTGCCCAAGCCGATGATGCCCAACACCTTTCCTTGTACCTCGACCCCCACAAACTTGGACCTTTCCCAAGCCCCGGCTTTCACACTGCTGCTGGAATCAGGAACGTGTCTGGCCAGTGACATTAGCAGGGCGATGGTGTGTTCGGCCGCGGCTTGGATGTTGCCGCTTGGGCTGTTCACCACCACAATACCCAACTTGGTTGCGGTCGGCACATCGACATTGTCGACGCCGACACCAGCTCTGGCAACAACCTTGAGCTTCCTGCCCGCCTTCAGCACATCCGCCGTCACTTTTGTTTCCGATCGGACCAGCAGAGCGTCGTACTCTGGAATGATAGACAGCAGTTCCTCGGCCGATAGCCCCTTCTTCTCATCGACCTCCAGCGTTTTCCGAAGCAGTGCCAAGCCATCAGAAGAGAGTTTCTCAGGACAGAGCACCCTGGGCTGTGCCAAGGGATGGCCATTTGTTTGGGGAGAAGAAGTCATCTTTATGATGATGGTGGTGGTGGTGGAAGAGAAGGAATCAAAAGATAGATTGAAGCGGTTTTTGTGCAGCAATTTTTTGTTGACAACTTTTTTCACCTAAAACAAATGCTGCCACAATTTTAAGCCTGTCCACACTAGACTGGAAGAGCACAAACCTTTGACGTAGGAGGCGATATACACACACACACATCCACCTCCACGTCCTTCAGATGCATGTCTGGGGGCCAAACGCGGGGTGGACACGTGTTGATGACATGATTGGTGCAGGTATCCACCGTCTGCGGGCCGCGCCAACCCCCCAAAAATAACTAACCCAGAACAGCCTAGTCCCCACAAATCCAACCACGCCAGTCCCATCTCGGTTTAGTACTCCAACGCCTCAGTAAAGAGGCCGCGGATCTGCTCTCGCTCTTCATTGAGTTCGTGGCTCAGACTGGGAGCCAGCATCAAGACTCGCTGCTGTGGAATAGTGCCCTCGACAAGGTCATCCAGGTTGCTCTCGCTGAAGCCCAAAGCCTTTAGTCCTCTTGGCTGGTCAGGCAGCTTGAGCAAGAACTCAGCCAATGCCTCACTCAAAACTTCACCAGCGCTCTCCTTCTTGACCTGAGAGACGTCCTTGCCAAAAGCAGCAGCTGCTTCCAGATGTCGTTCTGGGTTGCTCGGCCCGGTGAACTTGAACACCGCCGGCGCTGTGACTGCCACGCTGACACCATGAGGGATGAGCGGATTGTCAACTTGGTAACCTGGCTGCTTGTAGTTAACGTTCTGGCCGCTAATTGGATAGCTCAGGCCATGGCACAGGTGAACACCGGCATTTCCAAATCCCACACCAGCCAGGGTTGCTGCAAGCAGCATCTGACTCTGGGCCTCATGGTCATCGGGATCGTTCGCAGCCCGGGGCAGGTACTTGACCGTTGAGCGCAGGGCCTGTAGCGAGAAGATGTCAGAAATCGGATTTGCGCCTTGGTATGCCGGCCTCTGAATCGGATTGGCTGGGCGGGGCGTCCTTTCATAGTAGGGAATGGCAGTCCACGACTCAAGCGCGTGACAGAGCACATCCAAGCCGGAGGAGGCATGCACCGCAGACGGCATGGTCCTGGTGTTGAGCGGGTCACATATCCCCAGCGTCGGCTTCAGGTTGCGATGGGCGATGCCTGTCTTGGCCTTCTTCTCCACAAGGTCAAAGATGGCCGTGCCCGTCGTCTCGGACCCAGTGCCCGCAGTGGTAGGGACAGCCACCAGGGGCTTCAGCTTCCCCTGGATCGGCAGGCCTTTCCCAAGCGGCGCGTTAACAAAGTCGAGGAAGTCGGCCTCGGGGAAAGTGGTGTACAGATTCATCAGTTTGGCAGTGTCAATAACCGACCCGCCACCAACTGCCAGGAAGGCGTCTGGATTGTATGGTTTAGCAAAGGCAATAGCATCCTTGATCGAGTAGTCCTTGGGCTCGACCCGGCACTTGTCGTAGACGGTGAATTCGATGTTCTCCTTGGTCAGACCCTCCACCACTTGCTTCATCGCGTCGAGCTTGGCCACATTGCCATCCGTCACCACACACACGCGCGTGGCCCCCAGGTTCTTAAAGTCCATCCCAACCTCCTTGGTGCATCCCGGGCCGAATCTAATGGAGCTTGCTGCCATCTCAAACGCGTACTCCTTGGTTCGAGAATGATCGATTGGGGTTGCCAGACGCCTGCGCGCCTCGCCAAAGACAGAGGGGGCATGATGGTGATTGGGATTTGAGTGACAGGGGCAGTTAGGCGGGTGTGCAAACTGGACAGTCTGGAGAAGAGAGCGTGACCGTTGGGCGGCCGTTCTGGCTACTCGAACAGCGGGTGAGAGCGACATTTGGTTTGGTGGATGTGTGCAGAGGACGGAGCACTTCACATTCAGAGTAATTACCCTAACTCACCATCCAAACGAACGGGTTATAAGCACTATATATTCTAGCACTCTCCTGATCAAGAGGAGGTCCAAATGGGCACGAATAATTAGGGCAGATGCATTAATGGTTCCTTCCTCTTTTGCTTTTGCCGCGGCTTCCCCCACCGGGTGCGGTCCCGCAAATAATCTTGGCGAGAAGTCCGAGCTGTGTGTGTGGAGGTTGGTGTGTTTTGGTCGTGATGCGGATGATGTAATCAATGACGACATTGACCGTTAACTACCGATGATTACCCGGGAGTGGAGTGGGGCCACCGCACGTGGAAAGCATCTTTTAGATCCCCACTACACATACATACACGTGTACAGCAACGGGCACGTTATCAAGCATAGTTTTTTGCTCTGTTTTTGCTCTCAGCTTTACCTCTTCCTCGCTTTGTAGCTTGTAGTAGCGTCTTACCTTGTAACTGACTTACTCACTCATATATTACAGCGCCTTCCATTGTCAAGATGGGAGCACCCGATACAAGCAAATGGCTCTTGAACCACACCATGTATGTACGCAGCCCCTAGTTTGGATACGTTGATCGTTGGACATGCCATGGCTGTGAGAAACTAATAATATGTTGACAGGCTTCGAGTCAAGGTATGTGTCCTTCTCATCCAGGCTCATCTCATAGCCCCCATCCCCATTTGATTGGAGAAACACTTGAAAAATATACACATCTACTACATATATATATATCTCTGCCTTGGAAGCACCGATTTTTGATAACCCTCTCTGCAGGACCCGGTACAAAGCGTCAAGTTCTATGAGTTCCTGGGCATGAAGCAAATCCGCAAACTGGAGTTCCCAGAGGCAAAGTTCGACCTGTACTTCCTGGCGTACGACGGGCCGTCATCAGCCTCGGGCGGACAGCACTGGACCAACCGCGAGGGGCTGATTGAGCTGACGCACAACTACGGCACCGAGACGGACGACAGCTACAAGATCCACAACGGCAACCGCGAGCCCCGTGGCTTTGGGCACGTGTGCATCTCGGTCGACAACATCGAAGCCGCGTGTGCGCGCATCGAGCAGGCGGGCTACCGGTTCCAGAAGAAGCTGAGCGACGGGCGGATGCACCACATCGCCTTTGTGCTGGACCCGGACGACTACTGGGTTGAGATCATCAGCCAGAAGAGCGTGGAGGAGACCAAGGGGATTACGACCACGGACGTGGGCAGCTACCGCTCTAACCATTCCATGATCCGTGTCAAGGACCCAGAAGCATCGCTCGCGTTCTACCGCGACATCTTGGGCATGACGCTGCTGCGCACGAGCGAGCAGAGGGCCGCCGGCTTTACTCTGTACTTCCTGGGCTACCCAGGTGACTTCCAGCTCCCAGAGCCGTCGGGGACCGGTGCATCAGGCAGCGATATCAACCCGCTCGCTCGCAAGGAGGGCATCCTGGAGCTCACCCACAACTATGGCACTGAGAAGGAAGAAGGCCAGGTGTACCACAACGGCAACGACCAGCCGCAGGGCTTTGGCCATATTTGCGTCTCGGTTGATGATCTTGACGCCGCCTGCAAGTACCTCGAGGAGAAGAAGGTCAACTGGAAGAAGAGACTTACCGATGGTGAGTAGAAGTACTCTCTCTCTCTCTCTCTCTCAAACTGACACACCACGAATAGGACGCATGAAGAACGTTGCCTTTGTGCTCGACCCGTAAGTGCTACCCATCCGCTTGCTGGTCTGCGTGAAGCTAATTTGTTCTTCTAGTGACAATTACTGGGTTGAGGTTATCCAGAACGAGACGCTGAAGAAGACATCTGACTGGTAGAAAGGCAGCAGAAAACAGCAGAAATATGAATTGCCAGCCTGAAGCAGACATCTCTATGCATTGTACATATCTGCCAGGCCATGAGCGTGACTTGAGGAAATTTATGACTCACTGCAGGATGCTTCTTAGATGACTGACTGTGTGTACTGTGGGAATCAATAATCTATTCTACCCTTCGCTTCGAGCAGTCAAGAACTACAACGCAGAAGCAATCTGTTAGCAAGGACAGATAAGATCATAAGTCAAGCACACGGATTTACCGCTTCTTTCTCTTCACTTACGTCAAAGTCGCACCCGAGATGTGCCTGATTGACATTCCGTTCGTAGAGACCGCGATAGCCTCGCTGGCGACTACGCAGCTTCAAGGCAGCCGCTTCCGGTGACCGGGCCCGCAGCTCGATGCGCCTCTTGATCTCGTCATCGGGCACATCCAGCGTCAGACGCCGGGCCTCGACATCACAGACGATCTCATCGCCGGTCTGCACGATGCCCAGCACGCTGTCCAGGCGGGCGCTCTCAGGGCTGACGTGCAGAATGACAGTGCCGCCGGCGGTGCCAGACATGCGGCCGTCGCTGATCCGTAGCATGTCCGTGACGCCCTCGTGCACAGCCAGCTTGCGTGGGATCGGGATTAGCCCGGCCTCGGGCATGCCCGGGTTGCCGACGGGGCCGATTGACTTGAGCACCAGGACCGAATCCCGGGTGACGGGGAGCGCGTCCGAGTCGATACGCTCGGCCAGGTCGCGCGTGTTCTCAAAAACGCACGCGCGGCCGCGGTGCCGGCGCAGCAGCCGCCGGTCCTTGCTCGCCGACTGCTTGATGACGGCGCCCTGGGGGCAGAGGTTGCCGAACAAGACGACCAGGCTGGACGCCGGCCAGAGCGGGTCGCTGAGCGGGCGGATGATCTGCCGCGAGTAGTCAAACCGCTTGAACGGCGTCGCATCCAGGTACTCCCCGAGCGTCTGGCCGGTATACAGCCGTGCATTGAGGTGCAGGAGGCTTCGCAGCTCGTGCAGCAGCGCCAGCATGCCGCCAGCGTTGTGGAAATCGGTCATGTAATTCGCGCCCGAGGGCTTCAAGTCCACAAGGAGCGGCGTTTTCCTACCAATCTCGTCAAAGGTGGCCAGGTCAATGGAGCCAGCCAGGTCAGGGTGACGGTTAATAATGGCGAGCAGATGGACGATGGCGTTGGTTGAGCCGCCGATTGCCTGTAGCACAGTGATGGCGTTCAGGAAGCTTTCGCGCGTCAGTAGCTCCTGTGGTCTCCCTACCTTGTCCTTGTCCATCATCTGCAGCAAAGCCACCGCCGACCGGCCCGTGTGCTCGGCGACCCGGAGGCGTGCGGAGCTCACCGCGGCCGCAGTGGCGCCTGCTTTGGGATCGATGAGTCCCAGTGCGGCGGTAACGCAGGCCATTGTGCTGGCGGTGCCCATGACGCCGCACGTTCCGCCTGGACAGGAAACGAGGTTGAGCACACTCAAAACACAAAAAAAAGGGGGGTGTCCCCTCTACATCGCACACACACACACACTCACCTGTCGGCGCCAGCTCCTCACTGATATCCATAATCTCCTCGACATCGATCTGGCCGGCCCGATACTTGGCCCAGCTGCTCCTGCAATCGGTGCACGCACCGACACGCACGCCGCCCACAGACCCCGGCATCATAGGCCCCGTTATCAGCGGCAGGAAGGGCTTGTTCGCACTGATCGCGCCCATCAGCTGCGCGGGGACGGTCTTGTCGCAGCCGCCAATGGCAATGACCGCGTCGACGGGCTGGGCCTTGATCATCTCCTCAGTGTCGATGCTCATCAGATTCCGCAGATACATCGACGTCGGCGAGGAGAAGCTCTCGTGGATGCTGATGGTGGGGAAGTCCACGGGGAGGCCGCCTGCTGTGCATACACCGCGCTTGAGGGCCTCGATGAGCTGCGGGACGTTGGAATGGCACGGGTTGAAGGATGAGTAGGTGTTGATGATGCCGATGATGGGCAACGACAGCGCCGCGTCCGAGTAGCCCAGGGCTTTGATGAACACTTTGCGTAGGAAGAGCGAGAAGTGCGGGTCGCCGTAGCTTGTGAGGCCTGCCCGGAGGCCGGTGTGAGAAGTGATTGGTGTCGACAGGTTGTAGTCGTCCTGGCCAATTCGTGGGGGTGTTGGTGTAGCAGTTGTTTCTGCACCTACATCTGCACCTGCACCTGCACTTGCTCCTGCACTTGCACTTGCTCCTTCCCCTGCACCCGCAACTGCTCCTTCCCCTGCTCCTTTCCTTGCTCCTGCCCCCTTTCCCCCACCGTCTGTCTCGCTCGGGGACATGTTGTTGGCGTTTGAAACTGACACAGCCAGATTGGCCGAAGAAAGACAAGCAGGCCATCTACGATTATTAATAACGGTAACGCAACTAGTCTACTGATAAGGTCTGGTACTGAAATGGTGCAATATGAGGCCAACAACACCATCATCGCCTGCCAAGACACAATCAACGACGACATATTAATAATACATAATACTGATAATACCGATAATAACAATAATACCAACTCGTCCAGGAGAATCTATTATTTCATCATCTCATCAACTCAACTACAGTATCTTACCCAGCCTGATACCATCAACTAAACTACCCTACCCAGCTTGATATCATCAACGCAACTATCCCACCCAGCTTATTGCACTAGATACACCCTACCTTCCCACGGGCTCAAATACTTGCCCGGCTCATCCACGTTAGAAATCAACAATTTCGCCTCACTCTCCTTCACTCCCTGTGGCCAATACAAGGGCTGTTCTTCATTGGAGAAACTGCAAAAGACAACCAACTTCCGTCCCTTCTGGGCGTCCGACTCTGCGAGGCTTCGCTTTGTGAAGGTAAACACGTCTGGATCGTTCTTATCCCAAATCTCAAAATCGCCAAAGATGGTCAAGTCAGAGTATTCCTTGCGCAGTTTAAGCGTCTGCTTCCAGAAATTCAGCGGCGACTTGGGATCGGCCAGCTGTGCTTTGACATTGACAGACTTGTAGTCATCGTTCACACGCATCCATGGCTTTCCTGTCGTGAAGCCGGCGTTGGCAGAGTCATCCCACTGCACAGGAAGGCGGGAGTTGTCACGGGCCGCTTTCTGCAGGCCCTTGAACGCCTTCTTCACCCAAAGAGGCTCGTAGTCGTGTTGTTGAGCAACATCATGGTATGAATTCAGCGAGTCAATGTCCTTGATGTCGTCGATTGTCCAATCGCCCGGCTTTCCAGACGGGGGAGGGAAGTTGGTCATGCCAATTTCTTGACCTTGGTAAACGAACAGAGTGCCGGAGAGGGTGCTGAGAAGGATCGACAGCAGCTTCGAAGCCTTCTCGCGGTACTCCGGAGCGTCCGTGGCGAAGCGAGCGAGAGAGCGGGGCTGGTCATGGTTCTCGAGGAAGACAGTGATCCAAGCATCGGTGCCGCGGATGAGATGCTGAGTTTTCCTCCATGTTTCTTTGAACTCTGGAAGAGTGTGCTGCACCATCTGGTGTTTCTTAACACCGTCACCAATCTGACCACCCAGGTTCACCACATCAAAGTCGAAGATGCACGAATACTCGCCTGATGCAGCCGAAACGTATTTCAACACTTCATCTGCCGGCGTGTGCGGCAGCTCGCCAACGAGGAAGATGTCACCATACTTTTCGATCACGGTGCGTTGTTCCTGCAGCCATTCGTGCATGCGTGGCCCATTTATGAAGTGCTTGAAAGCTGGCTGATACTTCTCCCCCACAAATGTGATTTCAGCATCGGGATACGCTGTGTCCTTGGAGTACAGGTTGGCCGTGTCCACACGGAAACCGTCTACGCCTCGGTCAAGCCAGAATTCTATGGCAGTCTTCTGTATCGCCTTGCGCACATCGTCATTCTCCCAGTTCAGGTCTGGTTGCTCCACGGCAAAGAGGTGGAGATAATACTGGTCTCTTGCGGGCACATACTCCCAAGCACTCCCTCTGAAAATCGATTGCCAATTGTTGGGCGGCTGGCGTTTGCCGTCCGCATCGATCTTCGGATCCTTCCAGATGTACCAGTCGGCCTTGTCGTTGGTGCGAGAAGACGCCGACTCCTTGAACCAGGCATGTTGGTCTGAGGTGTGGTTGATGACCAGATCGAGGATGATTTTCATGCCCAGACGATGGGACTCGGCAATCAGATCGTCCATGTCCTTTAGTGTGCCAAACGGAGCATACACTGCCTCATAGTTGGCAATATCGTAGCCAAAGTCCTTCTGGGGAGAGTCGTACATTGGCGACAGCCATATGAAGTCGATGCCGAGGTCTTTGAGGTAGGGCAACGTCGACGTCACCCCAGGGATGTCACCGATCCCATCGCCGTTGCTATCCTTGTACGACATCGGCCATACCTGGTAGGCTGTGCCAGTCTTCCACCATTGTGTTGTAGGTGCCGCCATTTGTGTTGGGATAAATCTACTTTGGAAGGATGAAAAAACGACGGTTATTGCCCTTTGAGAGACGCCCAACAGCGTCCTGATATAAGAATGAGAATGATAATATACGTACTCCCGCGGCCCGCTCTCTTGAAGAAGAAAAATCAAGCAGATGCCCGTCTAACGGTGGTCGTCTGATTAGTGCGCGTTGTCCCGAAGCCGCGGGGGGAGGGGGGCGTTCCTGCCTCTCTGTGCAAAATCATTTGCGGAATGCACTTTCCTGAATAAATTCGTGACATTTTCACCGTGAGATTCGCCGACGCTACTCTTCGTCTCTCTTCTATTCCAACCTTTTGACTTTTCCTGTTGCTTACGCCCCCGCTAGATTGCTGTCATCTATGGCGAATGACAGCCTAACCTGTAATCCTTGTCATGTGTAAGGTGGTTGTCTTGCTGACTACGGAAACCGGCCCTGTGCCTCGATTCCCATCGGAGACAGACCCCCTTCAAACTAAATTCATCCTCCAGACACGTCAAACGCGTCGAAGGTGGCTCTACCCCTGCAACTACCAGTACTTAACTCCCATTCGTCTCTCTCAATGGAGCGGCGTTATCGCGATGCAACTTGGACTAAAACGGTACACTGCATCAAGACCCATTCACGAGGGACATGGTCAATTTCTGTGGTGCAGTCTTATTTGTACCCTGTACCTCGCATTTACCACATTACCATCATGAACCAAGAACCAACTGGGTCACTACTGTCCATCATCCGAATAGTCTGCAGGCGGTCGGGGCAATCCTGTCCAACCTCGCTTGCACGCGAGCGAGACAAAATTACAAGGTCAAGGACAGAGTTTCCATCATGTGGCCCTCCAACTGCTGTGCCGTATCAACATCATTACCCGGGCTCGATATATCTGTAGACCTACTGTCAGCTCACAAAACCCTGTTGGAAGGCTTCTCTCCCATCTCTCCATCGTTCTCCTTTTCATTCCCATTGCTGTCTTCCTTCCCGCTCTCCCGCTCCCCATGCTCAGTATTTCCATTTCCCTCGCTGACAGGCTGGACATATTGCGGCTCCATCGGCCGACTCTCCATGCGTAAGCTCATATCTGTCCCTGTATCCTTCCCCAGCCGGAAATCAAATCCCAATGGGTCAAAATCCTCAATCGACGAGCCAAACATGTCCATGTTAGCAGCAGTATCTGACGACGTCGTCTTTAACCCACTGCCTGCATTGGTTAAATCAATTGCAGCCGTTGCAGGCGTACCTCGATCCTGCTCTTGACTGCCACTCATTGTAATGAGTGGCCCTAAGTTGAAATTCGTCTGACTGGCTGGAGCGGACATCGTCTGTCGTCCATAATCATGTGCAGCAGTGGCGGCGGTGGCGGCAGCTGCTGGCTGATAAAGGGCATTACCAAAGTGATAACCACTGTCATTCCAATCTGGTATCATTGTCGGAGGAGCACTCAGTGGTGGATGGGCAAGGGGGTACGGTGACGGCGAAGGGTTGTTCATGTGCATGATTGGAGGATGCGGCCAGTATGTGTGGGACAATGGATGAGGTGTTTGAGTATTTGGGAAGGGCGAATGAAAGTAGCTGCCATGGGGCAACATGTAAGGAGCAGGGAAAAGATGCTGAGCAACCGCAGGTGATGGTCCTGCTGCCGCCGCTGCTAGGATAGGTGGAGCTGATCCCTGAGGAGAAAAGGCTTTCACGGGAGGCGGCGGCAGTGAATCAGCATAGCTGGATGGCGGTGATTGATGGCCTGATACATTGGCTGCGGGTGTCGACTGTGTCTGCTTCGATGGTGCTGGTGTCCCACGCCCTGCTAACTCATCAGACTCTGCACGAGCAACTGTGTCTGACGCAACTGTTTGGACCTGTGTAGATGATGGAGACTCCACAGAAGCTGCTTGTTGACGGAGAGCTTGCGCCTTGATGGTGGCGAGCGGAATCTCAGGAGAAGAAGGCTCTTCTTGTCTGGGACTACCTGCTTTCTGAGAATCTATGACTGGAGCATGAGTCGAAGCGACCGTATCGACCGCCTTAGTAAAGTCCTCCTTGGAGACCTCGGATACCAAGGGCCGCGTTTCAGGGAACGTGTCGTCAAGAGATTCCTGTTCTGATTCTGATTTGATGTATTGTTGATCATTAGCAGTCGTGCAAGTTGCATCATCCCCAGAGGCTGAAGGTCCAATTGAAGCACCAGCAGCTGGAAGGGCAGAAGCCGCTTCTGGTTTTGGTGTCTGATTGTGTTGAAGAGACTCTTTGTCGATCGTAGATGAAGACCCTGCTGGTTCGGAAATATCTCTATCCTTCTCGACTTTGAACATGACCGTGCAGGGCTCGTCATTTGAGCAGGGCTCATCTCTTGGTTCATCCTTCACACTAGCCGGAGGCTGCAGTGCAGGTGGAGAGCCTGGCTCTGGCTTTACCAGGGCAGGGATGCCTGAATGAATCATATTATCTGCATTGAGGGGGGCTGCGGGCAAGAGGGCCGGGCCAAGGTTCTGTGATAGAGCCTGTGATTGGAACCCAGCATGGGGTTGGAGGCCAAAATGGGACAGTGGTACTGCGCCAAAGGATGGAGGATGAGCCCCCATCATTCCATAGGAAGGATCAACGGGATAATAAGGTGGAGGTGGAGGAGGAGGAGGCTGCCCATAAGCTCCAGGCACAGACGCCCATCCTTGTTCTGTCTTGACTCTCTTCGAGTCATTCTCTTCGTCTTGTCCGGGTTCGATGCCGATTCTCTTCGTGGCCATGGGGTTCTTAGCATTCACACCGTTACCCTTTCTTTCATCCTTCTTCTTATTGTTTGCAGCATGGGCACCTTCAACATGGCCCCTGAACCTGCTCCATCTCATTCTGGCAGCATGTCCGTTCTTGATTCCCAGGTCATCTGCAACCTGTTGCCAGTTGACTATCTTGAGATCAAGCTGCTTCAGAATCAGGTAGAGAAAACGTGTTTGGTCATCCATGATAAATGGTTTGGCGCGACGAGCTGAATTGCTGCCACCAGAGGGTTGAGGGGCCTGGGCGCCCATGATGGGATTAGCAGTCTGTTCTGGATCAGGGTGAGGATGAAGAGAAAGTTGACTTGAGAGCAATTGTTTTGTAGTTGAGGGAAGAGGAGATGGCTGTGAGTGTGATGGGTAGTGAGAGGTATTTGCTGATATGGTTGGGCATCTTCTCTAGAAGAAAGCCAGTTTCTCTAGCGAATATGCCCTTGTCTGTCTTTCAAGCTCTATTGTCATAATGTGTACACAGTCTTGCTTCCTGTCTTGTGGAAGAGGACTGCCTCAAAGTTGTGAGGATTTCGCAACCATCAAACTTCATTATGCTCCTAGCAGGCCTGAATGACATTCAGATGCCTGGGTGCAGTTCAATGGCAGTCAAAGGTCTGGATAGCTGATCTTGCTCCAAGTCAGGTGTCATAGCTTGCTTCCTTGTCCCAATCCACCACTCATTGTTGCAAGCTCAGACTCTCCAAGCTCATCATCAGGCAACTCACCAAACAAAACAAAATCTTTTCCGCCACTTGCCCACCAGTTGACACACAAAACTGCCCTTTCAACATCCATCTCTCCATTACTAATGACATCCCAGAGTCTCTTCTGGCACATATCACGTTGGATGGGATCCTGAATCTTGTGTAGCAAGTCTGCACTAATGGGAAGCCATATTCCCAGAAGCGATAGAGGCAGATAAGGAAAGGAGTCAATTGCTGCTAGCAGGAGAACAGATCTCTCTGACAGAGGCGGAGGATTTTCAATTGGAACAAGTGGGTCTGCTGGCAGGATGGCTTCAGAGGCATTCATAAATTGCTGCACCAAGAGATCCAATGTGACTTCTTGGAGGAATGGCATGTTGTGTGAGACTGACGAAGGGGGGCTAGCGAGACGAATGATTGCCTTGGTAGCAAGTCTGAATTGTCTGGCGTCCAGCGTAGCAGGGAAACTTGCCATGAGAGTCTCCAGGTAGGCAGAAATGTGGTTAGGAACGAGATCTGAGTTTTGTGGAGCGGCAAAGACCGACAGCGTAAGACTGTGCGCAGCTTCGTAGAGTTCACCAAGGCGGCGGTCACCTTGACTTTGTATATATGGACGAGCGACATGGAGGGATAAATCATTAGCAGCGGCGGAAATTGATAGCGTGAAGTGCTCGGCTGTATTGAGGAGATAGAGGTCCAGCAAGCGGTCTAAAGGATGAGCCGGTATCTGACCCACGACCGCAGGTTTGATGGATGCTAGAAAGTTTTCAGCAACCGGAGGATACTGATTGAGCACATCGATGGCTGTAAAGTAGACAAACTCATATTGTGAGGAAGAGTGCTGACCGAAGCGGTGAGAGACAAAGAACAGGCTGCGCAGAATGTGGAGACTGCGTATTGCCAGGGTCGGAGCGGTGCGGTCGGCCGCGAGATATGGATCAACAAGCAGTCGCCCAAATACAGATCGGAGCGTGATGATGATGGCGAACATCATATCCCTCAGCAGATGTAGAAGTATTGGTAGGGTGGTGCTGAGCATCTCTGAGTCGAGAAATTCAGCCTCTTCGGACCGATCGACCTCGGACAACTTGCTCTGCCTCCATACAGTGGCCACGGTTTTGGTGAAATCCGCTACACGATCCACTGCGCGAATGATCGACGCTTGGTTGTTGACATGGTCAATGGCATATCCAAGCAAACTCGACAGAGGGCCGAGAGAAGCAACCAGAGGTCTGGATTTAATCTCTTTAACTTTCTCAAATGACCTCGATTTATCGGACCAGGCAAACTTCTGTCCAGCTTGTCGAACGTCGTGGTCAACACTGCTTAACCAATATCCCTGCTCTAAGCCTTCAGGCGAGAAAAAGGCCGTGTCAATGAGGATTGGAAGCAGTGAGTCGTAGTCCAAATGGGCTTTGTGCAAGTCAGCCAGCAGCTGGAAGGTATGGTTCAAGACGAAAACCACGGCCAGGAGACTGTCAGATCCATCCGGCTCCGTCATTGCCAGGTTGGATGACTTGACCAGGGCGCCTTCTAGTTTCTGGCGCAGGCTTGACGGGGGCGGCTCAACCTCTGGGTTGGTCAGAGCCAAGAGCAGGGCACCGATCATGACAGAATGTCGCCATCGCGGCGAGGCATCGCTCGCGCCCTGCACCACAGCAGTGATCCATTCGGTTTCCGACAAGGCGCTGCTTGGTTGTTGCCGCTCTTCCCCCAGGGCTTGGGCTCTTTTCGCCTCTCTGAAGCGGAGGGTCGCCGTGTAGAAGGTGCTGAATATTTGCCGGACATTCGTTAAGCGGATGGGTCTCGGGTAGAAGACGTCACGTTCGAGGATTTGGGAGGATAGAAGTTTGACATTGAGCGGATTAGACAGACACGACAGAATGGAGGTCGCGGATGGCAAAAGCCTGGAAGGTGTCAGTGCGGCGGTTCGACATTCGCTCCTTCCTCTGCGCACCTGAACGCGTCTTCGTGTGTTGGCGACGTCTGCAGCGAGCGGATCAACGTCGCCAGTGATCGGTCCATAACTTGACGCGCGGGGTGAGCAAAACTGCTACACACAAACATTCAACTTACTGCTCCATATCATCTTACACATCTCTGTCTGTCTGGCGGCGGAAACCTCGGTTCGGCTGCCTAGCCGAGGCTGGTTCTAAGGTTTACGGTGGGCGAAATATGCCAGGTGTGCGTGTTGGAGATGTACTTCACCACGACGCCGTTCCCTGGATAGATAGGCATATCATAATTTAATTTACATAAAGACTGACATGGCTACTGACACAGATACTGTTATCATCGTGGGCGGAGGTCTTGCTGGCCTCGTTGCGGCCCATGAGCTGACACAGAAGAAGATCCCCGTTACTATTCTGGACCAAGAACCTGAAGCCAATCTCGGAGGGCAAGCCTTCTGGTCTCTGGGTGGCATTTTCTGTGTTAATTCGACAGACCAGCGGTCCAAAGGTATTAAGGATAGCCGAGAGCTTGCGCTCGCAGATTGGTTCAACAGTGCCGCCTTTGACCGAGAGAAGGAGGACTACTGGCCAAAACAATGGGCCAAGGCATTCGTCGACTTTGCCACTGATGATATGGAGCGCTATCTCAAGAATCTCGGCGTCACATTCCTCACTGTCGGCTGGGCCGAGCGAGGAGGTGGCGTGGCAGATGGACATGGAAACTCGGTCCCAAGATTCCACCTGACCTGGGGGACGGGACCACAAGTTCTTCGTGCGTTTGTTGAACCTGTGAGAGCCGCAGAGAAGAACGGATTGGTGGAATTCCGCTTCAGGCATAAGGTTGACGAGCTTGTGTTGGATGACAAGTCTGGGGCCGTTGTTGGAGTGCGTGGACAAATCCTCGAAGCAGCTGATACACCAAGAGGGGTGGCGACCTCACGCAAGGCGGTAGGTGAATTTGAAATTCGTGGCAAGGCTGTTGTGCTGGCCACTGGTGGAATTGGAGGCAACGTGGATGCTGTTAAGAGCAACTGGCCACTGGACCGGCTTGGGCCGACCATTCCCAATCATTTTGTGGTGGGAGTGCCTGCACATGTCGATGGACGGATGATCAACATTGCAAAGAATGTTGGAGCCAGCGTGATCAATATGGATCGGATGTGGCACTATACAGAGGGACTGGCAAATTGGGATCCAATATGGCCAGACCATGGGATCAGAGTCATTCCAGGACCATCTTCTCTCTGGCTCGATGCAAAAGGCAAACGATTTCCGCCATTTCTATACCCCGGCTGTGACACGCTCGCCACGCTTCGCCATATCTGTTCAACTGGACACGACTACTCATGGTTTGTGTTGAATCGTAGGATCGTGGCTCGGGAGATCGGCCTCTCTGGATCAGAGCAGAACAGCGACATTACGAACAAAAGCATGCTCCAGCTGCTACGCCGAGCCTTTGGGAGTTACGGGACTCTGGAGGTGCAAAACTTCATGAAACATGGAGAGGATTTTGTCGTCGAAACCGATCTTCGGTCACTTGTCGAAGGAATGAATCGACTGGCACGAGAGAGAGGAGGTCCAGCATTGGATTATGACTTCATTCACAAAGAAATCAAGACCCGCGATGACCAGCTAAACAACCCGTTTTCGAAAGATGCCCAAATCATGCTCATTAACAATGCCCGGCAGTATGCTGCAGAAAAGACGCGGGTTGCAACGCCGCATGCCATCCTCGACCCATCAGCCGGACCCCTGATTGCTATCAGGCTAAATTTGCTGACTAGAAAGAGTCTGGGTGGGTTGGAAACGAATCTAGACGGTAACGTCTTGCATACCAATGGAACGCCCTTCCCTGGTCTGTATGCCGCTGGAGAGGCTACTGGATTTGGAGGAGGAGGAGTTCATGGCTACAGTGCGCTTGAGGGAACCTTCCTGGGAGGCTGCATTTTCTCTGGCCGAGCGGTAGGGAGAACTCTCGTGAAGGAGCTTGCACAAACTGTGGAGGCAAAAGTCTGAGGGCGCTTGGCTTGGCCTTGTTACCAGGATCCACGAATATTCATACAGTACCACAATACCAGGGTACCACTACGCCACCAATTGAGCTATTTCCAGGTGCTGTCTCTCCTTGGATGAGAGTATTCCCTTTTGGCATAATCACGTGACACGTGACACGTGACATCCTAATAATAGTATTTAGGCGACCAACTCTCTCTTCTTCGAGTTATACCAGTGTCTCCAAACAGGAACTGAAGATGCATGGATCTCGAAACTCCAACTCCAGCTGGCCTTGGGCTCGAAGATGCACCCAAGACATGGGTCCCCATTGAACAGCGTGAGACGGTTGACGAGATCAAGAGACATCTGTCAAGCCCAGACAGACTACATGGCGCGAATTCGCAACAGATACTTGTCTACGGCCCCTCTGGCGGCGGCAAACGCCAAATTGCCATCCGGGCAGCAGAAGAAATTGTCACTAGCGATGGCCGAAAACTTCTCGTGGTTGATGGCCACACATTTGAGATGTTCATCAGGGACTACTACAACCTTTACTCTACTCTTACTGGACAGCAGGTGCCTCCCGGACTCAATTACGCTTTAGCCATCTCTAAGATCAAACGTACGCTTGAACGGCGGCGACATGAATGGCTTTTGCTCCTGATTGATGTTGCTTCTTCGATGGATGACGGCGGTCCACTGCTGCGCACCTATCTCCCAAATCGAGGCCAAATCATCATGACTTGCTCAAACATCATGAGATATCCGGCTAGGGGAGTTCATGGAAGCCGTCCCAAGTTCATGTGTCACCTGGAGCTTGCGACAAAGGCGCACCTTGTATGTGTGCCTGGGCTGAGCCTGGCCAAAAGCTTTGATGCCATGGCACCCGGCTTCTGTGCAGCCCCATTGACTAAGTCGTTACGCAAATTACATGGTCCAGCATATCCCACTGTGATGTTCTTGAGAGTCGTGGCCGCCAGCTTACTACTACTCAACATATCTACTGAGACATACGTGCAGCTTCATCGAGCAAGCTCTGGTAAGCGTCTTCCAAGACGTAATGCCTTAGCTAGTTCCAAGTCAGCATTCCATGTTGCCATGCGCATACTCTGGCAGACTCTTGCAGACCGTGATATGTGGTCAACAAAACTGCTAGCAGCGCTTGCTATTGCTGATTCGGTGACAATGCCATTGGAACTGCTTGGGGCGCTGCCAATTCTCAATCCTGCAGAAAGCGGTATCCTTTCACCTACTCTACATCTGCTTGCATCTCTTCAACTTGTGAGCATATCCAGAACTCATGATGATGGTGAGATCATCATCAGCCACTCGCAAATCCTTCGCTGGGTTCGGGTGCATATCAAACAGGCTTATCCTGAAAAGGAGTATTCCGCTCTCGTTCATTCGTGGGTCGAGACTATTGCTGATAGTCTGGAAGCTGACCACGCGTCCGGTGTAGCCGGGGCTGAGAGGTGGTGGAAGCTGAACCCTATCATATGGAATATTGTCCACGCCAGCGCATGTCGAAAAGTTTCGTCGAGAGAGCTTTTGGAGTTTCTCATCGCTGTCCCCGAACTGATTATCGAAGACAGACGACTATTGAACTATGCAGGAATCTTCATTGCCCAGGCTCAGGGGGTTTGGGACATGATGTTCGAATCAGAATCGTCACCATCGCTCAGTGATAAAATCTCGTACGTCCGGATCAAACAAGTTCTTGTACGAGCATTGCTTTACAGTGATGAGATATCTCGGGCAGGACTCCACCTAAGCCTGGCAAAATATCATCTGCCTGAAATGAGCACCAACATGTCGACAGATAGCTTGACAGACGGCTTATCACTACAGGATAAATTGGATGAGCTTGAGGTCGAGTTCTCTCTGGCTCAGGGCAGATCGTTAGCTGTTGGGGATCTGCTAGATCGCATGCTTAACAAGTCTACAGCCACTCCGGCTATGCTCGCCAAATACCACAGCTGGATGGCGGAATTTTTGACCCGGGTAGGCTGGTTCGTTCCCGCGCTGCAGCACTCGCACGCTACAATGAAGTATTGGTCACAGCAGCCCAAGGAGGTGAGGGAGGGCCAGAAGGATATCATGATCTTGACCTGGCTCGAGACACATGCTAATCTCCTTACCAAGCTTCAAAAGAGCCGTGGAGCGCTGCTTTTCTTAACCAAACTCCTCGATATCTGGTCTGAAGTCGTTCCTGCTGGCTCAATTGGCCTGTGGCGCATCGCAGCCATGACTCTCTTTTGTTATTCCAGGCTCGAAGAAGTTACCAAGGCTGACAAGCTGGCAATACGCATGCTTGAGTTGTCGCCAATTGATGAGATTGGCGGGGATGCTCTTCGTCTTGCCCTGCTCTTTCTGCATGAACTTGGTGACACCTATCTCTCCCATGGCCGCTACATTGAAGCAGAGGGATTATCCCGATTCAAGCTGATGACAGCCAAAAAGGGTGCTTTCGACGGCCTGTTTGGAGAGCACGACGACGGAGTCCCCGACGAGTGGTGGATTCAGCTTGTAGTTTCGCTCACACAACAAGGACGACACGCAGAGGCTCGCAGAGTACGCGACGAGTATCAGAATGGGGAAGAGGAAGAGGAAGATATGAATGAGATGCTGTCTAAAGTTGCGAAGAAAGTTAAGATATGGCGCGACCTGTACCAACGCGCCGTGTGGGCGGAAGAAGATGGAATGTTGACAGAATGGAAGATGCTCCTTCGCTACCAGGAGCAACTGACCTACCAGGCTGCTGTCTGGCACTTCGGCGACATCCCCACCCGTGTCCGCGCCGGGCGGCCTGTTGGGTCTGAGACCGACCCCCACCACTACGCTCTTGCTAGGAAGAGCAGGGTGCTCCAGCTCCTCGGGTACGTTCTGAGAGGCACGTCCTTCATCGGGCACTCCGACGACGACCGTTACGACTTGTTCCCCGAACGCCAACACCTGATCTACAAGTATCTCTCTTGCTGTCAATGCAAACGCTATCGCCCAAGGAGCTCCAGCTTCAGAGGGATCACGGCCGTGCCAGTGGAAGAAAAGGGCGTTGAAAACGACGACAACGACGACGACCATAACGACAACAACAACAATAACAATAAGACCGCAAGAAAACCCACCAGCCCAGCAGGAAAGCTCCGACAAACCCATATCGACGACTACTTCTTCATCATGATCTCATCCCCATCCAAGCCGAGCTGCCCACCCGACTGCCCCTGCCGCGACGCGACCGTGCGCGGGATCACCGAGTACGCCGCCCTGGAGCAGCAACTATGGACGCTTGACTCGGCATCCTCATCCTCATTCTCATCCTCATTCTCATCCTCATTCTCACCCTCATGCTCATCCTCCCCATGGCCCGAAGACTACGCTCCGCCGCCCACATTCATCAAGACCTGGGAAGCGCCGGACCTGCTTTCCGACGAGGAAGAGTTCATAACCTACGAAGCCGACCCAAGCTTACGATGCTGGCGCGTCGTGCAACCCGAGTTCTCGCTGGAAGAGACCGTGGATGAAAACTACATCATCCCGAATAGTGTTCACATGCCTATTATCATCATTACTCCTCCCGCAGAAGAAGGAGAAGATGAAGACGACGACGACGACGAAGAAGACGACGGTGGCGGTGGTGGTGGTGGTGCTGCTGGTGGTGGTGGTGGTGGTGGTGGGCCACGAGGGTCACAACAAGAACAACACCGGCGACGGCGATGGCGATGGCGATGGCATCATCATCGTCATTATCAACAGCAGCCATGCCATACAAACCACCAATACCACCATAATCACCGCTGCTGTAAGGTGAAGAACACACAGGCTAGAATCACAAAGTACATGCCTGTGATTCATTAGCAGTAAACTAGGAGGCAGATGACTACTTGATGATGACTCCGTTAAATTCAACGACGACTCACGAGAAGCAATGGTAAATAGCAGAATAGTGGTAGTCAGCGAAAACTTATTAATAATAATTAACTCAAGTTCACGTGCTAATCAGGGTGTGTGTGATTATGTATAAAGAGCTTGACACACCTGCGACAGGACAGGACAGTGATGTTAAAACATCTACAGCCAAGTCAAACTTTTAGCCGCGAGGGGCGAGCAATATGTCTCGGGTATTGTGATGTCGAGCTTGCTCATATACTCATCAAAGGTTGGGTCCTTCCCCCAACCTTGAGCATTAATGGCCTCGCCAGCTATAATTCTTTTCCTATTTTCGTGTTTTCTGTTTTTGACGGCGGCGGCGCCAGGAGCGAGCAAACTTGCGAGACTGAACTCGGTCGTGCATATGACAATGACACGTGCTCGGCCGCCGGTCATCGGTTGAA
This sequence comes from Chaetothyriales sp. CBS 135597, assembly GCA_003709825.1. Taxonomy (NCBI): domain Eukaryota; kingdom Fungi; phylum Ascomycota; class Eurotiomycetes; order Chaetothyriales; species Chaetothyriales sp. CBS 135597. The sequence continues at coordinate 827,926 of QQXN01000004.1, read as the reverse complement.
TCTGAAGACAAACCGAAGGATGTGGCATCAATCATTTCTTTCGTGCATTATGCACTACCCCTAGAGTAGGGGATATGAATCCACAGGCAGTGTACTGACCAGAACTCGTTCCTAACGACCACCAAAGGTAAACTGGCAGTGGACAACACGATGATGAGAATCTTGTCACACGATGTTCCCCCGGCTTTGACACGGGGGTGAGGCACGGCAGGGTATTGATATACTGCCATACAACAGCTGGTGGGTGACGATGACTGTCGGTTTGAACAAAGCGTTTAGGATTAGACGCTCAAGAGCTTGGAATTGAGCTCTCAAAAGGGACATGTACTTGGATAGCAGTTTCATAAGACTGCTCCTTCATGTGTTATTCAGGGGCCCAAGGCAATCTGCTGAAGCGGATAGACATCTGCAGCAGTGTTTGCTGCAAAGTAGTTCCGCCAGAGAGAAGTAGGATCGAGCAGTTCCTTGCGCACGGCTTCACTGATGGCAGGCACAGTTTCTGATTCCGGGTGCTGACTTTGACCTTCCTGTGCTTGGTTACTGCCGTTAGTCTGCGGACGCGATGGGCTTAGCTGTCGTAGGAGATTCATGACCTTGGGGAAGCGGGTGAACCAGCCAGGGCGATGGGCAAGGTCGTTTTCCTTGTCACGTTCTTCGAAGCTCTCTAGCAGTTTCTGCTGCAATTCTTGGATCTTGGATAGGTCGCCCTCGTCAGCAAGGGCGCCCAGAGCAAGAGCGGCGGCCAGTGCAGTATAGGCAAACATCCAGTGGCGAAGAGCTACAGATGTGAAAGACTGCATGTCAACGAAAGCTTGCAGGCAGTCCATGGCCCCTTCTTTGCACATCCGCTCCAGATGTTTCTTTTGCTGTTCCATGCCCTGGCGATCGTTGGCCTTGATCAGTGTCTGCGACATGGTGGAAACAACGAAGCCCTGAGTGATGCGCAAAGCATAGTATTCGATCCGATCTTGTACCGTGCGACAATTCTGCCGGTCAGCCAGACAAGGAAGGGCGCGCTCGTGCAAATGACGAGCATCGGCAAGAATATCAATGTCTTGCTTCAAGCTGGACTTCTTAACATTTAAGATGGCAGGCATTGCGTCTTTGCACAGCAGAAGCATGCAGTCCGAGTAAGTCAAGGCGGACCCGTTGCTTATGGGTGGGTCATCGTCGCCAGATTTGATTGAGAGTGACTGGCCAAAACAGAGGGCAAGCCCGGTTTCTTGCAACAGGTAAGACCACCACAGCTTTCGATGGCGCACCACGGTGGCCTCGTTGCTGTTCTGGTCGCCATCCGAAGCCGCCACACTGGTAGTCTGCAGTCCAGCAAGCTCTGCCATTCTCCCAATAGAGCCGAGGGTCGTCCAGGCTGCTTCCGGCATCAGATCGTTCTCGGTGACCCTCGAGAGCAACAGCATGGCAGCGATGGAATTTTCATCGGGCCTACCCAAGTAGTCAGCCTGGCGTAAGAGGGCCACGGCATTGTGCACATGTTTGGATGTCAAGCTATCTCTGTCGGCAGCAGGCAGGTCCGAGAACTGGACCCCGGTTGCAATAGTGGCAGTAAGCAAGGCAAACCAGGACACCCGGGCGGCCAAGGCACGGCCTCCCAAGGGAGTCAAGTTATGACTGAGACGAGCGGCGCCGGCATCCTCGACATACTGGCACACTGCTGCCTCAAACTCGCTGAGATCTGTAATGATGGGGTATATAGGATGGCAGTTGGTCTTGTATATGTCGAAGTACCTGTAAGGCATGAGTGAGTCTGGAGGGTGACGGGAGTATACACATACCGGAGTGCACTCTTGTGCGCTGGCAGCAGCTCCAGAAGTCCAGAGCTACCACCGGCGTAGCGACGGTGGTAGTGTGGCGGAGGTGGGACAGCGTAGGGGGCGGGGTCACGTGGCGGGGCAAGTGGATGTTGGTGCAGCGGCCATTGGCTGGATGGAATGAGATTGTACGGCTTGGAAGTGTCGGGTATTGGGTAAGAGGCAGTAGCGATGGAGTATCCATTCTGTGCAGGGTGGTGGTGGTGGTGTGGATAGGAGGTAGCCGCGGCTGCGGCGTGGAGAGTGTCGAGGAAGGAGGTACTTGGCGCGTGGGGTGGTGGCTCCTTCGCTGGTCTCGGCGCGGCATTGGGGTGCTCACCACTGGCAGAGCCGACGCGCACTCTCTTGGTGCCAGAGCGCGGTGCATCATCGTTGAGCGTGCACTGCTCGGCCTGGCCGCGCTTTGTACAATTGGTGCATGCCAGGCTCATGTGCATGCGGTCGTAGGCATCGCAGCGGATCTTCCGCCGCGAGCACTGGCTACATGCCGTACGTCCGCGTGGGCGCTGTTGGGAAAGCACGACTGGAGTGCCACCAGGCGGAGGTCTTTCCGACGGGGCAGGTGTCTGAAATTGGTCGGCGTCCATTGCGACCAGGGAAGCGGTGCCTGCGTCGGGCCTGCCGTACACGGGCTCGTCACGGTCGCAGTCGGAGTCGTGACCGCCGCGGCCGAAGCCGTAGTCGCAAGTGCGGGAGCAGTTTCAGTTTCAGTCGGCAGGCGCGGTCGCGGGTCGCAGTCGCTCCTGCTATCACTATGACTGAGAGCTCGGGGGGGCGATGGACGTCGTGTCACTGCATGAGGAGCCGCAGCGGCACATTATTCTGTCGTCGGGAAGAAGGGCCTCTTGGTCCCGACGGTTCGTTCCTCTTTTTACGGTAATAAGACAAAGTCACTCCACGGTCTATCTGACCCCGAGAAAGACTGGTCACTCCATCGGACTCCGCCGTTCACGGGCCGCAAATGCCGGAGCTAGCCAGTAGCCCTGCGCAAATGACGGCATGAAGAACGGCAATCAAAAGGTTGTTAGTAAGCGCTCTGACTCTATTTTGTATTTTCGAGACCTAATCTAATTTCCTCCATAAACTGGCTTACACAGTAAACTAATAACACACTCGTAGGTAGCACCGCTCACTCTTGTCATGTGCGCTTAGCCACCTTCTTGCCAATGCTCGTATCAAGGCTGCCTATGGCATAGGCAAGCACGAAAACACTAACCAGGCCTGCCACAATAGTCAATGGTTTTCTCAACGCGGCAGCGAGGGTGTACTGGTAGGAGACGACGATTTCGGCGTCGCGTGCATCGTCTACTACATTAGTGGCTGTGAACCTCAGCTCTGTGCGGCCGAGGGTGTCCATGTATGTCTTGTGGACATCCTGCTCAGCGTGAAGAGCGGGCAGGCCGGAACCACCATGGACTTCCCACTTGACGTTGCTGGCGCCTTCAGGCAAGAGGATACGGAAGACAAACTTCTCATACTGAATGCCTTCTGGCATCTTGGGGCCTTCCAGGAGCGGAACAGAGAGGATGTAGGTATCTGCAGGCGTCTTGAGCTTGCGCAGGAAGGACGACAGTGCGTTGTTCCAGCCAATGCGGAAGGAATACTTCCAGCCGCCAAACAGAGGATAGCGGGGCTTGAGTTCGAGGCTGGCTTCTCGCACTGCATTGGGCCGGTAGCGCGACGTGGACACGTTGCCAATATCGTCGGTAAAATAGGGGTCCACGCTGCCGGGCCTTAGCGGCACTCTCAGCTCACGAAGAGCGGGAGTAGTCTTCTGACCATTCTGAATGTAGAAGCTCTGAGTGGCCCAGGAAAGGCGCGAGAATTGGTTGGCCAGGCGGGCGCCATCGTTGCGGAGCCAGTATCTCTCCTCAGTAGCGAGGTTGCCTCCCCAGTGCGAGACCTCAATATCTCGTTCCAGCACTGAGGAGACCAGAACAGGCTTGGTAAACTCGTATCTGACCGAGACGGGATATATGGTGCCAGGAGCCACTTTAGCCGTATCATAAGTGCCGTAGGTCAAGTCTCGGCCTTGGCGTTGGGGGTCTGCCGAAGAGCCTACGAGGGTGGTCGTGGTATAGTCAGGCACATCGGCGCTAGGCAGCCTGAGTTTTGTTTTTTGCTTGAGAGTAGTGTAGGCTGATGGTGCGTAGGCAGAGAAGGAGTAGGTGAGATACTGCTTTTCATCCTGTTCGATGGCAGCTGGCAGTGGCGATAGAGCACCGAGAATATGGTAGGAGATGGTCAGCGTCAGCGAGTCCTTGGGTTTAACTGGTTCCGGGAACTGGACAAGGAGGTAGCTTTGGTGTACAGCGCTGGCACACACAGGTCAGTTAGTCTCAGCACAGATAAGACGACATTGCTCGCCCACTTACTCGGCCGTTTGGGCCACGGGGCCCACTGTCGTCACTTCGAACTTGTCTGCGCCTGCGTTCTTCTTCTCTCTCACCTCGAAGCCGCCGACGCGTGCGAGGACATCGGCAGGAAAGGGCACATAGTACTGTGACTGCGGTTGAGTGTCTTTGTTGGTGACAACAACATTGATGGTCTCGCGTACGTAAGCCTTTTCGAGGTTTGTCGTCCGCACCAGGTTGGTGTTCTCCCACACTGGGGGAGGCACAAAGTCGCCAGAGAGGAGTGTCGGGGCAGTGGCGTTAGACTGCGCCGACGACAGCTGCAGCAGCAGAAGCGCCGCAGCTGTGCTGAGCAGGCTGAGCCTCATGGTGCTGCCTATTGCATTTAACGTAGATATACTTCGGCGTGACTTGGGACGTGTCCCCTGGCGGATGTGCGTGAGTGAGTTTAAAGCCCACCGTATTTATTCCGGTTGCCAAACAAGCCATAAAGCGCTGACAACGTCGCTGCCCTTCGGGTGTTACAGTCCACCGTAATGATTTATTCGCCGAGCGCCTCATTGGCCGTCCATTCACCTCGTCTGCGCTCGCTCAACGAACAGCGGCAGCCAACATGGCATCCAAACTAGCACCGCAGCTGCTGCGGCAAGCACCCAGAGTATCTCGAGCTGCAGCCAAAGCCCAAGGCTCAATATTGAGCGCTTCCAAGCTCCAGCTCGGTCCGCGCTCATCACGATCCTTTTCATCTGCTGTTCCCCTCAGCAGCGAGACTCTCTCACAGGTAAGTTATCACACGGTTCGGACCATCTTCCTATCATCCTTTCTATCAGTCGCTTTGATTGCCACCTGCTGCGCTACCGCAAAGCCTTGTCTGACAACCGCTCGCAGCACCGCAACACAGACTACAATAATCCGTCGATTCCGTTCAAATTCAACGAGACCAATTTGCGCGTTATCGATGAAATTCTCAAGAGATACCCGCCGCAGTACAAGAAAGCTGCCGTCATGCCGCTGCTTGACCTGGGCCAGCGGCAGCACGGCTTCACCTCCATCTCTGTCATGAATGAAGTTGCTCGCATCCTTGAGATGCCGCCCATGCGGGTGTACGAAGTCGCCACTTTTTACACCATGTACAACCGCGAGCCGGTCGGCAAGTTCTTTGTGCAGGTCTGCACCACCACCCCCTGCAAGCTGGGCGGATGCGGCAGCGACAAGATCATGAAGGCCGTCGAGGACTTTCTGGGAGTCCACTCCGGCCAGACGACCGACGACAAGATATTCACACTTTTGGAAGTCGAATGTCTAGGAGCCTGCGTCAATGCACCCATGATTCAGATTAATGACGACTTCTATGAGGATCTGACTCCCGAGACCACTGTGAGCTTGCTCAAGTCTTTGAAGGACTCGGTCACTGTCAGCGGCTTCGACGCCAGCAAGCTGCCGAAGCCAGGGCCCCAGCCGCGCGAAGGATCGCAACGCGACACGTGCGAGAATTCCAAAGGTCTGACGTGCTTGACTAGCGAGCCGTGGACTGCCGAGCAGATGCTGCGGACGGATGGCCAGCTATGAGGTGGGAATGCCACAGGCTGGCGGCCGCTCTGGGTGCCCAAGACGCACCCTCGCAGCAGCAACCTTCTCTCTGTACATATCAGGCGCCAGTGGAATACAACAGTCTCAAAAAAACACCTAATTCAATGCTCTGTAGGTCTTTCTCTCCATGTCAGCCCTTTCTGGGAAGCTACTGCCAACACACCCATCAAAGACTGGGTGCATGCTTTTGTACTTGTCTGTGCAAGCGTATGAGTATGAAGCCCATTTATCGTTGGCATGACTCTTGTATGCCAAGCCAGAAGTCGCGACTTCCTATTGGTTGGCACTCCCTCACGGTAACAAGGCAACCACAACAAGCTTTACACCGGGCCCCACTCAGGTGACTCCACCTATTCCTTGTCCGCCTCCCGCCTCCCGCCTCTGCCTTGCGGGATCGATCAGACCCAATCTGACTCCCACCGCCGTTTCTCGGTCAAGTAAGTTGTGGGTATCTTTCACGATACCCATGACTGATGACCGCCCAATTGGCTGTAGTCACTGCACCTGCTGCTGCTGCTGTAGCAATCAATGTCTCTGAGCCAAGCCCAATGGGCAGGAGCCCCGCGCTCTCTCCCGCTCCTGCCGATTGAATGCCTTCTCCTGATCACCCACTACAGCGAGCCGGGCACTCTGCAGAACTTCCGACTGGCGTCCAGGGCCTTTCAGAGACTGGCAGATCCTGTCTTGTGGAGGACTGTGCGCCTGGTGCCCAACATCGACTGTCTAGAATCCTTTCTCGACCTGATTAAGACCAGTTCTATTGCGCCTCACATCCAGACACTCGTGTATGACACATCATGGCAGACTCTGGTTGACGAAATTAAATTCAAGTCGGAGGCCTATCCCTCTAGTCCCAATGGTGGAATTGACCGGCCTTTGCTGGCACGATGTATCGACGGCGATGTCAGGTCGGCTGAAGGCAGCGCGGTCGAGATGTGCTTGCTGACTCGGATTTTTGATGCTCTGCCCCGGGTTTCCAGTTTGCAATCCATCATGCCGATTGTGCCTCGTCGCGATCACCAGAGGAGCTCGCCGCCCTACTACCGTGCCATCTGCAACAAGGCCGGACTACGGCTCCCTGATCCCGTTGCGCTCAGACTTCCCATCTTCCTGATCTCTGTATCCCATGTCCGCAGCCTCCTGCTCGCTGCCTATGCCAGTTCTGCCAAAATCGACTCTCTCGAACTGATCGACTTGTCCTGGTCTTCTTTCTTCCAAGAACCCAATGCCATCATACAGCCTCCCTACTCGCGGCTGGGCGACTTCAGGTATCGCCAACACATCTTCAAATCTCTCAAATTCTTGCATGTAACCTTCCGCAATCAGCCGAGTCGAGATCCAGATCTACATTTACGCTCCTTGCGCGAGGTACTCAAGGGCTGTGTTAACTTGGTTTGCCTTCGGATCAGGTTTAACGATCATGTCGAGAAGAAATATGCACCCAACTATCGCATGTTCTCCTATCTGGCGCCCTTTGTTGAAGGCCAGTCAATGCGCCCATTGATGCCCAAACTGTCGGAATTGCACATTGACTCTTGTCTCTGCACCCAGTCCGAGCTGCTACACTTTCTCATGATACATTCCTCAACCCTGCGAGTCTTGGGTCTGTCCAACATCTCCCTCCTGCAGCCAGACGGCGGCGATACACGTGGCTGTTGGGTCCACGTAATTCATTCACTCAAGCACGCTCTCAGACTCAACAAAATCACATTCCGCGAGTGGCTCAGCAATGGCGGTCGCCAAAGATGGTTTGTCTCTCAAGATAATCCGGTCGATCCGTCCAGATTACGTCCCCAAATTGAGAAGTTTGTGACCCGACAGTCGAATTTTATCCCCCAAATCCTAACCGCCGTCGCTCTCAGACCGGGGCAAGACGATGTTCCCACTCCAAGCGAGGGCGTTGAGGTCGAGGGCGACTGGACCTGGACAATGACATACGGCCTCAAGTCAAGGTATGAACGCCGCGACACGTTGTACTCTGGCAACGATCTGTTCTCCAAGGATGTTGCTCTCAAAAAGGCGGTGTCGGATTCCCTGCCGGAGTGGAGCGACTGGCTCAGTCCTAAACTCGCTCATCCATGTCCCGCGCTGCAGTCGGCGTCAAAGACTAAAAGCCCAGTCAGCACATCGTACTCGCACTGGTCACACTCCAACCTTGGTCCACCGTTGCATGCCAAAAAGATGCCCTCGAGTCAAAAGCAGCCAGCCCAGCCCCCGCTTTCATCCAACTGGGGAGCGTTTGGGAGCTCCAGCTCGGTGGACAATGCATGGACAGGCACACCACCCCCATTCCCAATAACATTCCAGAGCACACCCAACTCAAGCAAGTCGGATTCCATACACTCAACAGGATCTTACTTGGCATACACCGAGGACGATGCTACCATTGGAGACTTGTCCAGCTATCACTCTCCTTCTCAACACTCCCCTGGCCCGACCATCCCTTCTTATACCCCAAGTCACAGCTCCTACAGCAGCGGTGCGACCTTTGATTCACTTGCTTCTTGGCCACAGTCTCTGCCTCCTCTGCATGCGGTCGATCCATCTTCAACAGGAGACGGAAGCAGCGCCCCAAGTGCCAGCAAGCAGCTTATCACACACCCAGAAATGGATATGGGGGATATCTGGATTGACCCCTGGGACTTTCTACCCCCTCCTCCTAACGAATTGGCCATGCCGCCGCCTGCTCCAGCATCTGGCATTCCTCCTCCACAACTTCCCAAATCTCTTGTCAGCTTCAAACTAGAACCATCTTCAACATCTGGTCAAAATGTGCCTCTGTGTGTGGGTCAAGCCTTTTCACCAAGCGAGGCTGTCGCTCTTTTGAAGCAGAAGCAGTCCAAGAACCCACATTATACAAATGCCAACCTCAAACAGTCATCCTCCCCGGAGCCCCAGACAGATGCAAGTAAACCATCTGTCACATATCCCTTCACTCCAGAGCCGCAGATCATCGATGAGATTCTTGCTGCGCATTACCCCTCGGTGTCGGCAAAGCAGACGTGAAGAGGAAAGGCGAATAAATTATGGAGTGTTGTAGTCATGTGATGCCCCAAGGAAAATGGTCCATCATGGTGAACGTAGGCTATTGATCATGGACGTACGAGTTCAGGCTTTTCAAGACCCCATCCCATCCTGAGCCGTGATCCTGTGTCTGTGTGACAATTCTCTCTGTCTGATTTGCTATTCTCACATTGTGAATACCCCGCAAAATGACATAGATGCGGGGGATGCTGAGTAATTGATGACTAACCGAATTCAACCTTATTCCGATCGATATCGTCATCGATTCTCAACATTCAACGCCGGTACCACCAACATCCAAGAATGGTGAATTGCATGCTTACGCTGTTGTAAAGCCTCGGACGATGCTATCAACGGTTTTCTCATACATTGGTCTTGGCAAGACCCAGGGAGTCGACATCCCGCCCGTTCAGGTCCACGACGTCGAGACATCGACGGACAAACGAGACCGCCGTCTCAAGCATCTGCTCAAGTTGAACCATGCCAACTTCGCAATCCTCTTCAATCATCTTCGCTTCCACAACCATATACCTCACATTCTCGGCTCGGCCTATATCCTGGGTGGCTCGGCCGATCACCTGACTGCCGTATACGAGGACACTGCAAATGGGGACCATCTCGAGCCATGGACAGACTCACCAGGCGAGATCGCTCTGCATGACTATCGCGAATATCTGGGCAAGCGAGACTACCAACGGGCTTGGGTTGATTTCTTCGAAGACCAGCTCGTCGGCCAGGGCTATTCCTGGCTGGACGTGGTCCAGAAATTCATCTTCGAGGCCGGCCCAGAGCACACAGCCAACCACTGGCCCATCTTCACCTGCCTCACTGCCGGCCTGGGCCATCCACTCATCCATCTCGGATATGCTTTCGAGCTGAACAGCCGCGAAGTTGCCATGGAGGCCCTTGGGCTTGCGGCAACCAACTACGACCCCAAGCTGGCCGCCCTTCTCCTATCAACCCCTTCCATCCCCTCGCCACCCGCAACGGCCGACCTGTTCACCGTCTTCTCCCGTGTCGCCTCCGACAGCCGCCTGAACCGCCTTTTCACAGGCCCGGGTGGCGACAATCTGTCCGACATCCTTGCCTCTCCGGAACTGTCCTCCATCATCATCTCGCACCTCTTCTCCTGGTCTCTCCCCAATCCCACCAGCCAATTTGCGCAGTCGCAGCGCCTTGCCGCCCTCCTGCTGACCTCGACGTCTCCAAGCTTGGGAGGGCACGGGTACGACTTCTTTCTCGTGCACATTCTTACCACCTCTCATGCCATCCGCATTCTCCTCCCATCCTTGCCCCAACAACACCACATCACTCTGGTCCGCGAGTGGGCCCTTATTGCCCTTCTGGTCTACGTGGCCCAGGGCACGCCCAAACTAGATGCTTCGTGGCACTCCGACTACGACCTCACCAACCGTGACTGGAGCTACGTCAACGAGAAGGCCCTGAAGAGCCAGCATGCAACCAATTCACACTTTGTCAAGGCCTGTCGGGCATTGCAGGTCAGCGCTTCCACATGGGGAGATGAGGACCAGTGGTTCTTGAAATCTGCTGTCAGGTTTGCCTCGGAGTTCAGCCACTGGGGTGGTTTTGGTGTGGAGGATGTGAAATGAAAACAGAAAAACTAAAAATGTCTTTATCAAATGGGTAATTGGGATACTTCTGGTTCATGATGTTTCTTATTAGGAGCCTATGCCGTTTATTTTCCAGGTCCTCCTGTTTCCTGCTGCTGTGTGTAAGTACAGATGTGATTAAGTAACATGGCATGAGAGGAGAGTTGCTTATGTAATAACTAATTAGCCTAGATAGGTTAGATCTCCCGCTAGACGCAGTAGCTTGTTGTGATTGGCTGAAGGTTCATCCTTGAACTGCACCCAAAGCTTGGCATAACTGCGGAAGCAGCATTAAGATACCTCCTCGCTGCAGACCTGCAATCAATCGCCCTGCCGCGAGTCGACATAGACCAGCCGGGCTTTGTACGCAATGACGATTAATGGCCTCACGACCTGCCAAGAGGCAGCGGAGAGCGCCCGTCGTTCTATCCGACAGCGACGACGATAGTACTCCGCGTGTCGATATCCCAGTACGGACGCCGAAGAAACAGACCCAACTCGAGATTGGCAGCCAGAACGGACAGCGATTGACATTCTCACCCAGTCAGGCCAAGGAGGAGCCAAAGAAGGCTGCCAGCCGAAAGACGAGTACCACAACATCAGCCACAAGTTCGCCCAAGAAGCCAAGGAAGGGCGCCAGTAAGAACGAGGCGGATAAGAATACTAGGCTGAGTGCATTCTTCTCAAAAGCGACCGAGGAACAGAGATGGCACCGCAAGGTGGCCACGCCCGAGTTGGACTCCAATGCCGGAGATGAGGACGACGCCATTGTGGACGACGACGACGATCTGTCCGACGGCGCTCTGTTGGCTCTCGAGGCCGTCAAGCACGATGACACGACAAAAGCCGTTCTTGACAGACGGAAAATCAGCCACACGGACTTGGGAACAAAGAAGCCAACAATAACGGCCGACCGCACACTGCCACCAGCCAGCCAGCGATTCATGAAGGTGGGCGGTCCCCCCAAGCGTCCAGGAAGTGGTTCCGGTAGCACAAGACCACGCGACGATGGTGACCATCACCGGCCCTGGGCAGATCGGTATGGGCCGGTGAACCTTGATGAGCTCGCTGTGCACAAGAAAAAGATTCAGGATGTGCAAAAGTGGCTCGATGATGCTCTGTCAGGCCGCCACCGCCAACGTATGTTGCTGCTCAAGGGACCAGCAGGAAGTGGCAAGACTACGACTGTATTGCTACTAGCTAACTTGCTTGGCTTCCAGGCCATCTCATGGCAAAATCCCGTATCCTACGACGCAGGTGGTGCGGGATCGGTGGCTGCCCAATTCGACGACTTTCTGAACCGTGGAGGCCGGTTTGGCAATTTGTCATTCGAAGATGAGGCGCAAACATCACACCCGAATGGTCGTCCTGTTTTGCTTGTGGAAGAGTTCCCGACCTCGATGGTGTCTTCAGGTCTGGACACGTTCCGCACCAGCATTCAGCACTTCCTCGCTCGGCCAATCGCTATTCCAGCAGCCCAGTTACGCGTTCAACAGTCCTGGGCAGCGCGTCCTCTTGTCATGATAGTCTCGGAAACACTGCTCAGCTCTTCCACCGCCTTCTCTGACAGCTTCACTGCCCATCGCCTTCTCGGCCCGGAGATCCTCAACCATGGCCTGGTCAACGTGATTGAGTTCAACCCCGTTGCACCCACCTTCATTGGAAAGGCCCTTGACCTGGTTATCCGGAAGGAGGCTCGTGACTCTGGCCGCCGTCGCATGCCCGGCCCCGCAGTGATTCAGCATCTTACCGAGATGGGCGATGTCCGTAATGCTGTCAACACGCTTGAGTTTCTCTGCATTCGAAACATCGACTCCGACTGGTCTGGCACAGTGGCAGCCAAGACAAAGAAGGGCAGATCCGGCACTTGGATGACGCAGATGGAGAAGAATTCGCTTCAACTCCTTGGCCAACGAGAGACAACGCTGGACATGTTCCATGCGGCAGGAAAGATCGTGTATAACAAGCGAGATGATCCTAGTTCAAAGGATAGCCTGGTTGAGCCGCCACCCAAGCCACCAGACCATGCAATGGAACACCACCGGCCCATGGTCAGCCAAGTGGATATTGACCTTCTCCTCAATGAGACTGGTACCGACATCCAGACCTTCATTTCCACGCTACATGAGAACTACGTGCTTTCGTGCAATGGCGACTCGTTTGTCGACAGCTTCGAAGCCTGTGCCGAAAACCTGTCGATCTCGGACATTTTGAATCCTGACTCGCGACAACGCCAGCTTCGCTCAAGGTCCGGACTGAACGCGTCTGCAGCCGTGCAGGCCAACATCGCGCCTACAAGCAGCGACGCCTTGCGCCAGGACGAGATCAGCTTCAACGTGGCCACTCGAGGCCTCTTGTTCCACCTGCCTTATCCCGTTAACAGAGCAGCAGCAGCAGCAGCAGCAACAGCAACAAGCAGTGGCCCGTTGTTGTCGTCTTCCAACAACGCAAGAAAATCATCCGACTCGTTCAAAATGTTTTACCCTGCCAGCCTGCGCCTGTGGCGGATCACGGAAGAAATCGACTCCATGATCGGCCTCTTTGCTGGTGGTGGTCTCCTACCCGAAGGCCCTACTACTGCTCCAGCTTCAACCAGGATCGGCGGCGTGGCAACTTGGCAAACCCCCACCTTTGGCGGCCTGCACCTGCACCTGCACCACTCCTCCTCCTCCCCCTCTACTACCACCTCTGACGCCGCTGGCGCTGGTGGTAGTAGTAGTAGTCAACTTTTGCCACTTCACCGGCCCAGCCGCGACGAACTCGTCCTCGACATCCTCCCTTATCTCGCTCGAATTCGCCGCGGCAACAACAACAACAACAACAGCAACAGACAGGCCGGAAATGTTGATCATGATACTGATGCCACCACCAGTCTGCTCGATAAAATAGTCCGCTTCAATGGCAGCGACATCCTCCGCCAGCAGCAGCAGCAGCAGCAGGATGACGAAGCAGCAACATCTGAACAGTCGTTCCTGCCTCTGTCGTCATCATCATCATCATCATCATCATCATCGTTATTGAAACGGGCCACAGTTGCTGGTGCTGGTGCTGGTGGTAGTTGGGCTCTGAAAGGGCAAAAATCCAAACAACAACATGCTACTACTACTGCTACTACAACTACTAACAACAACAATAAGAAGAAGAATACTGTCGTCGGCGTTGGCGTTGGTATCGGTGAGGCCATGGATATCGATATCGAGATCGATATCGAAATGGACATGGGCGGAGAACGTCTGTTTCTTGAAGACGACGACATTGTAGATGATTGAACGACCTCCCTTTTTTTTTTTTTCCTTTTTTGGGGCTTGGTTCGTCGGTCAGTTTTGGGGCAGCAGCTGTCTGTCTGTCTTTTGAGCGAGCGAGCGGAAGAGAAAGAAAAAGAAGAAAAGTCATTGTGATCCTTTACAAGCTTGATATTCACCTCGGTGCTTCTTCACTCACTCAGGATCAGAGACACACACACAGAGAGAGAGAGAGGTCTTCCTAGTACTCTTGATTACTGTACTACCAAGTTGACAAACTACTTATTCTGCAATCAATATCTGCATATAAATACAAAGCAGAGGATGCTATTTTTGGTGGGGAGTTGGATTCCTCAACGCTTTTGACAATGATATATGCAACAGCTTTGATGCTGTCCTCCCAACTTGGATGTAGCTACTCTCCTCACTGTCCTTTACAGCTCGCCGGCAAACAGACCGTCAACAGCGGAGCTCACATTGGCTGGCACTTCCGTGTCAAGCCCCTCAGAACCGTTCTTGAGAAACAGGTCTTTGGCCCGGATTCGCAGCACAAAGTTCACGAGGGTGACGGCCAACAAGCCGAAGCAGAGCAGCGTTGTGCCCCATTTGTCATAGTACCGGCTGATTTTGGCCCTGCGCTTCCGGATCAGATCAACCCGCAGCACGTAGATGACGAGGCTGTAGAGCAATGCCAGAATTGCAATAATAGTGAACCCCCATGCTGCCGTCACAGCGATCGTGTCGCCAAAGTTGAGCAATGCGGCAGCAATCGAACCAATAATAATGCTGAACTCCAGCCAGGACAAGAATGTGCGCTCGGCGGCAAAGTACACTTTTGGTTCCACGCGCACTGGCACGTGGATGCGCTTGCCTGGAGGTGCTTTGAAGCGCTTGCCGACAATGACAGCGTTAGTCTGAGCCAGCGGATCTCTGTCGTCGCCAGCAATATTAGTCCGGGTCGGGATGAAGGACAGAGCATTGAAGATGGCATTTCCGCCCAGGTGCGCCTGGCGCTTGATCCAGAGAGGATAGTATTGCCATGAGCCGGAACGACGGGCTTCCTCGAGGGCATCAACGGCCGCATCATCGTCCTCGTTATCCGAGTCGTAGAGATACTCTTCGTCGCCGAGGGCCTGGCTGGCAAGACGCTCTTCCTCGTCGAGGGAGTTACCCGGCGCGGCGTGGCCATTGGCTTCTCGGCGCTCCTCTTCTTGCTGCTCACGAGCATGCTGGGCTAGGGCTTGCCCTGCTGCCTTGAGCTGGCGGTGTTGGTCATCATCAGCCTCGTTATCTTCCGCCAACTCCGCCGCTTCCTCCTCCTCGTCCGAGTCAATCTCGTCTTCATCGATATCGGTAGTTGAAAGCGACGCCAGGGTCGCAGGGTGCTGGATGCCAAACTGGTGAGAGACGGGCTTGCGGATATCGACATTCATCTGAGGGAACCAGAAAGGCAGAAGATTGATTCGATCTGGGAACAACGTTGCCGTCCCGTGGATGAACTTGGAGAACTTGGGCACTGCTTCAACCAGGTGGCTCGCGGTCAAATCGCGGATCCATTGTGGCGGCTGTTGGCCTGCAGCGGTCTGGAGCTTGACTTCGAGCACGGCATATGGGAACCGCTCGACGTCTGCATCAGGCAGTTGGCTGAACGGCCAGTCAATGCCAATATCCATCCTTCTCCAGTTCTTGCCAGACCGGTCTCTGCCATCAAGATTGTCTTCTCGCGTCATGGCGAGCTCAGTGTCAAGCGATATGCGCACGCGTGCGTCTCCTGGCAACTGGAAGGCAGTGCGGTGGTAGAAGGACCGGGTGACGGGAACGAGCTTGCGGGTTACCACGCGGTACTGGATCTCGCGCGCCAGCTGCATCAGGTCCTCAATCTCCTTTGGGCTCTTCTTGGCCTCCTTCTTCATCTTCTCAAAGGCCTGGTCGACGGTGTATCGGCCAGCGAGGAAGTCGTTGACGTACTTCTCCTTGAGCGTGAAGCGGGCCTTGACCGACTTTTCGCCTGTCCAGTCCTCCCGATGGGTCTTGCGCTCGACGAAGATGGTCTCGTTCTCCATCCCGCCGTACCAACGCAGGCGAATGGCCTCAGCGCCCTCGGTCTTCTTCAGACGGCCCATGTACAGCTCCCACGTGTCTGGGTTGTCATAGTAGATGGACGAGATGGCCGAGTCCTTCTCCTCAAACTCCTTGTTCGGATTGAAGACCAGGACGGGCAAGTGCTTAAGGATGATCAACTTAAGCTCGGTAATGTTGTCTGGATGGACCCAGTACTTGGTCGTTTGGCGGACGAAGTTCTGCTGGGAGCCGCCGGCGGCACTGTCACCCTTGACAGGGTTACCACGCGTGCGTACGAGGTCGTACAACTTGGACAGTTTGATGATAAAGGCATCGTAGTTGTCGGCGAAGAAGGGCTTAGCCTTGAGCCGCGTAGAAAACGTGGGGCGCAGGTAGATGCCGGTCTGCTTGTCATGCTTCTTGATGATCTTCTGGAAACCGGTGTAGTTGAGCTGTGTGTACTTGGCCAGGTCATGGACGTCGGCAATCACATCGCTGACGTCGGCTTCAAGCAGCTCAAAGTCGTCTTCGAGTTCGGGGTCGCTGTCGCTGTCCGACTGCTGTGCCTGCCGTTCGAGAACCTGCTGCACCTCTTGCTCGCTAGCCTTGATGCGGCTCACAATTTCTTGGCTCTTGAGCTTCTGGAAGGTGTACACCTTGTCAAGCTCGGTCTCGAGCAGCTTGATGAAGCTGGACTCGTCGTCGTTGGTCCACGGCTTGCGTTCTCCATCCTTGCCCTTGACAAAGTCGGTCTTGAGAGCGTCTTTCAGGCCGTCATAGTCGATGTAGTACCAGGAGTAATCCTTGATCAGCGACTGGCGGAGCTGCTGGCCGAATCTAGGAGGGTGTCAGCATGCGTGTTTCTGCTTGGTGTTTGAATGCTTGGATTGGCCTGCAGGCCGCATTGCGGGGCAAGGCTACAGGGTGCTTGCTCACTTCATCTTGGGGACGCGTCTGTTCAACTACACATCACCAGTACTGTGCAAAAGCTTCCCTTCAGGCAGAAGCTACAATGAAGAAGCTGCTGAGGGCTCTCAAAAGACAGGGAAGACGTCCTCAGCAGACACTGCTAAGCTCTGTGGAGCCTGCCTCCCACCAAAGATTGCACTTGCCTTCCCTTGGGCTGGTGGACAGTTTGGCAGGTGCGCCAGCTCAGCCAATCAAGGGGCACTGGGCAAAACGTGCATGAACCGATGATTTCGCAATCAGCCTAGCCCTTCCTGTCACTGACGATAAGGTAATATCTAATGACTGTTGAATATTGGAAAAGTGGACTGCTTGCAGAGGGGCATCTAGTCGTCATCGTCATCGCCATTGTTATACGTGTAGATCTGGCTCCAGGGTTAAGATTTGAGAGATCCCAGGCAAATGCTCCCCACGCAAACGTAGTCACGTGATCGCTGACTGGGATCACCTGACTTGGGGCGGCAACGAGGTGTAAGCCCAACAGGCTCATCTGATCGATGCGCGATAGAAAACTCGAACGCTGGTGATGTTGATGACAATCTTCAGACAAGCAGCAAATGTCTAGTAATACTCTGCGTCGTAGCGGAGACAGTCGACGCCACACCCGAATACCGCCGTATTTGTCATTCACTGTCATCAATCACAGTACTCATCATCGCAACGCAAATGAGGCGACTACGCTCGGCCACAATGAAGGAGCCCGGCACAGATGAAGAAAATGCTTGATTTAAGCTGGTTGCCTGCAATCTACATACTGTCTGCCCATCTCCCCACAGAAGACCTGCACGACTATGAGGATCAGGTCTTCGCCGCCCAGGGCAACTTGACTTATGACCCGAAAGAGGCCAGGATCTTCCTGGCTCGGATCAGCCAGAAGAAGCGTGCGGCATATGAGTTGAGGTCAAAGGGCATCTGGACCGAGGAAGACACAGCCGCTTGCAAAGATGTCAACCCAAGGAAGCCAAGGAAGCGGAGGAGGTTGAGCGAAGCACAGTCGACGTTGGATGCATCGTCTTCAGATGACGAGGAGTATCGTGAGGCCTCGAACACGTTGATTTCAACCAAGGACGCCTGGCCAGACCTGATCTCCCATGTTCTGGTCATCAAAATGGAATGGCTCGACGCCTGTGTTCAGCACAACCGTGTCCTGCCCTACCAGCCTCAACTCGTCTACTATGCCAAACTCATTCCCAGAACACGGGAAGCAGCCTCGATGGCGGCCCTAGGAGACACAACGATCAGCTACATCAGGGCCACACCCCCAACAACCTCTGTCTCCCGCCCCCAGCGCCGTCTCCTTGCATACTCGGGCCAGCCACATCGATCCAGTCTCAAACGGGCTCCAGCTCGGCCACACCGCACGACTACTCCAGAGCGTGAGCTTCTTGCCAACGCTCACTCCCGCAACGGCAACAGCAACAGCAACTCCCAGTCGATATCCCCTTCCAAGAACCGGCTCCCACCTCTTCCAGCATGGGCATCCGGTCCGCATGCCAGCTACTCCTGCTGCCGGTCGACGCGCATGGACGGCCCTAATAAGGCGTTCCTTGCACAGCTCCTCAAGATCAAAGAAAGCCGCGTCCTGACACTCGACTCGGTCGGAGTGCGCGCCTACTCAGCCGCGATCGCCTCGCTCTCAGCCTACACGTACCCAATCCGCCACTCAGCCGAGATCATCCGGCTACCAAGCTGCAACGAGAAGATTTGCAGCCTGTGGCAAGAATGGCACGATTCTGCCACTGCCGAGTCAGAGCGCTTCATCGCGGAAGTGAGACAGCTTGAGGCAGACGCCGACCTCGGTGTCCTCCGCATGCTGTACAACATCTGGGGCGTTGGACCAGACGTCGCGCGGCGCTTCTACTTCAGCCTGGGATGGAAGGACCTAGACGACATTATCGAGTCCGGGTGGCACACTCTGAGCCGAGTGCAGCAAATCGGGGTGAAATACTACGACGAGTTCCGCGAGCCGATCGCACGCGCCGAAGTGGAATCGATCGCGGCAACGATCAAGCAGCACGCGAGACTCGCAGCCAGCATCCCACCGCACGACTTCAACACCGATGCCGACATAGAGGTCATCATCGTGGGTGGCTATCGCCGCGGCAAGGCGGCCAACGGCGACGTCGACGTCATCATCACCCACCGCGACCCATTCGTCACCTCGACAGACCTGATCATTGGCCTTATCAGCTCTCTTGAAGAAGCCGCCTTTATCACGCACACCCTGGTCCTGCAAACCGCGACCAGCAGCGCCAGCAACCGCGACAACTCCTCGACCACGACCACGACCACGACGACTACTCCCCCATCACGCGGCCTCGGCCACGCCAGTCAACACCACCTCTTCGACTCGCTAGAGAAAGCATTCTGCGTATGGCAAGACCCAACCTCCGCAACTCCAAATCCAAATCCAAATCCAAATCCAAATCCACACCGCCGCGTCGACATCATCCTGTCACCCTGGCGCACCATCGGCTGCGCCGTGCTCTCCTGGTCCGGCGGCACAACCTTCCAGCGCGACATCCGGCGCTTTGCCAACAAGGAAAAGGGGTGGAAGTTTGACAGCAGCGGCGTGCGCGCCGACTACGGCCGTGGCCCCGTCCTGGACTATTTGGAGCTGCCTCGTTCCCCCAGGCCCGTATCCAGCCCCCGTAGTAGAAGCAACCGGGACGAGGAGTGGGAGTGGGAATGGGAATGGAAGGACGACTGGGCCAGTAGGGAAAGGAGGCTGATGGAAGGGCTGGGGATTGGCTGGCGGCCGCCTGAGGAGCGGTGCACTGGCTGATTATTCCACTTCCCTATTTGTTTTTAGATATCCAAGTCATTATTGTCACTTGCACGAAATAACGATTTGATGGTTATACGAAAAAGCACAGGGGAAAGGATACCAGAGAGTAATAATAGCCTGGGAGATGGGTATCATATCAAATAGTAGTAAGGTAATCTCATCAACTTTCCAACCTGTCGACTTTCTCCTTGCATTCTCATTGCATTTTCATTCCACTGCATTTCGGTCTGCTATTGCCATTTTACAGATACCATAAGGACTATCAAAGACATAGAAACTAGATATATCAAACCACGACAATGCTGCAGGTCAAACCTCCTTTTTTGGGTGCACATTGCCCCATTACTCCATTCCGCCCAACCCCGTTCTAATGCGACGCAGACGTGGATCGAATCGAATCGAATCGAATGGGATGCTCATTCATCTTTTGTGACAGACCTAACAGGCTTCTCTCGCCGCATCAGCAGCAGGAGCACTATTGACTTACTTGGCCTGGCCCAGAATCTTGTCAACGTCCTTCTTGTCGACGACTGCGCCACCCTCGCTGCACTTAGCCTTGGCTCTAAGCTCTGAACACAGGTTGTCGATATCAATCTCGCCGTTGCGGAACTTCTCCATCGACTGTAATCGATCCCTGCTACCGTCAGCATTGTAGATACGCATAAGAGCATGGAAAATACATACCAGATCTTATTACAAGTCATAGGCCGATAACTGTCAGACGCAGCCTCATCGTTGTCGTCTTTTGTAATTTCGGCCTGTTTCATCAACGCAGCCCGGGCGGACACGGCCACGGTTTGGTCTGTGGAGAGCTCATTGAAGTTGTGGGAGGGACTCCCAAGGTCAGGCAGCGGGTAGGCATCATTGAAGAAACTGCCGAAATCTTGTGACAGCAGATTGTCCTGGCTCTCTCGGTAATCGCCAAAGAGAATGGGGTCAAATTCGCTGAGGTTGGGTTGTGGGGCAGCAACCAAGTTGAAGGTGCTGGGATCGAACGTCGACACAGTGAAATCAGCTGCAGGGTTGGGCGTGGTGCCAAAGGCTAAAGACAGATTGTTAGACCTCTTCACAATAGGCCCGGACATGGCAGAGATCGGACCATCAGTACCGCCACACGTGAGGGAGAGGTTCTGGCAGCACTCTTACTTACCAAACACAGATGACTCGCTTTGAGTTTCGTTTATGGTATTTAGGGCCTTCCCGCCCTCGGGCTGCCTGTTGGCCGGTGAGCTCAGGCTGGGCTCAGGCGATGTGCCAATGGAAGATGCAGTGTGCTGAGATTCAGAAGAGGAGGTGGGCGAGTTCGTGTGAGAGAGGCTGGAGCTGGAGATGTTGTTGTTCTGGCCTATTGTGTGACTTCGCGAGAAATAGGAGCCAAAGGAGCCATGGCGGGCTGACTCAATGATCGAGGGACTGAATAGACTGGACAGGCTGTCGACACTGCCGCTCGGGTCCACAGCCCGGGGCGAAGCTGTGAAGCTGTGAAGCGGCGATTGGCTAACTGATGACGGAGCTCGGGGTTGGGAATCTGATCGAGATGGGGGAACGACGGCGCCTGGTGTAGGAATAGCACCATTGCCTTTTGCAGCCGTCGAGGCTCGGGTCTGGTTGACCTCTTGAGATTTCTGGCCATTGACATTCCCGTTGCTTGGACTGTTGCCGCTGGTGCTGACGCTGCTAGACGGCTGCGGCATATCACCGAACTTGGGAAACTCAAATTGGAAATCACTTTGATTGTTGAATGAACTGGGCCGACCAATACTGTTAGAACGGCCGATACCACCGCTGCTGATCCAGGAGAGCCTCTTGCGATACTCCTTGAGCTCAACCTGCAGCCGCTCAACCTGAGCCTTGAGAAGGTCGTTCTCATGGCTGGCCGCTTCTGATGATCTTTCCAGATCCTCAACCTTGGTCTCGAGGTCGCGCAAGTGCTTCTCCTTGCGTTCGCGGAAGGCACGCTGAGCTGCGCGATTCTGTGCCTTGCGTTTCTACACTCCGTCAGTCACACGCTCAGGGTCATGAAGCCGGTTTGGCTTAGCATACAGAAGTAGGCTCCGAAGTCAGTGGCTTGCGGCCAGGCCTCTTGCCCGTCTTGTCCTCGCCTTCTCGACGCTTCCGGCCACCCTCGTCATCACCGTCCTTGCCATCCATGCTCTTTCGCTTGTCGTGAAGCTCGTCGTTAGTGGGCAGCTGCTCCCCAGGAAGATCACCAATCATGCGAGCATCGGGATCCAGGTCGAACGAGTCATCGAACTCTCCATCGTTGTCAAAGTCGAGATAGGGACTCTCGTCGTCGAAGGAGAGTTGGCCAGAGCCAGGGACGGAGGATGTGCCAGCCTGATTGGTCTTGAGTGCGGCAACCATGATATCCTCCTGTTGACCGGCAGCGAGGTAGAGATCCGAGGATGTTCTCTTGGACATTTGGGGCCAATTGGATGCGTGCGCCTGTTGGCGAGGGCGACGAGAGCAGGGCGTGCAGTTAGGGCGGGGCTTGGCGTAGCAGATACGATGGCCGCGGGAAGTCAGTCGGCGAGTGGGAGGGTCAGCGGCAGAATAGAACAACGGGCGACGGGCGCTTAATCTTGGTTCCAGAAGACTTGAGCACAGTCACAGTCGTTTACCGGCGACGATGCCGCCTGTTTGCTGCTGCCTTCACCAACAGGAGGACCAGGTAGGAAGGAAAGAGAGGCTGATGCCCGCGAACGGGGCAAGTACGGGTAGAGTGGGGCCTAAAAATTAAGCCGGCCAGCGATGTCACTGTGCATCTCCAGGCGCCAGGCGCGTGGCACAGGCAGGACTCTGGAAGGAAGAGGCTAAGCAAGTTGGTCTTCCACTGGCCTGACGTAGGGATGGCCTCGATGACGAGCCGTCCTCCAGGGATGTGCCTTGCCTCCTCGACCGAATCAGCTCCTGATATACTACGAGTACTGGGGAAGGCCTTGCAATGCTTAGAAATCCAAAGAAAAGTGTTGTGGGGCAGCCTGAATATCAGATCCCACCAATCATAGGGCCAGGTTACTGGTGCTCTACTATAGTATGTCAGGATTCAGGAACGGGGCATTGCAGCGAAGAAGTCACCAGCCGTGCTCTGTATATACATATACTATGGATTGGACAGACATACCACACACACAGATTGACTGGCAGTGCACAGCATATTTGACTACGGGTTGGAGACCTGGGACACAGGAACTGAGAGTCTGGCAAGTATGACAGCGGCTGCACGCGACTGGACTCTGAGATTGAACTGGGCTGTGATCCGTGGATGATCTACACGAATATAGTTGAGTCCATGGTTGAATGGAATATATATGATATCCTTCCCGTATCCTGTAACTTGCCAGATTCCGCCGCCGTGGGCCGTGGCGTCAGTCAGATCAACGCGCCAAGCCATTAGCTCCTCAGGGCTTGGGTGCCACGTGACCCGGGTGCTTTCCTACGCGGCGAGACATTCACCGAAATCGACGCCAAACAGACTCAGTTCTCGCTTTTGTATTCCACGTCGCTGCTGCCGTTTCCACGTGCATTCTGCGCCTGCCTTGTACTTCTAATTCACCCCTTGCAGTCGTCGCTTCCAGTCGCCGCCGCCTTCCCCGCCCTGGTCTGTGCCTCGCCACCGCGGCCCCCAAAACCACCGGCCTCGCTCACCTCATCGCTGTCTCTTCGTCAGCCAGCTTTTCTTTCCTCATCGATGGCTTCTGTAAGTCCTGCATTCACAGCCTGGCCACGGCCATATGAGCTGACGGCTGGTGCTCTGCAGCCTCGACCACCGTATGCCAGCCCGCCAGCGTATCTGCAGAACGGCACCTCTGGCCCTGTGCCTGGTGCTCAACCGCTGCTGCCCAACAATGGCCGCATCATCCAGTCCGGCCCTACTCGCGTACTCTGCATAGCCGATGTTCGAGGTATGCCCAGCAGGAGGAATGAGAAGTAGAGCTGCAGCACACAGACTGACGCTGCCACCAGGCAACCTTCGCTCTCTGAACGAGCTGGCCAAGACGGCCCAGGCCGACTACATCCTACACACGGGCGACTTTGGCTTTTACGACGACGGCTCGCTTGAGCGGATAGCTGAGAAGTAGGGATGAAGAGTGAGGGGTGGCACAAGGGAACAGAAGGCTGACTGCAAACAGGACACTCAAGCACGTAGCCCAGTACTCGCCGCTGATCAGTGAGCACGTCAAGCGCCAGATCACTCAGCCACTGCCCGGCCAAGGTCCTGGCCAAGGTCCGCGCAACATCAAGCAGCTGTTCACGCCCGATCAGCTGCCGTTGTCGGAGCTGCCACAGCTGCTCAACAAGCAATTCAGCCTCGACGTGCCCGTGTATACCGTTTGGGGCGCATGCGAAGACGTGCGCGTTCTTGAGCGCTTCCGGTCCGGCCAGTACAAGGTTGACAATCTCCATATTATTGATGAGCTCAACACGCGCCCCCTCGAGGTCGGCGGTGTCAAGCTACGGATTCTCGGGCTTGGCGGCGCCGTTGTCGTCCACAAGCTGTTTGACAATGGTGAGGGCAAAACCTACATTGCTGGAGGCCAGGGAACAATGTGGACCACGTTGCTGCAGATTGGTGCCCTGATCGACACGGCAAATCGCGTCTATGACCCGTCCGAGACCCGCATCTTCCTCACCCACGCCTCTCCTGCCCGAGACGGCCTGCTGAACCAGCTCTCGGTCACACTCAAGGCCGACTTCTCCATCTCGGCCGGTCTGCACTTCCGTTATGGTTCCTCCTACAACGAATTCAGTGTCAACCCGTCGCTGGACCACTATCGTGGCAAGTTGGCCGCGTCCAAGGCCTCGTTTAACGATGTTTGGGAGACGGTAAAGCAGGATGTTGAGCAGGCCATCGAGACTAACCCAAGCCACAAGGCGTTGCTGGGCCAGGCACTCGACATCGTCGACAAGATGCCAACCAGTGCGAATGGCGGTAACCCCTTCGGTGGCCCTGTCGGTGGCAATCCTGCCGCCGGCCAGGTTGATGAGTCGGCATTCAAGAACATGTGGAACTTCAACTTGGCAGATGCTGCCTTCGGCTACCTGGTGCTCGAAATCGACAACGGCCGCATTGGTACTGAGATGCGAGCCCAGGGCTTCAACTTTGCGCACCGTGGCGTCAGGCCCCACCACAGCCTTCCCCCACACGCTGCCAGCTCTGCTCCTGTGCCGCCAGCCAGTGTGCCAGCGCCAACTGGCCCTGCCCAGAATCGCCAACCGGTGTTTGGTGCACCCGCGCAGCCCTTTCCGCAGCCTCCGCGTGCTCAGCAACAGCCTTCCACGCGACCGCCTCCGTATACGGCTCAGGCTCAGCCGGCCAAGACTGCCACCCCACCCACGGCTGCATCTCCAGCACCGTCTGGCGCACAGGCCCCGAAAGCAGTGGCCTCGTCAACACCTGCACATGCCAAGGCCGAACCTACTACAAACGGCACGCCTGCTGACAAGGCGGCCGCCGACTCGGAAGCTCCTCCCAAAGCCAAGCCGTCAACACCTCCTGCTAAACCGTCTACATCGACCGCGCTCTACGTCTCATTCGTTGAAAGCGAAGCCCAGATACGCGAGTACCTGGCCGAAGAGGACAGAGAGAAGATCAAATCAATCACGTCGACACGGGTGGGCAAGTTTAGCACACTTCACTACAAGGTGCAGTTCGAAAGCCACGAGGTCGCTGCGGCTGCCCTAAAGCGCGCGCATGAAGAGCTGGGCAGACGCAAGAAAGAGGGCGGCAAGCAGCCAAGATTCGACTTTTTCCATGAGCGTGCCTCTACCTACCGGGAATCCCACCTGAGCCAGACCCAGTCCGGCGGCTTCCGAGCAGCCAGCCAGGGCACAGCAGGAGGCGTCAACTCAGGCCGCGCCGGTTACCAAAGCGGTGGTGCTTCAGACTCTGAAGGCGGGAACCGCGGTCGAGGTGGGCTGCGTGGCAGAGGAGGGCGGGCAGGTGGTCGTGAGGATCGTGGCCGCGGTCCACGAGGCGGCCGCAACGCCTTCCACGGCAAGGAGGGAGATAGCAAACCTGCAGAGTCTGCCAAGCCATCGACTGCCGAGTCGAAGACGGATTAGAGGTCACGCGCTTGACTGCGCGGTCGAATGAGCGTGTCGGCCAGGCCCTTGGCCACCAAGAGGTCAAGACTACGGCCAAGGCCAGCTCGAACAAGTGAGTGGCGAGCTGGACTAGAGACGAGGCTGGCTGACAGCTGTTTTTCCCAGCTGCTTGTTCTGTTCGCCCCTGGCACAAAAGGCTTGCTGACTGATGTGCATCGTTTACCTGCTGAAGCAGACTTCCGAGGAGGACGCATGGCGCTGGTGGAATGGAAAATGGTTTTCTTCTGTGCTGGCTGCTCAGGCATCCAACCCACACGCCTGTCCCGTCCACTGTGGGCTGGCTGCATGGGTTTGGTGCCTCCCGTTTCGCTTTCACTTTCGTTTTTTGCGGGCGCCCGGACTCGTTTGCCTGGGCTGGCTTTGGCTTCATATTTCGCCGGTCGAATAATCAATCGGAAGATGTAATTTATTAGACAGGCCCAAGTGCATCAAGCTTTGCGGCCTGGGTGCGTGGTTAAGGGAAGCTGAAGACAATAAAAGGACGTTGAAGTCGGAATCGGGCCATGCAAACACTCTGCCATCCATCCATCCAGCCAGTCAGCCAGTCAGTCATCCTCTCTTCGCCCTCCTTCGCTTGCTCTGCTCTAGCCCATCAGCAATCCGAGACGCGTAGGACGATACGTATTGTTGTTGGTCCCCGCCCGGCTAGTGCCAAGTGGATTCAGCTGAGCCTCGTTCGCGTATATCCCCGTCACCGCTTTTCGTGGAAAAGCAAATAAATACAACTGACTAAAAAAGGTCAACAACGACGGATCAAAGCTTTACTGTCTATAATTAGGTATCCCCGTTGGAAACTCTCGTCACCACGTTGACTGGCGCCACTAAAAGATCGGATTCATTGTCCCTTTGAGTATGCATACGCCAGCTGGCTTTGAACCGCCCATGGTGAGGGAGGGTCGCTCCTGCCAGGGAGTCGGCACTGTCTCTGAAAAATTCTCCTCCTGCCTCTTCTTCCCCGCACCCGATTTATGGCAACAACCGATCGATCGCTCTTGCTTGGTTACCACGGAGCGTCGTCTGTCTGCAATCTACAGTTTTGTCCTGTAGAAACTGCTGTGCCTGTCCTGTAACCACTAATCACTAACCACTAATCACTAACCAGCTGCTCCAGGCGCTTCGGCCGCAGCGTTTCAGGTGGTTCGTCCCGAAACAGGACGCTCACCAGCTCACCGTCGGTCAGTTCAGTAACGGTGGTCAACGTAACAATAGCGCAACAGCCCTTACGACTCGGACCCCTTGACCCTGAGACATGGGTCCCCCAAGCCACCACCCCTGTGGACCATGTCGAACGATACGACCAACGCGCCCCCTCTTCCCTATCCACAGCTTGGCCCTTCTCCTTCTTTGGGCCGACTTGAACCACCGATTCGTCAGCTCTCCAGACACCCCCTGTCCACTCCCAAACCTTTCCGCTGATTTACACTGTACAACCTCACACCTAGTAGGGCCCGCAGCAAGAGAAAAATACCACAGAGGCACATAATACATATTACCGCAGTGTGCAGAATGCACAGTTCGCGGCTGATGGTTGTTGATAATACGATACAAAATCCGATGGTTGAAAACTGACTTCTTGCACATTCGTTCATCCTCTTCCTGTCTGTCATCTCTGGATACATATATATACACTCGCTTGTTACTGACCACAGTATACAATTCACTTGCTGGCACTCTCACTCGTTATCCAGGACCAGTGAGTTGTTCTGCCGTTCTTTTGAGGCCCCTCCCCCCCTCTCTGGTCATCACAATGAGGACGACCCCCATCCTTCTCGCTGCCTCCTCCGTCCTCCTCCCTGTCCTGGCCACCGACATTCTAAAGACCAATGGATTCACAGAGTGTGGTGGCGATTCGACCATCATAGTCAACAAGGCCGACATCTCGTTCGACCGGTCAAACAATACAGTTATCTTCGACGTGTCTGGCACCAGTACAAAGCAGCAAAAGGTCACTGCTGAACTGATAATCACGGCTTATGGCGTTCAAGTCTATAACAAGTCGTTCGATCCTT
Source organism: Chaetothyriales sp. CBS 135597 (assembly GCA_003709825.1). Lineage (NCBI taxonomy): Eukaryota > Fungi > Ascomycota > Eurotiomycetes > Chaetothyriales > Chaetothyriales sp. CBS 135597. The sequence goes on along the minus strand of QQXN01000004.1, from coordinate 800,345 downwards.
GCTCGAACGATACCAAGATCGATCAACTGTGCCCAGGTGTGTATATCCTCTGTCTTGCCCTTCTCATGGACTTGTTGCTAACTAGAATGCAGTGCCTACGGGAACATTTGCCGCCCAGGGCACGCAAGAAATCCCTGCAGAATACGTCAGCCAGATTCCTTCGATAGCATTCACCATCCCCGACCTTGATGGCGACGCAAAGCTGCTTCTTACCTCAGATGACGGGTCAGAAGTCGCCTGCATTGAGTCATATGTCACTAACGGCAAGACACTTGAAGTACCGGCCGTCTCATATGTTACCGCTGGAGTCGCTGGCGCCGCGCTTGCTGCCTCTTTTATATCTGCCCTCACATCGGGATCGAGCACGGGATCTTCAAGCTCCAGCCCTGGATTCACCGAGACGATGTGGTGGTTCCAAGGTGTGGCCATGAACGGGATGCTTTCAATTAACTATCCTGGGATCTACCGCAGCTTTACCAAGAACTTTGCCTTCTCGACTGGCATGGTTCCGTGGGCGGCGATGCAACGCACCATTGACAGCATTCGAGCAAGTACTGGTGGAAACACAACGATTGAGAGCTATGAATACCTGAAAAACGCCACGTTGGTCTTTCCAGACAATTCAACCGCCGCAACAAGCACCAGCCTGGCCAAGCGCGGCCTTGTCCTTCTCTCCAGGGCAATTGAGACCAGTACCGATTCCACCACCTCGGCCGATTCAACCGAGTCTACTTCGAGTACGCAACTTTATGTCGAAGGCATAGAGGCTTACATCGAGCAATACTCCATCCCAGACACCAATACCTTCATGACCCTACTTTTGTTCTTTCTCATTGTCGTTGCCGCCATCGTGGTTGGCATCCTGCTCTTCAAAGTCATCCTCGAAACCTGGGCTATTTGCGGCTCCTTTCCCAAGTCTCTCGCCACTTTCCGCAGGGAATACTGGCGTGTCATGACCCAAACGATTGTCAATCTGATTCTTCTCGTTTACGGTATCTGGGTGGTTTACTGCTTCTATCAGTTCACCAACGGCGATTCCTGGGTCGGCAAACTCCTTGCCGGCTTGACACTCGGCCTCTTCACCTCGGTTCTAGCCTTTTTCACTTGGCGCATCTTCTCCGTTGTCCATAAGCTCAGAAAAACTGAAGGCTCGACGGCGTCGCTGTATGAGGACAAGGAAACATGGAAGAAGTACAAGATCTTCTACGAAAACTACAAGCGCGGGTGCTGGTGGCTTTTTGTGCCTATCATCATCTACACGTTTGTCAAAGGCTGCATCCTTGTGCTGGGGGACGGCCACGGCCTGGTCCAAACCGGCGGCCAGCTCATCGTCGAATCCATCATGCTCATCCTCCTTCTCTGGCTGCGCCCGTACAACCGCAAGTCTGGCAATTGGATCAACATTGTCATTCAAGTTGTTCGTGTGCTCACCGTGGCCTGCCTGCTCGTTTTTGTCGAGCAACTAGGCATCGCCCAAACCACCAAAACAATAACTGGCGTGGTCTTGATTGTGATCCAGTCCGCTCTCACTGGCATTCTGGCTATCCTCATCATAGTCAACAGCCTTATTACCTGCTGTAAGGAGAACCCCCATCGCAAACGTCGCAAGGCCGCGGCCCACAAGGCCCTGGCGCGTGACCTCGAGAGTGACGCCTTCCTCATGGACCCTGACCCTGCTCCCCGCCAGTACAAGCAGCCGTCCATGGCTCAAGCACAAGCACCGGCTTACCAGCCCATGCGGGGTATCGCTCCGTCTGGCTTCTTCAGAGGTGGGAGGCGCCAAGATGATGATGATGGTCAGCGCACGGGATTGGTGCCAAATGCCCACCAGCCTGGAAGGATCAGCGCGGGCTATATGAGTGTGAATCAAGACCCTGGCGACGACTATTCCAGGGCCGGACAACCAAACGTACCAAGGATATGACTATGACTGTTTTGCTTTTGCTTTTGCCTTTGCTTTTGTTCTTCTCGAGATGATCAGCTTTGTTGTGTATAGTCTATTGGCGTGGGATAGATATCAGCTTTAACGCCAATCTGATTTAATTCATCGGCGGCATTAACACCACCGCCGCTCTCGTCCTAGCATCTTGTAGCAAGCCATGAATGAATGACCATGCGCGCGCCGATCGGATCGCCCTGTCGATCAGATCTTTCGATCTTTCCGGTCGTCATGATCAGGAACAGCCACGCGGGGAGATAGAGATAGAGTAAGAGAAGAGATGGCCTACAATACTCACCAACTCATACTGCAACCGTAATGTATTATTCCATTCACCATATGCATACTATCAGAAATGCCAGTCAGTCAGTGATAGATTCGATAATAAACCGTGTGGATGGATATCGCTCCAGCTGGACCTTTATCCCCCTTCTATCTGTCCGTATGTATATTGACAAACCAATGGCTTAAAAACAATAATTAATACAGTAAGAATTAAAAATAAAAGAAAAAAACACTAATATTCTCCCCCCCCCCCCCGGGCCGCTAAACCAATCTGTTCGTATATTTCCTTTTGCATCACTTGGCCTCCTACACCCCAGATTGCTACTATTATTATTAGGAGTAGTAGTGTTGTTCTATATCCACCCTGATCTATCTCGCGATCGCGAGGGGCGGCCGGATAATGGATAATGGAAGGGGCAGAGTCAATCAATCGAGAACGGCGACGATCGTGTCTGTTTGCGTCTTGGGGGGGGGGAATAAATAAACAGAGAGGGCGAAAGAGAAAAAAAAAAAAAGAAAGTAGCTTAGTCTGTTTGTGCAAGAAATGTGTGAAGTTACTCCTCCATCATTGATGAAGGTGGGGTGGCACAGCAGCAGAAGGGCAGAAGGGCAGACCAGTAGACCAGTAGACCAGCAAGACCAGACGTAGAGAAGTGGCAAAACCTGTTAGCTTGGAGAAGGAAGCTAGGGATGTGTGTTAGTATCCCAGAATCGCGTCTTCTACAGCCCTCGTCGTACCCTGGCCGGCCGGCCGGATGTGGAAAAAGACAGCCAACAAGGCAACAAGACAAGTTGGGACCTGCTCCAGCTTCAATGTTTGCAAAGAAGAGTATCCATATTGGGGAGGGGGGAAAAACCCAGTATCTTTTCTTGCAGCAGGGATGGCTAGCTTGCAATTTCGTTCGATGGAGGACGCCTGGCTATGCCAAACGCGGCGGTTCTGGAAGTTCAGCTTCTCCCTCCCCGCAGGATGAATACTGAGTGATTGTGTGGCCCCAGCACCAGTAACAGGAGAGGAGGGGGGGGGTAGTCTGAGCGTCCAACAAGCCCCCACGCGGATCAGGCCGGCAGCTCCAGCGTGCCGGCCATGAAGCAGCGTTGCACTGCTAAGTTTTTTCTTTGCCTTTCATCTTTTCCTGGACGGCTCATAGTCTTGGATACTAGTCGACGGGAGTGATGTCGGGCTGTGGCCTCCAATCTGCCAGGTAAAATTCGAGATTGTTGTGTCATTTGTTTTTTTCTCTCCTGGGAAAGAAGAGGGAAGAACGTGCAGATGTTTGCAGGGGGCAAGGCTCGAACAGATGAGATACAGATGGGTTTAATGATGGTAATTTGTACAAGACACATGCCATTCTTGATTGGATATGCACCCCTATGCTGTGCCAATTCGTGGACGAGGCTGTACTTGCAGGGGTGGTCCACTTTCGATTATTCAGAGACAGGACGGACTATACTATCGTTCCGTGCTCGATCTCCCCTTCCGTGCACGAACTGGTAGTGGAGATTCGTTAGTTGCGGGAGATGAGGAAAAAAAGGCGGGGAGGAGAGTGTTCTCTGGTTTTTTCCCTTTTGGCTTTCTCTGCCGTTTGCCAGATGAATCGAGCTGTGCAGAACATTGACTCGCTCTTGGCTTGCCAGGCCGGGAGTAGATTCGGCGCCTGTTCATGCCTGATCATGCTAAGTTGAAGTCACGAGAAACTCGGAGTGGAGGCGATGCCAAGACGATGTGGCTGATAAATCCACAACCGCCCGGGCCAATCAGATTGGAGCCTAGTGGGATGTCTTGGCGACGATCATTGGGTCGTGGCAGGTAAACAGGGCGAAGAAGGGGAGATCATCAGCCTCTTGACCCATGGAGGCAGTTTGCCTTGCTGACTCTGCCTGTCGATTTAGATAAGCGAGAACTGGAGTCGATCTCGAAATGGACCGGACCTGAGGCTGCGAACGGGTTCGACCAGCCTAGCGCATCGATAGTATTCCAACGGCTTCACCAAACAGGAGGACGATCCTGACTATCAGTGGGACTTGATGACCGATGACTTGCTTGCTGGGTCGACGGAGATTCTGGGGTTGAACACCCCCTTCCCCTAGTGTCGGTGTCGATCAAATGAGCCGTTGCGGTTTAGTCCCTCCCACTCGAGCTCATGGGGCTCTATCAATCGAGCAATCAGGCTGCTGTTTTGGAACAAAAGACGGCAGGAGGAGTCGCTGTCAAATTTACAATTAACCCGTTTGCATGGACTGGCAGCCAGCAGACGTCTCTATCTCTCCGCCCGCTGACGTGGGACATGGGCCCCTTCATTGGCTGACCAGCCTCTGTGGCTCTTCGCGCGGACCCGGAGTCTGATCTCCAGAAAGGAGGAGAAGGCAGAACAACAGAAGATGATCATCCCTTATCGCGCCTCGTGCTAAACCAAAGCCATGAGCGACAGCTTGCCTGACACCACTCAACGGCAAATTTGCTCGACACTCACGGCCAAGGAGATGGGGCCCACGGGCTGGGAGAGAGACGGGAAGGGAGAAGGCAATCAAAATGGATGAAGACAACAAATCTATTGCGAGGAGATGATATATAAGATCCCAACTCGTCCGCACCTTGAACAGAATCCTCATCCTCATCAACAACTCAACAAAGCAATCACTCACTTACAAAAGCCCAACCGACCACCACCACAGTCACTACCACCACTACCACCACTACCACCTTCCATCTTTCCAAAACCAAACCCTCCAAATCAACAAAATGGTTGCCAGATTCGCTATCTTCGCCACCGCCGCTTTGGCTGCAGTTGCTCACCCGACCTTCCGTCGCGGTGCTCATGGCGGTGCTGCTGGTGATGGCTGGGAGAACGTTCCCTACAGCAGCAGCACTAGCCTTGAGACCAGAAGCGACGCTGTCGGCGAGCTGACCAGCGCCGCTGGCACTCTGACCAGCACCTCTGATGCCCTCAGCGCTGTCACCAGCGACGCTAGCGACAGCTCCACTGCCCTCACCGATGCCAGCACCACCGGCTCCAGCAGCGATCCCCTGACCAGCGCCGTCACCAGCATCACCAGCACCATTGAGAGCCTGACCAGCACCATCGAGAGCATCACCGACACTGTCACCACGCTGACCAGCGGCACCAGCCTCACGACCAGGGACACCAGCAGCACCAGCAGCACCAGCAGCACTTCCAGCGGCAGCAACAGCAACACCAGCAGCACCATTTCCACCAGCAGCAACATTTCCACCCGTGACTTGACCAGCGACCTGACCAGCATCACCAGCGGTATCACCAGCACCGTCACCTCTGTGCTCGACACTGCCACCAGCGATCTTGCTACCATCACCAGTGACATCGCCACCGCTGTCACCTCCGTGCTCGAGACCGCCACCAGTGATCTTGCCTCCCTCTCCAGCTCCTCTGGCTCCGTGAGCAGCAACAGCACCGTCTCCACCACCAGCACCAGCACCGCCGACTCCAGCAGCTCTAGCGACTCTGCCTCTCAGTGCGGCGAGAGCCAGCTCCTCTCTTGCTGCAACGGCGCTGCTGACAACTCCGGTCTCCTCAACCTGATTGGCGCCAACTGCATTGCCGTCCCCGTTGGCAGTGAGTACCCCCCCATCCTGTCCCACCATACTCTAGCCATCATCGAAACTAACATCCTTTTCTAGTCGGCGCCGCTGGCGGCTTCTGCGGTACCCAACAGGTTGCCTGCTGCTCGACCACCCAGAGTGTAAGTCTTGCCCCCCAAACCCCCCTCCCAAATCACTCAAAGACACCATCACTAACTCCCATCTCCAGGGTCTCATCAACCTCAACCTTGGCTGTATCCCTCTTGGCCTGTAAGAGGCTCAAGCAACAGAGAGAACCAATCGCTTTCTCTCACCCCCCACCCCATGCAACATACATCACTCTTCAATTCTCTAGTACATACACTTTTTTATATTCTTGTGTCTATTATTTTGAACCCAGCGAAGCAGCCGGCATTGAGAACAAACAAACAAACAAACAGTTGTGTTTCACGACGAATTTCGAGAACCAGAACGAATGGATATGGAAACCCAATGTTTATCATGTCTGGAAGACAAACGAGCGATCGGTCTCATATTATTGTTGAAAGAAAAAAGAAAGAAAACGAGGAACAAATCTCGGGGAGCAGCAGGCATAGCATCATCATCATCAAACCCTGATGGGGCGTTTTTATAAACTTTTGTGTTTTTTCCTTCCTCCCAGATATTCACTTGGGAGAAGAAGAAGAAGAAGAGAGAGAGAGAGCACAAGAAAAAAGGGAGGGAAAAGCCCACCCTTTTTTTGCCTTTCGAACATAATCATATCATATTAACCAAACAACTTCACGGGCCTCTTTGTAGGCATCATTTCTTGCTCTTTCTCCTTGAAATCTTGACTCCCAGCCTCTGTCTGTCTGGTCCCATCGAAAAAAAAAACAACAACAATGAACTCGCTCTTTTCGCTTTGTACATAGTTGGATATCAATCAATCAACCTATCTATATCCATTTATGCCTATGGGAGAGTGGTACAAGTCGTAACATATTCTGATGAGATGATCATACATGAGACTCGCGTTACCCCTTGATTAACCTTTTTTTTTCTCTTTCTCTCTCGCTACGCTATTCTCCGTTCCCTGTGCTGGCTGCCCGTTTCTGTATTTACTTACTACTATATTGCACCTGATAATTAATTAATACCTGACACACTTTTTTTTTCTTGTTATATAATATGTGTGAAACATTCGAGATTTGTACACTTGAAATGGATGTAGTAGGTAGGTAGACGACAGCTTTGTGGTTGTTCTTGTTGATTCTGTTTGTTGTGAAAAAAATAAATTAATAAAATTAAAACAATAAAAAGGCAAAAAAAAAATACAAATCAGCATTGGAAAAATAAAATTAAAACTCGGTTTGATCCGACCACTCGATGTTAAGAGTGTTTCTGTAACTTACATCACAGAGAAATTCAGTAGAGAGAGAGAGAGACAAAGATTGTGTATGTGTGGGCATGTGTGTGATGGTCTGCAGAAGGGGGGCTAGCTATTCACAGCACAAAAAGTCTGATGTACAAGATTCCCCCCCCCCTTTGTTTCAATCAGTCTGCCTTCAATTACAACAGCAGTAGCAGCAGTAGCACCAACATACATACATGGGGTGCACACCTTGTAGTGTATGTACATATCTGTGTGTGTGTGCCTGCCTGCCTGTGCTGTCTTATGATATCTTGGCTGAATTCAACCCAGCTTCAGCCACAGGCAATATGATGACTTTCTCCCCCCCACCTCTCTCTTCATTTTTGCCTCCTTTCCTTCTTTCTTTAGGCAATCATCCCATCTCCTACCATCCTTCAATCCCCTCCCTCCCTTCCCTCCCTCCACCATCCCATTCAAAGCCAGTTTCATGGCCAAAGGGAGAAAAAAAAACAAAAGCAAAACTTCCATGGGACCATGCTGATGAAAAGTCAACAAGTTTGATCCCCTTTGAATCAGTCAGTCCGCCGCACCCCTCGTGATTATGCATCTGCTCTGCAAACCGACCAACCAACCACCGCCCCCCCCCAGAACCCCAATAATGCAGGGATTCTCAGCACCCAAATCTCAAGACACACGCACGCACGCACATAACAGCAGCAGAAATTCAGTTGATAGCTAGGATTAATAGTCGATTCAACGCGCATACAGCCCTCCCTAACGGCCGTATGGATGGTATCGACCTCGGCCGCCGTGGCCGCCTCCTCTGAAGTTGGCCCCAGGCTTTCCAGCATTCTTTGGACCGGTTGGTGCGTTGGCTGGAGCGTTGCTTGGCTGGGGAGTCGGGGTCGGTCCTTTCGGGGGCTTGCCGTTGAGCGGGGTGTTGTTGCGTCGTGGACCGCCGGTGCTGAGGCTGCCAACACTGCCGGGGTTGTTGCCATCAGGCTGAGGGACGTCGTCATACATGCCTTCCCATGATTGTGGTCCACCACCACCGCCGCCTTGGTGATGGCCCTTGGGACCGGATGGAGCTCCGCCTCGACGTGACTGGTACTCATATTTCTGCTGCTCAAATGCGTTTTGTTCTTGGGCGGAGAAACCGCGGTTCGACATAGCAGACGGTCCTGCTGGGGGCCGCGGGCCTCCTCCCATATTGCCCATACCGCCGCCTTGTTGCATGTTCATCATTTGCATCATCTGCTGCATTTGGGCAGGATTCATTCCCTGCATGGCATTGGGGTTGGGACTGTTGCCACCCTGCATCTTCTGCATCTGTTGCATCTGCATCATCATCTGGGGGTTCATCTGGCCCATTCCACCCATTGCATTGGCCATCATTTGCTGCTGCATCATTTGGAAGTACTGCTGCATGCGCTGCCAGTACTGTGCCATCATCTGAGGCGACATTCCATTCATGCCCATTTGCCCCTGATTCTGATTCTGATTCTGGGTCATCTGGTTGTCGTTAAAGCGGTCGTCTCGGCCAAACTTGGCCCCTCTGCCTCGACCACCGCGTGAAAAATCTTCGTCTTCGCCAATCTTGCCTCGTGGCTGTGCTCGTTTGACTTCGATCGGCTTTCCCAGGATCTCGAGGGGGTGATGGGCTAATACTCGCTCGACGGCCGAGTCGCTGTCAAAGGTGACAAATCCAAACCCTCTCGGTCTGCCAGTGTCTTTGTCCATCATCAGAGTGGCATCAATCACACGACCAAACTTGTCGAAGAACTCGGTGAATTGAGCCTCGGTAGCATCCTGGCTGACTCCGCCCACGAAGATCTTGGCTGTCTTCTCCTGTTCGTCCTTTGGGATAGCTCGCTTGGGGTCGATCTGTTAAACGGGTAAGCTTGAGTCCTTATTACGCTCACGGCGGGCGAGCGCATCACTAGACGATGAGATAAAGCAGGAAGACCGGGCGTGGTTCCTCAAGTGACGCCGTCTTCTTGAACCGAACAACAGCTGGTCCTGGACAAAACAAGCAAAAGAGGGTGGCTCTTACAATTTTGCCATCGAGGAAGTGCTCTTTGGCCATGACCGTATTGACAGTCTTGGGGTCTTTGAACGTGAGAAATCCGAAGCCGCGGGAGCGACCAGTACTGCCATCTCGCATTACCGTGCATTCTTGGACTTCACCAAACTGTGAGAAATAATCATGCAACGATTCTGTCATGGGTCAATCCAAGGCTGAACATGAAGAACAAAGACCTGAAGCTTACGATCTGTTGTTTCCCAGTTCAATCCTCCAATAAACATCTTTCTGTAAGTAGACTATGTCAGCTACCGAGTATAAAGGGTACAAACTGCAGATGGCAAAAGAGAAAGCACGGTTCCTGCTCAATCCCATGGGAAGACAATATCTTCTGGCGGTTGAGAGCAGTAATCATCGCAGAGGTACAAGGCCAAGGTGGCCAATAAGCAGATAAAGCAATGACGGGTATTGTAATGGCCACAGTGGTGGCGATGGCGATGGCGATGGCGGCGGTGACGACCATAGCAATGAGCTTTGTCGATTGGCGAACTGGCAAAGCTTTACATTTCCTGACAGTCGTTGGTCTTTTGTTTTCTTGGTCTTGAGAGCGCCGGACATGGCAATTCTTAGAAACGCTGGTCAAAGCATCGTGTGGCTAACAATGACGGGACTGCTGGCAGCAAGCGCGCTTCCGGCTGACATGGCATGGTCAAAGATGGCATCCTCCAAACTTATTGCCAACATTTAGACTGCTGCAGCTGAGAAGATGGCGCTCAAGCAACTCGAAGACTTGATTCGAATCTGTCTGATAGGTGTGTGGCTCATATGCCAGGAGTATCTGCCGGACATGACTAGACATAGGCCGAGCGCCAGTGGCTGGATTTCTGTGGACGCACCGTATATGTGTAGCACTATTGATCTGGCCAGCTGAAGCTGTATTTGTGGCAAGTCTTTGCAGCGGCCGCCCTCTGCTATGATGAAGCTACCACTCGGGTCCCAGGCTCTGAGAACCCACGCCGCTTGTAGAGAAGAAACTTATCAGCTGAGCTTATGGCCTAAGCCTCTCATCTTCTCATCATGACTGTGTAGATGCTTGGCTCAATCGCATTCAGAGCACACATTTTCGTGCTCTTGCTGTCTTGCCCGTTGCCACTTTCTGGAGTATCTTCACCTGAGCACCTCGGTGACTCTCCTGGTCACTGCAAGCCGGTACGCCTCCTCGCAGCTGCATGCTTGTTCGATACCTCTTTCCTCACCAAGCACCAGTTCACGCTCCCGGGAATAGAATATGCTGCAGCCAGCGACGCCAACGCACACTGCTCCAGGCTGAGGGTTGATTGCACTCGTCGTAACAGAGAACCGCACGGCACCAGCGCACCAGAAGTCAAGTGCTCGGAGGGATAAGTGAGAGAATGCCGAGAGGCGGTGTGCAAGCGCGCGCAAGATTAAAAGACGACAAAATCAGCACTTACCCATCTTCTTTCATCTGTATTCCTGGAGAATCACCACGGTAGTCTCTATCTTGGTCCGCCTTGGAGTCGTATTCACCTCCGTTGGCGCCTGGGCTGTTGTCCATCGCCTCGGTGTCGAACGCTGTCGGGTCATGCGCAATTTCGGGCTCGACGCCGTATCCTGGCACATCAGGGCGCGCTACGTGGGCTGTAGGCTCTGGTTGGGTAGGAACGGGAGTGTGATCCTGGAACTCTTGCTTGTCGTCTCCGTCGTACCTGAGGCGTTGTCAGTCATCGCAACCAAGGGGCGGCGGACGGGGGTATTGGCTCGTGTCAAGGCCAACTCACAGATCAGCGAAGAGATCTTCATCATCTACCTCCGGTTCCGCCATGGCACTCAGGACTGGGGGGATTTGGCAGCGGCCAACTAAGAAGCCAAGTGAGGCGGTTATCCAGCACTAGCGCAGTGCTTGGTGGTTTCAGATACTGGCCAGAAGCAATGTAGCACGTAAAGAATCAGCAGAGCAGTTAGTCAGAAGATAATGATTGTGAAGATGTGAAGGTGATGAACACGACGCCGGTGGCAGAGACAAAAGAGAGAGGACAGGCAAGCGCGACAGAAAGCCTTGCCAAGGATCGCCAAGAAGGCCAAGGCTGGGCAAACCGAAGGGAAGTAGCCCAAAGGGGAAGGCGCAGTCGTTTCGTGGCAACCGGACCAGACTGGCGTTCAGCTTCCTAGGGATACTGCCGCCACGCTTGCGCTGTCAATCCTATTAATAGGGCGACGAGTCGACGACGCTTATAGCACCGTTCTGTGCCGCTCTTTCTCCCCGTGTGACTCCTGCCGTGCCTGATCGATTCACGTTGGCTGTTCAGTGCTGGGTGCTGACGACGACGGACGATCACGACGGACGATCACGACTGAGACCACCACACAGGGCCCATGACAACACCCCAATAGCAGCAATAGACGGACAGCGACTGCGGGCATGGGGCAACGCTGATTTGAAAAAATGTCGTCCAGTCCGGTCCTGCCTCCCCTTCCCGATGGCACCAGCCGCGCTTTCCGCAACGACCAGAGCCCACGCATCACCCTCAATGATACCGGCGAGTTGGATGAGTACCTGCGGCCAAGTCACCCGCATGCCTCGTCTTCCGTGGCCTCGACCTTTGCTGTCCTGAGCCCTCAAGAGACGGCCCACCGCCTACACACGGGTCTGAACACGGGACTGTCAACCTATGAGGCGCAGTCTCGTCTGCTCAAGGACGGCCCCAATGAACTCCCCCACGAGGATGAGGAACCTCTCTGGCTACGATTCCTCAAGCAGTTCAAGGAGACGCTGATCCTGCTCCTCCTTGGCTCTGCAGCCGTCTCGTTTCTCCTCGGAAACACCGACGACGCCGTCAGCATCACGCTTGCCGTGGCCATTGTCGTGACTGTCGGCTTCGTGCAAGAATACCGCTCGGAGAAGTCACTCGAGGCGTTGAGCAAACTCGTGCCGCATTCGGCCCATGTACGGCGTGGCGAGACCCGGGCTCGACCTGCTACGACCGCCAACAAGGCTGACGGCGGGGACGCCAACGATGCAATCGAGCTGGAACCACTGGCCAACGGCAATGGCTCAGCGGACCCCAATACTCAGGGTTCATCCAACATACCTGCGACAGAACTGGTCGTGGGAGATCTCGTCTTCTTCTCCACAGGCGACCGCATCCCAGCCGACCTCCGTATTACCAAGGCGTCCGACCTGAGCATCGACGAATCCAACCTGACAGGCGAGAATGAGCCGGTGGAAAAGTCGGCCGACAAACTCTCCTGGCAGGACCTGAGACCGTCTTCGCCACCCGGAACGCCAACGCCATATCATAATGCGGCTGGCATGCAAGTCACTGGCGTACGCTTGAACCACCAGCTCAACATCGCCTTCATGGGCACGCTGGTGCGCTCGGGCTACGGCCAAGGGATAGTGATTGCAACTGGTGGCAAGACGGAATTTGGCATGATCTCTCTGTCACTGCAAGAAATCGAAGCGCCGCGAACGCCACTCCAACAGTCGATGGATCGGCTAGGTCAGCAGCTGAGCTACATCTCCTTTGGCGTCATTGGAGTCATTGTCATCATTGGGCTGCTTCAGGGCAAAAACCTGCTTGAGCTGTTCACCATCGGTGTCTCCCTGGCCGTGGCAGCCATCCCAGAAGGCTTGCCCATCATTGTCACCGTCACCCTGGCTCTAGGCGTGCTTCGCATGGCCAAGCGTGGAGTGATTGTTCGCAAGCTACCCAGTGTCGAAACACTAGGATCCGTCAATGTTGTTTGCACCGACAAGACCGGCACCCTGACAACCAACCACATGACAGTCACCAAACTCTGGCACTTTGATGCTCCGACACCGTTTGAGGTCGAGCCATCTTCCCAGCATAGCACGGCTGTTCGACACGTTCTTCGCATCGGCAATATTGCCAACAACGCCAAGCTATCCCGATCCAACTGTGACACACCCGGGCCTGCATCTGCTGCCGTTCTGTGCTCGACTAGGGATCGGAGTGGAGGCGGCAACAAGAGTCGATGGGTCGGGCAGCCGACCGATGTTGCCGTGCTCGATCTGCTCGACGCCTTTGGTGAGGATGATGTGCGGACCCAGATTGGTGCTCGATCGAGCGAGGTTCCCTTCAGCTCGGATCGCAAGTGGATGGGCGTTGTTATTGCCAATGCCCTCAAAGACATCACTGGAGGATACGGCGATGCACCTGAGACAGCGTACATGAAGGGGGCATTGGAACAGGTTATTCAAAGGTGCGACACTTATCTTAACCAGGATGGGAGGCAAGTCATTTTGGACGAGGCTCGCCGACAGGAAGCTTTGGCCGCGGCCAGATCGATGGCGGAAGAAGGACTGAGGGTCATTGGCTTTGCCAGTGGTCCTGTGAGGCAGTCGCCTTTTGGCAACAGCCGAAGTTCAACGCCAAGTGGAGGTCTGAGTGCTCAGCAGCCCAAGCCTCTATCACCCAGGCCGGATGTCGATGTCTTCTCTGGTCTCAACTTTGCTGGCTTGGTTGGAATCAGCGATCCGCCGCGGAAGGCGGTTGATCGATCTATCCGAAGGCTGCTCAGGGGTGGAGTGAGAGTGATCATGATCACTGGAGACGCAGAAGCGACGGCAGTTGCCATTGCTCGAAAGCTGGGTATGCCTGTCCAAGCACCTGGCTCTGATATTACCTCTGTTCTTCGAGGAGACGAGCTGGATCAGATGTCAGAGGCTGAGCTCAGTGAGGCCATTTCCAGGACGACAATCTTTGCACGAACAAGCCCGGAGCACAAATTAAAGATTGTTCGCGCCTTGCAGGCTAGAGCCGATGTTGTTGCCATGACCGGCGACGGAGTCAATGACGCTCCTGCGCTGAAGAAGGCGGACATTGGCATCGCCATGGGCAAGGTCGGTACCGATGTGGCCAAAGAAGCCGCGGACATGATCTTGACTGATGACGACTTCTCAACCATCCTGCGCGCCATCGAGCAAGGCAAGGGCATCTTCTACAACATCCAAAACTTCATCACCTTCCAGCTTAGCACCAGCGTGGCAGCACTCAGCCTTGTCCTCCTTAGCATGGCCTTTGGCCTGAAGAATCCTCTGAACGCGATGCAAATTCTTTGGATCAACATTTTGATGGATGGACCACCAGCACAGTCCCTAGGAGTCGAACCAGTCGACCCACGCGTTATGAACCAGCCACCGCGACCTCGGAACGCAAATGTGCTCACCTCGCGTCTCATTCGAAGAGTCTTAACCCAGGCAGCCGTCATCATCATTGGCACCCTGGCAATCTATATGTTCGAGATGGTTGACTCGGACGACGCCAGCTCTCCGGCCTCGCGCGTCGTGACCAAGCGTGACACGACCATGACGTTTACCACGTTCGTGCTGTTTGACATGTTCAACGCACTGACATGCCGGTCCGAGAGTAAATCGGTGCTGTTTGGCGAGATCAAGGTGTTTGGGAATAAGATGTTCAACTATGCCGTGGCCGGCAGTCTGTTTGGCCAGCTGCTCGTCATATATTTGCCTGCTCTTCAAAGCGTCTTCCAGACCGAAGCACTCAGTCTGCTTGACCTGGTCTACCTGGTTGGCATGTCGAGTGCCGTCTTCTGGGTTGATGAGATCAGGAAGTGGCTACAAAAGAGACAGATCAGCGGCGCTTTGCCACTTGCTGGTTATTCAGCTCATGTATAAATAGCAATAGCACTTGGACTCCAGTCAGTTTTTTGACAAAAATTGATTTCTTTTTGGTGTGGCACACTCTGCAGCCAGCACGATGGCGGGTCAGGACAAAAAGGGGTGGAGCACAGTTGTAGTTTTATATAGGATACAAGTTGTACATTTTTGTTGCGAGCAGCCTTCCTGCTCACTGCGCAACGAGCATATCCTGGATGCGTGACCAATAGGCAGGATCGACAACAGCCTTGATCTCCTCCTTGGTCAGCCACTGGAAGTCCTGGTAGGCCGGGTTGGCGGCTTGCTGGACATTTGCCTGTCCGGCAAAGATGCGAGCCTTCATGAAGAATGTCTTCTCCGTCCTGGCCTGTTTCTCACTCTCGCTCAAGGTCTCGGCCTCGGTCGGGCTCCACGTCCGGCGAATCCAATGACCAACCGGATGAGCACCGACAAACCAGGTGTTCATATTCGGCCCGCACGTCTCGGCGAGCACACGCCTGGCAGCCTCGCGCAGGCCTTCCTTGCCCTGATGCAGCGGCAGCAGCGGGCCACTTGGCAACTCCCAGCCTTTGCCTTTCCACCCCTTGTCACCGCCCTCGGCATGCTGCTGCTTCTGCTGCTGCTGCTGCTGCTGCTTGACAAGCAAGTACAGGGTGCGCGAGAGCCTGCGCTCCAAGCTGCGGGTATCGCCACGCTGATCAGCGGCAGTGACGCGGGTCAGCCCACCAGTCTTGACGTTGCCGCCGCGCGGGGTGAACTCAGCCCCGCGGCCTTCCTCATCGACGAGCAGCTCCAGCACGCGCTGGTCGCTGCCGGACTCGTCGCCCACCAGCACCTCGTCGTGCCAGCTCTCCTTGCCGTACGCGTTGTACACGCCCAGGTCGCGCCCGGCCACCCCGCCGCGCGCCGTGCGCCGCTGCCGCCACTCCTCAAACGTCGGCGTGCCGCGCTTGTAGTACAGGTACTGCGTGAACGGCAGCACCAGCCGCTCGTTCAGCCGCCGCTGGTACAGGTGGTACGCTGCCTCGAATGGGTGCGTGTCCGGCGTCAGGAGCGGCGGCCGCGAGAGCAGGATCCCGGCTTTGACCATGCATGTCGGTGCTGCTGCTACTGGTGCTTCCTGCTGTTGCTGTTGTAGTGGTGGTGGGATTTCTGCTTCTGCTGCTGATGATGATGATGATGCCGCTGCAACGGCATATTCTCGCCGTGACCATGTCGCTCCTGTTGATACTGCTCCTGCTCCTGCTCCTGCTCGTCTGCACGACCGGCAGATACTCTGTGGGCTGGGCGTCGACCGCTGCGGCGAGGAGACTAGAGAGTGCGGCGATTAGAACAGAGACGCAGGGAAGAACTAGGATCCCGGAGGGGGGAAAGGGGGGGTCTTTCAACATACTGGCAGCGCTTAGGATACGCTCCATGCCTCGTGATCGCGGCGCCATGATCTAAGATGGCATCAATTGATGGGCATTCGACGGAACCTCGTGCAAAGCGCACCCCCGATGGAATGAATATATGGAATTTCCCAGAGATGGCACCCTAGTACTAATCTGGATTGGCGTCCTTTTTGCTTGGACACGGAACTGAAACGAGAAAGATATCACGTGATCGAGCTTTCTGTTCCACTTTGTTTGCAGCTCTGTTTTTTCTTTTCTCTCTCTCTCTGTCTCTTCTCATTCACGATGAGAAAACGAAAAGAAAAGAACATGCAATTCAACATGGACAAACGAAAGAAATGACCTGGCATCTATCCTTATCATCAAATTGCTTCTTGTCTACATGGCTTTTTGACCATTAAACGGTGCCTAGAAGGATTGATTGATTTATTCGTCTTCGAGAGTCTTTTTCGCTAGCAGAACCAAGATTGCATAGACACGCAGGTGCTGTTAGATAGATACTCTCGACATTGAAAGTTTTGCCATTGCGCGGCCACAGCAGATCTCTCTCTCTCTCTCTCCAACGCACACACACAAACTCACTCTGCTGGTTCAGCGTCTCCTGCTGCTGCCACTGCCGCCCTCGTTCACCCGGTCACCCAGATTGACCACCTCGCCGATACCAGCTGCTTCCTGCTCATCCTCCAATGCCATGACCTCCTCTCTCGCGTCCCACCATCGGTTCTCTGCCTCGCTGAAAGCTTTCTTGCGCAGTTCCTTCAAAGTCCCCTCGGATGTAGCATCCGGCGTCTGCTTCAGCACCAAGCTTTGCCACTCGTTGGACGTGCGAGCGTAAAACTCCCGTAGGGATTCGAAAGCACGCGGGAATGGCAGTGTAGAGGACGAGGCTGCCTGCGTCTCCTCGGTCTCCATTTCGTCTGCTGTATTGGCTGGGGTGACTGGTGTTGGTGGTGCGGCGGTTGGTGTTGAGGATGTGGCGGAGCGGCCACGTTTTGCCTTGGTGTCTATACCATCATTGTCATCACCATCATCATCATCATTATCGTCGTCATCATTATCATCGTCGGACATCTCCTCGTCCTCATCATCTTCGCTTTCCTCCTGTGTGATATTCCAATTGGCTGGCTCTGCATACACCAGCTCCTTGACTCCGTCCAGCTTGCCCAGGTCAATTGCATACAAGTCAGAGAATGTGATCTCGATGTCCTTTTTCTCCAGTGTACCGCCAAAGATGTACAGTATGTCGTCCTGGACCGTGAGTTGAGCGTTAAAGCGAGGATGTGGCATTTCGAATTTGACGGGATATTCCTTTTTGCTCTCTTGCTGAGTGGTGCTGTCATCTTCCATTGGTATGTCAATTTCATCTGCACCTCCGATGCTCCCTTTCGTCTCGAGCGCCGCCAAATTCCGCAACAGCTCCTCCTCATCCGCTTTTCCTCTATCCCTTGTTCTAACCTGTACTTGCTGCTTCTTCGCACCCGCTTTAGGTCTGCGCAGCGCAAGAGGGAAAAATCGGTTTCGATCAATGTTCCATATAAACATGTCGTTGAAGAACTCGCTTTCAATGCCTTCCTCGCTTTCTTCCACGTCGTGTACGCCGCCGAAGAAAATACCGCGCCCCTTGTGATATGCCATGGTAGACCCCGTACGCGTTGGGTTGGGAGAGTTAGCAGGCCGCTTACGCCGCTCCCAGCGCATGCCAGGAGGGGTACCGGGTGGAGAGCCATCGGCCGGCGGGGTAAGGCGCAAGAACCAGGTATCTTGGTGTATTACAGGCTTCAATACATTGCGTTGAGGGCCGCCTTTACCCGGCTTCGAGGCCGTCGTAGTAGTTTTGACTCGTGAATATCCACCATAGAGCACTGCTCCTGATTCATGCGGCAAGAAGCTGAAGGAAGAGCGGGGGTCGGGTTTCTGGCTGGCTGGCGGAGCCTTCATCTCATGCCAGATGTTCTCCTTGCAGTCGTATACCCAAGTGTCGTTTAGGTACTTGGTCTGTTGGCTTGTGTCCTGAAAGCCGCCGAAGAGAAGGATGAAGTTTTTCCAGTATGTCATCCGGTGGCCGCTGCGAGCTGGTGGAGAGCGGCCCTTTCCCTTTGGCTCGATCTGAGTCCACTCCCGAGTGTCGGGATCAAGCATATAAAAGGAGTTGAAGTGATAGAAGATGCCCTGCTTGGGCGAAGAGAACTCGCCAAAGCCCATGTAGATCTTGCCCGTGTTGCCGCTTCTGCACCATGCGTGTCCGCTACGTGGAGGAGGGGAGTTGGGGGACGTCACCTGGCTGAACTCACCTCTACTGATGTTGTAAACAAACAGGTCATTGAAGAAGTGGCATATCCCATTTGAGTCCATGAACTCACCGCCGAAAATGAAGAGTTCATTTCGGTTCGAGGGCGATGCTAACAGTGTGCATGATGAGCGAGCTGAAGGCGCACTGCAAGGCTTCTCAGTCACCTTGAGGAACTTGGCCTGTTCCTCGGCATATGCTGCCAGCACGGCATCGAGATCGACGTTGGTGTCATCGTCGCTGTCGACGTCTTGTGCCTTGGACTTGAGTTTCTTCTCGCCTTTGGCTGCTTTTTTGGCCTGCTTTTGGACCTTGGCGGCCTTCTGCTCGGCCTTTGATTTTTTGTCTTTGGCCTTGGGCATTGGTGCAGAATAGTCTGATAGCGAGTGCCTTTTTCGCACTCTCACTTTTCACTATTCGCACTGACAAGAGTTGAGATGATCCCGATTGAGATTGCCAAGAGCCTAAGCATATTAAATTATGAGCTAAACCATAATAAGCTAGCTAATACCCCATATTCAGTGGGGTTTGTGTTCGGGTAGAATTACCAATCTGCAGAACTTTCCGTATTTCTAGGCCAATCATCGGCCTCTGTACACGTGTATTATGGAGTGAAGCAGTATACCCAACTGGTCACCTCTCGTCTTCCTCTGTTGACGACAACCCTGAAATCTTCCAAGCTCAAAACCCTGATAGCTCCGATGCGGTCTCAAGTCAGGTTTCGAAGCCTGAACCTGATTCGACAAGCCAGATGCAGTCTTGCCAATAATCCACGTATTGGAAGAGAGTTTGTAAGTCGACGACTGCTATCATCTTCGTCGCAGAAAGCTTCATTTGCTGGCAAAATCGCTCTTCCGCTATCTTGCTTCGCTCTGGGTGCAGCTGCATTTTCGCTATGGCAGGGCCTGGATGGAACTGCCAAAGACGGAAAGCCACAGTATGCTACAAAAGCACAGATGGAGAAGGTAAGATGAACTTAGCCAGAAGGAAATCAAAGCTACTGTCACTTCTGACCCGTGCTATATATCTAGGCAATTCAAGAGATCTCGACGCTGTTGGGGGAAGCCAGTGTTAGCATTGAAGATGAGATTCTCCGTGCCCATGGATACTCAGAATGGGCAAACTACAATAATATAGACAGGCTGCCGGTCGCCGTTCTCTTCCCTTCGAGCACAGAAGAAGTGTCCGAGATGGTCAAAATCTGTCACAAGTACAAGATTCCGATCAGTATGTGAATTGTTCCCAGGTTAGATATACACACCCCTAATTCTTTGTCGCATAGTCCCATTTTCAGGGGGCTCAAGCCTCGAGGGTAATTTTGCAACTCCTTTTGGGGGGATGAGCCTTGACTTTGTCAACATGGGTGGCATTGTGGAGCTGCGTGAGCCTGAGTGAGCGGTGAAAACATTCGACTCTCAGCCCAAGTACTTTTTGACTAATTCACCAATTCTCAGTATGGATGTCACCGTTCAGCCATCGGTATCATGGATGGACCTGAACGAGAAGATCAAAAATACTGGGTTATTTTTCCCTATTGATCCAGGGCCAACAGCCAAAATTGGCGGTATGGTCGGCACCAACTGCAGTGGGACGCACGCTGTGAAATATGGGACCATGCGAGACTGGGTAATCAATCTCACGGTTGTCCTTGCAGACGGCCGTATTATCAAGACTCGTCGTCGCCCTCGGTATGATTGGTTCCACACAACCAGAAGGGATCAGTTGATCTAACCCGCTGGGTCCAGGAAATCGTCGGCAGGGTACAATCTCAACCATTTGTTTGTCGGTTCCGAGGGCACACTGGGGATCGTCACCGAAATTACCTTGAAGCTGGCCCCTATCCCCGAACATACTGGCGTAGGTGTGGTCACTTTTCCTTCCATGCGAGCGGCGGCCAAAGCTGCCACCGAGGTCGTTCATCGGGGCATCCCGGTTGGCGCCGTGGAGATACTCGACGACGTTCAAATGATGGTTATAAACAAGGCTGGTCACACAGACCGCACATGGAAGGAGGCTCCAACTCTCTTCTTCAAATTCACAGGCTCCAAGAGCTCAGTCCAGGAGAGCATCACCGAAGTTGGGAAGGTGGTCAAGGCGAACGGCGGCGGCAACTTCGAGTTTGCTCAGGGTCAGCTGGAGCAGGCCAAGCTTTGGTCGGCTCGCAAGGAAGTCCTCTGGAGCATGCTGGCATTGCGGAAGCCTGGAGACCAGGTGTGGTCGACTGATGTGGCTGTCCCACTATCACGAGTCGCTGACCTAGTCGGTGAGTGTACCCTGAATTCCTCCCTTTCCTCTCAAACTAGGTGTTCTCTCATTCAAATGGAAAAACTGACTTCTTCCGAATGAAATTACCCAGAGGTTTGTAAAAAGGAGTTGGACAGTCTAGGGATCCTCGGGACTATGGTCGGCCATATCGGCGATGGCAATTTCCACGAGGGAATTTTGTATGGAGAGGCAGACAAGGCCAAGGTGGAGCAATGTGTTCACAATATGGTCCATCGTGCACTGGAGATGGAGGGCACCTGTACAGTAAGCTTGACTTCCCCTTATCCCATCCCCATTACGACAATTTGTTTAACTTTGCGTGATATCCAGGGAGAGCATGGAGTTGGCCTTGGAAAGAAAGAGTTCCTCATCGAAGAACTTGGGCCAGGGCCGCTGGAAGTGATGAAGGCCGTAAAGAAAAGCCTGGATCCATTTTGGTTACTGAACCCAGGCAAAATCTTTGACGCATAAGCGATATATACGTGTACTAGATCAGCAAGATCATCAATACAGAATGAGGATGAACGTGGTATCAAATCTCCTCTCGTTCGCCAAGAACGCCAAGATGGCCCAGTCTGGTCTAGCGCCAATTCGATTTCCTGGTCCCTGGCTACGTCATCTTCAATCTCCATCACCTGACCGCGCGACGACGATAGCTTCAAGGCAACTTAGCCGAAAGTCAACGACAACGCGTTTCTCGCGTGCCAAGATGAAGTCCATTTCTGCGACCACCAACACAGTACCACGCAATGCTGCCTCGCAGCATGTTGCTCATACCTCATGACCAAGCATAATCTTCAACGGAGTCTGACCTGGCTGCTCAAGTACCAACACCCCGCATACGATAACCTCGACCACACACAACTCCCCGCTACTTCGAGCTCACCAGTGACTGATGATGGCCCAGTTCGGCCTTCGCAAGAGATGGCGAGATTACAGCTAGCACCGCAGACGGCTCCCCAGCCACGACTACTAGCACACAATAAGCAAGAAAATGGTCTTACCACTCCAGTTGGGCAACAGCGCCAGCAACAGCGGCGGCAAGAACTTAGCCCCGCGTCATGCTCCAGACCGACCAAGGTAGAGACGCCAATCAACCACGCGCCGAACTCTCGACACACCGCCAAGACTTCTGCTTCTGCATATACAGACAGTGTGTTTGACGATGTCCTGGATATTGACAATGTCGAGCGAGTCGATTTGACCACGGGCGAGCCCCACTCGTCATCCTTTGGGGACTTTGGTACTCCTGAGCGTCTGTGGGATGAAGATTCTGCCACCAGGGTATGGCCACTGTCAGATAAGCGAGGAAAGAAAAGGAAGAGCGATGAATATCGCCAAGATCTTCTTTCGCCGCCACCGCGGCAAGGCTCAGCAAAGAGGAAAGCGGATGGCTTCCAGGCCAGGAGTTTTGCTGTTGATATTCCGGATCAATGGAGCGATTTCGAAGAGGACGATAATGAAGCCACCCAAAAGCCTGCTCAGCCTGCTCAACCTGAAATAGGTGGTAACTCCTCGATCCGACAGCCGCCACATGGCTCGCAAAGTTCTAGAGCGAAGGCGACTGCAACTGATCAAGTGTCTTATAAGCACAGAGGAGACCCACCGTCTCAAGAAAGAACACGCGAATTTCGTGACTCAGTACCTGACTCGGATGATGAAGATTTGATGCTGGCTTTGGCCGACCCTCAGACCGAGCTTGCGGCATGCCCATCGCCGATAGCCAAACAAGAGCAAGGGAGTCAACTTCGGCAGCATGCGAAGATTGGTGAACATTCTCGAGATGCTCAAGACATTAGTGCATCTCACGTCAAGAACCTCCGACAGTCAACACCAACAGATATGCATCGCATTCAGCAGCCTCGCTCGCCCAAACATCAAAATCTACCTACACCGCCTGCTGAGTCCGTTGGCTCTACACCTCGCAGGGGGTGTGTGCCCTCAGTGGTAGAGCAGACGCCTAGCAATTTGAAACGGTTGAGCTCGTCTGACCAGGCCATTGTCGCCAAGTACCTGGAGTCCGGCACCGCAGGCATCAAGAGCTTCCTCACGCGATTGGAGGCGTCGAAGCAGCAGACAATCGACGAATACGCCGAAATCAGAATTCGTGGAGACCCTGTCCCAGCCTGGCTCAAGACCAAAAAGGAAACCATTGCTGCTAGGATTGTGGCGGCTAACAAATTGCTTGAGCTGCATGGGCAGTATGCCACCACGCTCAAAGAGAAGGAGAGTTGCAAGAGACGACTGGTGGAGCTGCTCAATAACGATCAAGACCTGGACGGCCCATTCGCCACCCATATTGATGAGCTTGCTGCTCGTTGCCATGCTCAAGAAATTGCTATCTTCTCTCAGCTGCGTGCTGCTGGCCTAGAAGACATGTCTCCTTCATCAAAGACACAATCCACCAATGCTACCTCTTCGGAGCCGATTGATCGCATAGGCGTGCTTGTGGCATCCACGCAGAAGGCGTCAGCATCTCCCCGAAGCCCCCAGAAGACGAAACAACTGAGCCAGCCCCGGGATGAGGACAATGCCGCTGGGCCCATTTTTCAGAGAATGTTGCCGAATCCAACGAGATATGATGACAACCTGTCTGCTGGGCCCTCTCGACGACAAAGTCCGGCCAACTTCCATCAAATTGTCCAATCTCCGCCCAAACATACACATGATCACAACCGGCGAACAGCGAATGTCCCAGCAACGAATTCTGTAAATGCTGCCACCGCTGAAGAAAACTACGACGATTTTTTGGATGACGATGAGGATATTCTTGAAGCAGCAAATGCCTTTGAACAAGGACATGGCCTCAAGCCTCGGAGCCAGCGTAACCTGGGCTCGCCCCGAGCTGCGTTGAGCGACATGAGCGACAACATACGCAGACCATCTGCTAGTCAGGTGTCTTCCAAGTCAAAACCCAGTGCTGCTCTCATGAGCAATCCCCTGGCAAAAGAAGCTTTGTCGGCATTGAGAAAACGATTTCATTTGGAGGGTTTTCGGCAAAATCAGCTCGAAGCTATCATTGAAACAATGAGTGGCAGAGATGCTTTTGTCTTGATGCCCACAGGCGGTGGAAAATCTCTGTGCTACCAACTGCCAGCCATTCTTGATTGTGGAATGACGAAAGGCGTGACAATTGTGGTGTCTCCTTTGCTCAGTCTCATGCAAGATCAGGTTGACCACCTGCAGAAGCTGAAGATCCAGGCTATGCTCATCAACAGCGAGGTCACTGCCGAGCACAAGGAATTGGTCTTTGAGGCTCTCCGCGGCCCCAACCCACAACGCCTCATCCAATTGCTCTATATTACACCCGAGATGTTGACCAAGAGCGGCAAACTTAACAATGCCTTGGATGATCTCTTTTCTCGACATAAGTTAGCACGTATAGTCATCGATGAAGCCCATTGTGTTAGCCAGTGGGGCCACGACTTTCGCCCGGACTACAAGGACATTGGCAATGTGAGGAGGAGATTCAATGGCGTCCCAGCCATGGCATTGACCGCAACAGCGACGGAAAATGTCAAGGTTGATGTGATGCACAACCTGGGCATGACCGGCTGTAAAGTCTTCACCCAGAGCTTCAACCGCCCTAATTTGACCTACGAGGTCCGACCGAAAGTCAAAGGATATTTGGACAGCATTGCTGAAACCATAAACGACACCTATCCCGGCCAGTCAGGCATTGTCTACTGCCTGTCTAGGAAGGACTGTGAGCGGCTTGCTAAAAAGCTTTCTCAAGATTACGGCATCAGTGCCACCCATTACCATGCCTTGCTAAGCCCACAAGAGAAGGCCAGTGTTCAGAAGCGCTGGCAGTGTGGGGATTACCAGGTCATCGTTGCGACAATCGCGTTTGGCATGGGCATCGACAAGCCCGATGTCAGGTTTGTGATCCACAACACCATTCCCAAGAGTCTTGAGGGCTACTATCAAGAAACTGGCCGTGCTGGTCGAGATGGGCAGCAGTCTGGCTGCTATCTTTACTACAGCTTCAATGACACCAATGCCCTCAAGCGAATGATCAACGAGGGCGAGGGCAATGCCGAGCAGAAGGAGCGCCAGAGGCAGATGCTCCGAAACGTTGTGCAGTTTTGCGAGAACCGTAGCGACTGCCGACGATCGCAGGTCCTGGCCTACTTCAACGAGCGCTTCTCTCCCGACCAGTGTGAGGGTGGCTGCGACAACTGTAACTCCAACAGCATCTTCCAGCTTGAAGACTTTACAGAGCATGCCAGGAATGCCGTGGACCTTGTGCGCCAGATTGAGAATGATGGTGTCACCCTTTTGCATTGCGTTGATGTCTATCGTGGAGCCAAAGGTGTGACCAAAATCAGGGCCATGTGCCATGATCAAATGCGTGAATACGGCATGGGCAGGGACCTTGAACGAGGCGATTGCGAAAGACTCTTCCAGCGGCTCGTTAGCGATGATGTCCTAGAAGAGCATCAGAAGACAAATCGTGCGGGCTGGACGATCGGCTACGTGCGCCTCGGGGCAAAGGTCAACATGGTCGAGCGTGGTATATTCAAGCTGCATATCCAAGTCCGTGTTTCGCCCAACGGCAAGCTGAAGCCAAAGCCATCCAAACCGGCGCGGAAGAAGGCACCAACACGCAACACTGGGACCGGCGTGAGAGCGTCGGTGGATGATCATCCTGTCTCAACCAATGTCTCATCACCTTTACAGCCTCGCTCTCGCCTGGGCCGAGCCCCGATGGTAGTAGAGAGCGATGATGATTACGAAGAGGAGGCTGGGGATGAGGAGGAGCAGGAAGTGCATCACCTTGACTACTTTGCGCCCGTCCGAACTGCGAGCCAGCCCAACAGGGCACCAAAGCGGCGATCCGGTCCACCTATTGCTCTCGATGACAGACTAGAAACACTAGATCCGAGCCACCGGCACGTGCTTGACTCGTTTGTTGAACAAGGTCGTGCTCTTGTGATGAAAACTATGCACGATAAGGATCTTCGAATGCGGCCGGTGGCAGACGCTGTCTTGCGAGAGATAGGCATCGAGTTTCCAGAGACAAAGGAAGCAATGCTCAAGATCCATGGCATGACCGAGGACAAGTATAAGCTCATCGGCCCGCAGCTTCTCCGGCTTGCCAGATGTGCACGCAGCGACTACGAAGCGATCCTCCAGGCCCAGGCCGACCAGCCAACGGAAGCAAACACTGGCCGTGTTGTGGAAATTAGTGACGACGATGATGATTACGGTGCTGATGAGCTTGATTTCCCTGAAAGTTTTGAGGAAGATGTTGCTGCTGGGTCAGAAAGCAGCAGGTATTTCAGTGCTAACGGTGATGGCGATACTGACGGCCTACAAGATCACCGTAAGCGGTTCAAGCCCCCTGACCAGTCCTACCCACTGACACTGACAGCAACAGAATCCCGAAACAGGCCGCCGTCAGGCAAGCCCAAAGCCGCCAAAGCCTCATTCAAGAAGACTGCTTCAAGGTCTTCATCAGCATCCTTCTCTTCCAGACGTGGGCGAGGAGGGACAAAAGGGGGCGGCGCTTCGGGACATACTGGTCAAAAGGCCAAGTTTGCGACCGGCGGGGTGCGGAAGAAGAGCTCAGCAGGGCCGTCAAAGCCGAGTGGCGGGCGTGCCAGTATCATTCGATCATATAGCATGCAGAAGTCGGGTGGTGGCCGTGGTGGGGGAGCAGGAGGAGGCGGCGGTGGGGGTATTGGAATGATGCCAACCTGACCTCGAAATTGGGGTGGGAGAGAAGTATATCTTCTGGCTTAGCGACAGATACTTATGACCCCTTTCACACAGCTCTTCTGCTCCTGAGATTGAGCATATTCAACAAACAGTCTTTCTGGTTCTATTTGGCGTCTTGGTCGCTCCTTCCTGTGTCGTTGTGGTTAACTTGTGGCTTAGACCCGCTCCTTCCTCATCAACTGGCTGTCCGCCCGTCCAACGATGGCACCACCGCTTCCTCCCCCTCACCACTCTGGCAAAACGCCTGTCATGCTGCTGCCAACAGTACCATGCCTTTGTCAGATATATCCAATCATGGCCGGCCGAGCGACAGCATCTCCAGGACGAAGCCTCCCAGCGAGGCGGCGTCTGAGAAGAGCTCCTCCCTCCCTCCCTCTGCCGTGCTGAACATGCTGAGAACGACGACCGAGTTAGGAGACATTGGCGAGTTTGCCACACGTCCGTCTCGAATACCACGCTCGGTCTCGCGAGTCCATTCCACAACGTATCCTCGATCAGGCTCCTTTGCCGCCTCGGTGGCATCTGCCAACCACCAGAAATGGCCCGGTCGCCAGCATGGGTCCCGAACCGCAGCTTCGCCTCAGCAGCCCTTTGCCAGGCATCTCAGCCGTTCACGCTCACGGTCTAACTGGCTTCCACCCAACGCTGGTAGGTCAACAACAAGATATACTCATAGTCCACACATTTCCATGATGTCAACTGTACCAGGCGCTGGTCATGGTCCTGCCAGTCTTTGTACCCATCGATCCATGGTCACTCTGAGGAGCCGACATTCACAATCTCCAATGATCCATACGAGTCAGATTCAGAAAGCTTCATTCAGAGCCTCAAGTCCTGCGTACAGTGATGTGAGAGCGTATGCAGCAACTCCCAGACCAGGTTTCGTACGAGCACCCAGTGCCAGCACAGTGGCTTCCTCTCCCGCGGCCCTTGTCCCCTCAGGGCTGCTTTGGCGCCGCCCAGATTTCAGCGCTTCATATGGCTCCCTGAAAAGAATTCCTAGCCCCGGCCCCTTCATGGTAAAGGGTCATAGTGGTGTTCCTTTTAGAGCCATCACACCAATGTCCGCATCGTTTTATGGAGCCAGGAGCATCAGATCGGGAGGAGGTATTTCGATGACTGACATTCCCAAATCAGCCACTGGTTCAACTATGCCTGCTTACTATGATTATTCGGAGTCTTTTATTGAGGAAGACTCGCTCTCCCCGGACTGTGGCCATGCTGTCGATTTCCAGTGTTCAAGGATGGACGGGATGACATGCGAGGCTAGGCCATCTCCTCCGGAACGCGAGGCCCAGACACCCTTTGGAACATGCGAAGGCTCGGTATTTCGCCCATTAGAGCTACCAACTACACATAATCGTCGACCAAGCGAACAGTCGACGCATTCGACACAGTCAAACCACAACTTCAACGGAGTCATACCCAAGCGAGTGTCGAGTTTGGTCGGTCCGAAACTATTCAAGAGCAATTCTGTACAGGTATGCCAACATTGCCTCGGCTTACTCATATATTCTGACCTGTATTCAGCCCAGCAGAAGATGCTCCCAAAACCAACAAAGCAATCGAGTGGCAGGTGAGACAAGGAGGAGTTCGATCACATCCCGACAAGGAAACACGCCAACCTCAACGAGTATCTTCTTTTCCAACGCCACAAGAAGTCCTCGAGACCTGGCCACGCTCGCTGCTCGTGTCCATTCGCCCTCGAAAGAGGGAAGGACTTGTCCAGCTGGCTTGCTGTCCGACCCTGGTTCCTCTCCTGCAAGCTCGTTGTGTCCAGCAAACTTTCAAGGCAGCAACACCCCAAACTGGGAACTACCAGAGCTTCCATCTATGTCATTCACGCCCCCGTCGCCTGCGAAACATAGCCCGAGCCACTCAGGCAGACCCAGACCATCAGAAGCAACGCCATGCAAAAGATCAGTTGAGATTGTGTCACCGACGCCGTCAAGACCAGTGTCTTCGCAAAGCCGGGGGCGATTCAGCAACATCTTGGAGCTCGCAGACATGCATGTCAGCGGCCTCAGGCGGTCGACTAGCCATTTGAAGAAGCAGAAAGCAGCAATGTTGAGCCAAGTTGATGAGGTCACTCCTCACCGACAACGTGGAGCGATGTCAGCGCCGAGAGTCTATAATGAGGAGGATGTCGATCCAGGCCAACGAATCAGTCAAGCGACCAGTCAGGATCACTCAATCATTGAGTCGCTTCTGGACAGACACATTGCATGTCTAGGCCTTGGACCAAACACTGAGGGTAGCACAGCCGACAGTCCACAGAATGTTGACCTAGATGACGAACAAAGCAGTACTGAGGAAACGATACAACTGACAGAATTTCTGGCCAAAGCGCCCAATTGGCCCAAAGATCGCCGCTGGACTTATCAGTTGCAACAGCCTTCCAGCCTGACTACCATAGAGAGACAAATGCTTCGGCCTCGAAGCCTGTTTGTCAGAAGGGATGCAGGTGTTCAGACAAGCTTAAGCCCAGATGACATGGAAGCTTGCTCTTCTGACTCAATTGAGCAAAAGTCACGGCATTCCTATGGCTGGCAGACCCTTCCCTCAAGCAGCGTGCTCACTTCTCCACCCCCAACAATTCTCTCGTCTCTGTCCTCTGGTGAGGTTGGAGACATTGATTCCGATGGGCACCAAGCAAAGATGAAGGTCAGACGCAGATCCAATGTGAGCAAGTCTCTCTCAGTGCCCAGTCGACTCTCAGAGCTTTCTTCTTCTTCAAACACGTCAAGAGAATGCGGCGAGTCCTGCCTGCGACAACGTTCTAGAAGTGAGCTCGTTTCCCGGGAGGAATCGCGTAGAAGACGGCGGATAAGGATGATGCTCAAAGTCAAGATGAAATCCAGAACACTGGACGCTATGCGGCAAACAGACATGCCTCAAGCAGACATGCCTCAACATCCCATACAAGATGCGTCATTGGAAACCGAGGGCAAGCCAGGTCTTGTCCAGGACAGCACATTCAAGACACCTGCTGTCGGGTACGCTGAGCTGAGTGCGGAAGCTGCAACACCGTCTGCTTCCGGGCTTGAAGGCACACTGTCGAAGCCGTGGCCGGTGCCAGGCCAATGGTCGAGCATTGTTGTTGCTATGACTGACCCTGTGAAGAAAGGCAGTATTGATATAAGTCGACAGGCGTCAAAATACTCCAAACGGTCTCAGAGAAGCAACGCGAGCATTGTTCAGCCGATCAACAGCAGCAGGATCACTCTTCCCGGAAAACAACCCCGTAGCCTGCCCAAGATTGTACCCCCAGACTTTGGTCCGCCGTTGACCACTTCAGATTTAAATCTCAGCATCCCATATGCGGATGTGCCTTCGACAATTCGTCCGACTCTTAGAGAGA
This sequence comes from Chaetothyriales sp. CBS 135597, assembly GCA_003709825.1. Taxonomy (NCBI): domain Eukaryota; kingdom Fungi; phylum Ascomycota; class Eurotiomycetes; order Chaetothyriales; species Chaetothyriales sp. CBS 135597. The sequence goes on along the minus strand of QQXN01000004.1, from coordinate 770,495 downwards.
GCAAGAGCTGCTTTTCGGATGATAGCTCGGTCAATATCTCACGGAGGAACCTGCGTCAAAAGTTCACACTGCACAACCTTCGCCAGGCTCTTCCCGGCTCGGGGACAAGCGTAGCGACGAACGAGATGTTGGCTCCAGAGACCAACGCAGTCGTGCTCAGCCATTCGTGCCAGATGAAGGGCCGCGGGTCATTGGACGGGAATGCATGGACAAGGGTAGAAGACAACATAGTACCGATGTCCGACTTTGCATACAAGAAGAGAAAGGTTGTTGAGAAGATCAAGGGTTGGTGGCAGAAACAGTGTGTGTCTAAGAAGCTGAGGCCGATGAGACGAAGGGATGAAAGGAGAGTGCCGGGCATAGTGGGTGTGTGCTAGGACAGAGGTGGGGAGAAGACCAAGTATATATCAATGTATTGGTAGGGGTATGTTTGGGATTGGAGTGAGCTGATGGCTGAGTCTTCCAATCTGCCAGAAGAAAGATCATCAGGTGTCTATGCAGTGCCTCTTGGAAGTAAGGGGCGCGGTTATTCAGTCGATGCAACGCGCCTCTCGGACTCAAGCTCCTGCCTGCGGGCCTCCTCTCGGACAGCCTCACTCCAATTGTATATCTTGCCCGGTGGCATGCCAAACCAGCTCTGCCTAGAGTCATCCAGCACAATCTTGCGGGCCATGAAGTCCCGGCCAATTGCATCATTAAACAACTCAGGATCAAACGGGGGCCAAGTATCGACGTGCTCCTCCTCCTCCTGCTGCCGCATTCCCGCCAACATCACATTCCCCTCGGCCGCATACGCGACGGGATCATCGGCCAACCTGGCAGCAAGCTCCAGCGTCTTGCTCATCGGCATCAAGGGCGTCCAATACTCCGCCATGGTCGTGAGCATAAAACCAATCAAATGCTTCAGGATCGGCGGTTCCGGCCGCTCTGGCGACGCATTGCGATGCTCCGGCGAGAAATACAGCGCCACCAGCAGGTCGGATGCGTCCTTGGCCGCTTTGAAGATTTCGTCGTTGCTGGGTTTTTGGTAATTCTCGTATTGGTTGTTGTTGTTGGCGGTGGTGGTGGGAGTGGCGGCGGCACTGGCGGCGGCGGCGGAGGAGAGGCGGCAGGCGCGTTTGTGGAATTTGAAGTCGGATTTTTGGCAGTCTATTTTCGTTATATTATAATTATTATTCTTGTTGTTATTTTTTTGATTGTGTGTGTGTGTGTGTGTGTGTGTGTGTAAGAGAGAGGGCGGGGGCGGAAAGGGGGTGAGATGACTAAATGTCATACCTCGCGAGCAGTACTGGACTGTCTTGCACTTGCCGCATGTCTTCAGGGCATGCTTGAGTTCTGCTGCGGTTTTGCCACAGAATTGGCATTCAGCGGGTGTAGTGGTTGTTGTTGTTGTTGTTGTTGTTGTCGTCGTCGTCGTCGTCGTCGTCGTCGGTGGTGTAGGTGTGGTGGTTTCAGCAGAGGCAGACATTGTGTAGACAATTTATACTTTCTTTGTGTATAAGATCAGACTTTTTTTTTTTTAAATATTCTGTCCCCAGGATTGTATATTTCTTATAATACAAAAGTGTAGTGTGTATATGAGTTTCTATGATTGTGTCGTCGAACATCACCCACCACCCACCCACCATACGCGGCGCGCCTCCCTCACCGCCACACACACACACACGCGTGCGCGCTCTCGCGCGAAATGGGTGACATCATCATCGACATTTTTGTTGTCATCACGTGGAATAAGCTCCACTTCCCTTCCGACCCCCTCCTTCCCCCTTTTTTTCTCCTTCCCCACTGAACCTGGCCTGGGTTAAAACAAATACAGCCAATCATACTTCTTGATGTTTTGCAGCAGTATCCAATCAGAGGCTGCTATTCAGGGTGGGATTTACCACCACACGGACTATTGTGGCGCTCGCTAATTGAATCATCAACAACAACATTCAATCATGGACGATTCTAGAATGGCTTTTTTTACTCGGATAGAAGGACAGGGAAACCGAGAGAATGGTTGAATATGAAAAAAAAAATCTTTGAATTACTATCATAGAGATTCATGCCATCATTTACACACACACACCCGCCAGCCGTCGTTCTTCTCCTTAACTATAACAGAATCCAAACGAAAAAAAACAACAAAACAAAACAAAACAAAAAAGGCGCTTCTTCTGGTTTATTATTACTCTGAAAACAAAGAAAAAAACAAAAAAAAAAAACTGGTTATTACTCCCAGTCTTCCTCGTCGCTCTCGTCTACCCGCTTCTGCTTGGGACTCGAGGCAGCCCGGCTGGGAGCACCAGAGACAATGTCGTAGCTGGCTTCGCTGTCGGCCACGGATTTTTCATCGTGTGATCTTCGGCCTTCGAAAGGTTTGAGTAGTCCGTTCTTGGGGTTGTTGAGCGTGGCCGTGGAATCAGTCACGGTATTCGTTCGCCCTGGCCTTCCGGTAGTGGGAGGAGCAGTCGATGATTTTGCTGTTGTTGCTGTTGCTGTTGCTGATGTTGTTGTTGTTGTTGTTGTTGTTGTCGTCGTCGTAGTAGCTGTATTCAATGTTGTTGTTGTAGCAGCAGCAGTGGCCTGTTTATCATCATCATCATCATCGGCATCAGAGTCCTCATCCCATCCGACTTGTTCGGTGTCATCGGCTGATGCTGTGGCGGGTTAGCAAACTGGTGGGAAGAAAATACTAAGGGCAGACACATACCTTTCAACAACGCCTTTCTCTTCTCCTCACGCTCCTCGACCACCATCCTCAGGTAGTAATACCGGGTCCAGAAGTCGCGGTACTCGACCTCCTGCTCCTTCATGACCTGCTCCATGGTCCGCCTGAGCTCGGGGTATTTCTCAAGATCCTTGGCAATCGTCTCGGTCTGCTTCTCGACGTCAAAGTCCTGCTTCCACTTGATCCAGACCTCGTTGCTGTCGTCGTCTGGGTCCCGGATGAACTGGCCGGGCGTGGTGTGGATGACGTACAGCTGCCCGTCGAGGCGGCTGGCGTGCACAATGCGCCGCCCAGACTGGTCCATGGACTCGAAGATGAGTTGGCCAACGCCGCCGCCGCCGCTGCCGCCGCTGCCGCCACCACCGGCCCGATGGCTATCATGGGCACCGGCGGCACCAGTGCCGTCGCCGTCGCTGTCGCCGCCAGCATCAGGCGCCGTGATGACGACGGCGTCCTTGAGGAAGCTGCGGATGTTGTCGCCGAAGCGCAGCAGCGCCACGTCAGCAGCGTCTTCGGCCGCTTGCACCTCCTTGAGCCGCTTGGCTGCCTCGGCCCTGAACTTGTCCAGGAAGGTCTCGGTCTCTTGGAGCGTGCGGTCGGCGTCGTCTCCTTCTCCTGTGCCTGCCTGGTCGTGCGCCTTTGTGGTGCTAGGCAGCGATGTCCCCCCACTGGCACCAGCACCAGCACCAGCACCAGCGCTAGCACTCAACCCCCTCGTGCGGGTCTTGACGCCCTCGACCAGTGTTTCCTTAAGCCCGCTCAGGCCCTTGAGTGCGTCCACTCGCAGGTCCTCGGCCTCGCGCACCGCTTCGGCGTAGTAGCTCTGGCCCTGCTTGGCCGTCGTCGACCACCAGCCGCCCAGCCGGGCACCCCATGGCGAGTTGGAGAATGCCTTGAACGTCTCTTGGAATTCGGTCTGCAGGTTCTGCCGCGGCGGCTCTGGTCTGGGTGTTGTTGCTTGAGCATCTGCACCAGCTGCGGCGGCGGCGGCGGCGGCGGCGGCAGCTTCACCAACCGGCTCTGTACTACTGCCATCTGTTGCCTGCTGGGGCTTCGGCGTGGACGAGCGGGACGGCGATGCTTGGTATGTTGACTGAGTAATGGCGTCGTAGGTGTCCATGGCGGTGGCTGTTAAAGGTGCGACGTTGCACTCCACAAATGCAAAGAACGAGACTGTGAACACTGTTGAGCAGCCGGCAATCGCTCGCTTGTAGCACGACGATCCTCCATCCCATGCTCCTCCTCAGCAACCCCCCCTGCGTGTCACGTGATCGGTGAGGCACGTCACGTACCGACCATGTGACGAATTTGGTATAGCAAGGGTGAAATGACATACAGAGTTGTAATGACAAGAATATCTTTCTTTTCCACGACGACAAGGGCCGCCGCCGCCGCCGCCTATACTCGTAGATCAAGATGCTATCACAGTACCCAGCCTCTCTTTCCCCCCTGCATCTTGAAATCATGTCTATGCATCAATGCGTCGTCGTCATCCCCGTCGTTCTCTATTCCTCATCCAAGATCAGCTTCGTAATTTTGCCTACTGCAATTGTCTGGCCCTGGTCGCGCAACGTGAACCGTCCCAGCTGGGGATAGTCCTCGAAGCGTTCCACACACACCTTGCCACCGCCGCTCGTGACCTTCAGTCTTGCAATAATGTTCTGGCCCTTGGCCGCGAATGGAGGCGGCTTCTTGCTCTTTCGGCCGGTCTTGGGCTCCAGCTTGTGCAGCAGGGCGTCGAATGTGACTTCTTCGGTGGCGGCGTGCACGTGAAGGACACAGTTGAAGCCTGCGGACAGGATCGACTTGAGGTCCACGATGCTGATCTGTGCCTCGAATTGAGACACGCAGTGCACCAACCGCTTGGGCGAGCAGAGAACAAAACCAGGCATAATGTCTTCTTCCTCAATGCCCCTGAGCCGCATGCGCACCTGGTCACCACACGTAGCATGCGGGATTTCGTCTTCAGTTTCGCCATACAGCGCTGAAATGCCCACTTCCTCCTTGTTCGGCATCATGATGTAGTTGGACGTCTTCTGAAGCACACCGGCTTCGATTCTGCCCTCGATCATTGTGCCCATGTCCTTGTACTTGGCTCCGACAGGCATCATGAAGGGTGCGTTGAGATTGCGCTGGATCTTGGCCATGCCATCAAGGAATTGCAGCATTGACGGGCCCTTATACCAGTCGGCAACGCCCTTTGGAAGCGAGTCCTTGACGTTCAACCCTGTCTGAGCCGACACGGGAAGGAAGGTCGAATCAAGGCCGATCCTCTTCTTCAAGAAAGGCTTCAGCTTGTTGACGATCTCATCGTACCGTTCCTTCGACCACTCCACCGTGATGTCGTCCATTTTGTTGACCACCACCAGCAACTCCTTGGCGCCCGTTGTCTTGATCAGCATCGCATGCTCCTGCGTCTGCCCGCCCTTTTCGAACCCGGTTTCGAATTCACCTTTTCGTGCAGAGATGACCAGGATGGCCACATCGGCCTGAGACGCACCGCTCAGCATGCTTGGAACATAGGTCTTGTGGCCAGGCGCATCCAGGATGGTGTATCGCCGTTTCTCCGTCTCGAAGAAGCCGCGACCGACTTCGACAGTCTTGCCTTTCAGTCTCTCCTCTTTGTTGAGATCCAACACCCAGGAGATATACCACGTTTCTCTGCCCGCATTCTTCGCATCCGACTTGTATTTTTCCAGCGTTCGCTCATCCACCATGCCAGTCTGGATCAGGGTCTGCCCGCCCAGGGTCGATTTTCCAGCATCAACGTGGCCAATGAAGATGATATTGACGTGTTCTTTGCCGTACATTTCCTCCAGCACGGATTGGTCCACATCTGCTGTCTGGTCTTGTGCCACAGCGGCAGCCGTTTGTCCTTTCTTCGCATCTCCTGGAGCCGGCGACGACTTGCCTGATGCCGTAGGGGACGCAGTCTTGCCTGTGACCTTGGCTCCACTCTTCTCCACTGCCTTGGCTGCTGTCACTTTGGCTCCATCTTCTGCAGCTTTCTTCGCCGGAGTCTCTGCCTTGGCCTGTGGTTTGGCCTCTGCCTTTGCCTCCGTCTTTGCCTCGACCTTCTTGGCAGTAGTTGCAGCAGCAGCAGCAGCAGTAGGCACACCTATAGAAAGAACTTTTGCTTTTGGGGCGGCTGTAGCTGCAGCCGCAGCAGGAGCCGCAGCGGCCACGACCGGCTTCGTTTCGGTGCGCGCAGCAGCAGCGGGGGAAGAGGGGTCAGCATTTCGTTTGGCAATGCTGATCGGCGCTCCTTGGCGCGGCAGGAATTGGCCAGGCTGCTGGTTGAAGGCAGCAAACTGAGCGCTTTGCTGGCCATATGCCTGTTGTGGCTGCTGCTGTTGATTAGTATATTGAGGGTACTGGTTGAATTGTTGCTGCTGCTGCTGTTGCTGCCCATACTGCGGGTATTGTTGGTACTGCGCGTATGGCTGTTGCTGGCCATAACCGTATTGCTGTTGAGAATAATTCTGCTGGAACTGTTGACCAGGCTGAAATGAGGCTGCCCCAGGCTGGAATGTGTTTGCTCCGGGTTGGAATGTGTTTGCTCCAGGTCGGAAACTGTTGGCATTGATGCGCAGGTTCTGTGCCTGCGAGGAGAGCTCCTGCTCATCCTGCGCCGCAGCGTCTTCCCACGAGTCAAAGTTGCCTGACATTGCGGGCGGATCGCAATCGTTGCTTGTGGGGTTCAATGTGAACAGAGGGGCAGAGGACGTTGAGTCACGAGCAAAAATAAATGTTCGGTCAAAGTCACGAGAGCCCAACCAACCGGCTTTTGCCGACCCACCAATGACGTAGCCAACACCAGGCTGTATATTGTTCCACCACACAACCACACCGCCAAGACAATTACAGATGGGTTCTATCTTCATGTTTGACCTTACACTTGAGGTTTCTTTCCTTCTACTGATTCTTTGATCAAATGCCTACTTGGCAGAGAGTACTTCCATCCTGCCCCAGAATTCTTCTTCTACCCAAAGACCCTACCTCTCTTTGCTCTTTTCACAACTAGGTGCAGCTCCTGGTTTCATGCTGTATAGGCAGCTGGCCAGCCATATGAACCTAATCTCTCACCCCCCCTAAAGCAGGTGTATACACATGTCCGTTTACCTGGAACTAACTGACTAGAGAGCACAAAGCCAAGCAAAGAATGTTTGTTCCAGGATACTGCAAAGCTGCCAAGAGCTTTCCAGGGCATCAAACTCAACGTCAATTTCCCCCGTGGTATAATAATAATATTGCTTGCTATTGAAGAGCTCCAAGCATGGTCAAAGTTGCAAAGTACAAGACTCAGACCTAATGTACTAACAAAAGGGAAGGAGAGATGTAAGCTTAATAGCTGCCTCATCTGCTTGCAGAGCACAACTGAAAAGCATCACTACTGTCTTCAAAATTGGACTGCTACACAAATTAATAATGCAGTTGAGGTACTTTTGGAACTGTTGCCCTCCTTTGAACCCCCAATGCTTTGGGATGTCTGTCCTGCTTCAGTTTTCCCACCAGCACCGAGAAGACGGACTTGACCTATCAGATGGTACACGTGGCACACCTTGGGACAGACTACTTTTGGGCAGGCCGAGGCTCACCTCATACGATCTCTCCGCGAAAAGGAATAGGGGGGATCTCGATAGACAGGAGTGGGGTTCATTGCTGACAGAGCCTTCAACAAGTCTTATAATATACACATGTTTTGTGTGTACACATGCACTTACTCAGGCTGATTTTGATGATAAATAAATCTGGCTCTCCTGCTTTTAAATCCTTCTGATACAGGCAGGCTCCTGTGAGTTGATTAGTATCTTTGAGTTGCCAGGACCAACTAACTCTCTGATTGTTCCTGTTCCTGTTCCTATTCCTGTTCCTGTTCCTGTATTCCATGATTACAATGTCCAATGTTGGGGTTGATTACCATGTAATTGTCCACTAGCTCGCTGACTATGCACCAGGACCAGCACTAACTGAAACAAGGTAGGACCTGCTGAAGAAATGGCTCTAGTTAGTGGGGTGCTGTTAATCCTTACTTGTTCTGTAGATCATCCTCCTGGAGCAGTATTAGCAACTAGAAAAGTATACAGTTCGAGAGCCATTAGCCTGCATATGAGATATATCACATAAAAAAAGACGACAAAAGGGGGAAGTACCGTAATAAGTGCTTTGCACCAGAAGAACTGTTCTTTGGTCTTGGTCAGTAAACTCGACTCGACTTCAAATAAGAGAATCGGTGTATGACAAGGGGGCCGCGTAGTCTCGGCAGCTCATTGGCTGTTTACTTGACTGCTCCGAGTCTGGCGCAATTCGGTGTGGAGGCTGACACAGGCAGAACACGAGACTACTGGGCACAACACTCTGTCATTGGGTTTCAAATCAGTAAACTCAATCTCTGTCATACCTCGGTTGTGGAGTTGTGGAGTTGTGGGGACGCTGGGCTGCAGGTGCAGGCTAAACGACGATTCTTGCATGAATCAGGAAGTCAAAGTTGGAGAGGAATACTCTGTCCAAATTAGACCGTGAGCAAGTCTTGTCTCATTGCTCAAGGGAGCTCTGTGCCAAGGGTCCTGGTGCCTGCACAAGCTTGAACTTTCCCCCGGAGACATAACTGGAACGGCTTCGATTGGCTGAGAAATGTCCTTCTCCGCAGGTCCGGGAAACGATCTCTGAGGTATCCAAGCTCGGATTAGTAGTGGAACGTACCCGGCTTCGATGGGTAGGTTGATCACTTGAACGCGGGGTTGACTGGGTGGAACATATCCGGCGAGGATATCAAGCACATAAGCACATGGAAATGCTGATATCCCAATCTCAACGAGGTCGAGTCCTTGAGCGAGTCTTAGTTTTTCGATATCCAGAAGACGACAGCATATAACAAAATGAGCACCAAGCCGGCAATTGTCATAGTGCCTGGGGCATGGCACGGCCCAGAAGGCTTCAAACAAGTGGTAGATTCGCTTGAAGCGACCGGTTACGAGGTCAAGGCCCTCCACCTTCCCTCTGTTGGCGCTGCAGTGCCACTCAAGGACTTTCGTCCGGATGTGGATGCAGTCCAAGCTGCTATCAGGGAATTTGCCGACCAGGGGAAAGACGTCCTCGTGCTGGGCCATTCATATGGAGGCGTTGTGATCAGCGAAGCAGTCAACGGCCATGACAAGGCTTCTCGCGAGAAGCAAGGGCTCAAGGGTGGGGTGTCTCACCTGTACTTCCTCTGTGCATTTGTTCTGCCAGAAGATCACTCCCTCGGCGATGCCCTTAACAATGAGCCATTGCCCTGGTTCGACGTCTCGGAGGATCAGCTCCTGGTAACACCAACAAAGCCCACTGAAGTCTTTTACAACGACGTGGACGATCCGTCTGCAATCATCAAGACATTGAAGCCACATAGCTTCCAAACCTTCTTCTCCAAGGTTACTTATGCAGGCTGGAAGTACGTCCCGAATACGTTTCTTCTGTGCGCAAAGGATGCGGCCATTCCTCTTGCAGTGCAGCAGGCCATGGTTGATCGTGCTCGGAGCCTGGGCGCCGACTTCACGACACATGATATTGATGCAAGCCACAGTCCATTTTTGAGCAAGCCCGATGAGGTGGTATTGTCGATTAGGAGGGCAGCAGGGGAGAAAGTTTAGGGGAGAAGTGACGAGAAGGAGAAATGACAAGAAGTGACGAGAAGAAATGACGAGAAGGACCTTGGCACGTGATTTGTAATACAGTACGTGTTTTGCTGTATTTGTGCACATTCCAATACAGCCTGATACAATGCAGCCCAATAATACAAGAGAATATAGGCAGATCGTATGACATTTGAGCTATCTTCTTTTGCTCAGGGGAGATTTTCCAATCCCTGGCTTTTGTCCTACTGATCACAGTGACAGCTCAGTAGAGAACTGCACTCTTCTCGCCCTACATTCAAGTGCTTAAGCGATGCTTGAAAAGAGGTCCCGGTGGTCACGCTTGATCGCATCGGCACCTTTCTCAGCCACCATGTAGACCGAGTTCTGAATTCGACAGTCTGGGATGACAGGGATGACGGAAGCGTCGATCACACGGAGGTTCTTGATTCCGTGAACCTTGAGGTTGGGATCGACGACGCCCTGCTGGATGTTCTTGGACAGGCGGGCCGTACCACAAGGGTGGAAGGAGGTCTGAGAGCGATCCAACACAGTTCTCTTCATCGCTTCATCATCATCCAATGGCATATCCCAGGGGTATTCATCCTCAACAATATCCTTGAACCCTTCGCCATGCTTGAGGACATCGTACGCAAATCTGATGCCTTCGCGAATGGCGATGATGTCCAGGTCATTGGCAAAATAGTTCAAGTTGATATTGGCTTGCTGCAAGGGATCGGCACTGTTGAGGGTAACCTCACCGCCCTCGGAGACGGGGCGAACGAGATCAACCATCACAGTCATATAACTGCCCTTGTTAGGGTGTGGGAAGTGCCACTGGAAGGCGCTCCCAAACAGAGGGATGAAGTCAAGCTCGAAGTGAGGCTGGCCATATGGGCAGAAGGGATCACGGCCACCGTTAGCAGCCTTTGCCTTGCGGTACTCGGGCGACTTCTCCAAGTACTTGTCAATGCGAGGGAAGCCGATCATCTCGAGGAAGGGTGATGCCATAGGACCCTTGTGGCCCTTCGCGTATGCTGCCAAAGTTTGATTTTGCAGCGAACCCTTTCGCAAGACATGACTATCCATCGAGAACTCGTCTTTAAGGCGAAGGACGAAAGGAACACCGGGGTGATCCAAGAGATGTTGGCCAACATGGCGCGAGTCGACAATCACAGGGATGTTGTGCTTAGCCAACTCAGGCGCCGGCCCAATGCCGCTCAGCATCAGCAGCTTGGGGCTCTCAAAAACACCCTCGGAGACGATGACTTCACGAGTGGCATAGAAACTCAGCTCTTGTCCGGAGCCAGTGATCACAGTCACCCCCTTGGCGGTGCGATCAGCATCGTCAATGATCACCTTCTTCGAGTGAACCTCTGCGAGAACGGTAATGTTTGGCTTGTCCGAGACGGCAAGGAAGCTACCTGAGCGACGTCCCTTATAGATGGTGTTGACACTGTGTGTCAGACCATGCATCTCACCATCGAAGATATTCTCCGTCACAGGTTGGCCAGTCGACTTCCAGGCCCGGGTAAGGCGGTCACGGAATCCCTTCATTTCAGGGATAAGCTCAGCGTGGGCAATCGGAATTGGACCACCGCCACCGATCTTCTTGAGTTCCGGTGGATACAAGCCGGCGTCATCATGGTAGGTCACACTCTTCCGCAGGTATGGGACAAGAGGATCCCATGTCCATTCTTTCCCTCCGTATTCCTCCCACAAGTCGAATGTGCCCTTGGATCCGGGCACCCAGGAGAAATAGTTCAGAGATGAACTGCCACCGAGGGCCTTTCCACGCGTGTTGGGCTTCTCGATACGCTCGTAGTCATCTCGCTTGACCATGGTGGTCTTGTAAGCCCAGTCGTATTGGCTGCCTCGGATGTCCATGGCCAAACCCGGCGTGCGGATCTCCTCATTGGTCTCGGAGCTGCCAATACCAGCTTCAATCACTAGAATCCTGGCTTGGGGGCTTTCAGCAAGTCGGGCAGCAACGATGTTCCCTGCGGTACCGCCACCGACGACGATAAAGTCAAAGCGGGCGCCGTCCTGAGCAGCCATGATAAGTTGTGATTGAGCAAGATGCTTCCAGATATGCTGATGTTCAAGTCTTGCCACTCTTTTGTGTTGCTGTTCTTCTCCAGATCATTTTGTTGTATAGAGAGACCTGTAGCTGTTATATATCTGCCTGTATGGGCCCCTTCTTGACTGGCCCCCTCCTTGACTCCCGTGCGAGGTTGGATCGTTAGGCCCATGGCTGCTCCTAGTTTCGCACGACAAGTCAGACCTGCAATTGCCATGTGCCTGACTTCACTAATCGGCGGAAGGCATCCATTCCACCCTATTCGACTGAATCTGCTTTGACATAGGCGTCCCTCGCGCTGCTTGGACAACTCACTCTCAGTCTCTCGCGCGAGACGTTAGTTCCTGCAAAGCAAGTCCCGGAATAGAGTTCCTGCTGCTCCACAGGCGGCTGACCGCATGTAAACTGCAAATATTCGTAAGAGTAGCCTGTCGCCAGAGTCAAGGATCAGCCAATCAACCGAAGACAGACACAGGAATGTTCAGATGATGGGGTGTAAGCAAGCGCGAGAGCATAGCACGAACGTGAACATATGTTCAGACCCTTGCTTTTCTTCCGCCTCCCGTGTGGATTTCGGACTCCAGAGCATCATGATGGAAGAGACTGCGCCACGCCAGATCTCTCAAGCCTGATGGTATTGAGTGTGATAAAGGAATGGAGATCGAAGTGCCACACTGTTGATGTCACGTGGGAGTGATGGCATTCTTATCTTGGCACACAACACAGTATCACAGCAAGATAGCAGATAGAGAGATGTACACATGTATAAGCAAGACTGATACTAAGCCCTTGACCATCCGCGTCAAACCAATACGTGTACTTGGGATAGATCCCACGAGAATCACACAAGGGGATATACCCCACCATTGTGCACAAAAATGTACGTGTAGAAGTAGAAGGTGCGAATGTGCTCTTTCCCTTCTCAGAAATGACCCTGGAAATGACCCCTATTTGTTCTAGCGCGCCCAATGTATTATTTTCCGATTCCGCCATTGGTCAGGCCCATATCCATACCTGCTAAGCCGAACTGGGAAGGAGCGCATGAGAACGCAAAACAAGAAAGTGACATTGTCATCTGGCGCGCCTCAGTTGCCTGGGGATCACCCGATTTCATAACGTTGCCATGTTTATAGATACGAATATTCACATTCCATCTGCCTAGAGGCCTAAATTTCCCTCCGACTGACCTGACTCCGCTCCACGTGGCTGAAACTCTGTCGATAGTCCGCAAGTCATCGCTGTCAGTCCAGATCACCAGAACTCCGCCTTCATCTCGTGGATGATGCTGGATATGGATGTGCTGCTTGGTAAGGTCACGCAGCAAGCGGTCAACTATGCCATCCGCTCTGGCATTGCAGTCACCGCATCCTATGCCATCCGGCAATCTAGTAAGCTGCTTGCTGCGGCTCCCAAAAGCAGAGTCAGAGACGAGGTTGATTATGCTCAATTACGGCTGCAGCATAAAATTCGCATCATCTCGCCGGCCATTGACATGATTGAGCTGATTGCCGCACGTGGGAACACCTCGCTAGAAAGTGCCATCACCCTGACCCAGGAGCTCAGACGCGAGATCCAGAATATTGGGCAGCGCCTGGCACAAGGGGCCGAGAATGCAGCAAAACTCAACAAACTCGACAGGGTGAGCAGCCAGGCCCAGGCTGAACATGAGGCCGAGATGTACAATTTGCGGGACGAAGTGAGAATGTTGATCAAGCGCATTGACGATGCAGTGCCTTTGATCAACTTGGCCATCACTACATCAGGCGTCACATTATCGGCCACACTGCCATCGACAGTTTCGCCGTCTCGACTGCTGCAGGCCAGCACCTTTCTCACTGCTGGCGACACACACTACTGCCAAAACCCCGACACAGCCGTCCAGATTGGGCCCACATTCTTCCTGACAGTGTATATGCTATTCGCCGGTCACAGCCGACCTCAGAATGAGGAGGAGATCCGTGAGACAACATGGAAAGAAGTTATGCACAAGGCCCGTGTGAAGCTGCGGCGTGTGCCCCTAGATGTCATTCTCGATACCGGCACCGGCTCCAACGCGATTCCTTCCATTGAGATACACAGCCAGTCGAGTGAGCCGAGCCCGTCAAATTTGCCAGCGGAGAACCGCCAAGAAGAGTATGGGTACCAGCTGATGATCATCGAAGACCTTGATGATGACCGCGTGCATGACTGGGAGGAAGATCAGCCGCAGGCCGGTCCCTTTGATGATGTTGGCCTTGCTGGCATCCGCGAGATGATTCCCATCCACGAAATCTCAAAGATATTCTACGCCGATACAGGCAAGGTGCTCAACATCAGTGCAGACGCCGAGACCAACCATCCGGTGCTCCTGCTGAAGCGCGACCTCAACGCTATTCCGCCTCGGCGAATGGTTGAGCGCGAGAATGAAGATGCGGAACAGCCAACCAAGCCAGAAAGCCATGTGCAGCATCATGACCGTGACGACCCCTGGCGCCTTCCACCATCGCTTGACCCTGAATGGATTGCGTTCGAAGTTTACACTGGGGAGGACGACGACGAGACCCCAAGCTCCTCCCCCACACGGAGCACCAGCCTAGACCCCGAGCAATCCGTCGGCTCTTCAATGTCGAAGCTCTCCCTAGACTCACGCTTCTCTCAACAGACAACCCCTGCTGCCAGCACCACCGCCGCCAGCGCCGCCTCGCCAGCCTCGGCCAAGACCTTGATCCCAACATCCCAGCCCCCATGGGTCAACGCGCTCCCAACATCCCTCTCCCTCCTCGAGCTTCTTCTCCGTCTCTGCTCGCTTCAACAATTCCAGCAGCAATCACACCTGTCAATCACAGATGAGCTGCTCAATTTCTTCCTGGAAGAAGCCGCAAGCACAGGCGCTGGCGGCGACGAGCATTACCGACAGGAAGTTCGGCGCGAAGCCAGGCGCCGCGTCGGTTGGGACCCCTACGATGAGAGTCCGATAAAGCGACGCGGTGAGGATTACCAGTACCACTATCAGGACCATGACCATGACCACGACCACGACCACGACCAGCACCGGTATCCACCCAGCAGTGGCAGCGGCAGATATGGCGGCGGCCGCTACGACAGCCCCGGCGTATCGTATTTGAGTAACGTGGTCCGCAATAGCAGCAGTCCCGTAGCTGCAGCGCCGCCAACCCCCACCAGCAATTCTGCTCCTCCTGCTGCTACTGCTACTGCCGCCACCACCGAAGACCAGAGCAGCAGCAGCGGCGGGGTAGTAGTCTCCAGCAATAGTGCGAGCTCGAGCCCTGCTGGCGGCGGCGCTGTCCCAGTTGCCAAAGCACCCCGACCGGACTGGCTCAGGCAGCGCATGACAGGCAGTAGTCCGCTGAGGCCGACGACAGGACGGAGTGATGAAGGCCTAGGCACGAGTCCCTTGACAGGAAGACAACCACGACAATAGGGCACAAAGGAAAACAACAATGGACGGTAACTCATTTAATGAACTCGAAGCTGATGACGAAACGACTGCGACTGCAATTACTAGACAGCGATTGGATTGTTTAGAGAGAATGAATCCCCCCCAAGGGCCATCCTTGAGGCGTTCCTTCTTATTCTCCCTCTTTCGAATTACTACTTCCTTGCTGTTCAGCTTTCTGTGGCTGAAGCTGCTATAATTTCATTCTCTTCTTCTCTTGAGTGCTAGAGTCACAACCACTCCCCCCCCATTCTATCTCTGACGCTTTTTTGTAAACCTGTTGTCACAAGAGCTTCACTTGCTTCCCAAAACCCATGTTCCCTAGGCTGGTCATAAAGCATATACACTGCTGGCTTTTGATATTTCAACCACCAACGCCTGGCTCAAACAAAATGGAGACACCTTGAAAAGATTGACACAGACCCGCATTTCCCCCTGTCCTGAGGCCTACAGAGGGAATAAGTTCTAGGCCGCATGTCGAAAAGACAAAAGACGCAATTAGTGCACGCCGAATTGCGCCCGAATTCGTATGACCTGATCTCGCTGATCTGGTGGCAGGCCATTGACTATTTCTATCGGTAGAGCGAGGAGCTGTTGGAGTTGCTCCGGGGTCAGCTCCGGTGGTTGAACCAGCTGAGGCGCTGGCGTCGGTACCTGTGGCTGAGGGGTGTGCTGCTGTGGGAGTTGTGCAATCTGTTGCGGAGCGAAGCCGGGCTGTTGAAGGGAAGGCGGGGCGGCATAGGCAGGGTAGTGTTGCTGTTGCGGGGGCGGCGCTTGTGTCTGCTGGGAGGCCTGTTGGACGACTTGCGCAAGGACAGAAGGATCGACGAGGTTCATGAGAATGAGGGCCTGGAAGATGGCGTAGGAGAGCTGCGGGGCCTGTGTCAGGAGCTCGGTGGCCTTGGCTGGCTCGGATAGGGCCATGGCTTTCATCTGTGTGAGCGCGTCGAGCAGCTGGGCAGGTGGCAGCGCGTTGAGAGTCGCTGAGATCGAGTCGCTGACTTTGAGGTTGGGTGGGAGATCGGTGCCCGAAGGAAGCGGTGGCAGAGCGTTGGGTGCGGCGGATGGCGGTGCCTGGGTATGGTCGGCTGCGTCGAGAGCGCCGCCGCCCGAGACGTGGGACAGCTCTTTGTCGCCGTGCGAGCCGGTCGGCCAGTCGACACGGATCTTGCGGCCTTGGATGTCCAGACCGTTGAGGTTGCGCACTGCTGCCGCCGCCGAGTCGGCGTCTATGAAGTCTGCGAAGCCTGCCACGACAAGTCAGTACGAGCCGACGCGCCGGCGGGACAGGCTTGTTTGATCGCACCATATCCACGTGGTTTGCCTGTGTCCGGGTTCATAAGCATGCGCAGGCGCACAACTGGGCCAGCCTGGCCTAGCAAGTCCTTCAGTTGTTCCTCTGTGATGCTGAATGGCACCTAATGGGGTTAGTAGAGTGTAGAAGAGGCTGCAGAGCAAGTACAGGTGCTTACATTGCCAATGAAGACGCTCTTGGGATTTGCTGAAGATGCCATTTTTGTTGACGAGCCAGAGAGAAGTGAGTAGTGCAAACCAACAAGAATAGAAATAGACCGATGACAATGAACGGCAGCGAGAATGACATGTGCAAACCTGCCAAGACTAAATCAGAATGGCCTTGGCATGTTTTCATCTTGCAATGGTTCATCATTGATGCCTTGCCATCGCCATCGCCCTCCCCATTCCCGCCCTTCTTCACCGAGCACCCCACGGCGCCAAAGAGCCAACAGCACAGTAGCGGGAAAACCGACGGTATTTTAGGGGCTGGAGACCACGGTTCCCAGCGTACCCTACTCGAGCCGCCTGGCAAGCCAGAATGGCACAATTTAATCCTCAGGAACAGTTCCAGCGCCTGCAGCGCGCTCTGCAGAACTCGTCGAGATCTGGCTTTGGTGGCGGCAGCGGCGGTGGCCCTGCCGGCCGTGGCCTTTTTGCCCTCATCGGCCTCGGTATAGCAGGCGTGGCAATCTCTAACAGCTTGTTCAATGGTTAGTGTCCGTCCTGCGGCCGTCTGGGAGCAACTGCTGACAACAGGACAGTCGAGGGTGGTCACCGAGCAGTCATCTATTCGAGAATAGGAGGCGTGTCCAGCCAGATCTTCGGCGAAGGCACCCACTTCCGCATCCCATGGATCCAGACGCCCATCGACTACGACGTCCGAGCGAAGCCAAGGATCATCAGCTCGCTGACAGGCACAAAGGATTTGCAGATGGTATGTCGACCACTATCTATTTCTCCATCTCCGTCATTCGATGCCCAGTTTTTCATCATTCTCTTCCTCTCCTACCTTTTCCACCCATGCTCACCCTGATGTGCCTAGGTCAACATCTCTTGCCGTGTTCTCTCGCGGCCCAACGTGCCCAATCTACCGCAAATCTACCGCACCCTCGGCCAGGACTACGACGAGCGAGTTCTGCCTAGCATTGTCAACGAAGTGCTCAAGGCTGTTGTCGCGCAGTTCAACGCGTCCCAGCTCATCACCCAGCGAGAATCGGTCGCTCGGCTTGTGCGCGAGTCTCTCGCGCGCCGAGCCGCCCGCTTCAACATTCTCCTCGACGACGTGTCCCTAACCCACCTTGCCTTCTCCCCCGAATTTACCGCCGCAGTCGAAGCCAAGCAAGTTGCGCAGCAGGAAGCTCAAAGAGCCGCCTTTGTTGTCGACAGAGCCCGACAAGAGAAGCAGGCGACCGTCGTGCGCGCCCAGGGTGAAGCCAGATCCGCGGAGCTGATTGGTGATGCCATCAAGAAGAGCAGGAGCTACGTTGATCTCAGGCAGATTGAGAATGCCCGGCAAATTGCTGCTCTGATCAATGAGGCCGGTGGCAAGAACAAGATGTACCTGGATTCCGAAGGCCTCGGCCTGAACGTCTTGGAGGGCGCCGACAGGAAGTCTTCATGATCAGCCAGCTGCTTGGGGCAACTGAGCTCTCCACATGTAGATTACTAAGGCATAATATGTATGGTACCGCAGCTACTGGAAAAGCGAAAAGAATGTGCACTTCTCTCGACAATCTGTATGTTCAATTGACCTTTGAATTAATCCAAATCCCTTTCTCTTGCTCTCCCATTGAGTGTTGATAGTGTAATTTATTGATTGATTTTGGTACAGGAGCAGTGCCAAGCCTTTGTCAGACTTCCCATGCCAAGCCTTTGTCCGTGACTTCCCGTTAACTTACCACTGACTTTCCTCCCACTTTGATATACCGCAACAATGGCTCTCTGTATAACCTCAACCACCACTTCTCCAGGATATCCAGCCTGGATCGTGAACAGACATGCTCCCACTATAACCATGACCACCTTCAGGAGGACTGACCCATTATAACAGTTGAACTCAACATCCTCATAGGCCAAAGTGCCAGAACGCCAGAACAATATCAAAACCAGCTCTCTGGAAAATATAGATCTTTGCCTCTGCTGCAATCCTAATGATTGTCCTTTTTTCTCCAGGGATTGACTTGCTGCCAGCTATGCCTGGGAGACTTATGTTTTCAAGATCTCTTGAACCCAAGCTACTGGACACCCATCACAGATGGAATAATGATGGATATATTATCCACCATAGATGCTATGAAATTCAGTGCTACAGTCCTCAACTCCTCTAATCCTGAAACATGTCTAGGTCTGCTTTCATCATCTTACCTGTTTACAGATCAAAGACTCAGTCATGTACACTCCACCTCACTACACGGAATGAGAAGGTGTCTAGCTGTAGCAGCCTCTGCTGCACCTGCGGCTGCTTCCACTGCATTCCATTATGGTGCTGCTTTCCTCGCATTCACAATATCTCTGCCGAGAGCAATATCTGTGCCGAGAGAGTATGCCGAGCTTGGGTTTCACACAATGACTGTTCTGCCTTTTATCCCCTCCTCTCCCATTATTTATCTTCCTCTGCTTGTATTCATTCAACCAGCACCCAGATCCTGACTCTCCTTCCCTTCAATTGGATTGACTCTGTCAGGGAAGGCTTCCACTGCTTGGATCAGTTTGATGATACTTCCATCGGTTGAATCAGGTTGATTCTGCTTCCTCCTCTTGGATCAGCTTGATTTGGCCTATGCCCTGTCCTCCCTGGCCTCAAACTGAATGGTAATCCATCATCAGATGGTAATCCCTCATCCGAGATCGATTCGGCCTGTCAGTCTGTTCTGAAGAGACCTCTCTAGGTCAAGCCATCGTAAGTCTTCATCCAGATCTATCCCCCAACCAGCAACATCCACTCTCATCAATGCACCCTCATACTCTCTACGACGCAGCATGGCAAGACTGCAGCTGACAATCTCTTGTATTTCAGTCATGGCGTCCGTACCCTGGCCACGCCCTCAAGGGCTTGTCTCTGACGGGCGCACCACTCGTCCAAAACCAGGCGAGAAATGCTACCCCGACTTGTCCGCCGACGATAAATCTTCCGATACTTCTCACGAGATCACTTCCATCGCCGTCGATAAACAGTATTTGTTCGGTCTTGCTGAAAGAGTGCATCTTGGCAATACTGCCTTCTCGCAGACAACAGAGGCTGCAGCTCTTCGCAAATCTAGCAATGAAGAGACCGGCTCTCAAAATACTCATCATAACTATCTCGATGACACCGCCCGACCAATCCATGATCTCGAAGACATCTTTGACGATATCGCCAAGAAGCTCGAGAGCCGCGATTTCTACAATGTTTGCCAGGGCCTGCCTCCTAATGGTTTGAATGTTTTCACCATGTGCTCGGGCACAGAAGCACCCGTCATTGGCATGTCGCTTCTAAACGATGCCTTTAAGCGTCTGGACTTTCATGGCTTCAAATTCAATCATGTTGCCAGTGTTGAGATTGAGCCATTTAAGCAAGCCTACATCCAGCGAAATTTCAAGCCACCCCTGCTCTTTCGAGATGTCTCCGACTTTGCAGACACTCAGATCGATATGCCATTCACAGTGTACGGTGCAAAGGCCAAACCCCCCACAGACGTTGACATCCTTGTCGCCGGCACGTCCTGCGTTGATTACTCGGCCTTGAACAGACAGACCAAAGGATTCAAAGAGAAAGGCGAGTCATGGGTCACCATGTGGGGTGCAGGCGAATACGCACGAGCTTTCAAGCCCAAAATCATCCTTCTCGAGAATGTCGCCAATGCCCCTTGGGACAAGATCAAAGCTTACTGGTCAGAGATTGGCTATGAATGCCAGCCTTGCAAACTCGACAGTAAAGATTTCTATACGCCCCATACTCGTGAACGAGGCTACATGGTCGGCTTTCACAGACACCAGGCTGAAGCATGTGGCATCAATGTCAAAGAGGCCACCACTTCTTGGCTGGAAATGCTCCAGTTTCTTGAGCGACGTGCTTCCTCACCCTTTGACGACTTCATCTACCGCCATGACTCTCCGGAATTCAATGTTCTGATGCGCACACTTACCAAAGAAGCCAAGCGAGGCATCTCTATGAGAAAGCGTGGCACCCAGGATTGGCTTCAGTCAAGAGCACGCCACACAAATACCCGCTCGGGGGACCAGTTGGGTTATTTACGTCCCTACACCAACTGGCAGCCAAACGGTTCTCTCCGCATGCCAGATTCTCACCAAAACGAGTGGCTCACTACCCAACCAGATCGTATTCGCGATCTTCTTGACATTAACCATCTCAGATATCTGCAGCTGCGCAACTACGACATGTCCTACAAGAGTCGAATGATCGATCTCTCTCAAAATGTTGACCGTGCTCTCGACAATAAGCACTGGGGTATTGTTGACTGTGTCACTCCTAGAGGTATACCCTGGTATACCCGTCGAGGTGGCCCTGGTACTGGCCGTGATGCCCTGGCTCTCCAACTGATCCCGCACGAGGATCTTCAATTCACAACAGAGACTTCTAGGCAGCTTCAAGACCTCGCTGGAAATGCCATGACTACGACTGTTGTTCTCTGTGGAATTGTCAGCGCAATATGTGCCGCCATCAAGCTTGCAAAACCCCCAACAAAGGATATCAAGTCCTTTTTCCCATCCAAGGCTAACACTAGCACATCCACTTCCACTGAGCCTCAACAGCAACCTCTTCAATCCAAAGCCGAGTCTTGCAAGCTAGTAAACTCGCTCTTCCGAGAGCCCAAGAGCAGTACCCAATCGAATCCTGGCCCTCCTCGCATGGACCCTGACCCGGAGGCCATTGCTCCACCCCCTGACTGTGTTAAAGCAGGCTGGATCGGAAAAGATCTTCACCCCAGATCATCGGCAACAGACGCAAAACACCTGCTAGTGAGTGTCAGTGATCTCAAGACTGCTGCATTGAAGTCTCGCCGATTGTGTTCGTGTGAGGGGTTCAGTGAGATTAAGAGTCGTGCTTTCTTCATTTGCATTGACTGCGGATACACTGCATGCGAAACCTGCAAGGGTAATCCCCTGCACAACTATCAGGAAATTCCGTTGGAGGAATCCCAGACCCGACAGCAGCCTTCACAGTTTGGCCAGCAGGTTACCAAGATGTTCCCAAAGTATTTGCAATTCGAAGACAAGGAGCCCTTTGGTCCCGACCTAGCCAATCTGGATAATCTCTATGCAGCGGCTGCCAACAAGGCATTTGAAGCAAAGTACTTCCTGGAAAGCGTCACTCGTGGTCGATCATGGAAAATTCTTTACCGTTCTGATGCCGGATACTTAGAGTTGCGGCTGTCTCCTACCATCAACACGCCGATTGGAAACCTCATCAATATCCTGGCCGACCATAGCTGCAAGTGTCAATGGCAGCTTTATGCGTCATGCAGCAAGAATCTGCCAGTTAAAGACCCATTACGCAAACTCCTCAAAGCCCCAATTGCTGTCATGGTTCCGAGAGATCATATTTTCGATGGAAAATGGGAATTTCGAAACCCTCGACCAGCCCCAGGTCGACTAAGAGTCAGAGGCGTTGGGAGAAAGCTGAGATCATGGGAAAGCAAACAGGGTCTTCAAGGTGCAGCATTTCGCCATCGACAGGAGTTCGAATTCCTTGATCTCGCCTTCACAATTGGAAACAGAACGAAAGAACTTGGCAAATTTCAGGCTTTGCCTTCATGCACAGCCGCCCAAGGCTCTCTTCGTCGAAGAGAAGGTCTAGGCCTTGGTGGAGAGACCGAGTATCTTTTCCTCGACCCTTTGCCCCTGGCCGACGCGAAGGAAGACTCCTATGTCATCTCATCCGATCATGACTTTTCGACACCACCTGAAGCTCGTCAAAATTCCTTCGTTCTCGAGCCCGCGTGGCGACCTCACATCAAGTCTGGCGAACTTGATGTTGAAATTTCATGTTTTGCTAGCCCTGAGCCAGTGATCTCAAGGGAACTTGCCATAAAAACTGCAGACCTCGAAGACGTGGTCGAGATCTGGGAACGTGACCTGATGAGCCCAATGTTCAACGGCAATGCTCTCTGCACTCAAGACAATCAACCCTTCCTCAGTATGGTGCTTCCATTGACTGGCGACCTACACAACCGCCTGAAGCCAGGAAATGCCTACAATCTTGACCTTGTTGGACGCCGAGGAGTCCTCAAATCCTTTGAATGGCTTCTCACATCTATGACACTCCCTCAGGGGACAGAAGACTGGCAACCCTTAGCCAAATTCGATGGCAAGGTAGATCGATGTGACCTATGCGCGCCAGAGGCCCCTGGCATGAAATGGGCATGGACTCGACAAAGAAAACGAAAGAAGAAGATCATCCGCCCCTACGACGACCATGTTGCAGCTGGAAAATATGAGACCGGCATGAAGAATCGACCCTCCCCGGCTACAGCCAAGCTTTACTGCTACAAGCAATTCGCGCTCCTGGAATCAAATCTGAATCTCCATGCGCTGCTGGACCGTTGCCTTGCTAACCTGAAGACGATAGATGCCAGTACATCAGTCACAGCTGAGTGGCGTATTGTACACTCCGATCCCCTCGAGTCCATGCCTGTATTCAGCGCGCCCAGTGTCCCGATCAACGTTGACTCACAACCATTGGCGCCACAACCTGACCATTTCAAACGTCAACTTTGGACGGGTCAGCTCCAGACGCTGGATTGGATGCGTCGCGTCGAACAAGGGGAAATGGAATGGAGCGAGATCGAGCAATCCGAGGTATTCCTGCCCTCTTTCAAGTCTAGGGTCCAAGTGAGAACGACAGCGACAGTACCAATACGTGGTGGCTTCATCTGTGACCCCGTCGGAGGTGGAAAGACTTCAATTGCGCTCGGCCACGCTGCTGCCAGTCCCGCACCAGAAGGCCATCAGCCTCTGGAGCATAACGCCAGCTTCATCAACTCCAAGGCTACCTTGATCCTGGTGCCCGCTGACCTCATCGACCAATGGCACTCCCATATCCCGGAATGTTTTGACCAACTCCAGAGCAGAACTGTTTACAAGATCGAGTCAATGAAGCAGCTGGAACGACTGACCTGGAACCAAATTGCCAATGCAGACATTGTGATTGCCTCGATGGCGATCATGGACGACCTTAGCTATTGGGAGCTATTCCGTCTTCTGGCATGCGCCCCCAATGTCCCGCTCAGAGGCAATCGTGCTGTTTCCGAATGGTGTGACATGGCAATGGAATCTCTCAGCTATCTGATTGGCAAGCTGGCCGAGCCTCGAGGAGAAGAAAGCTTTTGGGAGGCCTGGAACGAAAAGAAAGACAAGGATGTGCAGAAATTTGCAAAGTTCATGGCCTTCAAGAAGCGCAAGGATGTCAAGAACACAGATCTAAACATTGTGAAAGACAACGGCGCCGTCATCGTTCCACCACCAGTCACAAAGTTCACGGCCACGCCTGCCGGTGCTCCCTACCCGATTGACCCTGACAATAATGCGTCGGGGAAAACAGCAGCAGCAGCATACTCGATCGAGGAAGATCGAGAAGATGATCTTGATCACGGCTACAAAACCGATTTCACAAAGTTTGCGCAAGACAGAAAGATCAAGCCGTTGTTCCACCTGTTCAAATTTCGCCGGGTCATGGTGGACGAATTCACATACCTGGAAGAGAAGTCGTACATTGGCCTAGCCAAGTTACGACGAGAACACATCTGGATGCTATCGGCCACACCTCCCTTGTCTCGCTTTGATGGAATCAATGCCATGGCCCACCTCCTGGGTACGAAAGTCTCGACAAATCCAGTCCGGGCGGAAATGCTGGGCATGGAAGCCACCCACTCAGACACGATTGAAGAGTCGACATATCGAGAAATCTTTGACAGCTACTGCACGTCCTTATCCCCCGACGCTCTGAGACTTCAACACGAACAGGCCAAGAGATTCATTCGAACCTTTGCGCGCTCAAACAAAGATGCTATCAATTGGGACAACAAATTGCACGAGCACGTTGAGTTGGTGATACCCTCGTCCCTGGAATATGCCACGTATTGGGAAGTCTTTGTGGAAGTGTTCAGTCAGGCACAGAAGTACAACGTCAACCATGATCTCCGCAAATTGAAAGACATGAGCCGGGAAGCAGCATTGCAGACCGCAATCGAGGCAAGTGCTGGTCCAGAAGATGCCCTCTTTTGCAGCACGTCCATCATGAAATGCCAAAATTCAAGCCACGGACCAGATGCTAATGCGGCAAGAAAGGTTCTTGAGAAAGTCGAAGGGCAATTTGTTACAACCTTGGAAGCCATGTTCGAGTGTATTGTGGACGCCTGGAGGATCTACAACAGATGGATTGGGCATGAGAGCGCAAACTCAGATCAGAACCCTCCGACAGATGTTTGGAAGGACTGGGTCAACGTGGTGATGACTGGCGGTGACGTTGGCGATCAGACTGTCATGGAAATTCTTGACCATCTTGTCTGGGATGCTCTGCAAGCCTCGAAAGCTCCCGGGGAGCTCAAATATCTTCAAGATGTCGCTGAGGAGGTCAAAGCAGCGAAAGCTGAATCCAAAGGACGAGCTCACACGAAGCAGACAGTGGCGAAGGATGTTCGTCCCAGCAACACCGTTCTCACCAAGGAGATGAAATTGCGGACAAAGCAGCTATCGAGCAGCACCTTGAAACTCGCTCAATGGGCCTCCACCATGCGCTTCTTCCAGGCGGTGGCACGTACGGTCGACGGCATGGAGCTTCAATGCAGCAGTTGCGGGGTCAAATTCACTGCCTTTGACGTCAATATCCTGGTTACATGCGGCCACCTAGTGTGCCAAACCTGTCGAACAAAGATCCTGGGCGCAGTGCTGCCAGACTTCACCTGCCCACACCCGGGCTGTGGCTCCGAGCTCTCGGAAGACCACCTTGTCAATGCGTCGAGATTTGCGCCAGAGAACGCCGGGGGCCATTGCGTCGAGGGCAGTCGCATGCAGAGGGTGATTGCGACAGTTCAGCGCATCATCCAGCAGTCGAACTGCAACTACGTGCTGATCTTTGCCCAGTCGGATTGTATCCGAGACGACCTCTTGAGAGAGCTGCAGCGAGCTCAAATACCTGTGGAGGCCCCCGCGCAATGGACGGCAAGTGGCAAGTCAAGAGTCAACGAGGCAAAGGTCAAGGTGCCGCGGTTCAAGACGGCTGCCCTCGTTGCTCTGCACCGTGACTCGAACGGTCAACTCGACGACGACGACTGGAAGCCGACCTTGAGGTCGTACTACGCTGCTCGGGGCGAGCCAACTCCGCGGGTCCTCATTCTCACGATCGACTCGGTGAACGCTGCTGGGTGGTGAGTTTTCATTCATTAATTATCACAGTAAATGAGACAAAGGCTAACTGATGAACAGGAATCTGCAATGCATCAGCCATGTGCTGTTCGTGGCCCCTCTCCTGACCAAGAGTCGGGCCACTTACAAGGCCATGATGCGGCAAGCGATCGGCAGATCGCTCAGATATGGCCAGCGACGGGAAGTAGTGCACGTGCACTACTTTGCCATGGCGCATACGATCGAGGTCAACATCCTCGAGCAGCGGCAGCGAAAGTTCATCGTGAGGAACGAGGACCTGGCCGAGGAGGCCGTCTTTGTGGAGCCGTGGGAGGCGTTTTCGGGTCTGGGGAGATATACCGGCCCTGGGTGGCCAAGGCAGGGGGTGGTGAGGAAGGGGGCGGAGGGCGGCGAGGAGGAAGACGAGGAGGGAGGGGAGGGGGTGGAGGAGGAGGAAGACGAGGAGGGAGGGGACTTTGGGGGGGAGGAGGAGGATTAGATTGTTGCTCGGGGGTATTCCCCCACCTTCATAGAAATAATAATGATGATAATACAACGGCGGCTTCCTGGTGATGATATTAACTGTCTGGCCTATTCAAGGCTGCTGCCACCAGGATATGACCATGACACACGGTCATGTATCTGTGGAGGTTGCCCTGGTGGGGTGATAAAAACAGAGGCAAGTAGGGTTGTCCTATGGCAGGCCCATTCACATGGAGATTCGCTCCTTTCACTCCAGTCTTCACTGCTGAATGCCAGCAAGTATGGAACTATCTTATCAGCAAGACAAACAGCATCCATCAATCTAGACATGGCATCCACCCCCTTACATTTGCCACACCTTCTAACCACATGCAATGGGACTGACTGCTGTTGCTTGAGCTGGAAATAGGCCGCCTCAGCATCCAATATTGCCAAAATCACTGCTCCCTGGGTGTCCGCTACAGCATACTGTATGCCAGGGGAGGTTGTTGGGTTGGCATTGTTGGCTAGCTGTTATCTGCCCATGTGGATCATATCTTCCAGCCAGCCACAGCCACCATCAAGGCAGACTTATTCTTCTTCATGGTCCAGAAGTGTCTTTTTGCCAACTGATCGACCACATGGTCACTGAACTAGCCCAGGTTTTTTTTCTTCTACATTCTGGGACGCGGAAGAACTCGGAACCGCCGCTGCAGTTCTGGCTAAAGCTTGCTAGGTATGTGACCAGCGAGAGACTGCACCGGTGTGGCATAGGCCTACTCTCTCCTACTCTCTCTCTCTCTCTGTTGTACAGTGTATAACTTCTGGGCGCTAAAGAAGGAGTGGAACTCACACGTGCGCGCGCGCGCGCGATGCCGATCCTTTGGGGCGGGAGATCAAGCAGATTGCGACCGGAGGAGGCCTTGCGAAAAGCTGCGGGAAAAGCAAAGCTGGTCTTGCTACCCAGGGTGTGTTTAGTTCAAGCCTTCATCAATATCTTCCTTTTAAAGGATGAGCGGAGGGAGTTTGGATGGATGAAACGAGAGAGCACTTAGTATTGAGGTTTGAATTAATTAGTTAGAGCGAAGTCGCAGAAGAGTTTTAGTGTATTGCTGGCTGGCTGGCTGATGATCTTGTTTCAAGCCCGCCCAGAGTGACTGATGCTTGCAGTACGTGTAGATATCGGGTGCTCTTTCCTCGAAGGAGGTAGTCTTGGTAACTTGGGCGAAAGAAGGAAGGTACCCTGCCAAGGCTGCCAAGCTGCACAAAGCAAGGAGCGAGGACGGAAGTTTCCTGGCCTGGCGGGTACCTGAATCTTGGTCCCTTTTGCAGTTTTTGTCCAATCATAGTGTGGGAAGGCTGGGTCCACCATCGGAACTTAAATCGAGCTCTTCCAGCTCTATTATTGGCCTATGCTTTAGCCCCCTTTTCTCTGGCGAGCAAAGGTTGAGTTCCTTCTTCCCCCACTGAAAACAGGCGGAATCTCACCATAAATTTTCAGCTCACCTCTTTACCTCATCACTTTTCTTAGTGGCCCCCTCCCCCCTTTTGGCTAGGCGTGTAATGCTAGCCCCATCGAGATATATTCGCTATTCGCACCTGCCTCTCTATTCGAAGAATATTGAAGAGGTAGGTGCTGAATGTCATATTTAACCCCCCGTCTAGAAGACAAGTGCAAGACAAGTGCACCTTTGGGGTTGTGGTTTCCATCTCGTCAGGAATCACGGAGGCAGCGTTGTCGGCATCGCCGTTCTCGTGACCTGGCCTGACAGGAACACCATCGATGTAGGTGAAGATGAAGACAGGTCACAGGTCTGCATGAGGAATGGGTTGCTTTAGCATCATCCTGGCGGGATGGAAATCAGCTTGATTGCGACTTCTCTGCCGTTGACTAACCCTAGCGTCCGCTCAGATTCTGTCCAAGGCCCGCCTGAAATTGGGAAATGACTGCTGCTTCACCACGGGCCGTCCTTGCCACTAATACACTGCCTAAGCTAGGGGCCTGGATTTCAGCTCCAGCATTGGTCTCTGAAGGCCACTGCTGCACTTGGAGTACAGTATTTACAACTCCAGATTTTCGATGGTCGAGTTGAGAGCGTGAGTCAGCCCGTTGCGGCCAGTTGTTGGCCAATCAAGCTTTTGACGTACATTGTACGTGTATTTGTGAGTTGAGGTTGAACTGGGTTGGGCGGGCGTTGACTCGCCCACTAAGGTTTTATTATTAGGCGGGGAGATGCCTTTCCGCGAATAGCCTATGACCTTAAAATACAGTATACTGTAAGACCCAAGTTTCGGGGACACGCACGGACTCCGAGAGCCGATCGACAAGGCCAGAGGAGTTGGGCGGACTCCGCAGTTGGGGCGGCGCCAATAATTATTATTGGGGAGATAGTGAGGTAGTAACGGGCTGTAAATGGCGGCCTTGCAAGCCCGTAAAAAGTAGCGGCAGCCTGATCGTCCAGGGAATGAATGGTTACACCAACTGCTCGACATTCTGTGGTCCTCCATCGAGGGAGGGCGGGCGGCGGACTCCTGCGGCCAGTTTTCTGTATTGAAGGAAAGCCGGGGTAATTCAATGGAGCAATCAAGAACGATCAAGGACGAGACTCGGCTCAACAACAACGCACCGGCCCCGAGCGGGTGAGGGACATTTTTTTTTTGTTGGAACCAAATGATTGGCTGGCGGGGCTCCCCAACTGCAGCTCTTGGTTTGTTTCTGGTCAGCAAGCCTGATCCAGCCAAAGTATTCATCCGAGGCCAGCGGTGTCTTCTGTATCGGGGCCGCAGCCTCAAGCAAAGTAGTAGTTATTCCTACACAATCATCACTCGGCTTCCTTTGATTCTTCCGATTTCTTGGATTTCCCTGGTGTTCTGGGTTTCTGCTGTGTGTCAAAAGGCACAGCTCCAACGCCGTCGCCGTCGTCGCTGCAATCTGCGTCGCCGTCGTCGTCGTTGGTTTAGCCCGTTTACTTGCTCATCTACACTTCCCCAATACTTGTCTCCCCCCCACCGCCCTCAATTCCCGGCACCTCGGAATCCTGCCTTATATTCTTCTGCCCCCTATTGCTGCCGTCCTTGCCTTCTCCGCTATCTGCTCCTCATCGCACCTTCCCTCCATTAAAAGTCGGTTGTCTGAACAGGGAAGGCACCATATTTTTGAGCTTGGCCTACCTCCCGGCAGTCACGACCCACATTGTTGAGGCGACAAGACCAGTACTCGATCCAAACTCGACTCGGCTCGATCTCTTGTCTCCCGACGACCTATAAACCCTGCATCTTCTCTCCCATACACTGCAGCCATGGCTCCCAAGGTCAACGGCAGTAAGAAGCAGGTCAACGGCACGCCCAGTTCCTGGCAGGCCAAGCACCAGCTCAGCTCGCACTTCTACGGAGGCAACAGACTAGAGAATGCTCCTCCCAGCAAAGTGAAAGACTTTGTACAGGCCAGCGATGGCCACTCAGTCATCACATCTGTGAGAATCCTCCAGCCCCGACCCTTGTCCCGCAGGAGGGAGACATCGAGATATATAGACCGTCTAGAGCTGCCCAGAGCTAACCAGTGCAATTCTTCAGGTCCTGATTGCAAACAACGGTATTGCTGCCGTGAAAGAGATCCGTTCCGTGCGGAAATGGGCCTATGAGACCTTTGGTGACGAGCGGGCCATCCAGTTCACTGTGATGGCTACGCCGGAAGATCTGACAGCCAATGCCGACTACATCAGAATGGCTGACCAATACGTCGAGGTATGAATACCCTTCCACCTAGATGAGAGCACCTGCTGCGCTCTTGAACACGGCTGACAGCGCCTGCAGGTACCCGGCGGAACGAACAACAACAACTATGCCAATGTTGAGCTGATCGTCGATATTGCCGAGCGCATGAACGTACATGCCGTGTGGGCGGGATGGGGCCATGCTTCAGAGAACCCCAAGCTGCCCGAGTCCTTGGCCGCGTCCCCTAAGAAGATCATCTTCATTGGGCCCCCGGGCTCAGCCATGCGTTCGCTTGGTGACAAGATCTCCTCTACCATCGTTGCCCAGCACGCACGCGTGCCTTGCATCCCGTGGTCCGGCGAGGGGCTCAGCGAAGTTCATATCGACGATGATGGCATTGTCACCGTCACCGATGAAGTCTACGACCAGGGTTGCGTGCACTCAGCCGAAGAAGGCCTGGCCGCAGCCAAGAAGATCGGCTTCCCTGTCATGGTTAAGGCTTCTGAAGGTGGTGGTGGCAAGGGCATTCGCAAAGTCGAGAACGAGGAGGAGTTCCATACGCTCTACAATGCGGCGGCCAGCGAAATCCCAGGTTCGCCCATCTTCATCATGAAGCTGGCCGGCAATGCCCGCCATTTGGAGGTTCAGCTCTTGGCCGACCAGTACGGCAACAACATCTCTCTGTTTGGCCGTGACTGCTCCGTGCAGAGGCGCCACCAGAAGATCATTGAGGAGGCACCCGTTACCATTGCCAAACCTGAAGCCTTCAGGGAAATGGAGGCTGCTGCTGTCCGTCTTGGCGAGCTGGTCGGTTACGTCTCAGCCGGAACGGTCGAGTACCTCTACTCTCACGGCGACGACAAGTTTTACTTCCTTGAGCTGAACCCGCGTCTGCAGGTCGAGCATCCTACCACTGAGATGGTCAGCGGTGTCAATCTGCCCGCTGCTCAATTACAAGTGGCCATGGGTATCCCCCTCCACCGCATTCGTGACATTCGTCTGCTGTATGGTGTAGATCCCCATACCAGCACAGAGATCGACTTCCATTTCGCAAAGCCAGAAAGCTTGAAGACCCAGAGGAGACCAAAGCCCAAGGGCCATACAACCGCCTGCCGTATCACCTCTGAGGATCCCGGTGAGGGCTTCAAACCCTCCAGTGGCACCATGCATGAGCTCAACTTCCGATCCAGCTCAAATGTCTGGGGCTACTTCTCTGTCTCGTCAGCGTCTAGCATCCATAGCTTTTCTGATTCGCAGTTTGGCCACATCTTTGCCTACGGTGAGAATCGGCAGGCTTCGCGTAAACACATGGTCGTCGCTCTCAAGGAATTGAGCATTCGCGGTGATTTCAGAACCACCGTTGAATACTTGATTAAGCTGCTGGAGACACCCGCCTTCGAGGACAACACCATCACCACTGCCTGGCTCGATCAGCTCATCAGCAACAAACTCACTGCCGAGCGGCCCGATACCATGCTAGCCGTCTTGGCTGGTGCTACGGTCAAGGCTCACCTTGCTAGCGAAGCCTGTATTGCTGAGTACCGCAAGGGCCTGGAGAAAGGCCAGGTCCCGTCCAAGGACATCTTGCGGACCGTCTTCCCCGTTGACTTCATCTACGAGGGCCATCGATACAAATTTACCGCCACCCGATCCAGCCAGGACAGCTACACCATGTTCATCAATGGCTCCAAATGCGATGTCGGTGTCCGTGCTCTGGCCGATGGCGGTTTGCTGATGCTCCTGGCTGGTCGATCGCACAGTTTGTACTGGAAGGAAGAGGCTACAGCCATTCGGGTCAGCGTTGACAGCAAGACCTGCTTGCTCGAGGAGGAGAACGACCCTACTCAGCTCCGCACGCCCTCTCCTGGCAAGCTTGTCAAGTTCACAGTCGAGAATGGCGATCATGTCAAGGCTGGTCAGGCCTTTGCCGAGGTCGAAGTGATGAAGATGTACATGCCTCTGATCGCCCAAGAGGATGGCGTCGTTCAGTTCATCAAGCAACCAGGTGCCACTCTCGAAGCCGGCGACATCTTGGGCATTCTCGCCCTCGATGACCCATCGCGCGTCAAGACAGCTCAGAACTTCACCGGCAAGCTACCAGAACTTGGCCCGCCCCAAGTGATTGGTGAGAAGGCCCCTCAGCGCTTCGCTCAGCTGTACAGCATTCTGCAAAACATTCTTCTTGGCTTCGACAACCAGGTCATCATGAACCCTACTCTGCAGGAGTTGATCAGCGTTCTTAGAAATCCTGAGCTGCCTTACGGAGAATGGCAAGCCCAATCGTCCGCTCTGCACTCCCGAACTCCCCAGAAGCTGGACGCACTGCTCGATCAGGTTGTCGGTCGTGCTCATCAGCGCCACACTGAGTTCCCAGCCAAGCAACTGCAGAAGACGATCAACCGTTTCTGCGAGGAAAACATGTCTGTCGCTGATGCGACCGCCCTGAAGAGTACTTTGGCACCTCTGACCACCATCATCAGCAAGTACAATGACGGTCTGAAGGCGCACGAGTTTGCCGTCTTCATTGACCTGCTTGACCAGTACTGGAACGTTGAGAAGCTCTTTGCAACCGGCACGCTGCGCGATGAGGACGTCATCCTCAAGCTGCGTGACCAGCACAAGGAAGACATTCTCTCGGTGGTCAACATTGTGCTGTCACATACCAAAGTTCAGTCCAAGAACAACCTGATAGCTGCCATCCTTGACAACTACAGGCCCAATCAACCCAATGTCGGCAATGTTGCCAAGTACTTCAAGCCCGCGCTTCGTAGACTGACGGAGCTCGAGTCCCGCGCGACTGCCAAGGTGGCCATCAAGGCCCGGGAGCTGCTCATTCAGTGCGCTCTCCCGTCTTTGGAGGAGCGAGCTGCTCAGATGGAGCATATTCTCAAGTCCTCAGTCGTCCAGACCAAGTATGGAGAGACTGGCTGGGAGCACAGAGAGCCCGACCTTGAGGTACTCAGGGAAGTCGTCGACTCTCCCTACACTGTCTTGGACGTTCTTCCCCTCTTCTTCGCACACCAGGATCCCTGGGTGGGTCTTGCAGCACTCGAGACATATGTGCGACGAGCCTACCGTGCATACAGCGTCAAGGAAGTCAGCTATCACACCGATACGGATTCACCATTCTTTCTCTCCTGGGATTTTGTCCTCCGCAAAGTCGGACATGCTGAGTTTGGCTTGCCCCTAGTATCGACCTACCCCTCTGCCCCTGGCACCCCATCCCACCGTGGAGGCTCATTCAAGCGTGTCACATCTGTGAGCGACCTGTCTTACCTGAACAAAGTCCAGGATGAAAACGAGCCTAGTCGCAAGGGTGTCATTGTTGCCTGTACCTACTTTGATGAGGCCGATGAAGCCCTCACACGAGCACTTGAGGGATTCCCTAAGGGAGCTGCCAAGTCGTCCAAGGGCCAGCACCTTCTCCCGTCTCTGGACGGCCATCACAGACACTCGTCCGCTCCACACGATGACGACGACGATCTAGCCAATGTCTGCAACATTGCGATCAGGGACAGCGAGGGCATGAGTGACGATGAACTCTTCACTCGAAGCAAGGCTTTGATTGAAACTTACCGGTCAGAGCTCATCGCTCGACATGTACGCCGCATCACCTTCATCCTCGGCCACAATGATGGATCATCTCCTGGCTACTTCACCTTCCGCGGCCCCAGCTACGAAGAGGATGAGACCATTCGCCACACCGAACCTGCTCTTGCTTTCCAACTTGAGCTCGGCCGTCTCTCACGCTTCAAGATCACGCCCGTCTTCACAGAGAACAGGAGCATCCACGTGTATGAGGCGATTGGTAAGGGCAACGAGAGCGACAAGGTCGTCGACAAGCGTTACTTCACCCGTGCCGTTGTCCGTCCTGGTCGTCTACGAGACGAGATTCCCACCGCTGAGCATCTGATTTCCGAGACTGAGCGGTTGATGAATGATATCTGTGATGCTCTCGAGATCATCGGCAACAACAACTCGGATCTCAACCATATCTTCATCAACTTCACTCCTGTGTTCCCTCTTCAACCCAAAGATGTGGAGGCACAGCTGGCCGGCTTCTTGGAGCGATTTGGCCGTAGACTGTGGAGAATCCGTGTCACTTGCGCCGAGATTCGTATTCTGTGCACCGACCCCGAGTCCGGATTGCCATATCCTCTCCGTGTCATCATTAACAACACTTCTGGCTTCGTCGTACAAGTGGAGACGTATGTTGAGAAGAAGTCTCGCAGCGGCGAATGGGTGTTTGAGGCTATCGGTGGCACCAAGTCTGGCTCTATGCACTTGCGACCGGTGTCAACTCCCTACGCCGGCAAGGAATGGCTGCAGCCGAAGCGAAACAAGGCCCATCTCATGGGTACTCAGTATGTGTATGACTTCCCTGAGCTCTTCCGACAGGCTATTCAGAACAGCTGGGTGAAGGCTATTGCTGCCCACCCTCCTTTGGCCACATTGCGACCCGAGGTTGGTCATTGCATTGAGTACAGTGAGCTCGTGCTGGATGATAACGACAACTTGACCGAAGTTGCCCGCGAACCAGGTACCAACACATGTGGCATGGTTGGTTGGATCATCACTGCCAAGACGCCCGAGTACTCCCGTGGTCGACGGTTCATCATCATCGCCAACGACATCACATTCCAGATTGGCTCCTTTGGACCCCTGGAAGACAGCTTCTTCAACAAGTGCACGGAGCTGGCTCGCAAGCTCGGTATTCCTCGTATCTACCTGTCGGCCAACTCTGGTGCCCGCATTGGTATGGCTGATGAACTGATCCCACACTTTTCGGTGGCATGGAACGATCCGGAGAACCAGAGTGC
Source organism: Chaetothyriales sp. CBS 135597 (assembly GCA_003709825.1). NCBI lineage: Eukaryota > Fungi > Ascomycota > Eurotiomycetes > Chaetothyriales > Chaetothyriales sp. CBS 135597. The sequence continues at coordinate 736,021 of QQXN01000004.1, read as the reverse complement.
AGGCTTCAAGTACCTCTACCTGACTCCCGAGAAGAGGGATCAGTTGAGCACCAAGGATGTCATCACAGAGGAGATCACTGACGAGGGCGAGACAAGACACAAGATCACGACCATCATTGGTTCCAAGGACGGCCTCGGTGTGGAGTGCTTGCGAGGCTCTGGTCTGATTGCTGGTGCGACATCCAAGGCGTACGAGGATATTTTCACCCTGACTTTGGTGACGTGCCGATCCGTCGGTATTGGTGCTTACCTTGTCCGACTCGGCCAGCGTGCTATCCAGATTGAAGGACAGCCGATCATCCTGACAGGCGCACCGGCCATTAACAAACTCCTCGGTCGTGAAGTCTACACATCGAACCTGCAGCTCGGTGGCACTCAGATCATGTACAAGAACGGTGTGTCACACATGACGGCTCAGGATGACTTCCAGGGCGTGGAGAAGATTGTTGAATGGCTGTCATTTGTGCCTGATAAGAAGGGCCAGCCTGTGCCAATCAGCCCATCAGCAGATACATGGGACCGTGACATTGGCTTCTATCCAAGCACAAAGACGTATGATGTTCGACATCTCATTGGTGGTCAAGAGACTGAGGATGGATTCCTGTCCGGGCTCTTTGACAAGGACTCGTTCCAGGAAGCACTGGGTGGCTGGGCTCGTTCGGTTGTCATTGGGCGTGCTCGCCTGGGTGGCATTCCCATGGGTGTGATCGCTGTCGAGACTCGCACGATCGAGAATGTGACGCCGGCTGACCCGGCCAACCCCGACTCAATCGAGCAGATCACGCAAGAAGCAGGTGGGGTGTGGTATCCCAACTCGGCCTTCAAGACTGCTCAAGCTCTCAATGATTTCAACTTTGGTGAGCAGCTGCCAGTTATGATCCTTGCCAACTGGCGTGGTTTCTCCGGTGGCCAGCGTGACATGTATCACGAAGTTCTGAAGTATGGATCATACATTGTGGATGCACTGGCCAAGTATCAACAGCCAGTGTTTGTATACATTCCACCTATCGGTGAGCTGCGTGGTGGATCTTGGGTAAGTTGATTGCGATTGCCGGGAAGTGTTGGATCTTACTAACGGGTGTGCTAGGTCGTGGTTGATCCAACCATCAACCTCGAGTATATGGAAATGTACGCAGACGAAGACTCGCGTGGTGGCGTGCTTGAGCCTGAGGGTATTGTGGCGATCAAATATCGGCGCGAGAAGCAGCTCGAAACGATGGCACGTCTTGACGAGACTTATGCCGACCTCAGGCGCCAGTCCCTGGCCAAGGACTTGTCTGCCGAGGCTGCAAGTGCGATCAAGGCGAAGATGACAGAAAGGGAGAAGCTGCTGGGCCCGGTGTACCAACAGATTGCTCTACAGTTTGCCGATCTTCACGATCGTGCCGGACGAATGGAGGCAAAGGGAACGATCCGATTGCCTCTAAAATGGGTCAACGCACGACGATTCTTCTATTGGCGACTGCGACGACGCTTGTCAGAAGAGCTACTCTTGAAGAGACTTGCTGGCAGCGCATCAGTCGGAGGAGCACCGGCGACAGCGAGCCAGACGCTGCAGCAGAAGGAACACAATCTGGCTCTGCTGCAGAACTGGACCGGCCTGCTAGATGCTGAATTCGAAAGGGACGACCGCAAAGTGGCGGAATGGTATGAAGCACACCGCAAGGATCTGTATGCCAAGATTGATGCGCTCAAGAGTGAGCACGTGGCTCAGAAGGTGAGGGATCTTCTGATTGGGAACAAGGACGGCGGCCTCAAGGGCGTCAGGGAGGTGTTGAGCTTGGTACCAACGGCAGAGAGGGAAGGGCTGGTCAAGTACTTGCTGGGTGCTTAGACGATTCTGGGGGGCACGTCGGTATTGGACGCATGAGCATTGGACACAAGATGAGAGGATGGAATGTGGATACACAGGGGGCTTGTATACTGGTTCTATGGTGCGCTGGATATTTTGTACGCATTTGTTAACTCTGCAGGTCGAAGAGGTAGAGAAATATTTCCGTGTCAACATTCTCATTTCTGTATTTCTGTATTTCGCGTTTCTTCGTGTCGGTGTTTCCGCATTTCCGCGTTTCGTTTCTGCTTGTTCGTGACAGCGAATCAGATTTCTCCCGATCGGCATTACGCAAATTTTAACTCCGCTTAAATACGGAGTTCATCATGTTGAGATGAGTGGAAAGAGCGAAAGCCACAGAACAGTAAGTCTCAAAATTGAATATGTATGTACATAGAGAGAGACGGCAGGGACGCGAGGAGATGTGATGGTGCTCTACTTTTTCGGCTCCTCCTTCTTCTCCTCTGGCTTCGGGGTGGGCAGCTTGAACTGTTCAGGGGTCTCATCGAGGCCGACGCCGACCTGTTCCCAGGCACTGCTGCCGCCCTCAAAGTTGCGAAAGGCCTGGGTCATCTCAAGGGGCTCGACAACGATGCGCTTCTTCTCCTCATCGTAGCGGAGCTCGGTGTATCCAGTGAGCGGGAAGTCCTTCCGCAAGGGGTGACCATCGAAGCCGTAGTCAGTCATGATGCGGCGCAGATCCGGGTGGCCAGTGAAGAAGACGCCAAACATATCGTAGACCTCACGCTCGTACCAGTTGGCGCCATCGTAGAGCTCGGTGATGCTGGGCACGGGAGTGGCCTCATCAGCATAAGTCTTGACGCGAATGCGCGAGTTGTGCCGCACGCTGAGCAGGTTGTACACCACCTCAAAGCGGTACTGCTTGGTCGGGTAGTCGACCGCCGTGATGTCGGCTATCATCGTGTACTCGGCCGCCGTGTGGTACTTGAGGAACGTGAACACGGGGACCACCCCGCTCGGGCAGATGTGCAGCGCCAGCTCGTCCTTCAGCACCGAGAACTGCTGCACGTACCGCGGCAGGCACGACATCAGGTACTGCCCATACTGGTGCAAGGGAAGTGCGGCCTCGGCGTGCTTCGACCCTTCGCTCACCACCGGCACTCGCAGTTCCCCCGTCGGCGGCCGCGGTGCCTTGCGGAGCTCAGACAGAATGTCCGGTGCCGCTGTGCGTCGCGATTGCGGCTCGTTGTTGTCTGCGCCGACTCGCTGCGCTGGCGTCGTGGTAAAGGCTCGTGAAGGTGAGGTTATGGATGACGATGTGGATGAAGATGGGGATGATGATGAAGAAGAAGATGATGTTATTGTGGATGATGAGGGCCGCAGGAACGGCGACAGGGCCGCCCGGCGGGTGCTGAGGCGCAGCATGGTTTTGGTCGACGATGCTGCCATCGTCAAGATCGAAAACCAAGGGGGGGAAACAACCCGTCCTGTCCGACGTTGATGCTGACGGGCGATTTAGTCCTAATTTAACTGGTTCTAGCAGATGTGAAGGGCTGGAGGAGCTTCTGCTGTCACGTGCATGGGAGGGTTGTTTTTCTTTGCCAAGCCCCGCTTGCCCTGTTTCGAAAGTGGATACCTCGATCTCCCTTTTGCCCACTTCTCCAACTTCAGACTGGAAAACTTGTAAGCGCCTCACTTTCTTGCATTGTTGGATACTATTCGAGAGCATCATGCATGCCCTGAAGCTAGGTTGAAAGTCAGCTTTGGGCATCCATTTTCTGCCATACACTAGACTACTAGCCCAAGAAGTCAACCACTTGGCTTCATCCGATTCAGAAACCATAGTGTTGTAATAGCCATCGAACTGATGCCAGATGTCAGGCTGCTTGCCATCCCAACAAAAACACAATGTGATTCAAGACAATCAGTCACACTGCATGCCTGGCTTAATGTGCCTGCTGCTCAGAAGGCATGAGCATGAGCATAGTTAATCAAGGCAGGAATGGCAGTGGCAGCGCTTTTATGCTGAAGCAGGTGTCTGTTTGCTGGGCTAAAAAAAGAGGTCTATATCAAGGTGATGCAGCATATTATGCTCTGCTCTGTACTCACTTTCACCAGGATCGGTGACACGTAAACAATAAGTTATTAATAGTCCAGTGGTTGTTCAGGCGGTTGCATGATAACCTGGTTGTGCACGTGATCTCACTAGTCCCAATACATGCTAGCGCTGTTTCTCGACTGCTGTCTGTCCTTTTTCCCCGGCGGTTCTCTGCCCTTTGCCACCGATTGATTCATCATCGCCCATCTTCCATCATCCCTGCCCATTATCCTCGCTCGCAGTATTCCATCAGCAATCGACGGCTCGTGCTCCCCCATTTGGCCCACCGGCGGCTATCCAGACAACGGTGCAGGTGCATGGAGAAGAGCGACAGCATAAGACCTGACTTTGTCAAGGTGCAGGAGTGGGACGTGACTTGTTCTTCAACAGCCTCACAACATGTCTCGCCCTCAAGACAGTGTCATTGACGATGATGATGACTGCTGTCCGCTGTGCGTGGAGGAGTTCGATCTAGCAGACAAGAGTTACCGGCCGTGTCCTTGGTGAGTATCTTGGCAGTGTTCATTCCATCCACCCACCTCTTCCGCCGCCGTTGCTGACTGACGGGCAAATGCACAGTGGATATCTGATTTGTCAGTTTTGCTTCAATTCGCTCAAGACAACGTACGATGCTGCCAAATGCCCCAATTGCCGCCGACCATATGACGAGAAGACGATCGAGTACAAGGTGCCGTCACCTGAAGAACAGAAGCAGGATCAGCTCAACCGGACCAAGCGAGCGCAGGCACAGAAGCGCAAAGATGCTGAGAAGCGCGAGGTCGAAGCGTCCAGCCGCCGCAACTTGGCCGGTGTACGCGTCAAGCAGCAGAACCTTGTTTATGTGATTGGGCTGGTGCCGCAGATAAAGGATGAACAGGCCCTGCTGCAGACGCTGCGTGGGCCCGAGTACTTTGGCCAGTACGGCGATGTTGAGAAGATCGTTGTCAGCAAGGCCAAACCCGGCGCTCCGAACCAGGGCGTCGGCGTGTACGTGACTTATGCGCGGAAAGAGGACGCGGCGCTATGCATACAGACGATCGACGGCACACAGAACGGCGATCGCACCCTGAGAGCCCAGCTCGGCACCACCAAATACTGCTCTGCCTTTCTACGGCACGAACCCTGCACGAACAAGAACTGCAGCTTCCTACACGAGACCGGGGAGGACGGCCAGAATGGCAATGGCAGTACCAGCGGCGATACCACCAGAGTCTCCAAGCAGCCGGCCACAGCTGCCTCCATGGCCCCTCCGCAGCGGCCACAGTCCACCGCGCACTCCGTTTCCTCCCAGCCCATGGCTCGTCAGGGCAGCAAAGACTCAGACAGCCGAAAAGCTAGTGGCGGCGGCGATGGCTCAGCCCTACCCTCGACTGCCAGCTGGGCGCATGCCCTACCAATCGCCGCAAAAGTGCGTCGGGCTAGCCAGTCCACCAGTCGAGCCACACCCAGCCCGCAGTTGGCCCACGCCCAGCTAGCCTCGTCCCACAAATCAGACCGATTCAAAGACTCATCCTCGTCCTCTGCTGGTCCTGGTTCGTCCAGGCTGGCCGAGGCAACACTGGTTGCGGCGACAGCTCCAGCTTCAGCTCCAGCTCCAGCTGCCCCTACTCCAACGACGACAAAAGATCTGCATCCCACAGAAACCTCCCAGTCAAGGTCCAAGGTCAAGGCCAAACCAGTCGATAGAATCCAGAACGTGTACGATGATGTGCTACAGACGCTCAGCGGTCGACCATTCCAATTTGTCTTCAGCGACGACGGCCTGACAGACCAGATCAAGGCTGAGATAGAAAGCTTCCCCTGCCTGATCGATCCCTACGGCGGGGCCAAGCGCCGCGTGATGCAGAACAAGGAAGCAGAGCGTGCCACTCTCGAGTCGGAGGAGAAGACCAAATTAGAGGTCCAAGCAACGTCTGCGGCCGAAGATGCGCTGGACGACGAGAGCATGGTTGCTGGCAGTCTTGCCCTGGGTGGTGAGCCCGAAGACAACCCGCGAACCAACTCCGCCCGCGGTGCGATTGGAAGGCCAGCCCAGCATGCGACGCCCACGCTGGCAAGTGATCAATTCGCCAGTTTGAGTCTCAATGCTCGAAGCATCACTCCTCAGCATCGCCAACAGCAGCAGCAGCAGCAGCTCGGCAGCCTTCAGAACACACCTGGACCAGCACAGAACACGTCGTATGAGCTCTCGAATTTTGACCGAAGTGGCCCCCAGTTTGGCCAAGCGCAGTACGATCAGATCAGCAATCACCAGCGACATGGGTCGCGATACTTCAACACCGATTCCAAAGCTGGCAATACCAACACCCGCTTCCAGACCCAGCAGCAGCCCTTCTTCGCCAGTGGTGTCCAAGGACCACCTCCCGGCTTGCCGGCTTCTGGCACGCCGCCGGTGAGCGGTGGTGGCATGTTCGCGCACGGCCAGAACTTCACCAACCCTGGCTTCAACACCACCAAGGACGCGAACGGCGACTTGCACTCAAGAGGGCGAAGCGCCACAGGTGGAGGCGCAGATGTGGCTAAACGTGAGTTGCTTCTTTCCTTGCAGAACAACCCCCTTCGTTCACCTCCGCAATCGTCAGCCCCTGTATCTTCCCCTGGCCTCCTAAACGTGCTGCGTGGCCAGTACCCGGGCGTCTACCAGGACCCTGGGCTGGTCAAGCAGCGCAAGAAGGGGAAGAAGCACAGACATGCTAATACTTCCTCTTCAGGAGGTGGTGTCGAGCATCTTCCCGACCCAAGCATCGTTCAAGCCCGCCTACACCAGGCCGGCAACACCGCACAGGGGCTGTTCGGAGGTCAACAAGGTGGGTATCAGCAGTCAGGTATCATGTACGGCGGCGGCGGCACCGGCGGAGGATACAATCGAGCGTGGTGATTTTGTCCAGTGCATTTATTGCCACTCCTTGCACACACACACGCGCGCGCACGCACACACACTCTCGTCTCGTTTTTGCCTCTCTTTTTTTGTTCTCTTTGCAGCGGTCTGCTTTTCCTGTTTGGCGCTGGAGGATGCAAAAACCTCGTGTTCTCATGGGCGTGCTTGTTGCCGCCAGGCGAACGCAGTGCATGGAGTCATGGATCTGCCTCTCTTCTTCGGTTCGGTCGCGAGGACATTGGCCTGTGGCATTTTCGATCCGCCACAGCGTCCCTTTCACCGCTACGATTCATGTACGTTTAGTTACCCTTCCGGCTGAGTTGACAAGTCGGATGATGAAGACAGCTTTCTTACACTATTCCTAGGTTTCCTTCGTCTGAGACTGTAGTCCTCTCGCTGCTCGAGCGTGTGTGTGTGAGACGTTGGCTGAGGCCCATTCTTGTACACCATCTCTGCACTTTGTCGTCTTGTCCGCTGTTGCTGCTGTTGCTGTTGCTGTTCTATTGCTGTCATTGCCGCCGCCGCTGCCGCCGTCGTTGGTGCTACCTTTTTGTCGCCTTGCTTTTTTTCCTTTCTGTTTGACTGTGCTGGCTGACTGTGAGATTGCAGGCGATGATGAGACACAATTTCCTCCTCTACCTTCTCGCCCGCCTGGACTTCCTCCTGGTTTGCACTCTCGCGTCCTCACCCCCTTCCAGGTTCGGCCAGGGTCTTCAGGGCGATCAACTCCAAAGATCCCGCCCGGCTTTGATACTTCCCACGCCCACCCAATTCTCAAGCCTGAGGATCTGCCGACCAGCGCGTCCAGACCTTCGACCACTGCTCCTATTCTTCCCGCCCTCCCAACTCTCTCACGCCCCAACTCGACTTCCAGGCAAGATAAGTCCCACGATGAGAAAACCAGATCAAGCACTTTGGACAATGGCAGGTCTGCTGAGATCAGCTTGGGCTCGCCCAAACCCCGGCAGTCACGTTTGGTGCCGAAAGAACAGACCGTGCAAGCGACTCCTTCGCCTGAGAAGGAGGTCAAGTCGGATACCAAGGTCGACACCAAGGACACAGCTGGTGTACCCTCTACTAAGCCCGCTTTGCCAAAATCCAAGGATGCAAAGAAGGAGAAGCCGATGAAGATCGATATCTCGGCCTTGAGCACCATTTCCAACTCGGCCACGCCAGTCAACCGAGATGCAGGTCCTGTGGCCACGCCTCCCCCCATCACTTCCCGACCCGCTACCCCGGCCACTGTCGCCTCGGAGGTTTCGCGCGCGTCGCTCCCAAAAGCACGTACGTTGCGAGTCACGACATCGGGATCAACATTCAGCAAACCTGTCGAGCAACCGCCCCATTCGGCCACTACGGAGAGATCGCTGCCTGCCTCTCTACCGCCCCATCATCCGCTCAAATCTGCCTCTCGGCAGCCTTCGATCTCGTCAATCTCCAAACTCCCAGTCGAGAGCGCTAGCCACAGTCGGCCATCAACACCTGCCATGTCTGAGCGGCTCATGTCCGAGGGCTTCTCCAGGGCAGGCTCTCCGCCGGCAAGCATCGTTGGGTCTGCTCCGGAGAGAACAAAGACCAAGAGCCAGCTCAAGAAGGAACGAAGAGAGAAGGCCAAGGCTGAACAAAAGGCTGTCGATGCCACTTCGTCCTCCAACTCGGTCGCCACGCCGCCCGTTGTCGAGGAGGTAGGGCCCATCGTGTCCCGGCAGAAGAAACAAAAGAAGACAGCAACTGAAAGCAAGGCGGCCCCGGCTGTGGCAGATAACCAGCCCAAGGTGTCCAAGACCAAGGCCAAACAACAGGAAGACAGCAAGGAAGTCGAACCAAGCCAGCCGTCGACCCCGGCCGAGCCAACTTCTCACGAGGCCGAGCCGGAAGTGGGAGGACCAACGAATCCGTTGACTCTCCACGACATCTATGCTGCTCTCCCTCCCAATTACACCTCGGCCGACATACAACAGCTGCTTCATGCGCACACCGCGCCCATGTCGCGTATCTTTTCCTCACTCATCAGCTCTGGAGACCTGAGCAAGGACCATCCCTGGTTCAATCCGCTGTCTTTTAACTCACCAGCCTACAAACTGCCTCCCGACAATCGCAAGGGTCAGGCCTATCTTGATGCGCACGGCTACACACCAACCAGCGCCTTTGGCTACGTCTACCTTCCGCTCAGAGAACGCCGTGCGCTCGAACGAGGTAGTGCTGTGGGCGTTGCGGGAAATTCCATCCCGCCTCCTTCCAATAATGCCAACCAACCGCCCTATGAGTCTCTTGTTCACCGCACTCTGATCACTCCCAACGGAGTTGTGTATCGCCATCTCACCTCGGCCGAAAGTGAGAGACTGCTGGAACTAGAAGAACGCCGCGATCTGTGCATCGAAGAATTTGGTGAGGATATCGGCGGGATGCATGGTTTGGAGGTGCCTCTTGAAGCAGACGACTTTATCAATCTATCTGGTGGCATGGAAGAGCTGGCGCGACGTGGTGAGAGCAAAGGCGTTGTTTGGGTCGACACTCGGACCAGGGCCAGTGACCCTACACGTGACGACAGCGTCTATGATGAAGAGGACGAGGAGGACGAGGACGATGCTGATGACGAGACCGGCGCCTTTGTCGATCTTGACTACGATGACGCAGACGATGAAGAGGGCGACGAGGACGACTATCTAGTTGAGCCTGACCACGCCGCCGACCGTGGTAGCCGCAGTCGCGATCCCGCCGCCAGCACTAACAACCCCGGCCATGACAGTGGCAGCACCACCACGCGGCCCCATCGACATCAACAACACCACCATCATAATCATAATCAAAATCATAATAATCATAATCACCAACAACAGCAGCAGCATCAAGTACAGGGTCAAACCCAGGTGGCAACCGGCGCTCAGCCTGTGGTTAACCTGAGGGCTTTGGATGCTGAATCCTTGGCCAAGCGGGTGGCTGACAAGCAGAAGGAGCTCGAGGCGGCCAGGAAGGAGATGGACAAGATCGAGCGAACGTGGAACAAGAAAGCGAGAGAGTGGGCCAAGTGGAGAGAAGCGACTCTGCGTGTGTGACTGACTAACTGGCTGATTGATTGATTCATGCATTCACTCTTTGATTACATGCATCGTTAATGCTGAGCAAGAGGGGTTGATGCTTAAAGAAGGTCGGTCTATCGAATAAGTCTTTGTACTGTTGCTAATCAGAAGAATTTCTTTTACTCATGAATACTCATCAATACTCATAATGGGTTAAGCAGTTGTTTAGACTTGATTTAAGAAAAGCTTCGCCTACTTTAATTTGGCATTGCCACACACATTCTCTCCTAAGCAGGCCTGATGAAGAAGAACTTTATTAAGCGCGACTGATGACTGATTCTGGGGGTTTGGTAGGTGGGGGAAAAGGAAGAAAAAGGAAGAATGCGAAAAGGCAATTAATAATTGGTTCGAAATGATTCATCCGTCGACGCCCGTCAACTACCATTCATTCATTCATTCATTCATTGCCTTTCCTGTTCTTCTCTCTCCCGCTTCTCGTATCTGCACAGCCCTCCGTGCAGCCGCATCGCCGGCTTTCCGGCCAAAGACGGCACCAGCTGTCAAGCCACTCCCGCCCGGGTAGTTGTCGTAGAAGAGGCCGCCAAGCATCTCACCAGCACAGAAGAGGCCTGGGATGGGAGCGTTGGTGAAATGGGATATCACTGCCGATGTGCCGGGATCTACCTTGAGCCCGCCAAAGGTAAATGTGATCCCACACGTCACTTTGACGGCGACAAACGGCGGCTTGATGATCGGGCAGGCCCAGTTGGTCTTGTCTGGGTTCAGGCCGTTGGGGGCGGAGGGAGAAGAGGGAGAAGAGGAAGAAGAAGAAGAAGAAGAAGGAGAAGAGGATCGGGTTGATAGGCCGTCTTTCTTGGAAGGGTCGAATTTGAGAACCGGATGGAGCCGCCTGTGCACAGCTACCGCTCGGTTGTAGTTGGCAATCGTCTCCTCGAATGCAGCAACGCCGCGGAGTCCCCTGGCGGCAAGCTTGTGGGCCAACTCTGCAATTGTGTTTGCGCGAACCTTGTCGACGACTACGTCATCGCCATACTCTTCCTCCCTCAGCCAGCTTGCGCCATGCGCGTCCCAGACCTGAAAGCAGACGTTGTCGGGCTGCTGGAGGATTTCGCGGCCAAACTTGGCGTAGGTGTAGTTCCTCAAGTCGAGCCCTTCGTCCACGAAGCGCCGCCCTTCCACGTTGATCATCAGGCCGAGCGGGTAGCCGGACTTGGTCAACTGGTTGGTCAGCGTCTGGTCGCCAGCATCAGCGCCGCCCGGCGCGTTGGCGTCCCAGCATGTCGAGTGGCAGCCCGACCAGTTGCCAAACGGCCTTGCGTCCGTGGTGGCAATGGCGGCCTTGAGCAGCTCGCCCGTGTTGAACGGCGTTCCTCGCACGTATGCCTTGTCCCAACCGGGCCCGAGGTATTGCGCCCTCATCTCCGGGTTGGCCTCAAACCCACCTGCGCAGAGAATCACACCGCCGGCAGCTCGGACTTCAAATACAGATCCGTCCTCTTTTCTTCTGACTGCCACTCCGGTCACACCGCTGCTGCTGCTGCTGCTGCTGCTGCCGCCGCCGCCGCCGCCGCCGCCGCCCAGGCCTTTCTTCAGCTCGAAGACGTAGCTATCATACCTCACCTCCACCCCAAGCCTGCTCGCCGCATCCCGGTGGTTCTTGATTAGCCCTTTGCCGCCATCAACAACGCTCAGCACCATCCCGCCCCAGAACTTGAACCGTCCGTCAATCTGGTAGGCCTGCCGGTTGAAGCTGAGCTGAAAATTGACTCCGTTCTTGGCCAGCCATTTGGTTGTTTCATTGCTCGCTTGCACTAGTTCCCTGGCCAGTGCGGGATCCGTGCGGCCATTTGTGAGGCGCTTGAGATCATTCATGAAGTCATCTTCGGTGTAAGGTGAAACGTCGAGCCTGCCGATTAGATTATCGTCGTCATCATTCTCATTCTCATTCTTATCAGCAGCAGCAGCATGCGGCACATTGGACACAATGGGCAGGAGGTCTTCCAGCCCGGAAAAGACGGTGCGGTAGGCTCCCGCCGTGAAGGCCGAGTTGCCACCGGCCCATGACTCGGGTGCTTTTTCCAGCAGCAGGACGTGCAGGGAAGGATCAACTTCCTTTGCTGCTATGGCGGCACTGAAACCAGCGTTGCCCGAGCCGATGATGACGACGTCGCAAAGTATCACGTCTGACACCTCCATCAAGTCGAATCTTAAACCGCTGTGTACTCGTGGCCATCCCGTGGTTCGACGCGCGTTTAACCCATGTCGACGCAAGCCCGTTTCGGTCTAGTCGCGAGCTTAAATATGCTTGTTCCATAGAAGCTTCTTTCTTCGAGTGGAGTACGTGTAAAACAGCCAACCACCAACCAGCGATCCGCTTGAGTCATCCTCTCCCCTCTCCCCCCCCCCTCCCCAAGTTTCTCCTCCTTCCCTCGGTGGCAGATATATCTGGCTGGATCGGCATACTAATGGAGATGGCCTTCTCTTCTGGAGAGTATGTCTGCTTACCTTACTCTAACTGTGTAGGACCAGCACAGCAAGACGCACAACCACCACCACCACAACTACCACAACTACCACTACCACCATGACTGAGTTAAAGAAGAATGAGGGTATACAACTTGAGCATGACGAAGCTGCCATTACCCATGTCCCCGCTTTGCCGGAGCTTTTTGAATACACGGCGGAGGAAGAGGCCAAGGTCATCCGCAGGCTGGATTGCCGCCTGCTGCCCATTGTCTTCCTGCTCTACAGCTTCTCCGTCCTGGACCGGTCTAATCTTGGAAATGCCAAGCTAGCCGGACTTGAGGACGATGTTAACCTCAGCGGCAGCAGGTACGACTGGCTTGGAACCATCTTCTATATTTCATACATCGTTTCGCAGCCACTGCAGATGGGATGGAAGAGGTTCCCGCCCCATATCTTTTGCGCCTCCGCAGTCTTCTTTTGGGGCTTTGTGGCCACAATCCAGGTGACTGTGTCCAGCTGGGGATCCTTGATGGCCTGTCGATGGTTTCTTGGTACTGCTGAGGCCATGTTTGGCCCCGGTGTGCCGCTCTATCTGTCGTTCTTCTATCCCCGGGAGAAGATCGGCTTCAGACACGGCGTGTATGTCGTCTATATTTCTCTCTTTCTGCCTTTGAACATGTCGCATTATCTTGCACCATACTGACCACAATCTCGTACACAGGTTCATTGCCGGGGCAGCAGCCAACGCTTACGGAGGTGTTCTCGCCTATGGCCTGTCTCACGTACACAGCAGCACCCTCGCCCCTTGGAAGCTTCTGTTCATCGTCGAGGGGATCCCCACTTGTCTTCTCGCTGTCGTCGTTTTCTTTGTCCTTCCAGATTCCATCTCGCAGTGCCGCTTTCTCAGTGATCGCGAGAAGCAAGTTGCTGCCGCTGCCAACTCTCGCAACCAGAAAGGTGATGCTGATCGCAAAGGCGGCTTCCGTCTATCTGAAGTCCTGGATGCGTTTAAAGACCCCAAATGTATGGTACCATTTCCATATATCTCTTATTGCATATATATATCGTCAAATCACTAACATAACCCCCCCTTGTTTTTTCCCTTGCAGCCTACATCCCCGCCTTGATGTACTTCTCCATCAACGTGTCCTTCGCCTCCCTCCCACTGTTCGTGCCAACCATCATCTCCCAGATGGGCACCTTCAGCCCGGTGACGGCCAACGGGCTTTCAGCCCCGCCGTACGCGCTCTGCTTCTTCGTCATCCTACTCGTCACCTTCCTGTCCGACCGGTACAAGGTGCGCGGGCCGTTCAACGCGGGAATCGCGCTCGTCGCCGCCGCCGGCTTCATCATGCTCGCCACGACCGAAGACGTCGCGCCACGGTATACAGGCGTCTTTCTCGCCGTCCTCGTCTTCACCTGCGTGGCCGTCACCCTGTCCTGGACGGCCAATCTGCATGCAACAGAAAGCAAGAGAGCCGGCGGCATGACCATCCTGCAGACCATCGGGCAGTGTGGCCCGCTGCTGGGCACAAATCTCTTCCCCAAGAGCGAGAAGCCGTACTACAGGAAGGGCATGTGGATCAGTGCCGGCTTCTGCATCTTCATCGCCGCCCTCAGTGCCTCCTTGAGCCTGCTTCTGATCTATGAGAACCGCGAGATGGAGCGCAAGGGCCTGATCCCGAGGAAGGGTGAAGAGCTTCCAGAATGTGAAAACGGTGAAGAACCTCAGTACTTTCGCAATATTTGGTAAAAATTCTGCCACTATGTGTGTGTGTGTACTGCCTGGCCGAGTTTTGCAATGAGAGAGAGAAAAACAAACAACCTCTTGACCATAATCAAATTAATTTACTTGGCCTCGCTCTTCCCCGCCTCAGCTGTCGCCGTCGCCGTCGCCGTCTTCTGCTGCGGATTATCATCCTTGCTAAACCTCAGACTAATACTGTTCACACAATGTCTCTCATCCGTCGGCGTCGGAAACCCTTCCCCCTTGAAGACATGGCCCAGGTGGCCTCCACAATTCGAGCAGACAATCTCGGTCCGTTCCATGCCGTAGCTGCTATCCGTGTGCCGGGTCACCGCTCCCGGTATGCTGTCAAAGTAGGCCGGCCAGCCGCAGCCGCTCTTGAATTTGTGGCTGGCCTTGTACAGCGGAGCCTCGCACCCTGCGCAGTTGTACACCCCGGCGTCCGGGTAGTGCTTGTCGTACTCGCCTGAGAAGGCCGCTTCTGTGCCCTTTTGTCGTAGGATGCGGAATTGTTCTATATCCACCACACAGACACAGAGAGAGAGAGAGAGGGAGGTTATTATTATGATCATCTTGTATTTTGATAATCGCATGTTGCATAATTTTTTTTTAAATTGTGTTTTGAACAATACATTACATACCTTTGTTGAGCACGGCTTGCCACTCCTGCTCAGAACGCTTGTCCGGGTACGACGACGTCATGTTGCTGGCTGGTGCTGGTGCTGTTGTTGAAAATAACGAGAAGGAGCGGAGGAAAGGAATCGGCATAGACGTGCGAGGCAGTTGCGTTGCGAAAAGGAAGAAGCTGCGAGGGCTGTTGCTGCTGATGCTGCTAGCCGTACTCGTCCTGGTGGTGAGTGCGCGGAGTCGAGTGCAGAGCGATGGAAGGCGGTACATCGACTGATTTATGCCCAAATATCCAGTAATGCAGATGGTTTGATGTGTGAGTGTGTCTATGTCGTTTCTCTTCTTCTCGAGTTTGATTAATCAGGCGGAGTAAAGTTAAAAAATTCTTTTCCGTTTCGGTTAGATTCGTCCCACCAATCGCTATTACGTATTTCAGGATGCCTTACTCGTAACCCTCTGGTCAACGTGCACACCTTGCATGGCATGGCAGGGGCGTTGGGCAACGAGAGACTCGACTGGAATCAGCGGAGCGGACCGTAGACCATGGAACTACGGTCTATCTCTAACCCGGTCATCATCATGTAAGCAATAAGCAATAAGCAATTCGTCTTTTGAGGCATGGGCCCCTCCCCCGCCTGATCAAACTCGCCTGTGGGTCTGATTGTCAAACTGGTAAGAGCGATGCCGTAGATTCCCTTTGTTCGAATCAACATCCCCACCCAGCTCCTGTCCTTAAAAAAAGGCCCATTTCCATTTTTCTCTTCTCTTCTCAACTTCATCTTTTTTGTCAGCACCCAGAATGCCAATGGGGGAACCCCTAAAAAAAAGACAGGGAATCTTGCCTGACTCAGACAACAAGATTTGGCATTGTGATATATATACACATATGCATATATTACGAGATGAACATCTGTCACACAGTCTACCTATCGGCAAAGCCGAGCGAACGACGAACCCGTGAGCCCCCCTACCAAAGGAAAGGCCCATAACTGTACATAGGCCTGTTGAAACCACAAAAGCTGTCCAATGCACAATGGACTGCATTGGAGGCTGCTTGCCTCACTGAGGCACAACAAGACTTGTACAATAGGCGAAGCCGTGGCATCACCTTTGTGGCTGGGGCCATCAACGACAAGCACTTGCATTACCCACATTCATGCCCGAATGATCAGACCGGCACTCTGCCGGGCCGTCCGGTCCATGCTGTCCATTCTCCAGACGAGCCAGTGTCTCTGCCGCCGTCATTGCTGCTGCTCTGCTGCTCCTGATGATACTGCTGCTCCTCAAACATACAAGCACTTAGCCATACCTGAGACATTTGGGGGGAGGCTATTATTCTTGTTACACTGGGAGCTCCCACAATAGCAACAGCTACCTCAGCATCAGCACCATTATCAGTATTGCTTTTTGAGCCTCTTGTAAGACAAGACAGAGGTAGCCATGACCAGAGCCATTACTGACTCGATGGACAGTTAACAAGATATCTGCATCAGTAGAGAGAGAAAGCACTAAGCAATACGAATACTACAATCTTTGTCTCATCACGTCAAACCAATACTGGGATAGATCCCACCCAACCAGGGGCCTCGATACCCCACCATCAATAAACCGTAGCGTCACGCTACACATGCTGATATTGCTGGCCGTCAGAACAGATAAGCAGCAGGGCTACAATCAGAACCAGACATGCACATACCAAAGGACATATAGACAATGAAGTGGTTGGTGAGTATTATGTCATTAGTTCAGCCTCGCCGCCAAGGGTTTTTATAGCCCCTTTCTTGACAGGAAGAAGATATGTCAGGTCTACTTTTTATTCTTCTTCTTCTGCTTTTTCTTCCTCGCTCAGCTGACACTCAGCATGGAAGTCGGTGGGGATGTACTTCTCCAGGAACGCTTCCAGCGTTTCAAGCGGGCATTCTGAAAGGTCACAGGCAAGGTCCGGGTGTGCGGGGACAACCATGCCCTCGTAGAACATTCTGACCACCAAGGAATCATCAGCATTCTTCCGCCACAGCTCCATCACAACAGTTGAAGAATAAGGCGGCCATGGCAGGTCAGACTCTCCCACCACGGCAAGAAACATGTCCAAGCTCAGATCGTGAGCGGAGTAGATTTGCAAAGGTGAGCTGTAGTCATAGAACGAAGCCAAGATTTCCGACAGCCACGGGCCGACGGCCAGCCGCTTGGTATGCTCCGCTTCCGGATTCTGGCGATAGAGGTTGCGATGAGAACTGGTTCCTGGGATCATGGCGGTTGCCACGTCTTCCAGGGTCAACCCGGGCTTGATCCCCAGACCATGGCAATAGGTAGACGCGGAAACGTCGTGCAAAGCACTGGAAGTGTTATAGACCGCCACCCCAGTGGTGTTGTATGCCGTGGCCAGCTTTGCCTCTAGCTCGCGATACGGCTCCAGAGTTTCGTCAAATGCGGCAGAGCTGTGGTAGTCTTTGACCATCTTGGCCAGCTTGGGACATGCAGGTGTGGGTGCGGTCATGACCTCAATCGTGCTTGGCTTGACATGCATGGTCAAAGTCCGGTCTGGTGCTCGGTTCTCCAGCGGGTACAGGCCTTGGAACAGGTTCTCGACTGACTCTCGAGTACGCCTGTCTTGTCATTAGAGTGGCCTCGCCAGAGCTGATCTAATAGTTAGGGGGGGTCCTTTCTCTCACCAGACATGGGTATGGCTAATCTGCAAATTTGATTGCATGTCCATGGGCAAGAAATTGAAGAAATCGACGTATAGTGCACGTAGTGTCTGTCCCAGTTGCCGCAATTGTCGCTTGCCCATTGATGTAAGTTGCCCTGATAATTGCCCCATGTCAACTTCCACAAGGCAAGGAGAGATCAGAGAATCACACAAAAATCAAAGAAAGAACCTACCAATGTCGCAATTTCCTTGCCATAGATTGGATGCAAATGGTCCCTCAAGGACAATGTGCTCTTTCATGAAGGGCGATCTATGTTCTGAAATCTCATCGCCTTGGTTCATGAAGACGAATTCGTCTGGGTTGCCACACTCATACCATTCTGTATCATCACCAGGCACAACGCCCACTGGCACTCGCGCACCATGTCGATGCCTGCCAAGTATGTGTTAGGAAACAGAGACGACGACTGACCAGTCCTGTGATTTTACCCGGCTTGAGACTTACATGACCTGTAACTTCACCATCGCGGCATCTGCGAGTGGCATCCATGATCCAACAGTAACATGGCGGGCTGTATGTAGGCTACTGTGTGAGCAGGAATATCCATGGAAATGTACCCCATAGGAGCATACATACGCTGGCAGTAGTCGTAGTCCTTCCAGAAAGGATTGGTAGCAGCTGAATGGTTTCCACCTAGAATCCAGGATTCAGTAGCTTCACTCTGATCATCGATTGGAGCACCAGTAGTCCGGTGAACAAAGGATGCTAGCGGAACCAATACTGAGAATGCCCACTGAATATGCATGTTTGGCAGGTGATCTCAAGTCAACGGGAAGATCAACAAGTTCCTGGCAACGTAGATGGTCCATTATATACATGTTCGGAGCTTGCCGACTCATGCGGTTTGCAATGCTAAGCATCAAAAGCATCTGAGTTGCCCCTCATAGATCTTCTCGCTTATAGTTCGGAGGTTCAAGAGCTGGGAGACTGTGCGAGGACATCATCGGCTGTTTTGTCCATTTGGTCACTCCTTTGAGCCATACAGCCACATGACCAGCTTGTAGGTATCGCTCGTACCAAAGGAGACCTCTGGTTAGATCCGTCAAATCGAGAAAAATGTCATGATATGGTTTTTCTTTTTTTGCTTCATTGGCTCGAACGGGCCTTCCTTCAGTTCGTCCCCCCTCCTTGCTTTGCCGAGAGGAGATGATCGTTCATTCAGAACGGAGAATCGGATGGTAAACAGCCAGTGGATTTTGCTCCAAAAAAGTGGTCGTTTTCTTTCACCAAAAAAAGTCCGCTGATAGTGGTGCTAGATTTCTAACGTTGCACGTCAAGACAGAGTGGAAAAGTCCGAGAGCACGCGATCAGTTGCCTCATCAAGCACAATTGGATCGCTAGGGTTGACCTTCTGTAGTAGGTGCACCATTCTGTAAGATCGAGAGGAATCACAAAGAAAATCCAGGCACGGCATTACCCCAGATCACTTGTACCTGATGGGAATGCAACTCAACTTCACCTGCCGTGCCACCCGGTTCTCAATGATTCGCTCAGGACTGCCGTTAGATCTCCCAGCGAATGGAGCTCTTGCGATGTGAGACGGCGTGCAGGAGTTCAAAAGGAAAGGTGGAGGGGCGAACACGAGATCCAGAGCAGCTGCAAATCGGAAGAAGAATGGCATGAGGGAGGCGCCACCCGCCGGCAGTGAGATCCCACTTACAGGTTCCGCCATCGTACGTCTGTTCATGAAAGTGCAACATGATTGATTCGATTCTCAACCGAGATCCCGAAATTTTCTAGCTGATCAAAGGGAGGACGGACGTGCTGTTACTTCCGAGTTGACACGCGCGGGGTACGAAAGATGCCAGCCTAGCCATATCTGTGCTAGTGCTGATTTGGTGTGTGCAAACAAGACAAACAATCAACCAACTCGTCAACCATCAACCATCAACCATCAACATGCTGCGTGAGCTCGCCTCACACAGTCACCGAAGCGCTAATGATATCAGTAGTAATCCCCAGCTCTAGCCAAACACAAACACCTCGCTATTCTAATACGAAAAATATGCAAACAGCCGCACCAATCTGGGATCACCGTCTTCTCTTTCCAGTGATCAATAACTCACCATGAAGCACTTCGATCTTCCAGCCTTCACTATCCAGCCTCTTCGCCACAGCCGGTCCAATCTGAGGCGTACGGTTCTTACTATGACTGCCGACACCTGTGATGATCCGGTATCCTGCTCTTACGGGGCCTCCGCCTCCTGGAGCGTACTTGGCGTCTCCCAGGTCGTCCCACCATTTTTGAGTTTTATACTGAGCAATGCGCACAGCATTCGGTACATCAAGACCGTGGAGGTCAAGTGTAGTGGCACTGGATTGAGAGTCTGCCAGAGCATTGGCTGCTGCCGCTGACGCCTCCTTGGCCTTTTTCAGTTCCTCGTGGCCGAGTTGCGAATAGTAGGCTGCAGCTCCACCATAGAGAGGATTGGACTTTGACTTCTTATACGCTTGATATGCTTGTTGGAATCGTTCATCAACTTTAAAATCAACTGAAGCAGAATTCTGTCTGCGGCCGCTGCGTCTGACAGTAGTCCACTTTTCAGGATGCCGAGGAGCGACAGACAGTTCGTTTGACTCGAGGGATAGAGGTTTACCTTGCACCAGGCCAGTGATATTTCGAGATGCTTCTCGGTCCCCCACAGTCATCGCCATAAGGAGCTCGTGTACCGCAGACGGCATGTACCTTGTCAGTTTCAGGAGTCCATATACTTGGGCTTCTGACACGTTTCGGAAGAGTGGCTTGATCTCAGCAATTTGCTGTTCTAGAATATCATCAACTTTGGCCAGCTTGTCCCACTCTGCACCTTCCTTGTCTGCCAGAGATCTTATTGTCAATGGCAGACTAGCCCCGTTGGCGTGATATATTGATCGTACCATATCAGGCTGGAGCGTCGTTTTCGCGCATATGAACTCAACCTCGCTGGCAACGTCCTTCCACACATTCTTCGGAGCAGGAGATCCGTTACCAGCTGAGGGAGACAACCCGTCCAGAGAGGCATGTCTCTTGCTGCTCTTGCCCTGGCGACGAGGCTTTTGTTGTGGGGGTCGAAATTCTTCGGCAAACCATTCAACCCCTTTGGGAATCTCTTGATTGCCTATTTCATCCCCTTCGTCAGCCAGGAAGGACAGATTGAGCAACTCCTCGATCGCCTGATCTGTGGAGGAGAATGTCTTGCACACGCCTCGGATCCGGTCGAGCGAGAGGGATGGGAATAAAACGTGAAGCCGCTTGACCTGCTCCTCTGGCTCGAGTTGATCAATATTCGTCCCGTCTTCTTGGAGGTAAAGATCGCCAAGGTCCGAACTCGGGCTTGTTAAGCCATTAGAGGTGGACGTTTCCTCGGCGGTTGTTCGAGACAGTTCAGGAAGGCCGACGTCTTGTTGAATGGAGCCTCCGGTACCCGATGGATCGAAGGGAGTACTCTGTTCCTCGAAGGCCGACGCCTTCAGCTTTTCAAGCAGGTCAATGAGGTCGGAGCCATGATAGTCAGAGGCCAGCGCATAGAAGACTGGGTCATCTATTGGTGGACAATAGGCCTTTCTCAAGGACTGGCGTCATTTCAGCAAGGTCAGTCTTTCTGTGTGCTCAGCTTACCTCAAGATCATGGTGTGACATCTCTAGAGAACACTACAGCATGCTTGTGTTACAAAGGCTCTATCTCCTTGCATGGATGGATGGTTTTGAACACCATTCTGATCATAAGTGGGGGAGTCAATGAAGGACGAAGAGAAGTGCCAAGACTCTTGAACTTAGTGCAAGTTGAAACACACTAGTGGGCTTGGCATCCCATTAGTGTCAGTTTACACTCACTACACATTGCTCACTTATTTCCCTCCACTGCTCTTCACATTCTTGACAATGACCTGCTGCACAACCAGAGCCCATGAGCCTGAAATACCTCCCTGGTGGCCAGAAGATGATGTATAGACTTGGAGGAAGATATCCTGTGCCTCCTGTGCCTTGACACTTCTCCCTGTGGTGATGTGACCAGTGACTGAATAATCTGTGAACTGCTCTTGAATACTACTAAGATGGCCCAATTGTGCTGCCAACAGGCATCAGTAATGAGCTGAGTAGCCATGATCACGTGCCCCAGTTTCAAGTGTTGAAGAGAATGTGATATGCCTGGGCCTCATTTTCTTTGTTTGCTTTACTTTTCTTCTTCTTCCGCCCCTTCACGTCCTTCTCTCTCTCTCTCCCCATCCTAATTCATCTCTTCAACCTGCACCCTTTGTTCATCCCATCCTTATCATCACGCTCTCTTCTACCCACATTCGCTACCATCCCGGTTTCCCTGTCAACTCAATCACTGACTCCAGATCCTTCACCGTCCAGCACAATGAAGTTCACCTCCATTGTTATGGGCCTTGGGGCTGTCTGGTTGGCAAATGCACTCACCATCACCAACCCGTCCTCAAATGTCACCCAGGTACCTGTCTGGCCAGAGACTCTCCTTGAGTGGACCTGGGCAGTCGGGGATCCTGAGACAGTTGATATTGTCATCCAGTACATCTATCCAAATGACACCGAAGTCCATGCCTTGACGTGGAAGAAGAACGTGTCGGCTACTGGTGGCAACATCACTGTTCCTTGGACTCCTCTTGGTCTCTCGGCTGGCACAGTGTGCGAGATTGGCCTGACCCAGGTTGACGACGGCAATACCACCTACGATCATACCGAGTCGTTCACTCTGGTTCAGGCGGTCGGTGCAGCTTCGGTATGAAACCTCTCCAGGCCAGACCGCACAAATTGGGCTCTCTCTCTGATTTTGCTGACTTCTCGCACAGACTGCCTCAAGCATTCCTCCGCTCGTTACCAGCTCAAGCACTACTCCGCTCTTTACCAGCTCAAGCATTACTCCGCTCTTTACCAGCTCAAGCATTACTCCGCTCGTTACCGGCATCTCCGTCCGTCCCATTGGCAGCAACGTGTCTGCAACACTATTCAGTAAGTCTTTCCGCAAGCAAAAATCCCCTTCCAACTGAGTGAGGCGTCTGCCTGGAGCTGAAAACCCGTCACCTCGTTGCCATGGTGACTTGGGTTGGACGCTTGGATGCCAGGACGCGAGGACGCGTGTCCCTTGGACATAAAAGGCCTGCCCCTCCCTCATCCAAACTTGACATTCTTCATTATCTATCGTTCGCTTTTCTGACGCTCTCTGACCTCTTCATCAGCCACCATCTCTTCCACAAGCACCGTTACTGTCATCACTGACACTGGTATCTCAACCGCCACTATGACTTCAGTCAATACCATCAACACCTCCGTCTCAAGTAAGTTCGCAGCCACCACAACGACTCCGGCCTCATCTCAACCAGTCTCACCTGTCGGGTTTGATCAAGTCACGACTGTGCACATGACCATCTCGACCATAACTCGAACCATTTCACTGACCAAAGCCCTTTCAGCCCCCATCCTGGACACCGCTTCTGCGCTCGCCAGCTCTGCCATCACCGCCCCGGTCTCGGCCGGCCCTCAATCCGCTGGTGGTGTCCAAGGCGCAAGCACTGTCCTGATCACCGTGACTGAGACTGGTGGTGCCTGCGGTGTCAGCAGCAGCAGCGTGCCCATCTCCATCCCCACTCCCACCCCGACTCCGACCAACTCTACCACTACCATCACCACTTCCATCCCAATCACCACTATTCCTCCCTTCGGAACCGGCAACACCACCTCATTCGGCACCGCTGGCACCGGCAATCTCACCATTCCTTCCTCCGCAAGCCTGACCACCACCGCCTCCTTCACTCCTCAGTCCGGCGCCGCCAACTCGATGCACGTCATGGCCAAGTCTACCACCCCCACCACCGGTGCCTACCTCACAGTCTTGACCCTCCTGGTCTGGTTCGTGTCTGGCGTCGTCATCGGCGGTGGCCTTGCCATCTGAAAGAGAAGAAAAACTCACACCCTTCTCAGTCAAACAAACAAAAAATACACTGTCATGACCATCATCTCAGCCGCATACACCCCATTGCCCTTTTTCTTTTTCTCATAATGGTCTGTTTGATCTGGCTGATTGGTTTTGATGGATGCTATTTTCTGGACGAGAAGTTGTCCTCTTTCCTTATTTTGACAGGCAAAGTCTGTTATGGGTTCCCGGGTCGAAGCCTTGGTCAGGACGACAACATGCTTCTGTAAACCCCCGGATGACAACAAAAGGGAAATCAACACACACACACACATTTGGGGGGGGAATGTGTCAACACTCGAGTAAAATACTCGAGAAGGAGGAGAGTTTGTGCGTGTGTGTATGTGTGTGTGGACAAGGAAGCAAGCTGGGGGGGCGTGGGTGTTTGGGTCGGATGGTGTTCCAGCCAACAATAACAACAACAACAACAACAACACCGAGACCAACATCCAACGCCTCTTCTCACTGCCGCCATCAACATCACCACAACCGCAACCACGACCACCGCTCTCCCCTTCCCTAACAATGTGACTGCGCGAATGTCCTGGAAAGCAACCTTAATAATACAACCACCCACTCCGTTCCAAAAGGAATGTTACAGAGTCGACAGGACATGTCAAGCCTCACGCCAACAAGCCAGAAAAATTAGATAGAAACAAAAAGATCTCCAAACATATTCCTGTCCCCTTCTTCTTGTTCTACTACTAGTACTACTACTAGTACTACTACTAGTACTACTACTCCCCCTCCTGTCATACAAAATCGTAGAGAAGTGAGGTTACGGTTTCCCATGCCAAGCAAACTAGTGGATAATCCAGCTCAAGGTTCAAGATTGAATTGAATGTTAAGAGTTCACTTCATTGATAGATATCTACATCTACACGGTCAATGCCCCAGTCGTGCTGGCGGATTTCCTCCCACGCTCCACCGCATTGGTATCATACTTCTCGAAACGCATAGGGTGGACGTCTTGCACCGGTAGGAGCAAGCGGTTCGGGAGTCCGGGTAGCATTCCGATCCCCGAATGGATTATTAGCGTCATCGTCATCGTCATCATCGTCATAATCACTATCGTAATCGTCACCCTCATCAAAGGCGGCCTTCCCTTTCGAACGACCGCCTTGCTGCTGCTGCTGCTGCTGCTGGGCTCTGCTTCCGCTGGCTGCAAAGCTCAATCCCACTGGGGGCGCCAGTCTCTCGGTCGTTCCTCCGCTTCCACCCTGTGGGCTCCCTGGACCCGTGCTAGGCCTGGCCGGTCGCGGCGGGGGCTGTTCGGGTTGCAGGGATAGGGCATTCACGGCCTTGACGGCTTCGCGGGCATCGGCCTCGTCACGCTTCCTGGCTTCGCGGCTCTGGTGGACAGCTTCTTCGATTTCCGAGTCAGAGTCGTCGTCGACAACAGACTTATCGAGCACTTCAAAGGCCATCAGGGCTTCAACCAGCTCTTCGTTGGCGTGGATGAGACCACCAAGCAGCTCGTCAGTCTCGACGTACTGAATATAGCGCAGGATCTGGCGTCGCAACTGTTTGCATGTTTCGAACCGCTTCATCACCTCGGGCACTGCCGACACTGAGGTTGTCTCACGGTTGACGAGCTTGAGGCCATTGAGCAGATTCGTGCTGGCGACAGAGGATGCGGCGATGGACTGCAGAATGGCCGGTCTTTCACGATCGAGGTTGAAGAGCACGCGGCCCTTATTCTTCTTGGCTGCTTTCCTGGCCTTCCTGTCCATGCCAAAGGTCGACGAGATCGAGAGAGTGACAGGACCGGCCGAGGACTTGCGCTGTGGACTCGACGGCGCTGCTGCCGGTGGAGGAGAGGACACGAGGGAGCCAGAGCGCGAACGGGCCTCGTCCTGGCCCTCGTCGGCGGCCGTTTCGCGCGCTACATCTTCTTCGGTTTCACGCAACACGCGCGACTGTTCACGGCGCTGCTGGGTCGTCATCGGTCTCTTCTGCCGCGGCAGTGCATTGTACAGCGACGCGGCGCCCTCCAGGCCAGGATTAGTCTTTGACGAGGCCACCCATTGCGAGAAGAGATCTTTGCACTTGTTGCGTACGTCCAGGTCTGACACCGGGTCCGTAGCCGCGATGCGGAGCCGTTCGAGCAGTGGGCCATCTGCAAGGAGCGAGCGTTGGGTGCGTGGTGGGGCATTCTGCAGCAGGCCGTCGAGGATGGCTAGAGCACGCAGTTGGCGGTGCACACTGCCATACTTCAGCTTTTTGCGCACCGCACGCGCTGCTTCTGTTGGGCCGGTCGCCTGCAGCCGGATGGCTTCGAGCAGGTCGGGGACGCCGGCAAGGTCATCTTCTTCATACGATTCGGAAGTCAGTTGCTCGATGAGCACCGAGATGGAAGAGTATGGCTTTTTCTGTTTGGAATAGCGATAGCGCGTTAGGAGCTGGTATCTTCGACGCGAACGACAATAGCATAACATGTGGGCGAGGGAAAGAAGCAGTTTCTTGCAGCGGCGTGGCGGCTTGCGAGATCGCTGCTGACGGGCCATAAACGAGCGCGAGTATTTGGGCGAAGGTTGCTCAGCATACGCGTTGCAGGAGCACCGGTAACAGGTGCTGCCAACAGTATAGTCTTGGCCATTCTTGTCGCCGTCGCCCTGAGCCTCGAGCAGACCGTCGTGCTCGTGGGCATAGGCATCACTGTGCTGCCCCTTGTCCAGCGGCAGTTCGGTGAGGCCGCTGTCAGGCGAGGCCGTAGCGACATGGAGGAAGAGAAAGGACATGGCAGCGGTAGAGACAAGGGGGGGAGTGTATAGAGTTCGGAAGTCATATCAAGCCATAGCGGGCAACAGAAACAACATGAATACTGAGGGCAAGTTGCGGGCGCAGGAGCATCAGGGAATGACAGCAAAAACAGCAGCAAGAACAACAATAACCGCAACGCCACTGAGACAGGGACAGAGAGAGAAAAAGAGAGGAACAGGATCACATACAGAGCCGGGGAACATGGTGACGGCAAGGCCCCAGGTGGAAGGTACCTCAGGCCGGGCCGGAGCGCGGGTGGTGGTGGTGTCGAAGGGGGGGGGGCCACGAGGCCCTGGTCTGCTTTCGGGTTGAGTTGAACTGTGGATTTGATAATATCGTCAATCTGGATAAGTGGTGAACGGTCGTCGTCAGTGACTTGCAGTCGAGGGGAATCTGCCGAGCCCAAGTGGAGCCAGTGGGGAGCCAATGAGGAGCCAATGAGGAGCCAGTGCGCGTGATAATGGCCGCCCGGGCCAATTTCAGCGGATCGGGAAGGAAGCTCCCTGCTTACTTGGCACCGGATCTACTGGTTTTTGTCAGGGCCAGGGCAAGGAAAAGGCCTCTGCCACTGCCGCTGCTGCTGCCACTAGGGCTGCACCGCATCGTCGGCTCCCCTAAAATAAGAAAGGCCACAGCGGATGATGGGCGATGGGCGATAGGCCGTGGCCCGTGGCCCGTGAGCCGTGGACCGTGCATTCTAAATTGGGACCTTACAGGGGACCAACGCCCTTGCCTGTTGCAAAACAGCCTGGCCTTGTAAGGACCACGGGTAGGGCGAAAGAGCAAGTACTGTATTTTTCATTCTTATTACACATACTCATAGTATCATTATTATGTATATACAGTATTACTGCAAATTATGGCAGTTCCGCTGGCGGGGTAATTTACATGTACACTACCATGACCTGACCATAATTTTTGTGCTACCGCTGCCACGTAATTCCCTAACACTCAGCCACAGAGCCACCGCCACGCCACGGGAGCTGCGAACGGCCCATCCGGGCAATAGATCTGGGCGTTTTCCTCCTGGCTAACCCCCTTTCACCAGGTGCAGTACATTATTGCCACGCGGCGCGGATTGGCATGACAGCGAGGGCTGATAGCAGGAGACGGCCAAGAAGATCGGCAATGCGAGCCTGGCGTATGTGTACTGTAGAGCTTTCATTTCTTTTGATTGCCCTGCCGTGTGCTTTGAATTAAATATTACAGTATTACCTGTGGTGATGGATGGGGCCCCGGTTGCGGCTTCCGAAAATGATAATTACAGATAATTATTAATATTACCCATTATTACGCAGCTATTGCTGAGTCAAGGCAGTAGCAAAGGGGGGCCAAAAAACCTGGAGGCCCCGAAAAGAGTGAAGTGGCACGAAGAAAACCACGAGGGAAAGAGCGAGCGTGCGTGCAATGGAAATTGCCCCTGCCGAGACTCTCTCGTAGCTCTCTCCCTCTCTCTCATGAAAATCACCCCTTGGGTCTTGGGTCGAGAGTGAGATCGACAGCAGCATTAGGATTAGGAGGATGCCTCAATCAGATCTAGGCCCCCAGCTCTTCCCATCTAACAGTCATTGGCACTGCAACATGCATGTTCAGTCGATGTCTCGATCACGCCGTCGCTCACCCGCCCTCAACCAGTGACAGTCCAGGACTGACCGGTAGGCTGACTGGTCCGTCAACGGCTCGCTCGCTCAGCGAGCCCCATAGTCCCGGAGTAATTATTACTGTACAACAGCGGTACAGCCCAAAAATAATAATGAAAAAAATTGCGGCTTTCTCGTCCAACAGGGGTGAACCGTGTAAGTCGGTTAGAACCATGAAGGATGTCTAGGTATAATCACGGCTCTGGCTATATTACGAACAAACACCCTGAACAGTCTTAACCGATGCCTTTTTGTGTAAAAGGAGGCCACCTGGCGCTCGAACCCCGACAAGCTCCTTTGCTCCCCAGTCATCTTGATTAATAGTACTACAGTGCTCGTTGTCCTGTCCACTCCCAAGGCCCCAAAGCCCCAAGCCCTCGCCAGTGCTCGCGCGCAAAAAGGTGCAAGGATTAAAGGGCGACATGTCCGGTCTCCTGCCTAGTCATCGTGGCTCACTGAATGTCGCCAATTTCATCAATCATCCAGTAGCCTCCAAGCTCGGTAAAGTAGCTGTCATATCCCGGGGCAATGTTGTCCAGTGGTCTGGGTTCAACTTCATACATGTCCACACATAATCCCATGCGGATGTCGTCGGTCCTGTATCTCGAAGGCAGATACTCAGAGCCATCCCACTTGATTCCGACATGGACGCTGACATCGGGCTGCTCATCACTGTCCGCTCTCTTGTAGTAGTGGTACACGCCTCCCGTGGTATCTCGCTGCCACCTCAGCACTTCACGGGGCACGATCTTGAGCAGGCCTCCGTGCATAAAGGCAACACGTCCGTCTGGGTGGTGCTGGGCAAATGTGTGTCCGCAGTAGTAGCCCTCCTCGACGAAGCCAACGCTGGTCAGCCACTTCTTCGGCCGGCCAAACTTGGTCTTGAGAGCATGCCACGCGAACCGGAACATGTCCTTGTCGCCGAGCAGGAATGTGTTGTAGTACTCGTAGTGCTTGTGCTCAAACCACGCAGCCAGCTGGAGATGGTAGAAGAACTTGCGCTTGTCCACAAGGAGCTGACCGCTTTCTTGTTCATACTCGTCCATCCGGCAAGGTGTGTTGGTGATGGCCCAGATCGGGTTCTCGGGCCGCGTGCGAGCGATGTCCGGGTAGAAGATGGTGCCGTACTCCTTGTACGTCTGAGACTCGAACAGCTCGGCCGGGTCGATAATGGGCACATTGTCCGAGTCGAGCAAGAGCACCTCGGCGAAGCGCGAGTTGACCACGGCGGCCGTCTTGAGCTGGTAGTTGGCCATGCGGTCCTTGTCCGTCTTGAAGAAGTTCCACGACCCGGACAGGTCGTTGAAGTGCAATCTCGGGTAGATGGCGGACACGTTGGCCTGTTGTTCTGGCGACACCTCATAGTCCCAGAAGTGGATTTCCACAGGCAGTTTGCTGCCCAGTCTCTCCAAGGCTTTGAGCACAACCATGGCCCGCTTCATGCTTTTCACGTGGCCGGCAACGATGACAATGCCGCGACCTTCGAAGCGATCGCGGTACAATTCATACGGCAGCAGCTCATCTCTAATAAACTCGTGCCACTGCTTTTGCCGCGCCTTGAGATCCCGGTCGTCCTGTAGGTCCACTACCCACGGATCCTCTGTCGAGTACTGGAAGTTGACTACAGCATCCTCTGGCCAGTTGCATGCGGCCTTTGTTTGAGCAATTGGCGTGTAAGGCAACTTGAGTACCTCCTTGAAATGGGGCTTGAACTCGTCGGCTGTGTGAAACTGGTGGGCATTCTTCTCTAACAGGCCGTCGACAGTCACTGTCGCAGGCTGCAACTTGCTCGAGATGGTCGAGACATTTAGGAGGTCCTGCAGCCGCAGCTGTGACTTTTGGATCTGGATCCAGAAGATAATGAGAATGAAAAGGCCGGTAAACAGAAAGCCGGCGTGTATCAGCGCGGAGCGGTATAACAGAGCCATGTCGCCGTCTGTCTGGGGGTTACAGTGCTAGTGGTGATGGCAACACCACGTAAAGAGACGATGGGGAGCTGTCGTGGCGGGCGCGCCCCTAACTTTAAGCCGATCAGACAGCATTCAAATAAGAAAAACCGGAGGTTGAGAGCAGAGGGTGACGAGCCATGTGATAATCCGAGGTAATTGTGAGTTCATAAAATATTCAACGCATTTGTGACATTTCCCTGGCGCGTGGCCCTACAGTCCAGTCCCTGTTCGACTCACCTTACTGCGTGTATATGGTTGACAGCCCCTGGCTTGTCTTCTCTTCTTAACACCAGCAAGTCAAACGGTGCTCGCCACACACGCTCTCCCTCCTCTCATTGCCCACAGGGCAGTCGTGCCTTGCGCACCTTCCCCTTGCGTGGTGCCCAACCGTTGCCAAAGTCTGGGCGCGCCAAGGCCCCCACGGGGCTGCTAGCCGAGACCAGAAAAAAAGCTTATTGCAGATAAAAGGAGGCAAGAGGCGTCACGAATCACGATCGCCACGCCTTCCGGCCCTGGAGGCAAGATGGTCGCGGGGAAGGACCCAACCCAACCAAGCTCAGCAACGGGGTTGTCGGCACTCGCATCGCAGGTCAAAGCTAATAACTCCCGTTGTAACGTAGAGTCAGTCCTATCAGAGTAGACCGCCGCCGCATGCTTAAGGGGGAGATTTCCAAGATTGCAGGTTTGTTAGCATGTACGCGTATCCTTACCACGCCCCACCCATTTGCCGCCCGCCCCGGCATAAGCGAGTGCTAGACATCCTATTGGCCACGTCTCCCTGTCGTCATCAATTTATCTCACACACATGCGTCTTGATCTACAAATCTCCTTTAGCCACCGTACATCTTGTACAAGTACACATCTACACCCTCAGTGAATAATTCTCCTTGCCTTCTCCGATTCATCTTCTCCCAGGGACAGAGCTGTGTGCCACATCCTTTGGTCACGATTTGTACCCCCACATTGAAGGCTTAGGGCCCGAGGAAATCCTCATGGAGATGCGTGTATTTCTTTGTTAACATGCCTCAGGACATCCTCGCTAATCACACACGTATCGTCGCCGATAACTAGGCTCTCACTCATACCAGGAATCACTCGGTTAGCCATCACGGCCCGTCAGACGAGACTTCGCTAAAATGACGCGTGGAACTTGTGCTCACGTTGGATGGACGTACACTGCCAATCATTTCCTGACAGATCAGAACTGCAGCGTCTCTCTCTCATTTACCTCCTCACAGCCTTGTTGAATTTGATATTGCCGAGGAGGAGGAAGAGGACAGACACCATTGCTACTGACAAATCAGAAGACGTACTGTCCGGCTCGCATTGGAGATATATTTGGATCAAGATACCACCAGCTTTCTCAGCCACGATTGTACGGCTGCAGCTCGCGACCGGGGCATGAAACATGGGGAGCCGCTGCTCGGGCATCTGTATACTATTTATTCTCCCAGGCTGTTCCATTTATATCTCAAGCCACTGATTATTGCCGGTGGAGAAGGTGTCTGCAAGCCTCCTGGTTCGTTTCCTGGTCATTGTCTGTATGTGTACTACGCGGCAACAAACCGAGAATCATGTCTCAAGGCCCAGGCCGGAATAGATATGCTCACCGGTGAAGACTAGGCAAAGTTTGAACGTGGCCGTGAACTTTATTATCATCCGTGACGACCGATACCAAGACGAGGTCAAGGAGATCATGTCCATAATGTCCATGTGGGTGTATAGCTATCAAGCGTTCTATACTACTAGCAACCTTTTCCCCATCCATGTGTTGATGTCTCTGTGCCACGAGGTAAAATAAACTGACCAAATCAGGCTTAGTGGTAATCTATTGCGTACCCCAGAAACCACAAAACAGTCTGCCCCACGCGGGGACGTACACTGTACAACGCCTGTTACAAAGCCAGCTAACTTCTCTTTAGTCCTGTGATATATCTCCAGGTAAGAGCACTATGTGGTAATATATGCTATGTGACATATGACATGAACCCATCAGCATTTGTTTACAGATCCCATTTTGTATCAAAAAATACTTCAACTTTTCCCCCTGCGAATTTCTCCGTTTTTAATTCGTGGCTGTCGGTTTTACCTAACAAAAAATTCATCAGCAGCAGAAGCAACAGAAGAAGCAGAAGCAGAAGCAGAAGTCATACCAACAGCATCGGCAGCAACATGGCGTACGAAAAAGAGCTCCGCATAGCACAGCTCGCCGTGGCCCGGGCCGCCATCCTCACCAAGGCCGTGTTCCGGGAAAAGGCAAAGGGCACAGTGTCCAAGGACGACAAATCCCCAGTCACAGTGGGCGACTTTGGAGCACAGGCGCTCATCATCGCGGCCATCAAGCATAACTTCCCGGAGGATGAGGTTGTCGGCGAGGAAGAGGCATCTTCCCTGCGTACAGACACTGCACTCTCGGCGCGAGTGTGGAACCTGGTCAAGGAGGTTCGGCTGACCGACCCAGAGAGTGATGCGGCCGTGGGGGGGCCCATCAAGTCTGAGGCCGACATGCTCGACGCAATCGACAAGGGCAACTCGGCAGGTGGTCCCAAGGGCCGCATCTGGGCCCTGGACCCGATCGACGGCACCAAGGGCTTCCTGCGTGGCGGCCAGTACGCCGTGTGTCTGGCCCTGCTCGTCGATGGCGATGTGCATGTCGGCGTGCTCGGCTGCCCGAACCTGCCCGTCGATGACAAGCAGCCGCTGCCCGACGACATCGGCACCGTTGTCATCGCAGAAGACTCCGACAGCAGCAGCGCCCCAACCCATGGCGTGCTCTTCTCCGCCGTCAAGGGCGAGGGTGCAACCAGCCAGCCGCTCACCGCCCGCGGAGCCCCAGCCGCCTCCGCCGCTGCAACTCCCATTCACGTGTCACGCATCTCCGATGTCAAGCAGGCAACCCTCTGCGAGTCGGTCGAGCCGGGCCACTCGTCCAAGGGCGACAATGCCCTGATCTCCGAGAAACTCGGCATCACTCGCAGGCCGGTGCAGATGGACAGCCAGGCCAAGTACGGCAGTGTCGCCCGTGGCGCTGGTGATCTGTACCTGCGTCTACCCGTGCTTAAGAACTACGTTGAGAAGATCTGGGACCATGCCGCTGGCGACCTGCTCGTCCGCGAGGCCGGCGGTCAAGTGACTGATATCAACGGCAAGAGGCTGGACTTCAGCCGCGGGAGGACGCTCACGGAGAATAAAGGCGTGGTGGCAAGCCCACGGGACGTGCACGCCGAAGTGCTGAAGGCGGTGCAAGAGGTTCTCAGCGCCAAGAATCAATAGCAATCAGCCTTGCTGTAGCATTGCTGTAAAAATGGACACAGTAGTAGACACATTGATAATGATACAGGTCCACGTCTACTTGATCTTCTTGGCCTTCAGCCTGATCGTTTCGTCGTTGACAAAGATGCCCTTGCCCTTGTACGGCTCTGGCTTTCTCCACTTCCTGATCACCGCCGCAAACTGTGTTACCACCTGCTTCTCGGGGCCCTCGAGCAGGATCCTGGCCGGCTGAGGCACCGTCACCTTGACATGCTTGGGAATGCCCAGCTCGACCGGGTGCGCAAATCCCAATTTCAAAAACAGAAACTTCTGGCCCTCGTACTCTAGTTCGGTGCTGGGATCTGTCGGTGTGTCGTGGATTTCGGCCCTGTACCCGACACCAACCAGACGCAGGATGCAGACATGGCCCTCGCTGACGCCGGCTATCGAGTTTGCAACGTGCGCACGCATGGTGCCCCACATGGCTCGCTGGTGCTTCTCTTCTGGGTCCGCCACGCGGATACTGATTTCCCGTGCTTCGGAATCGAGATCTGCGACGATGTACGACGGGAGAGGGACGCTCAGTTGGCCTGCACAGTGTTAGGCTAGCTCTCAGGTGGTGCAGGGAGAAAGAGGATGGAGGATGTGTGATGAAATCTGACCTAGTGGTCCCTTGACCTCAATCGCCGTCGCCGCCGTGTCCGCTCTCCTGCTCCTGGCACCCGTCTTGGGCAGTTCAAGAAAGCGCAGGTCGACCTCGGGCGGAATGCTGATGGCTGCTCTGCCAATGCGAGACAGCTGTGACCTCGAAGACGAGAAGGGGCGTGTCGCCGTGCATGGTGAATAGGCCGGGAGGAGGAAGCCGGAGACTTCGTGTGTCTTCGCCGCCTCCCGGAGGAGGACGCGGAATGTTGGGCGGAGGCCTGAGCAGGCCATGGCAGTGTAGGTGATTGACAGCAAAGAAGTGAAGTGAGCGCAGACCAGCGAAGACTGAAGATTGATGTAGCCGCCCAATGCGGTTAGCGCAATACCTCGTCCGGTCTTTTGAAGAAGGCACGCGCCACATTCGCTCCTTCCTTTTTTCATCCTTGCCCTCACTCTCATTCTCATCCTCATCCTCATCCTCTTCATCGCCACCTCGTGAACTGGCGGTATGTTTGATGCTCGCGCAAAGTGACTGAGTACGTGTGAGTTCCTGCCGTCTTGACTCTAACTTGACCTCTGCGTCTTGATTGCTTCTAAGTCGAAGCATTGACTACTCAATGCTTTATTCACTTCCAGAAAGTCACAAACCACCTTCAGCAGCGAAGACTCAGACTTTCTTTTTCCTTTCTTAAAGCCTTCTTGTCGTTTGTAAACTGCTGCTAGATCTGTCTCCATTTGTCTACACCAGCTGCAGTGCCCTGAAGCATACACCTCAGCCAGCATGACGACCAAGTATGGCGGAGGTTGGAGCTTGGTCATCCTCTTCACTCTCAATCTCATCTTACTTCAGATTCCCCCCGCCAAAACCTCACCAGCGGCGCCCTCGGTTGGTCCGTTTAAACCAGACATCCTTCTGTAGCCACTGACTGGAGCAGTTGACGTCGGCAATTATGCAAGCAGGAATCACGAGATCGATGTCTTTCTCTCGCATCGCAACTTGGACGATCCGCTTGTCCAGAAGGCAACTCTCATTATCAAGACTAAGCTCGCTGGATCAACGGGCCTCCAAGACGCAGCGGCCAAACTAATCAAGACCTGCACGACCATGGCCGGTGGGAGATCTTCCTCATCTGTCGGGGCCAAGAAGGAGATGGCCCAACAGATCTATGCTATCAAAGCCACCGACTACACCATTGCCTCGGCAGGTCAGACATCCCCGAAGGCGTGCAATGTTTTCTGCGGACGGCTACCGCTTTCTAGGTTCGGAAGAAGTCATTCCCAGGCCCTCGATTCTTATAATATGAATGACTCGGCAATGGCTCACCATCGTGCAGCTTGCACTCAAGAGCTTTTCAAAGTTGACAATCTGTGGACTTCGTACACAAATCATTTGCAAGATGCCAGGACCCTCTGCGAAGTCGGGAGCGCTGAGCACGCCCCCAAGGCCATGCTCGAACTCTTATCAGACATGGCCGAATCCGTACCGCCGATTGTTGAAATGCTCAAGGATGCTGTAACTCGGCAACAAGAACTAAGGGACCAGATGCAGAAGGGTGCTGAGGAAGCAGAGGCAAGGCACAGAGACCGCCTTCGAGAGGAGGAAGAGTTGCATGTAGCATCAATGCAAAGAGCAAATGAGATCTTTGGTGCTTTGCAAAGGCATGCAAGCCAGCTAGAGACTGGTTTGCGCTCGCAGCTGCTCCATGCCAATGAAGACGTTAATGCTGTTTCCAAGGTAAGGAAATGATTGGCATTCATACCATTACTAACAAACCTCCCACAGGCACTGCAAGGCACCATGACAGATCTTTTGACACTGAGAGACACTGCAACTCTGCTCCTGCAACAATATCTCTCAGGCTTCGAAGAGGTGAGGGTTAGTCAGTCTCAAAGCATTGACAGCATTGAGCGAAACTTCATGAGTTCCATGCGCAGCATGGACCTGGCTGCAGGTGGTGTGCTCGACCAATTCCAGGCGCTGTCTGCTGGTGTGCGGACGGGCATGGTCGATATCTCGGAGGAGCTGCAAAGTATAGCACAGCGCCAACACGAGATGTCTGGCCTTCAAGAGGGCAGCAAGCTACAGTTACTTGAAGCCTTAAGTGTTGGCCAAAGGGTCAATGACGCAGTTTCTGCCATAGATGGCAAGATTGGCGGAGTATTGCTGGTGATTGAAGCATGCGAGAGTCTTCTCCAGCGCTTCTCACTGCATAAGCTTCTGGCTGGTGTAGGTGTGGTGGTGTCTGCCCTGCTGCTGAGGTTAGTCTGGTCCGCATTCGCCGGTGCAGTCTTCTTTCTCTTCTGCGGTAAGTAATCCCCAAGTTGAAGTGGATCTGAATGACGTTGTCCAGTTTCGGCAGCAGCAGCACCGGCGGTTTGGGCCTCGATATCTCCGACTATTGTCATTGCGACCTCTGGCATCTACAGCGCAGGCTCGAGCACGACAGCTTTCATGGCAACACATGTCGCGGTCATTGCTTTCGCTGCCTGTTGTGCCGTCTTTCTGATGCTGACTTCTAGACTTTGGCGCCAAAGACTTATGAAAAGCAATCGTGAACAGCTTGCCAGTCGATGGCTAGAAACGGGAGTGGCAGACGCTGCCAAACCCAGAGCTGAAGCCCTCCGATCGCTGAGAGCGCAGTCGGCTCCTCCAGACTTTGTGACCGGCCGAGTGAGCAGCAGCAGGAGTGGATTACAGAAGGCTGAGGTACGTGGTTGCAGAGTGTGGAAACCTACACCTTCTCGTCATGACGGTATGACTTTACGATGATGATGCCCGATGATATAGCGCCATATGAGTTAGTACAGCTTCGTATCTAGTGAAGCTCAGGAATGAGCTCATCATTCTAACAATGGTGGAAGCGTTCTTTGTTCAAAGTAAAAGTAATTGTGTCCTTACGAAGGTACGAATGTGCTCTATACATTTCTATGTTTTTATGTTTCTATTTTTTTATATGTTTATGTTTCTATGTTTTTACGTTTTTATGCTTCTATGAGTCTATAAATCTATAAATATGTTTAATATCTGTATATCCACTGGCAAAGCGGCGGTCAAGAAGGTACTGCAAGTACCTGCCCGAGTCTCAGCCAGTCTTCTATTCCACCACAACGGCAGAAGATAAGAAAACCTCCATTCGAACAAATCGCCATGTACAATTTCTCCCCCATCTGAATCTGGTGGAGAATATCAACGAAGCATGAGGACTTCGGGCCTTCCGATAACATCTAGACAGTCAGTACCGGATCCACGGTGGCAATGGGGGATATCCATCCAGCTTTTTTACTGTGACCCAGTTCAGTCCAGGGAGGAGACGATAAACAATCGATACACATTCGCGATTTTCCCTCCGGGCTCCGCAACAAACACAACAACACAAGTAACCGCGCTCTCAACGACGGGCGAAGGATTCCTTGTTCAAGGAGGAGAATTCGGTCTGTTCCTCCGAGAGAGAGACCCCCCCCCCCCCCCCCCCGGGCGAGAGACCATAGCATGACAGAGTCATAGTGTTGGTCGTTTTGGTAGAATTCATAGTGTTGGTCGTTGTTGTAGTAACGACCAGCACCCGGCAAACGACCGACAATAAACAGGACACCTTTGGTCCGAACAAGGCTTTTTTGGGAGGTGGTGATCAGAACATCCCTGAAAGAACCCTCTAAGCCTGGACAATGTCACTAGTGGGTGGTGTTGAAGGGAAGTCGAGCTTGTCGTCAGGCCCACCAAAAGTATGCGCCCGATATCGTCCCAACTCCCCCGCCCCCGCCTTTCTGTGGCGCGCACCACCACAATTTTTCAACAAGGACAGTTGTTGTTTCTATTCCGTCGTTGAGAAACAGGCTATCGCTATCCGCTTGCGACATTTGACACCACATAGTGACAATCGGGCGTAAGTAACCAAGCAGAAGCGACTTTGTCAAGTTGGATTGGGGTTGGTGCCGCTGGTTCTCTGAGCTGAGCCCAATTTCATTCGGCCTTTGTGGAGCCGGTCGGTCTATCGCGCCGCGCTCTCGACTGCGATGGAGGCAACTATGCGTGCAAAGGGGAGGAAACAATAACCCCACAGGACGCTGCGCCAGACCTGCAATAGCCCTGTCTCCCAGGCGTTGTTGTTGTTGCTGCTGCGACATAGTAATCAAAGAGTGGGAAGCATTCTATGTGGGGTGGTTAATTGAAGGCATTAAAAGGCGCAACTTACAACTGTTTTTCGTACAAGCGACCTTGGCATGCTTGGCCAGTCTCATCCCCATTGTAGATGTCAGAGATCTGTTAGCTGTACCTTTCATATGGATCTGTATCATGGGGGAAAGCAAACATTTGTACAGCTTGTTTTCCTCTCAGGAGGCCCGACGTCCACGATATACTTCCAGCAGTTTCCCACCCTAACCGTCCTCGGATTAGATGACACACACTTCCAGCATTGCGTAAACCGACACTGCGGCTAAGACTAAATTGACTAGTGCTGCCCCGAGGACTTCTAACACTGGGCTACACTATTTAGTGCATGGCTAACCTTCAAGAAGCTTTGATAGCTGGTCCATGCTAATCCTAAAATGGCTAGCTTACACAGTTAAAATCATTGCTTCTGCTTTGTCCAAGATGTTAGTGCAACGCTAAGTGCAGTAGTCAAACCTTAAAGAGCCTCAGCATAGGGCTAGCCCAATCTAGCCTTAGCGGCAGTAGCTACA
Organism: Chaetothyriales sp. CBS 135597; assembly: GCA_003709825.1. NCBI lineage: Eukaryota > Fungi > Ascomycota > Eurotiomycetes > Chaetothyriales > Chaetothyriales sp. CBS 135597. The sequence goes on along the minus strand of QQXN01000004.1, from coordinate 697,817 downwards.
TGCTCTGGCCGCGCGTCTCCTGGGATTTGGACTGCATCTAGGCCCTAAATTTGCACCACCACCTGGGATACACCCAGGCCTGATCAGTCCCAATACAGAATAGCTTTGAGCCCAAACAACATGACTTGCTCAGATTCATCGTATGTCGAAATAGGCCTAGGGCAGATGTATGGGCTCTATGCCTGTTCAGGACTAGCACCCGTTAGCGCACCCGAGGGGATTAGCCCAACACGTGATCAGAGTTGACTGATGTATCACGTGACACTGAAATACCCTTGCCTGGTGCCAAGGCAAAAGAATTGCAGGATGACAGACAAAAGACTACTTACTGCATGCTGAGATGCCTGGATGTGCTGTTGCCTTAACCTTGACAGCTTGACTGCTTGTTTTGAGGGCATGGCAGGAGATTGCCTCTCTCATCCATTCGTTTAAACAATTCGCTTCTTTCCTCAATGACTATTGAGCCCGTTGTCTCAATAGCCACGAAAGTACTACTGGAATGAGCACCAGTGAATGAGCAGTGGCCTGCGAGAAGGAACCACCAGAGCAGAGCATTTTTTTCCTGGGCTCATTGGCAGTGTGTATCCTTTTTTTTCCTTCTTCTCCCCACTGTGCAAGCAAAGAAGAGGAGCAGATATGGACTCTGTCAGCCTGCTCCTGCGCACTGCAATTCGCACCTTCTACCCGACTCCTCGCCACATCCTCATCCTCGATGCGCTCCTGCTGCACAAGGTGCTGCACCTCGAAGACCTCAACGTGCTGCTGTCGGCGCAGAGCAAGGAAGTCCGCATCTTCCTCAACCCGCTGCGCGCCTCGCGCTTCGTGTCGACGCATACCCGCAAGGAAGTCCGTGTTACGGCCGCGGCGGCTGGCGCTGGCGCTGGCGCTGGCGGTGCAGGCGCAAGTCAAGGATCAGGATCGAGCTTCGGGTATGGCGACCGGACTGTGCAACGCGATTACTACTTTATCAACATCCTCGAAGCCATCGACGCAATCAAGTACCGGATTGCGAAGCTGCGCAAACAGATCGAGTCGGCGTACAAGGCCGATGCCGAGGCCGAGGCACAGGGCACCAACAAGGACTGGTACTGCCCGCGCTGTAAGAGTGAGTATGACATGATGACGGTGTTGGGGTTCGAACAGGGTCCGGACGGCTTCGTGTGTGAAAAATGCGGCCAGGGCCTGGTCCAAGACGAGGAGAGGATCAAAGAGCGGGGCACTGGCCGCGAAGGAGGCGGCGGCCACAGGAAGATGAAGAGGCTCAACGAGCAGCTGGCACGGCTGGATGAGTTGATCGGCAGTGTTGACCGTGATGTCGAGTCCGGCAAGGTGAAGGTGCAGGAAGTGATCGGACCAGACGGCAAGGGTGACGGCGGCTTTGAGAGGGCGTGGGAAGAGAGGGTGCGGGTACGCCGGGCGGATGATGTGACAGGCACGGGTGCGACCACAGGCGATAGGTTCGTGGACGTGAAGAAGAAAGAAAAGGGCCCGGACGCGGTCAAGGCAGAGAATCTTGAGGTGCGCATCCGCACCGAGGGCGAGCTGGGCGAGGAGGAGAAGCGCCGTGAGGAGGAGCGTCGTGAGCGGGTAAGGAAGCAGAACGAGATGCCGGAATGGCACAAGGGCAGTGCCATTGGCCGTGACCCCGTCGTTGTCAAGGCTGAAGAAAGCAACGGAGTCAAGGCCGAGGCAGACGAAGAACAGGAACAAGAACAAGAGGAAGAAAAGAAAAAAGTCGATACCAAACAGGCCGAGATGGATGAGCAGATGCAGCAGTATCTGGCCCTGATTGAGGAAGAGCGCGCACACGAGGAGAGGAAGAAGAAACAGGCCGAGCAGGACGAGCAGGACGAGGAAGACGAAGAAGGGGATGATGAGGATGATGAGGATGGCTTTGAGGATGCCCTGGGCACCAGCGTCGCTGGCACCCCCATGAGCAGCTTCAATACCCCGGACACACGGCCTTCCAACGGCGTCAAGCGTGATTTCGAAGAAGATTCGAGTGAAGCCGCGACGCCCATGAGTATGCCAGACACGAAACGTGTCAAGGTCGAGACGAGCACCACGTCGGCTGTACCAGCACCAGCACTAGCAGCATCACCAGCACCAGCACCAGCACCAGCGGCCACGGCGGCAGCGACAACAACCGCAGCAGCCGCGCCCATAGACGCCCCCGATTCCGACGAGGGAGAGGACTTTGAAGACGTATGAACCAGACAGAACCGAGGCAGACCGTCGTTTGGTCGCCTTGCCCATGGCATAGCTATACTATATATATACATGTTAACAAAAAATAATAAGAATAATAAGAATAATCAGATCAATCCATCATATATGTTTGATGCCTTGCTACCTTTTCTCAACTCCCAACTCCATGACCATGACCATGACCATGACCAACTCCAACTCCCCCTCCCCAAGCACAAATGCTGCAAAAAAAAAACATCCCGGATTTTGTTTTTCTTTCTTTCTCACCGGCCAAAAACCAGACCCCACAAGCCACCAACGACAAACCAGAGAAAGAGAACGACACCGACAATAATCGCAGCCAGCTTGATGACACTGGTGCGATCGCCCTGACGGGCCATGCGACCCAAGCGGCCGGCGCTGCTGCGCAAGTTTGTGCCCATGCTGGAGAAGACGTCGTTGGCGGTGTCGAGCGTGTCGTGGCTGCCGCGCGCATTGTCGTAGATGTCGACCGTGATCGATTTCAGCTGGGCCGTCTTGGCCGAGAGCGATGAGAGGAGGGCCGAGTTTTGCCTGTTTTGATATATAGATATAAGTATATATCAGTATATGTATTTATATATATATATATATATTCGGGAATAATGATTTCAAGTTACGAGGAAAGTGCGCGTTAGGAGCAGCCCTATTTCTTTTCTTTTTCTTTTCTTTTTCTCTCTTTGGGCCATATTTTTTTTTTTTTTTTGAATTTATATTCTTTTTCCGCGTTCCAAGGGGAAAGAAGGGGAGAGAGGGAAAGGGGGGGGGGGGGCAACTGACTGTTCACGGGCATATGCGTCTGCCATTCTTTCGGTGCTTTGTTTGGTCGAACTCGGCTTGTTTGCGTGTCCTGTCTGTATCTCGGTGTCTCCTTTTCCACGCTCTGCGCTCTCTCTCTCTCTCTCTCTCTCTCTTGGTTCAAGCAAAAACGCTGTTCTTGGTGTGTAACTCACTGGTAGTCAGGAGAGTAAAGAACCTAGGAACTGGGGAATGGAATCAAGCAAGAGCAGTGGCGAATGAGGCTAGTCCTATTGTGGTAAGGCGGCGGCGATACGATCGACAGGGCAGGAGCCTACAGTAGAGGGCAGGCACCATTTCGGCTCAACTCACGTGTTCAAGTATTTCGTCTACAAAATACCAGATGGTAGCCCATACTTGTCGTGGCGCACCTATTCCCCCCCCCCCTTTGCTTCTTCTCAACTATCAGTCAGTCCCTCACAATACATGCCAATAGATTAAAAAACAAACAAATGCTGCCTCTTCCAGCTGATCGCTCACTCAACTCTACTGTCAAAACGGAGAAGAGATGCTAGAAGACAGGTATGTTGAAACGAGAATAGGGAGGGAAAAAAAAGGGGGAGTTTTCCAATACAGCGAAAGATGAAAAGCTGGAGACTGGAGGCTCGAAGCTGGTCATGCATGGGGTTGGACTGTACAAAGGGGGGAGGGAGGGTGTTGCGTTGCTGCCCTTTCTTCTGGTTTTTTTTGGCCATTCAGTGTGACTGACACCACATCACCACATGTCTTCATCGTCCCCATCGTCCATGCCATCATAGGGGCTGCTGTGCTGCTGGTGGTAGTACTGCGGTCCGCTACCGAAGCCCATGGCGTTGTTGTTGTTGTTGTTGTTGATGTTGTTGTTGTTAGTGTTGCCCTGAGCCACCACTTGCCTGTCCCTGGATATTGACCGTTGGTCGTTGGGATCATAGCCGTATGCATGGTCGGATTGGTATATCTGCTGTGGCGCATATTGTGTGTGCCCATGTGCCTCGGCTTGTTGTTGCAAGGCCTGCTCTTGCATCATTCCTTGTGGGTGGCCATTGGTCTGGGCCTGCTGCTACGCACTGTTAGTAGGCTTGGTTGCTTCTTCCTCTTCTCTCCATGCCCTCTCACTTACTTCTTGGTAGCGCTGATATTCGGCGTACTCGTCAGATTTCTGCTGTTGCTGCTGTTGTTGCTGCTGTTGTTGCTGCTGCTGCTGCTGTTGTTGCTGTTGTAGCTGGAGCTGTAGCAGCTGCTGTTGCTGCGACCGTTGTTGCTTCGCGCTTGTTGGCAGGTTCATTTGTGGGTGCATCTGCTGCACCTTGGCCAGGTAGCTGTACATGAAATTGCTCAGCAGCACTTGCGAATAGAGCGATCGCCGGGGGTTGGCCAGTTTGATGTGTGCCATGCGGTAGATTGCTCGTTCCTCGAGAATGGAGAAGCGTGTCCAGTTGTAGTCGATGTCTGGCTTCAGCTCCCGGTAGACGGGCTCCGGCGACAGTCGATGGCTCTTCCTCGTCGTATCCTTCTCCTTGCCTTTCTTGCCTCCAAAGATGGACGACAGGAAGCCATCCTTTTCCTTCTTGCTATCAGCGCCACCAGCCGCCTTGCGCACACTTTCTTTCTTGCGCTCCTCCTCCAACTTTAAGCTCTCACGATCGAGCACAATGCTTTCGCGGCCCCTTTGCCCATCTATCGACGTCTGGAGCACATCCAGCCGCGTGTTGTCTGACTGGGCCGGCCTGCTCAGCTTGTGTTTCAGTTTATCAGACTTCTCCTTGTCCTCCTCCTTACCAAGTAGCCAGCCCCAGCCCGACTTCTTCGGCTCCTCCTTCCTCCTTTGTTCTGCTCGTTTGTCGATTGTCAGGGTGGGAATAAATGTTAGTTCCTGCGTGCCTGAATTGTTGCCTGGCAAAAGTGAAGGCTGCTCGAGACTGTGCAGCGGCTGGTTCATTCTCATTGAATGTCCCTGGGGCGACTGTGCTCGTGGAGGCCCAGACCCAGCACCCAACGGCGGCTGTTTGACGGGCCCTCCATGTCGCTGAGGGGGCGGAATCATTTTGGCCTCCCGTGAGGATGACCGTTCAGGGTGCCGGATAGGAGCCTGCACTGACGGACTGCTTGATGATGGCTGACGTGGCTGAGAGTCCTCTGGAGGAGGAACTTGGACAATCTGAGGCACTGATGGCTTTTCGTGTGAGGATTCCGGTCGCGGTGTTGGGTGGCCCATAGGGTCAGGTCGCCTCTCTGGCGCACTGGCGGTGCTGGAGCGATAGGACTCATCCTTGGCCAAGATGCTGTCGAATGTTGTGGGCGCAGTTGACGTCGCTCCCACCGAAGATGAGGATGTTGATCGGATGGATGCAGGCCTGGAGAAGTTGTGTGCCTCCTTTTGGGCCGTCACCGGCTCAGAGGAGATGCTGAGAGTGTTGGCCAGACTGGAGACGTCGGTGGAGAAGGAAGGCAGCGGATTTACATCAGGCGACGTAGGCCTCGCGGCTGCTGCGGCCCCTCCATCTTCTCCAGCAGCCCTCCGAGCCATACGCTGGGCATATGTCCCGCGGTCGGTGCGGGCCTGTAGGCTGCCCCCGCGCCGATAGTTGGTTCTTTTGGATCTTTTCAGCGACGCACTGGGCACGGACGGAAGGATGATGTCGCCGTTCTCCTCCACGCTCAGCCGCGTGCTCTCCGAGACCAGCGATTCCAGCTCTTCAAGATCTGGCGACCCTCGCAGGCCCGATTTCTTCCTCTCCAGCAGATCAGCCCCGTCCTGATAGCCAACTGGGCTATGGATCTGGCGTGACAACATTGACCGCTTCCGCTGCAGTCCCGAGTCGCTAGATGTGGGAGAGGTTGACAGGTGCGAAAGCTCTCCGGAACGTCGCTTGATCTGCTCAGCTCGGCTGTCGAGAAAGGTCTTGAACTCCTTGGGCGCCAGCTCCGGGTGCAGCCTTGCGGGCACCCAGAACAATCTGGACGAATCATCTTCGCTGAGCGAGGGGGTTGCAGGCACCGCCGCCGCATTGAATTGTGGCAAGTCAGGGTCGTCAGCAGGCCCCAGGTCGGCATTCATCGACATGCGGCGTAGCGCCTGCAGATTGCTGAGCTCCTTGGCCACTGCCGCCGGGCTAGACTCGTAGTCGATGTTGTCGAGCGGAAAGGGCGACAGGGCTGTGTCTGAGGAGGGAGGTCGGGCTCGCGCACTGAGCGTCGACTGCGCCAGCGTCTGGCCTGCTTGTCCAATTCCTGCTTGTATCTGCGAGTTTGGTCCGATGATGACGGAGCCGGCAGACATCTTGCGTTCGTACGCTCGCTTTCGGGACGTGGACATGGATGTGGACGTGCCGGCCTCGTGTTTCACTGAGGAGTCACCGCCGGCGCCTTCGAGTTGGTCGTCATACATGTGGCCGATTGCCTCGGTGACGTGGTGGGTGTCATCGCTGATGGAGAGCTGTGGATAATGGCCCCGCCGAGACGAGAAATCGGTGCCGTTCTCACGCGGCAGCGTCGATGTCTAAAGAGCAGGGTGTCAGTCAGGCTATTTTTGGATTCATGATGGTTTCTGCCTGCCGAGGATGAGGAGGAGCAGCAGCAGCAGCAGTAGTAGTAGTAGTAGCAGAAGCAAAAACAAGGACAAGAACAAGAATCAGAATCAGAACACCAGCAGGAGTAGCGTCCTGTCAAAAGGGCTAAAACAACACACGGAGTCATCACACACCTGCATCGAGACCGCCGGCCCAGGTTGTTAAGTGACTCTCTGCCACAAAACAGAGACCCAAAGGCACGGCAGACAATGTCTGCGCTGCCCTCAGTCGGTATTCCCGGCAATGTCTCGTGTGCGTCTGGTCACCCAGACACCAATGATCGTTGCTGCGGTTTGTCCTTGCATCGGACGGGCGGTGGTCGTTTGTCAAACAGGCCCCAAGAAAATTGCTTTTTTTTCCCCCAGTTATCGTCCCAATCGTCGTCGTGGTCGTCGTCGCGGTCGTCGTAGTCGTGGTCGTCAATCGTGACTTTGTGATTAATTAATCAGATCTCAGTCTTCATCATTGCCATCATCGTCCGCCGTAATTAACCCAGATGCGTGCTCAGTGTCGATAGCTACTGTAGTCACAGCACAGAGAGTCTTTGTGCAGTCTGTCTTAACTAGCCCAGGAGCAACGTGTTTGGCGGTAATAATTAGCGTGGCGCAGACGGAAGATTGGGGCATCCGGGCACCCGTGCATGGCCATTTGTCGGCTGCTCCAGTGCAGGTTCTGGCCCTAGACATGGCTAGCCCGCGCCTAGCTGCCCCCTAGCCCACCCTTAGCCCACCCTTAGCCGACCCCTAGCCCGCCCCCCTAGAGGACCGCTAATAATAAATATCCAGGGCCATGCGCCCTCCTATCAGCCACACATCGCTTCTGCGCCGGCTCTGATTTGACATCCTGGCCTGGTCTTTCTTGTTGAGCCCCGTCGAAATTACCAGGCGCCCGCCTTCGGAGAGTGGGAGCTGAAAGTGGCTCTCATCAACGGGCCGATCACAGGTCGATCACAGGCGATCACAGATCACACCAGGTGGCGGCTCAAATCTCTTCGCACGCGAGCTAGTCAGCCCGCGGACTTGCCCTGATTATTATTAGCTTGCACGGCTCGCTTACGGTACGAACTGGGACTACAAAGACGAGAGATGAGAGATGGATGGGTTGATGTCTTGCTGCTATTGCCTCATCTCGTTGCTGCCTGCTGTACTATCGAAAGATACCTCCTCATCACTCAGCCCCAGGGATTATCAAATGGATCTGATGCCCCACCAAATCCCCCACTCGCCTTGGGTGGATTTGCCGCTGCAGGAGTCTGGGTTGTCGACCCAGATGCCCATCCTCCGAAATCCTCGTCTACAGCCACTGTTGGCTGCGTTGTTGTAGATTTGCTGGCGCTAGACATTGGAGCACCCCATCCTCCCGTGATGTCATTGGGTGTAATATGGGACGGTACTTTGCCCAGCTCCACGCTCGGCCGGGTAGGCTTCGATGCCGCTGCTTCGGGCGCGCCCCATGGGCTGCTGTCCACTGTGGCTGACGACCACGGATCAAAGATGGCATTGCTAGTTGAGCTGACCGCTGCAACCGGGCGTTGAGACACCGCCGGGCGAGGCGGCGACGACACTGGCGCGGGAGCAGAAAGATTGAAGGCCGAGCCAAAGTCGTTGCTCGTCCTTGTTGGCGATGCCACTTTTGGTGCAGGAGCAGGAGCAGCGCTCGGTTCTGGTGCTGAAGCAGTTGGGGTTGAAGTCCATGCTCCAAAGTCGTCGTCATTAAACAGATCAGTAGGAATTGACGTGGCCGGCTTTGATTGCACAGAGGGTCTTGCCGCTGGCTTGGGCGCTGGGGGAGATGCTGGCGCAACCCTCTGCGTAAATGAGAAATCGAGGCTGCTATTCGGCTTTTGTGGTACGCTTGCCGGTGTCGGTGCCGGCGGTTGCGTCGGAGTCGGGATCGTATCAAAGAAACTACCACCGCTTAGCGGAGGCGCCGGCGAGGTCACCTGTGGTGCTAATGGAGCCCCTTTGGCTGACAGTGTGCTGCCAAAACTGCCCAGTCCACCCACGGGCAAGGTGGGCGACTGGGCCGGTCGGGTGTTGACCGACGGGGTGTTTGAAAAGTTAAGGCCGCCGAAAGCATCAGCTAGTCCACCAAAGGCATCCTTGGACTGCGATGGAGCGGAGGTCAACTCGCCGAATGGTGCTTGCTGGTCATTCGTAGGCTGTGCGGGCGCTGGCTTCGGCGCACTTGCGTACAGTGACAAGATCGAGTGCTTAAGGTCTCCTCGTGCATTTGCGGCTGCCGTCGGGTTCGAGGCCGCACTTGAGGGTCGGGCCGCAGCTGGCTGGGCGTTTCCAAAAAAGTCCAGATTGAGCAGGGAATCATTTGCCTTCGGAGCTGGTGCTGCAGGAGCCGGGCCCGTCCTCGTGGCTTGTGTAGCTCCTGCCCGAGCAGGCGGCTCCACGATGTCGCCAAAGAGATCAACTGCAGGTTCAGGTGCAGGTGCAGGACCGGTTCGGCCTGGGATCTGAGCCTTCTGGGAAGAAGCCAGCCGCTGGGATGCAGAACGTTCAATCTTGGCCTTCTCTTGTACAATATTCAGGGGCACATCGTCGTCGGCATCCAGTGTAGCCGGGTCCGGCATTGGCCCCTCCATCACCCATCGCTTCGACTCGTACTTGGTTCTGATGAAGTTCTCGATCTTGGCCTCAGACGGCTGGTGGCCTGGAGCCAGCCTGGCCTCCCAGTATTTGTTTGCTCGAGTGTTGCCCCAACGGAGGATGCTCTGCAGCTGCTCGTCCGTCCAGGCATCCAGGTCGACGGACTTGACTCGGCTGATGTGGGTGCCCATGCCCCGATGCACGCCCGAGCAGCGGATGCAGATGAAGACGCCCAGGTTCCAGCTCGCCCATCGCGGGTGTTTGTTTCTCTTGCAGTCTGCACACACCTTGTTGCCATCCAGTTTGACCAGTGCCTTCAGCGTTTGAGCATTCTGTGCGGCCCGATCGTTACCAGGACGCCGTGACGCCATCGTGGCTACTGCCACCGATGGTATGCAAAAGGTCAGTACACGAGGACCGCTCAGGCAGTGGATCAACGCAGATGGGCCGATGGTGGCAATTGACCAAAAGGAGGCATGACAAAATCTTGGCGGCAGCCTTGCGCAGTCTTGGGTCTTGGCGTCTTGGCGTCTTGGCGTTGTCCCCAGTCTTTGGGCTGCCTTGGCTGCCTCTTGGCTGCCTCGTTTGCCTCGTTGCCTCTTTCCACAGGTGATTCGGAGAAATCGGGTTGAATGTGTACGTAGATCATATCCACTTTGGCCTTGCAGTCATCGAACACGTCTGTCTCGATCTACATACTTGTATACTCTTGTAGAGCAGATGACACCATCATGGCTTTCTGGCTAAAATTTAGTCTTGCCACTTTTTCCATGCTCTGACATGCTCTTACTGTCACGAATTATTGTGGTAACTTAATTGCCAGTCGTGAGCGCCAGTGAGTGAGTGAGATTCCATAAAACCTCTGACCAAGGGCGACATGGCAGGCCCGTCCTGTTCCCTCGGTACCGCCTCATGCTACAGTACACTACGTTGTCGCAGCCTTGTTCCCCCCATACCAGAGCCGCAATGGCATAACCAATCAGAACGTATAAAAGCTCTGATAGTGGGGCGGTCCAGGTCCGAGTTTCTCGATTCGACAGGCGAAACGTACCACCGGATCCCCGTTATACCCAATTTGTTCAGTGCAAGAGCTACGAAGCTCCATTGACGTAAGCTTTTTTATCCAATGAGGATAGCGGTGGAGTACAAAATGGCTTTATCTCACCGAGGAGTGGAAGATCGCGGCATGTGCACGCCGACATGGCAGTCACGGCAGTGGATCGCGCCTGCCAGAAAACCTCGGTTCCTCCACTCAAACCCCGGATCTTCGTCTATACACTTCTGGCCCTGGCCTCGACTAGGCTGGCTCGGGGCTAATCCATGTCCATCCTTCTCTAGAGCACATGAAGGTAAACCTTCAAATAATGGCGTTCATTCCTGCAGTATACCCGTGATTGCGAAACCGCTCTTGTCCTCTGCTGGCGGCGCTTTGAGTTGACCATGGACCTGCATATCACTGTACCAAGACCATCGAGGAGCGCAGGTGTCGTCCGCTCACTGAGCGCTCCTCCTTCGCCTAACCGCATCACTTTAGTCGGCGCAGAGCCTTTTCTAGAACTTTACCAGCCTCTTCTACCGTGGCAGACGCGCCTGATCGAGCTCCTCCCAGGTACCGACCTTGCCCCTTTAGAGTGTCGGCTGGAGACAGTTGAGGTCACGGCACAAGATGGCCTTGGCCTGATTGCAGAGGCGCGTTCGCAGGAATACGAGGTGCTGTCGTGCCCTACAGTGCCCCTCGAGCCCCAGACCAGCTTGATCTGCAACGGCGTGTCTATTCCAGTCCCAGACTCTCTCTCACAGGCCCTGAGGTATATGCGACTCGAGTCTGAGTCGCGATGGCTCTGGAATGATGCGATCTGCATCAACCATGACGATCTCGAAGAGAAGTCGATCCAGATTCGCGAGTCGTTCCTCGTCCACAAGAAGGCCATCAACGTGCTCGCTTGGATTGGCACCCCCGATGAAGACTCTGATATGGTGCTGGAGGCCATCGACGACTTCCCGCTAAGTGGGCTCGGTGACCTGCCCGAAATCCAGCACGGGGTGCGAAGCTTTGTTGCCTCACGACCGTGGTTTCAGCACATCTGGTCCAGGCAGGCTGTATACGCAGCCGAAAATCTCCTGCTCCAATGTGGCCACTTTGTCGTCTCCTTCCACCAATTCTGTCGGTTTGCCTTGAAAACAGGAGCGATGGCAGACACGAGCCTGGAAGTCCTGTACAATGATCATCTCGAATCCAGCAAGAAGGTCGTCCATGGCTATGACAAGGACCTGACGGACTACTTCTTTGAAAACTTGTCCAAGAATAGCCTGTTCAACGCACCAGACCCCCGAGATAGAATCTACAGCTCGATCACAATGATAGACAGCCTCTGGAAGAAGTCGGGGCGCAAGGGATTCCTGAAGCACTTCCCCATTGATTACAATCAGCCGGCCAGCAGGGTGTCGGAGCAGCTAACACGGTTCCTTGTTGACACAGACCACTCACTGGCAATTCTCAATGTGCTCGGCCCCCGCACTTTGACAGGGTTCAGAACACCCTCTTGGGCTTGTGACTGGGCTCTTGGAGGTCTATTCCTCCCCAGCGAGCGCCGGCGCAATATCGGTCAATTACCACTTATAAGAATGGGAGACGGACGATTGACCCTTCAGGGCTATTTCATCGGTCTCGTGGACGAGGAGTTGGACTATATCGCTGAGCCATTCGTTGAGGCTCACAGGGTACGAAGCAAACGAAGTAGCATCAACTTGACGTCGTCAACGTCTTCAGCTTCATCGTCCTCTTTCTCCTCCTCCTCCTCGCGCGGCTCTGGCAAGAAAGCCAGCAAGCACAAGGATGCCGATCTCCTTGACCTCTGCAGCCGTGGCGACTATTCCTTCCGCACTATCAAATTTGCTGACGGCACCACGTCAACGACGTTGGGCATTGCTGCACCCATCGAAGCTCAGATCGGAGATGAGATCGCAGTGATGCATGGCTGCAATGCTCCTCTGGTGCTTCGTTGGACCGATCAAGGCTTCAATGTGGTTGGCGCCTGCTGGATGTGGAACACATTCATCACAAGGCCGCAACAAGAAGAGCTACTGTTCCACTACTGCGACTTTGACAGCTGGTCCCAGAACTTCTACCGAGCCGGATGTAACACGGAAAGGACGGAGAACCAGGCCAAGATCCGTCGAGCGCTAAAGACCATGAGCTGGCACCGCCAGTACTGGCTTGAGACCGGCACCATGCACAGTGATGTTGAGCTTGGGGCCGATACGGCTTTCGACTCTTTCCAGAGCCATACAGAATGGATCAAGCATGCTCAAGCTGGCAATGTGATAAGAGAATACGCACTGTGCTAAATATCATCACTGCCATTGAGTCGCACGCAAGCACGCCGTTAAAAGTTCTAAAAAGCAACGGGCCCGGTACCAGACTGGGAAGCAAGGTCTCCCTGGCGGCAAGCATTCCACATCACATCAGCTTGCCACATCAGCTTGCTTATCATGAGTCAGATTGGCATATGCCGAGAGAGAGCCTCCAGATGCTGTCGCTTACTGTCAGCTATTCACGTGCCGGGGGCGAGGGGGGGAAGAGAAACAATTTTTGCTAGGAAGACTGCACTAAAGGAAACATGGAGTGTGAACGATCGCCGGTTGGAACTCGGTGTTAAAGGTGCACCAGTCACAGAACATTATCATGGTTCAACAGGCATTGAGCGTTACAGGAGTATTGAGTCAATTGGACACCTTTATCTTACGACAAGCTCGGGAGAAGAGGCTGCTGTTGGTTGCGACTGGCGAGGTCAGAGAACCAGCTACAGTATGCAGCAGGGGCTGGTTAGTGCCCATATGATCAATGTCATTCGGCACTGTCGAGGAAATATACATTGCAGCCCGTCTTGGTGGCAAACCAGTGCCAGGGGTGCCTGCACCCTGGGGTGCAAGGATCAAAACAAGTTTCACATGGAGTCACCGTCATTCAACATTTGCCATTCTGAATTAACTCAAACGTTAATCCAAAAGATTGACCGGCAATCTGACGATCAGCGGGCGGCTAAACGCCGACGGATCTATCTGTGTGTGTTTGTGCGCCGTAGATACGTAGAAATCTTAATTAATATTAAGATGACGTGCTTTTGTAACGGCCAAAACCACACTAATCCCGTTCTTTCCTCTCCTTCCGCTTGAATATTCAAGAATGTTCCTTGGTGGAAGGAGCAATGTATGTGCTGTGTAAAAAACAGAAGGCGTGTTCGACTATATCGTATTTCTGCCCCCCAGTGTACACGAGTGTTCCGCATTACCGTACCAGTGGAATATTATTTACCGTATCTTTGGATTTTTTTTTTTTTGCTTTCTTTTCTGGGAGCAACTAGAAATACAGAAAAACATGCATATTGACTCATCAGCCCATGTATCATGGACGTAACTAGTAACTGCCGAAGCACGGGAAAAAGAAGGAGTCTAGCCTGTATGGGAAATTTTCTTCGCGGTGGTGGAGTGGATCCCGAACCCAATTTGGTAGCTGGGGGGGGGGAAATCTCTGACCCACGTGACGCCTCATTCTCTCAAGTAGCAAGTGCACGCGGGGGTGGTTTTGGCATTTGAGATGACTGCGTAATGCTTAATAACAAGGGTAAACTTGGAGGGGGGCGAGGGGCGGGGGCGGCTGCAGGAGAAGCTTTTGACAGATACGACAGAAAAGCTGTCAGTTCAGTTCTTTAATAACCAGAAGGAGCAGGATGTATGCATGGCTGGATGGATGGGGAAGGTCTGACCGTCATTCCTTCCCACACCGGTCAAATATGTGTGAGAGCGGTGAGAGAGAAGGAGGCAAGAGCGTTCGTTGGTTTGCTCCAGATAGGATGCCCTTCGGCGTTACATAGTCACGCATGTGTACAAGTACAAGTATACTTGCCAGCTGGAATGCCAACTGCCGATGGATGGCTACCGTACGTATAACACTACCCAAGTGCAGTACGCATCATTGTCAGGCTTCCCACTCGTTCTCTCACTCACACCTCTTGCCCCCATTCAAGAAGTTGACATGGGGTGGTGGTGTCTCCAGCAGAAGAAACACGTGGCCGCCACAAAGCTTGGAGCCCGCATAAAATGATCGGCCAATGACCGATTGCTGGCCATCGATTGGCCAAGGTTTATTACAGATCCACCCGCTTGAAACCCCGAAACGGGACGAACGGTGCCATGTTCTCTTCTCGTCTTTTTTTTTCTTCCACGGAGCAGGGAAAAAAAAAGGAAGATTCCACTGTTAGATTTGTGATCATGCCGATCTGGTATCAAGTAATATGTGCTGTTGGACAGTACACGTAGTCAGTCGATCTATCGAGTCAGCATCCTCTTGCCTCGACAGAGCGGTGGCTCCGTTCCCCCTCTCCCCCTTTGTATCAAGAGTTTCATACACTGTACATACGTGTAATTTACCCGTACCGTAGTTGCCGCACGCAGAAAAATGTGGCGCCGTCGGCCGCCCCTTCCAAATGGATACGATATTGTGGAACCACGCCTGGCGTTCGAGAAGGAAATTAATGGAGCCTGTCGGCCTCGTTGTGCGGATGCTCCCTGAGAGTTTGGTACTTGCAGGGCCGCTTACTGGCTGCAGCCAAGGTCAGGGCTTCTTCCCAGGGAGACACATGGGTGTCAGGGGTGCCGCCGCATGTTGCGGTATCAGGCACCTCATTGCGAAGAGGCTCGTTTGGGGCTTGGGCCTAGGGCGGCCAATGGGTTTTTTTGCTTTGCCCGTGTCGGTGTCGGCTTTGGCTTGGGCCTGCACACCACACACATTTTGCCTGGCCCCCATGCGTGGTGGTCAAGTGCCATGTGGCATTAGCACTTCCGGTAGATTGGTTTGGGCTCTCTCCCGTGTCATACAGACAGAGGACAGGCCGAAGGTAAAAGAACTTGCCAAGATTCTTCTGGTCGCGGATTCCTCAGCTTTCTGATCTTTCTGGCAGTTACGGACCTGTGCATTCCAGGTCAATTATAATCCGCTCCTGCTTTCTCTTTATTACACCCCCACTCACCCTCCCCTCCCCCTCTCTCCATCACCGGGGTCAGTCTATACAGTACAGTACATGCGGTGCGGCCCTCCGTCCCTCTGTCCATCTTTCCTTTGATCGTCTCGTCTATCCGTGCCGCCGGTTACTCCCGACTATATTTTACAGCCAGGTTGTGGTCACTGGTCACGCATAAAGGTTTCTTCATTGTTTCCTGCTGCACAGCCGTACTCAAAGAGGACCCTCTTCATGCCATCCGAACAGGACAAAAGGAACTAAATCACTTTTGCTTGCCCACAGTCTACTCCTACGACTGTCGGACGTTTACTCGTGGGCTGGTTTTTGGTCACTTTACTTCCCAGGCGATTTTGATGTTTGTTCGCCTGACAGGCACCGTGGTGGTTATTATATCGGCAAACAGTTCATCTTCCTGTAGAGATGGGTAACTCTCATGGAAAGGCTGTGGTCCTGGGCGACGAAGGTAGGCCGGTGGATCTGGGCTCTAACATGTGTGTGTGTGTGGCTGCCGTTATGATCTAACGATACCCTAGTCAACCTCAACCACTTCCGCCTCCTCAGGGTAGTAGGCAAGGGTGCTTTTGGCAAAGTGCGCATCGTGGAGCGTAAAGACTCGGGCCTGACATTTGCGCTGAAGTACATCCGCAAAGATGAGAGTAAGCCAATCCGAGCGAGGATGATTCTATCTGTGGATGTCGAGTCTAACAACCAACAGTCGTTCGATCAGAGAGTGTTCGCAACATTATACGCGAGCGGAGAATGATGGAACATCTGAACCATCCGTTCCTTTGCAACTTGCGGTACAGTTTCCAGGACATCGAATACCTGTACCTTGTCATCGACCTGATGACAGGCGGCGACTTGCGCTTTCACATCCAGCGCAAGGCCTTCACCGAAGACTGCGTGCGGTTCTGGATGGCCGAGATTGCCTGCGCTCTCCGCTACATTCACAGCCAAGGCATCGTGCACCGAGACCTGAAGCCAGACAATGTCCTGCTTGACTCGGAAGGACACGTCCACCTGGCGGACTTCAACGTTGCCTCTGACTTTACGCCAAACAAACTGCTGACCAGCAAATCGGGAACCCTGGCCTACCTAGCGCCGGAGGTATTCATGGGGCGGGGCTACCTGAGTGAAGTGGATTGGTGGTCGGCCGGGGTGACCTTCTACGAGTGTATATATGGGAAACGACCGTTTGATGGCAGGAGCCAGGACGAGCTGGCCGAAAGTGTGATCGCGGCGAAACCCAAGTACTATGTGACGAGGCCGCCAGTGTCGATGCCCTGCCTGAATGCAATGCAGTGCCTGATGGAGAAAGACCGGCGGAAACGAATCGGTGCCATCGGCTTCGAGACATTTACCAATCATCCATTCTTTCAAGAGATTGACTTTGTGGCGCTGGAACAAAAGCAAATTCGGCCGGTTTTTGTGCCGTCGAGCGAGAAAACGAACTTTGACGCGACCTACGATCTGGAAGAGCTTCTACTGGAAGAGGCACCGTTGGAGGCACGAGCACGAAAGCAGAAGCCGCGTGCAGAACTCAGGGACGATGCCACCAGCCGCGAAATCAGAGAGGATGAGTTGCACCGGATGATTGAGAGAATGTTTGAGCCGTTCGACTACACACGCGCCTCATATGATGTGTGAGTACTTGAAGTCCTCAGGGACCTGGCATGGTTGTGGATCGTTTTTTCTTGTTTACTGACTGGCATGACAGACAAGCAGCTGAAGCCGTACAGGCAGTGGCAAAACAGGCACCGCCTGAATTCCTTGAGCAGACCATGGTCCAGTCACAGAACCACTCGTCACCAACATCACCCGCAGCATCGCCACCACTTGCTCCTGCCACAGAGATAGTGGAAAAACCCAACGACACAGTCCCTCCGCTGGACGAGACACATAATATAGTCCAGCAGCCTCAGCCACACGTGATCACGCGACATGCATCAAACTCGAAATCATTCAGTCGGCCCATACCCCCGCAAAGGCCCCAGGCTGCAGTTCGGCAAGTCAGCAAAGGCGGCGGCGTGCAGATGGTGCTGGACGAGGGCAGCAGTTGGTCAAATTTGGCAGACCAGAGCGCGGTAGTATTGCCTACCGACGTTGGTGCCGCCGAGGTGATCCAGAAGTCAGACAAGAGTGGTAGCATGCTTGGCTTCCTGAGCCGTAAGGGCCGACGAGAGAGAAGCCCGAAGCCGAGCGAGCCGGGTGTGCTGGGCAAGATTGGTGCTCGGCATGTCATCAGTTAGGCATAGCAAGCATGTCATCAGTTAGGCAGAGCAAGCATGCCACTGTCGTGCCACTGCCATGCTTGGAGGAGAGTAGTATCTAATGCACACCTGTACCAACATACCTTGTTAATACCATCATCATCCTGATCATCATCATCTTGGCCAGCATCCTGGTCATCAGCATCTTGGTCATCATCTTGATCATCATCCTAATCATCACAACAATACCTGATCATCAACACCACAACAATACAGTCATTATTAGTTGAATAAACTCGACCAATTCCATGGGCGGAAGGAGCAAGAGGCGGTGTACCATAGTTGTGTATTTTGGAAGTTACCATAGTGATATGTTTGGGTGGGTCCGTGCGCCTTCCCTCAGGCAACGCCCTTCTTAGCTTGGCCTTGGGGGGGCACAAGTGGAGCAAGAGCGCGAATGTTGCCAAACAAGACCTGACAGCTCCTGCTGCATATTACAGTGTATTGTCCCTTCCGTCTCTGTGTGTCTGGCGGCGTGGTCGAAGCTGCGGGTGGTGGTCCTCAGTCGTTGCTGCTTCCTTTCGCTCTTTCCTTTCGCGCGCCGCCCCTGCCGTATGCCCACTCGTTAGTCATCTCGGCCGCTCCTGCACGCGTTCTTCGCGTCGACAGCCCACTCGTTTGGCCACAACCTACGGCCCCGTCGATCGCCCGCGAAGCTTCGTATCTTTATGGATGGCAGCTGCCGTATTCATACCGCCCCTCACCACATCAGAATCATCCTCATCCAACGTCCAGAATGGCCACTGTCACTCGTCGCCCGCCGCTTCAGGCCATCCCCAATGCTGCCAACTCCCCCCACCGCCTGCTGACCACCAGCGGCTCCAAGCGGCCACGAGCACAGGCCAATGTGCCCCAGCAGCAGGAGAATGAGCCGCCCTCCAAGAGGCTGGCCACCGACAAGCCAGCCGTGAACCCGGCCCCGTCCACGCCCGGCCGCCGTCTGGCAACTCAACAGACTGAAGGACGCGTCTTTGAGCGGGGAACCGGCACTTCAGGCTCGACGGCCTTTCAGAACAGGCTGGTCGCTGCACGCGAGAAGGTGACTGGCTTAAGAGTGACCAAAAATGTTACCACCGCCACGGCCACTGCCGCTGCTGTCTCCGCCACCGCCACCGCCGCTGAGGACGACAAGGAAGCCGTGGTTCGGCAATGGCAGAAGCACCACCGGCGGCTGTTTCCTACCTTCAGGTTCTACTTTGACAGTGTGGGAGACGATGCACGCCGTCGCTTCATGCGGCAGATCTCACAGTTGGGCGGAGTATGTGCTGTTCATTCCTCTCACCGTTTTTGATTTTTTTTTGGCCTAACTCGCTTTGCAGCACGAGGAAAAGTTCTTCTCCAAGAGTGTTACCCACATCATCACGACGCGTGAGATCCCGCCAGAGCCAAGCCATGGTGCCAGCAATACCACTGTGGCTGACCAGCAGTTGCAAACGACAATCAACCCTTCACTGTTGGACAAGAACGCCGCGCTGGCGTCAGCCCGAGGCCAGGCCACCATCAGGGAGCAGTCCAACAATCTCGACATTCTCCACCGAGCTCGGCAAATGCAAATCAGGGTCTGGACGCTCGAGAAGCTGCAGAGGATCTTGACCACCATCTTGGAAGGCTCCATGGCCCCTGAGCAGAATTCTCGCTTTGCTGGCACTGGCAATCGTGCAGGCAGAGAGGACTTATCCCATGTCCTCCGCCAAGGGAAGCTCGGTCTCAGCTCGGAACGTGAAGTTCTGGCGCTCTTGCAGGACCTCCATTTGTTCAAGGGCCCATTCATCTACATCCACGACATGAACGAAAAGTATCGGCCGACAATGGTCCGAGAATATCCCAAGGTGGCCAAGAGAACCGATGGTGAGTGGCCACAATTCCGATCAGCAATGATGGGCAAGTGTCCCTTCGTTGAAGATCCTGCCATGAAGAAGCAGATGGAACAGGAGAGGAGAACGGCATCGCAGACGAGGCATAGACAAGAGTCCCAACAAGCCACTAGAGCGTCTGCCGCTCAGCAGCAGCACACTGCCAGGATGGAGCCGCCCAAGCCAGTCAGCCCTCGCAAAGCGCTCAAACAAATCCACAATGCCGCGCCGCCTCCAGCCACAATCAACCCTGGGGTCCTCGCCCGAGCGTCTTCTACCTCCAAAGACAGTCACTTCTCCTTCCCTCCCATGCCCGAGCGGGCCACGGTTGACTTTGTCAAGCCTTCCCAGCTGCAGATGGCTCTAGAGCCAGCGGCCTCGGGCCTGCAAAAGTCCAATGTGACCTCGGCGATTCAGTCTCAGCTCATCTCTTCCACATCTGCCACCGGGCTCAAGGCTGGCACGAGCAAAGAGGTGCACGAACTGAAGCGTAAGGTCTTGGAAAGAACACACACGGCAAGTCTTTCCAATGGCTCGGTGCCATCATCTCACCGCATGACCGACCTGGCCGGTACTTTGAAGAACGCGCGAGCACCACCTCCCCCGAGAGCGGCCAAGAGCAAGGCTCAGGAGAAACTTGGTGGGGTGCCAGAGGAGTCGGATTCGCATGCTGATGACCTGGCCGCAGAGAGGGCGATGCAGCAGCTGACCAAGAAGAAGAAGGCTCCCATGGCTAAGGACCCCAAGCCGGGATATTGCGAGAACTGCCGTGATAAGTATGATGACTTTGAAGAGGTAAGATTCCCCCTTTTGATGCAAGGTTTGCATTGAGAAATGACTGACATTTCTTCTTCCTCGCCAGCACATCGTATCGCGGAAGCATCGCAAATTCGCCATGACTGATTCCAACTGGGCTGAGCTCGACTCCTTGCTCGCGAAGCTGCAAAAGCACTGAGCCAGCCACCAACAGTGAGCAGCATGTTTGTTCGGACCGAAGAAACTTGCCAACGTTTTGACCGATTTGGAACGGGAAACAGATGGCCATCTCTGACGACGTTGACATTGTCCGCCACGACGCAACCGACGGCAAGACTCTGACTTTTCCCCCTCGGTTTGCCGGGTACTGTTTGTTTGCATCTTAGCGATGGTATGGAGTATTACCTGCACCTACCTTTACAGCGTCATAGCATGGAAACTTTTTGAGCGTCTCAATAAGCCAGCCCACCGCAACTGGCCCGCCCCTTGCTCTTCCCTTGCAACCCAAGCAAGGGGAGGCAGGGGACCAGGGGACCAGGGGACCAGGGGAACAAGCGCAGGGGAGTGCGTGCAACGTATGCGTACATGTATGCACACATAGTCCATACAAATAGAAAATAATCTATCAAAAGTAAAAAAGTCATCAAACACCAGGGCTCCGACATGGTAAATCGTGTAGACCGCTCAAGTGTGCATCGCATATAGTAAGTACAATTAATAGCACATAAAACTGTTTTAGAGTGCAACAGTGAGGAGACGATTAATGATCGAGTGTCGTCCTATTCCTATCTACAACTTATTCAAGCGAGCGGACAGGTACCCGCCAACGTTTTACGAATCCAATCGTGCAATCGTGCAATCGTTCAAACCCGAGTCTACGTCTCCTACTTGCTGCCGCCTCAGGCGCCTACCTACGACCGCTTGCTGAACCCATCTGCATCGTTCAAAACATCGCGCAGGACGTCGTCAACTGCCCTTGGCCTGCGGTATTCATAGCCAATAAACGCGCCTTTCTTGCGCAGTTTCAATGCTCGAGGCCCAAGATGAGGATCTCGAAGAACTTTGTCGCGTGCCCGCTTCTTTTCTCCATTCTTCTTCTTCTTCTTTTTCTTGTCCATATTCTTGGTCTTCTGGCTCTGCTTGGTCTGCTCTGTCTTCGTCTTCTGCTGCTCGTTTGGAGATCCGAACTTCACCCCTTCCTAGGCAGGTGCCGCTTTGTCTGCTGAAGGAGAGCGAGAATCTCCCGCAGTGGGGCCAGCGCCGTTGAGGTTGAGCGCAGCAGACGGAATAATGTGCTGGACCTCATGATGGTGTTGGCTCGTTTTCGTAGTCGACGACGTCGTCTCGAATTCGAGGCAGTTCGCATCTTCCACCCCGCCAACATCGCTTGGAATCGGAGCTACCGTTTCCGATTCGAGAACATCATCAGTGCCATCGGCATCAGATGATGCACTCTCAACATCCGAGCAGGGCGTGTCATCATCAAAGTACTTGGTATCTTCCCAGCTCTGGACCCTGGGCACAAACGGCGGCCGTCTCGTGAGCACACCAGCCCAGTTGATATTTCTGAAGAAAGGGTGTGCCTTCAGGTCTTCCGCGTCGTCTGGATACACAAACTGACCTTGATAACGGTGGCTCTTCTCCATCGTAAATCTGACAGCCTTGCCACTGCGAGGTTTCCCCACGCAGTCGTTGAGCCGGTAGTTTCTGCTAGACAGCCGCTTCTCCTTTTCCACCAACAGCTGCTTCATCAAGTCAATGGCCTCGACTGATGGCTGGTGAGGGGGTTCGATGGAAGGAAACCTCAAAGTATCCTTGTGCTTCATGATCTTGAGCTTTGTGCTGCGCCGATCTTCGCAAGCAAAAGGAGTGAATCCGTACAGGCACTCGTACATGATAATCCCAATGCTCCACTAGTCGCATCTGCCATCGTAGGAATCTCCACAAATGACTTCTGGTGCCATGTATTGGGAGGTGCCAACGACAGAGCGTGCCAGACGGCGATTCTGGGTTCGCTCGCGCCATTCAAGGATTGAATCTAAATCAACCAAATCTTTAACACCAGACTGTTTGCACGTTTGAGATTCATGGTGTCGGCTTGACAAAACTGCAGCCACACGACTGGCATTCTCAACTTCTTGGTCCTCTGTGACGTCCTGCTCGTCGCCAGCTACTTCAATCTCAAGCTTATCAATGAGGTCATGTCGCTGCTTGTGGTAGAACTTCTGGTCATGGTCCCATTGGCCATCAAAAGCGAGTCCAAAATCGGATATTTTGAGATGGCCATCAGCACCGACAAGGAAGTTGTCGGGCTTGACATCTCGGTGAATCCATCTCATGCGATGAGCTTCCTCAACACAAAGAACCATCTCAGCCACATACCACCTTGTGATCTCCTCACTCAAGACGTTCTTGCGAATCAGCAAGCCAAGGAAGTCTCCGCCAATGCAAAAGTCCATGACCAGGTAGAGGAAGCTGTCATCCTGGAAGGCAGCCAACAGCGGGATGATCCACTGAGATCCCTCTGCTGAGACAAGAAAATCGCGTTCTGCTCGAAGATGTCCTTCTTGCGAGTTGCGCAGCATGTCTGACTTTCGGATGACCTTCATTGCATACACCTCCTTCTTCGTCTTGTCCAAGTTGGCTGGGAAACTCAGAGATCCATCTTCAGTCGTGGTTCTCAAGCTAGATCTGGTCGCACCCTTGACAAGATTCAGCATCGACGAGGTGCGACGTGTGAGTAATGCCTTGTCTTTCTCTCTAACAAGGCGAACAACTCCAAAACTGCCTTTTCCAAGGATTTTGAGTACTTCATATTCTCTCACCGCAATCGACTGGTTCGTTCCGGGCGAGAGAAAGGTTGTTTTCATCCTTCGATACTGGCGGAGATTGTTGCTCTCGTGCATCGCCCAGACCTGACAGGCACGATACTCGAGTTGCCGGGGCAGCTGGAGCTGATGAAGCCGCCTTTCAAGGATCCATCTGCGGCGCTCACGAGGATTTGGACCACACACAAGGGTATTGAAGTATGTCTCGAAAAAGGCTTTTGCGGTCGCGGCTGCCTCGGCGGTAAGAATCGATATTCTCAGCGGCAAATCTCTTTCGGGAATCGGTGGCAGAATCGGCTGCGTCAAGACATCGTGACTGAGCCCGAGAGAATTGTCCTGGCTGCCTGTGACGAAAGTGACACCTTCGGGATATGGAGTGGAGCAGGAAGAGGGTGTGATATCAGATGTAGGCGGGGTATACAATAGGCCGGTTTGGACTGTGTTGGGACTAAAGCAGCTGTCACTGTTGTGTGTAGATTGTGAAGAAGAATACGGCGTCACCGACCAGCGAGGCTGCTCCTTTTCGGACAGAGAGTAGACACTGGGGCGGCTGAGCTGAGAACGGCGTATGACAGTGGGATGAATGTACAGTTTCTGACATATCTTCGTTTGCAGGCTCGGGATTGACTGGCTTGTTTTGAGATGGGGGCTGCTCTGAGCAAGGCCATCTTTTACGCGTGCTCCTGTTGGTAGCAACTCTCTTCTCGAGGTTATCGGGTCGCTGCGAGCAGAGGCAAGATCTGCATAGTCCGAATCTCCTTTCAGAATGGGTCTGACAGGCGGCGAGGTTATGACGGTAGCGGTATCCGAATCGCTTGGGCGTGCTGCTCTTGGGGCTTCGATCATGCACTTGGAAGACGCAGACGAACCAACGCTCCTGTCGGCCTTGCTTCTGATCGTCGTTATAATGCTCGAAGTCACCTTCTTGCATGTCTCTTTCACGATCGACAGTCCAGAGCGACCAGCGCTACCCGAGTCATTTGATCTCCGCAAACCTGTGCCATCTTGGTGAGGATAGTGCCATCGGCGTAGCTTGCTCTTCACTGGCAAAATGCCTCGGGAGGAAGACCATGTCCGCTGGCTTTTGTCTCTTCTTGATGCATCAACAAAAGGCATACTGAGATATGTCGATGTTGAGTTAAGAGGATAAACACCAGCACCAGGCCGCTGGATTGGAGACTTGTAAATAGCCAAGGGAAGGAGTTCCAAGAGGGCGATGGTGAGGGTGACAGGTCGACAACGGGGTTGCAACTGCCTGGCTTGTCTGCACTTTCCTGATGACACACAGTCGTGTTAATGTGCGCGTCACATCCCCTGTTGTAGGCTAGTGCTGTGCTGTGCTGTCTTCAACACAGAAGGTGCCACTGTGGTGGTGTTTACAAATACGGCAGGAGCAATCTAGCTGAAAGAAACAGGAGGAAGGCCGCGTTTCAAGACTGCGCCCTGCACTGCACTTTCCAGCACAGCCAAAGATCGCACCCAGGCTTGCTCCAGCATCCCACTTTGAAAGCTTTGCATGTCTACCACGTGCTGGAGCCACTTGACTAGGGAAACAGCTTTGTCCATGTTGCGTTCCTCGAGGATAACCCTCTCGAGGTAAGTCGCAAGAGCGGCCACGTCTTCCTCGTATGGGCCTTCACCATCCTGTTCTGAGAACTCTCTGACCCAGGCAGTCATAGCGTCCCTAAGCTGGGGCAAGGTACTGAGCTTTTGTGAGGTGAAAGTCGGCTTCGGCTCTCTCGGCGGCAGTTTCAGCTTTTGCTGTCCCTGTGGCGGATTCAAACCACCACCAGCCAGAGGTCTGGCTTTCCTTTTCGATTGACCGAGGTTGAGACCTGACTTCGCTTTCATGCGCTGACGCTTCTGCTGTGCCAAGATCTCCAGCTTGATATCTTCGGGCATCTCATCCAGGAATGACTGGGATATCTCTTCATCAAGCATGGGCTCAGCGTCAGCGTGGCTAGATACAACTTTAGCCATGGACACAAAGTTGGACTGAGTAAGAGTCGAGGTATTGGAGCTGCTTGTCCTGGATCTGCTCTTGGTTGCCAGGGTGGAGAATCTCTCCTTTTTGGACGGCGTGATGGGCAACTTCTTGGGCTGTTGTATGGACCTGGGCTTCTTGTTTTGTGCTTGATAATGGGCAAGTACTTCGTTCCTCACATCCTCTGGCAGCTCGGCAAGTGTCTCACTATCCAGCTGACTCTGGTTCGGGGGAATGTAGTGACTGAGGCTCGCCTGGGGAGATGCAGGACGGGAATTTGCGGCTGGTTTGGGAGACGTAGGTTTCACGAGGCTGTCAAGGATGGTCTTCTGTCTAGGAACAAGCTTGGAGCGGATGTCGGCTGGGAGCTCTGCTAATACGTCAGGATCGAATTGGGTGGATAGAAGGAACTGTGTGCCGGTGATGTTCAATGGCTTCTTGGTAGAGGAGAGTCCATCTGCTGCATCGCTGTCTCGAATTGCACCTTTGATCTGTTCCCCTTCTCTCTTCTTCTCAGGTGACTGAATCTCGTCAAGCAGATCAGTCCTATCAGTCAACTTTGGCCGTGAAGGTCGGTGCTGTTGCTGTTGCTGCTGTTGCTGCTGTTGCTGCTGTTGCTGCTGCTGCTGCTGCTGCTGCTGCTGCTGTTGATCTTGCTGCTTTGGCAATGGTACTGCTCCTGTAGGCTTCTTGAACTGGAGTCGCCGTTGGCTGCTCTCGATGGGAGCTTGAATTGATGATGCTCCTGCTGCCGCCGTCTTGAGGGGCTCAAGCTTCTGCATCTGGACGCCCAAGCCTCGGAGCTCACCAGGCGGAAAGGCATAGCCGCGCAGAATAGAGATGGCCTCTTTACCGATAATGGCCGGGTCAGTGGTGGCGAGACCCAGGACAACGCTCTTGTTGAAAGTATCACACTTCCCATGGCCCAGGCTCTTGGGAGGATCCATGGCAGCGTCAGCGGCCTTGCGCATGATCTTCATCGTCAACTGCCGGCCCTTGACAAGCTGCTCGAGCAGACGCTTGGAGAGCTCGTTGCAGAGCGACTGAACAAACTCTTCGGCCTGCTGCTGGTTGATGAATCGGATCCCCCAGTTGATCTCGGCAGAGACCGACTTTCGCACGACTTGTTCGCCGACTTCCTGCCTGTCGATGCCTCGCGAGTAGTCCCAGATCTTCTCGCCCGTCTTGGGTCCGAGGTGGTTCATCAGTCGCTCTTTGGTCAGCCCGCGGATGTCCTTGACGTATCTGACGCCAATCTCCTCCAGCTTCTTGCCGATGCTCCAGGCGATTCCCGGCAAGTCGGTCACGACAAGCTCGCCCAGGAAGCCCAGCACTTGTTCTGGCTTGACCAGGCATTGGCCGGCTGGCTTTGCCTTGCGCAGGGCCGTCTTGGCCAGCAGGATGTTGGCCCCAATCCCGACAGAGACTTCGCATCCCGTCTTGTCCCTGACCGACTGTCGAAGCTCGAGCGCGATTTGCTGTGCTTTCTCTTCTTCTCGGTAGATCGACCCTTCCGACACGACCCGGCCGTCAGAGCCACCAGCCCTGATGCACTGGTCACTGACATCGATTAGGGCTTCGTCAATGCTGATGCTTTGGACAATTCCGTCCATGGCCAAGATAGATTCGTAGAAGTGTCTGCTTGCTTCTTCGTACAGCTTGAAATCATAGGGCAGCACCTTGAGCTCGGGGCAGCGTTCCAGGGCCGTCTTCATCCACATGCCGTTCTTGATGCCGAAGTTGCGCGCTGGATAGTTGCACGATGCGATTTCCGAGCTGGGCCCGCTGCCGTGGGCAATGACCACAGGCTTGTCAACCAGATGAGGATGCTTTCGCAGACTGACGGCCGCGAAGAAGCTGTCAAAGTCAACATGGAGAATGTAGCGCCGCGATCCGGCTGCTCTCCTTTGACGAGTTGCGGCCATTGGATATTGTTGTTGCTGTTGTTTTTGTGCCCTGGCTTGGAGTCGAGTCTTCAGCTCTGCTTTCCAGGTCGAGAGATGATGCAGCCGCGACTCGCGGTAGTACTGGTTGATGAAATCCGGGTTTGCAGAGCTTGATTTGGCCAGGTGTGGGTTGGAGAGCAGGATGGCATTGTGCTCCTCGGCGGTCAACTGCCGCTTCTCCTCTGGCTGCTCTGGATCAGTCACCGTCACCGTCTCGCTCTTGGACGGCGGCTCGGGGGGCCTCTGCTTGATCAGCTCTGCATCTTCATCCGGCTCTTCCAGTGGCTCCAGGTCCGTGTCGACGTCTGCATCCTGCTCCTGCTCCTGCTCCTGCTCCTGCTCCTGTTCCTGTTCCATGACAGGGCGAGCCTCTCCTCCATCCACCTCATCATCATCATCATCATCATCATCATCATCATCCTCATCATCATCATCATCATCATCATCCATCTCAATCGGGTCCCTCAGCTGCTGACCATGGCCGCCCTTCAATTGCGATGTTTGACTTCGATAGCCCTGCTGCTGCTGCAGCCTCTGGCTGTGATTGACCTGGCTGGCAATGCTGCCATCCTCCCTGAAGCCGAGCACCTTCTGCGTAACCCCTTCATCAACCAACCTGTACGCATCCCAGGGCAAGAGCCTGCCCGCATTGACGCTGTCGACCACCCAGGCGGGTTTCACAATCCGATAGCGCGCAAACTCGACCTTCTTCTTGGGCGTCAGGTGGCTGGCGATCAGATGGGTCACCGCGGTCTTGCCGTCCAGATACTGCAAGAAGCCGCCGCCATGGCTGACGATCAGGCGGTGCAGGTCGCTTAAAGATGGTTGAGTGTAGCCGTTGACGTGCGCCACGATGCCGCGGAAGATAGGCGGCGGCGGCGGCGGCGGCTTGTTGCCACCACCACCACCACCACTACCACCAGAAGATTGCGCCCGGATCTCAGCATCCAGGTTCTGCAGCTTGATCTTCTTCCGTCTCATGTAGTCGCCGAAGCCGCCGAACTTGGAGCCATGGTACTCTTCACCTTCCTCATCATGGAACTCGTGCGATTCGATGCGCTTGCGCACCGCGGTCGAGTTCTTCTCTAATCTGGAGCCCATGGTGGGCTGGCGGTCGTTTTCATGACGCGACCAGGTTTGCCATCGACCAGTTCACTCTTTCTCATGACATGACTTGACTTTCGTCGACGATTAACACGCGACGGACTGGGTCACGCGTTAATTACCACGCGTGTCACATGACCATGAACTTTGGTTGACTCGGAGAAACTCATGTTATATTGAACTCTCTTCATGGCATGGATTTCGTCTAAAATTCATATCATTCATTTGGAGCCAGAGGAGCGAAGAGTGTCTATCTACAGCGAGAGCGAGTCACTTAGTCAACAAACCTATTGACCATGGCCACTCGCTCGCTCAGCCAGTTCCTTCTCAGCCGCGGCATTGAGCCTCTGCCACATGGCAATCCGTTTCAGATGGGCAGCGTCAAACTGGTCGCGCCAGGTACTGTCAAAGACAGGTAACCTTCGGCCATTGGCACCCGGCTGACCCTCAGGCGCAGGATCGCCAGCCAAAAGGCGGATCTGCTCAAAGTACTGCTCAAAGTGTGGGTAGAGGGCGGTAAAGGGGACACCATCGCCCTTTTCCTCCAGTCTGTCTCGCTCCCACTGCTCCTGCTCCTCCAGCGGTGGCAACTTCACCCGGCCGGCGAGGAAGCGCGCGGCGAGGACGGCCTGCCACTCGAACACCTTGAAGGTGAAGCCAGCAGCAATGGCGCCCACGAAGACCAGGCTGGGGTCGTCCCGGAAGAAGATATGTTGGTACAGACCCGGCACACGGTTGTTACGCACTTGGATCTGCGGCAGGAAATGCTCGGTCCAGGAATAGCCGGTGCCGAAGATGATGTAGTCCACGTCTGAGACTGTGGTGCCGTCATCAAAGTGGACTGTGCGAGTGGGAGTGTCGATGTGGGTGATGGGGCCGTGGCGGAGAATGTATGGGTTGCGGAAGGCCCAGTCACCAAAGTAAGGATGATACTTGCCACGCGTCACGCAGTGGAGCGGCGAGGCAGTGATGCCAGCCAACGCAGCGGCCAGGTCAGGCCCGGATATTGAGGCACCGACAATGATGACGCGCTAGAAGATGTTATCACTCTGGAAGCGGGAAAGGGGTGTCATGCTTCCTCCTCCTCCTTACCTTGCCTCTATACTTTTCCACGCCTCGAAAAGACTTGGTATGCTCAACGCTTCCCGGATAGGCGTTTGCAAAGTCGACCAGACCAGGAGTTGGCGGGATATAGGGGACATTATAATGACCAGAGGCATCGATGACAGCGTCGAATTCCTCCTTCCACCAGTAGTCCTGTTGATCGTCGGCCGGTTTGCGGAGGACGACTTCCCACTTGCCGTCGCCGCTGTTCTTCCTGACACGCTCCACGGTGGTGTTATACTCGACTAGGTCCTGATACCCGTTCCGATTGACCAGGTCCTCCAGCCACTGCTGTATGACCGAGTGATGGCGAAACGGCGTGTCGGGCCCATGCCGCTGGATTGACCACTCGCTGCGGGTATCCGGGATGGGCTCGGCGGAATACTCCATTGCTGCCGCGGCGATATTCGTTTCCAGCAGCGGGTAGATCGACGTGTCCGAGAACCGATACTGCGTGCATCTTGGCGTCAATGCCGGCAGCGTATCCGGAACCTCAACCGGTTCATCGGCCGTTCTATTTGCCAGCTTTTGCAAGTCTGGCAGTTGCTGGACATGGCCTTCGGGGTCGGGCAGCCTGGCACAAAACAGAGTGTGAGTGTAGGTGGAATATTTTTTCAACAAAAGACAGCGGCCGACATACCAACATCCGCCCGGCTTTTCACGCCGTTCAAAGACCCGGATCTTTTCAAACACACCTTCGCGCACCAGCGCATCGATAGTAATGGCTCCCGCTGGTCCGCATCCGATCAGCGCCACGCTCTTGGCTGGGATGGGCATCTTGTATATAAAAATTATTCTGATCGTCGCTGTTGTTGTTGGTGCTCAAAAGGGCACAAAAATTGCCATGCAGCGGAAAAGAAATCAGCGACATGATTGGAAGCATCCAACCCGTTGGGGGTTGACAGTAAGACGGATCGGCGCAAGGGCTCCATCGTGCCATCGTTGGGTGGCGCAATTGAAGGACGAGGGTGGTCATGATAAGGAATACCTCTGTGCGAACGACCAATGATTAATTACGCCAGTAAGTTACACTGTACAGTACACGTGTAAGTTACAGTAATCAAAACAATACGCACTAACCTGATAAGGAAAATCAATTGTACACTGCCTGTCTATGTTTTAATTACTCAATGTTCGCTGTCGATATCCTCATCCTTGGCTATGCAACCCAATCGAGTCAGCCACAGCAATGCCATGTCGTGTGTGTGCAATCATCGACAAGTCGGATATCATCGCGCTCATCAACAGATCTTGAATACACCAAAGGAAACTTTTGAACAACCACCTGCCTGCCATGATATCTAAGGCAAGAAATGAGCACCAACACTGCCTCCTGCTTTCACAGATGGCATTATCTATGCTCATTTCACAGCCAGACACTTGACATCAAAGATCAGCTTGCTGTTTGCTGGAATGCCTGGCAGGCTCTTCTTGCCATAGGCCAAGTTAGCCGGCACGATGATGCGTCGCTCTCCACCTGGCTTGATGCCCTCGAGACCAATGTCCCATCCCTTGATGACTTCGCCAGCACCAAGCTTGAAGCTGAACGGCTTGCCTGACTTATTGCTGTCGAACACCGCCGAGGTCGATTCAAGTTTGCCAATGTATCTAGACAACGTTAGCTACATGTTCCTGAGTCCTGCCAGTAAATGAATGGGGCTGGGTGAATAGGGAGTGAAAGTTACGAACCTCATCTCCAGCTTGGAGCCTTTCTTCGCAGCTGGTCCGTTGCCAATCTTGCGGTCATCCACAGTCACGCCATTGACCTCACGCACAGAGACAGACTTGGTGGCCGCTCCAGCAGCGGGTTTGCCATCACCATTGGAACTGGGGCCCTTGACCAGATTCTTGTCGAACTGAACCTTCTTCTCGCCCGAGGCAGCGCCTTCCTTAGCCTTGGTCGTCTCCGATGTGGCCGTCTCAACAGCAGTGCCATCGTTCTTCTTCAGCTTCTTCTGCTTGCGCTTCTCAGCCTTGGACAACTTGCTCTCATCGGCAGCAGCCTCTCCAGCCTTGTCCTTGTTGGCGGAGGCAGCGGCATCCTTCTTCAGCGACTTGGCCACAATATCGTCAAGAGCAGGCTCCGCTTCGTCATCATCCGACACATCTGCGGCAGGACGCTTGTTCTTACCCTTGGCAGCTGCTTTGGCCTGTTTCTTGGACTCGGTGAGCTGAGGAGCCTCATCGTCCTCGTCTCCGTCAAGCTCCTGAACACGGGGGTCATCGAGATCATCAAGGTCATCAGACTCAGAGTCACCGTTGACCAGGGCATCAAGGCCATCGAGCTCATCATCATCAGGCGACAAATCGTAATCATACTCGTCCTCGTCATCCTCACTGTCGTACTCGGACGCACCAGTGAGCTCGTTGGGGATGACATAGTTGCCAGTCAGGTAGATTGGGTGGGAGCCGACAACTCTGAAGAAGACATGCTCGTCTTGGCCAATGGTCAGGTCAAGTGGTTGTTGGTATAGCTATGACAGTCAGTATGATCGCGAGAGCCGAGTCTACCAGGCCTTTGCTTACCGAGCGCGTGTCGAGCGTGCAGAGAGCCATCTCGGTGGCGTCGAATCCAAGACCCTCGTCCGAGTCGAGGTCCTCGCCATCCTCATCGTCGTCGTCGTCGTCATCGTCGTCATCACCCTCACCGTTAATGGCCTTCTCTTTACCCTTGCCCTTGGCCTTCTTGGTCAAAGCCGCGAGGGAAGCCAAGGCCTTCGCCTTGTCCTCATCATCGTCATCGTCCTCTTCATCGGCGTCGTCCATGTCCTCATCCTCGTCCGCCTGCAGAGCCTCGAGAAGTGCATTCAACTTGGCCTTCTTAGCCTTCTTGAGATCAGAAGGACCACCGTTGGGCTCGTCGTCATCATCCTCATCATCTTCATCGTCATCATCCTCGTCATCCTCATCATCGTCATAGTCGTCGTCCTCATCGTCCTCATCGAACAGGCCTCTTGGCAGTCGGATCATCTTCAGGGTTGAACGCTGGGTCATGGTGCTCGGGTCGAGCTCAACCGAGTCAGGGTCCTCAGATGGGTCGATGGCAGCCATGGTGATGCGGAACTGGATAGAGTTAGCCTCATGCTGCCGCGTGGAATTGACAAGACAGCGAGAGATATACCATCGGCAAGTCGGTGCCAATATTGGGCAGGGCGGCGACGAGATCCTCAGTGGGATCAACGCGCAAGGCGTAGACCGCCATAGGTTGGAGGGCTGACATTGTTTGGCGCAGTTAGGAGCACAGTCAGAGTAGAGATAAGACGGCAGGAGAATGAAGAGACAGTGGGGAGTGAGAAACAACAACAAAAAAGCTTCTCACGGGCAAAGAACAATTTTGCAGTTGTTATCGATAAGAGATGTCACGACCATTCTGGGACTAGCCTCATTTACAGGAACTTTAACCCACACAAAACTAAAACTGTATTTCACTTGGTTCAACTTTGATGGCATTGGGTGACTAGTTGAGAGTAATACAAGGAGTGTGCAAGTTAGGCCAGCTGGACAGTAGCTCAATAGCTCAATAGCTCAATAGCTCAATAGCACACACTCCTGCCTGGAATGAGATTCTGGCCACCTCCCTGAGGCATCTCCACTCCTCCCCGATTGTGGCTGGCGATGGAATCTCCCTCTTCATCTCGTCTTCATCTCGTCTTCATCTCGTCTTCATCTCCCTCTTCATCTCCATCACTAGGCCAATGTTGGTGGCGCACCCATGAATGCAGCATTGTTGAAAGCATCCTCTTGCTTGATCGATCCGTTGAGGAGGGGGCAAAGTCTGCAGAAGAGACGGTAAGCAAATGTATCACACACACAGAGACAGAAAATGTATGCAAAAAAGGGGACAACGCAAAGGGAGATGGGCTCCTGTCCGGGATTCGAGATTGAGAGACTTCGCGCGCTGCATCGATATCATCAACGCCAGTGTGCGGGGTCCTCGAGTCGGACAGAAAGGGCCAGCAGCTGGCATTTGACATCTTCTTGACAGCTCAGAGTGCAACCCGAGCCGGAAGGCCACACAAAGCCCAGGCCAACCGGTCAACCGCGCCACTCATGCAGGAACTCTGTCTTTCCAGTGTCTGCCATGAAGCCGCTTACGACTTTGCGCTCAGAGGGTAAATGACAGTAAAAACACTTGTGCTCCACTGACTTTTTGTTCGTCTTGATATGGCCCACCTGGCCACAGTTGGCGCATTTGCGTTGCGTCGCTTTCTGTTCGCGGCCACCGGGCGCTGGGCTGCCTGCATCGCCGTTCGGAGACGCGGCCTCGCCGCCCTCTGGCGACCCAGCCGTGGCATCGTTCTTCGTCTTCTTGCGCCGCTTCGGTGCGCTGGCCTTGCGCGCTTCTCGTTCCGCGATCGCTTGCTCGAGCCTGTGCACATGTTAGCATCCTCTGGTCACCCGCAAGCCAGGCCGAATCTTGCTTTTTCCGCTGCGCGTCGTCAATCTCCTTGTTACCGGTCGGTTGATACTTGAGAAGCGTGTTGATCCTACACACTTGAGTCAGCCACACACACACACACCCGGGCCCATATTGCAAACATACTCATTGTCGCTCTGTCCTCTCTGTCGCTGGTACGCTTTGATAACAGCAGGATCCGTCACAATGTGGATTTCGTCCCTCTTGCTGCCATCCTTCTCCAGGAAGGTCCTCTTGATCTTCAAGTATCTCTGCGTCTGGCTAGCAACACTGCGCTTGCTGAATGAGGTTCCAGTCTCATCATCGCGCCGCCGACCAGATGGCGTGCTGAATCCAGTGTGAGTAGCTCTGACGCCTCCACGGGCACGTGCCTCTTCGCGCGTATCAACATCGCCTTCTTCATCCATGTCAGTTGGCTCGGTCTTGGACGAAAGCGCTTCCTTTTGCTTGTCCCACACCCGGCGTTTCGAGTCTTCGTACAGTTTCTGCTGCATTGCAACATTGTAGCTGTGTCCACCAAAGTCCTTCTTCTTCTGGTCTTCGGTGAACATGGGGCCGCCTTGCGCTTTGAATCCACCCTTCATGCTTATTTTCAGGAAGGATATCGCCTCGCCACGTCCCGACGGATCGCCGTCACCATACAGACGCAGGTGCGCCTTCTCCTGGATCGCTTGCTGAAAGTTCTTGGTGAGCCGCCATGGCGCCAGCTGCTGCTCAACCGAGCCCTCGTCATTGTCCTTGTCCTCGTCATCGTCGTCTGCGAATCCCGCATCTCCAAGGTATTGCTCGCCAACATACATCGACTCCAGTAGACACACGTCTTCTGGCTTTATCAGGCTTTGGATGTGCTCCTCGTCTGGAACATCTTCGCCATTTCGCATTTCCCACTCCTTGAATTCTTTGCTGAATTGCATAAACTCCTTCATCTTCTGTCGGTTCTGCATGTCTGTTGTGTCGGGGAAATGGCGTGTCACATCCTCAACCTTGATTCGGTGTGACTTCTTTCTGCGTGCGATTCGGTAAGAGATGGCCTTGAGTCGGTTCTTCGATGCTGTTGTGACCATGCGCGAATGCGTGCCGGGGACTTGAGCAGACGGAAGCTCTTGACCCACCACGAAGATATTATCGGCCTTTCGAACGAAGAAGTGGTCTCCCCCCAGGCCTGTTTTCTCTCGAATCACGATGAAGTCCTGCGGTTTGACATCATGCTCGAACAAGGGCGCACGGTAAAGCGAATTGTAGAGAGCAGTAGCCTCTTCCCCAGGATCGACATGGCCAATATTGTAAAAGGGAGACTTGTCCTCAGGTAGCAGAACCTGTGTCTCGCCCAAGTCGTGTTTGGGTCTTGTCGTGTCATCGTTGCCTTTCTTTCGGTAGTAGTTGACGATCTTGCTTCCCATTCCGGGCTGAGAAAGGATGATGGGGTGTTCCTCCGAGTATTCAAGCAGCACGACAGACGAGTTATCACCGAGAGACAGATCCTTTGTTTCAGCGTAGATCTCTTTAGCGGCCTTGCCCTTGAAGTGCTTCCTCTTGTGCTTAGCCGGTTTAGAGAAGGTGATCGGGTTCTTGAACAACATCTTCGTTCGGTGGAAGTTACGGAGCTCGGGCACGTCTGGCTTAACCTTGTAGTAGGGATACTGTAGCCGGATTGCGGGCATGGAATGCTCGATGTTCAGGTGACTGAGCTGCCCTCTAACCTTGTGTTGATGGTTCTGTTTGAGCAAATCGTACTCTGCGTCGTTGGACTGCCTGAATTTGGCACTGAGCTTGCTCTTCATCGTGCTGGACCCTGTAGCCTGGTTGCCAGCGCGTAGCTTAGCTCTGATCGACTCAGGATCGATTTCTTCAAGAAGCAACTCTGAGTCATTCAAGTCGAGGATAACCTTCCTTGCCAATTTGGAGGTAATGCGCTCTGGGTTGCTGAATGAAGGCAGCTCGATCTGGTGCACAGAGACAATATCATGAGCGCTGCGGCCAGTCTTCTGCTTCTTTCTGGGATGCTCAAAGTCCAGGGTATCAATCCCAAGCATCTCAGCATCGAGTCCGGCTCGGGCATGAAGATCATCAAGGTCGGCATCAGACACTGCCAGGGCGGAAAGGCTATCAAAATCTGTGCAGAGGAATTCGAGTTCCTGCATGGTTATACCACCTGGCAAGGGCTCATCCAGGTCTGACTCGTCTGAGGACTCTTCATATTCTTGGACAGTCTGGAGAGGCTCGCTGCGCACTAGACCTCGCTGTACCTCGTGTACGGTGCTGGTCGCGGCCGAGTTGAAGAGTGCTTGCTGGTCCTTTTCAATGTCGAGCGTGACTTTCGTGGGGCGGATAGGTTTCGGCGGTTTTGTCGGGTACTTTGCGTCTCTATCGTGGAAAACACCTGGCTTGGGCGGAAGCAGTTGATTCCAGAAAGGAGCCTCGTCGCGGTTGTATTGTGGAAATTCGAGCCGGACCCATTCAGCCATGTTCTCTTCTTCCGTCTCTGGCATCGGTTCGTCTCCGGTACCGAGGAGCATCTGTTGCAGTCTCCACAGTGCCATCGACTTTTCATCCACTTCGTCATCTTCATCGTCCTGGTCCGAGGATCCACCTGGGCTGTCAGCAGAGTGTTCAGAAGCGAGATCCGGACTCTCGGCGCGCTGGTCGCCATTCGTAAGCGCAGTTGGCGGCTGTGTTGGGGCAGGCTCAAAGGCATTGTCTGTTGTCGCCGGCGGACTCAAGGGACCACCGAACAAGTCATCGTCCAGATCTCCGCCGCCAAAGTTCAGCTCATCATCCATTGAAGGCTCAGCGACGTTGGTGAGCGGCGGCAGGTCCTGGGTAGATTCGCCGGTGGGAATCTCTTCGTCGGGCAGATCATCATCGCTGATGTCCCCGAAGTCTTGGGCATCGGCCGCCTTTTCTCCACTCTCCAGCTCTCGGTTTTCCAGGCTGTTCAGGAAGTCGTTGGCCTCTTGTCCGCCGGTACCGCCTTCGGCAAGAAAGGCTCCCAGCTCGTTGGCGTCAGTCTCGCCCTGTATCATGCTGATATCCCCTGGAGTGGCGGCCGCATCGACTGCAGGCGTTGCGGCCTCTCCATTGGCCATCTCTTGAAGCAGTTCATTTCCAAAGTCGTCTCCGAAATCACCGCCATCTTCAAACAAGTCATCAAGGTCGTCCGCCTCTTGGTAAGGGTGCGCCATGGTCGTAGCGTGAGAATTAGCCGTTCCGCCGTCTAGAAGAGGTTTTGGGGACTCTGCATGGCAAAGAAGCGCTTGCCAAAACAGAGTCAATAAGAGTCGTCGTAGTCCGAGCAAGTGAATCGTCGATGAGACTGGTGAAGACACGAATAAGACAATCAGAGTGAACAAACAATAGGCCGCGCTCGGCTAACCTACCAAACATGAAAGCGGGCCCCACTAGGCGACTCTTGGTCCGTGCACAGAAGAAGGCAACAAGGCAGCTACGAGGCAACGAATGCTTACGTGATTCTGATCGTCTGGTCATCACAGATATTTGTTCAAATCACCACTATGGAAATCTCCCTGATCTTGCAGACCCTTTTTGGTGCGCCGATCAGTATCGTACAAGTCTAGCAAAGTAACTCCACACCATGTCCTACGATACTCCGTCAATTTTGCCCCAGTGCCCAATGTAAGCACAGAGCGCTCGGCTGGTCCCGTTCGTACAGTAGTGGATAACCTGAGCCTTATCCTCGTCGTCAACGTACCTGGCTATTTGTTCCAGGTTGCTGTTTCGGGGTAGATATAGAACCAGATATCGCGAAAACCTTGATAGCCTGGTAAAGAAGTCGGCAATATTATATGGCAACATTGTGTCCAAATTGAAGACGTCGTCGACGTGATAGCCAGGTCCTATGTTTCTTTATGTTAGCCACTCCTGCTTATAATATCTTGATATCTTGCGACAAACATACCTCCCCATGGTGGGCTGGCAAAAATGAGGCCGAAACGGTCGAGGACTTGCTTGAGCACCTCCACTTTGCCCTCGCCATCACCCAAAATCTCGAAGCAGTCGCCTTCGAAGAAAGTAATCAGGTGGGCCACTCCATATATCTCAGCATTGTGCCTTGCGCACTGCAGTGTTGCTGGGTCGCGTTCAATGGCATACACGCGTTTCCACTTGCCCGACTTTGCAAACGCAATGGCATTGCCGCCGGCGCCGCACATGATGTCGCAGATAACAGATCTGTCTGCTGGCTTAGCGGCAAATACATGCTGAGCGATCTTGTCCGCAACTGATTCATGGGTGACGCCGTACCATGCAGTGTCGGTCATCCAGATGCCCTCATCATAACGAGAGAAGATGGAGTAGCCTTGTTGCCAGTACCTAACAAGCCTCGGTATGAGTGATAAGCCTTGCATGGGAGAGGGACACGCACTTTTGAATGGCTTCAGGGACCTCTTCGATGGTTTGATAATGGTGTATTCCTTCGGGCAGAACGTTGCTTTTTACATCAAAGCTCTGCGGTGGAGCCTGAGAGTCGGAGTCACTGTGTTTCTTACTGCGTTTGCGTTTGCCCATGTTGATGGGAGGGCTGCTATGAAGACGACGGAGGCCGGGGATGGCGGTAGTTGGCGGTAGTTCAAGCGAGTAGAGTTTGTCCAAAGTTCCAGAGAGAGTGATAATCTCTGATAAGCCTAAAACACCAATTAAACTCAATTAGTGCGCGGTCCCTTGGCCCTAGCTAGTTAAGTATAGTTAAGGTTGTTCCAGTTAAAGTTTACCTGGAAAATCTAACTGAACATCCTCCAGCCAGAGACTCGTGACGGCACCACAATCTTGCTCTATTGCTTCAGCCAGCGTTGTTTAAAACGCAATGAACAACGCGCAATTTCGTGACCTGATTTCTAATGAGAAAA
The DNA here is from genome assembly GCA_003709825.1 of Chaetothyriales sp. CBS 135597. Taxonomy (NCBI): domain Eukaryota; kingdom Fungi; phylum Ascomycota; class Eurotiomycetes; order Chaetothyriales; species Chaetothyriales sp. CBS 135597. The sequence continues at coordinate 659,501 of QQXN01000004.1, read as the reverse complement.
CTAAAGCGCCGAGGCAAGATGGGGCCGCTTCAGCCTTCGTGCCCCGATCACTGGGCTCGCGGGCTCGATCTGCTAAGCCCATGACCCCGCGCGTGATCGGTGTGTCGTATAAGGGCCATAGTGCCGAGCATCTAGCAGCAGAGAGGTCGAGGCAGCATGATGGCGAGCCAGCTCAGAAAAAAATCAAGTCATCAGCAGCACCCAAGGGAACGAAGCTGGCCCCAGGCTACCAAGACCGAACCAAACTTAGAGAGGATGGTTACAATGAGGAGACGTCCAAGGAAAAGAAACTGAAGAGCCTGGAGAAGATGCTTAAGGATGAGAAGATAGATCAGGCCACATTTGAGCGGCTTCGTGATCAGATGGGAATTGGCGGCGATCTAAGCACGACACACCTTGTGAAAGGACTCGATTTCAAGCTCCTGGAGAAGACGAGAAGAGGCGAGGATTTTGAGGATGTTTCCTCGCAAGACAAGAGCGAGCCGAATGTGGATCTGGATGATGAGCTTGACAATGTTCTGGAGAAGAATGTTACAGCTCTACCCAGTGTCAAAGACAATTCAGGAGAAGAACCTGCTCCTACTCCTACTGCTGCTCCAGCAGAAATACTGAGTAGGGAGGAAATGGTTCGAAGGCTGAAAGAGAGTCGGCGCGGACAGAGCAGTGGCAACCCTACACCTAAGCATGCTCTTGGAGAAAAGTTCAAAAAGCTGGCCGCTGCTGAAAAGCCGGGCAAGAAGAAGTTCGTCGAGATTGTCAATGGCCGCCGACGCGAGGTTCTGCTCCTGACGCAAAAAGACGGTTCTACCAAGCGCAAAACACGATGGCTGGACCCAGAAGGGGCTGCCAGTAATGAGAATGCCGCGCCACTAGGGATGGAAGTGCCAGTGGAGCTTGCGGCCAAGCAGAAGGCTTTGCTTGAGCAAGAAACTGCTGCAGAAGAGGACGACGACATCTTTGTTGGGGCGGCAGAGTATGACCCACTGAAAGATCTTGATGACAGTGAATCGGAGGGCGAAGGCAACAAGAATACGACGGCGGCCAAGGCCAAGAGTGAAATCCAGAACGCTGACGTTGATTCCAAGCCACGAAACTACTTTGCAGCCACAGGGGAGGCAGGGGAGGAGGAGTCCAGATTGCCATCGGCCAAAGATGATGGGCACCTAATAATGGCCATCAAACGCGCCGCAGCCCTCCGTCAACTGGAGGAGGGAGCAGAGCGGCCAGCGCCCGAAGATGCAGCAGATGCCAGCCAAGAAGACCGACACAAAGACTTCCTGGCTCGACTCAAGCAACAAGACCGCCAAGATGCTGAGGACTTGGATCTAGGCTTTGGCGAAAGCCGATTTGGGGATGATGACGACGAAGACGGGCCGCTTTACGATGGAGAAGAACAAGGGGGCAGGAAATCACGAAAGCGGGGCCCGAAAAAGCGCAAGGGCGACAAGGACAACGTGGCGGATGTGATGCGTGCTATAGAAGGTCAGCGAAAGTGAAGTCACCTGACCGGAGTGTGTGATCACGTGGGAGTCCATTTCCGGCGACTGCTCGCTGTCAAAAGGTGGCGGGAATGTCAATGTCAATGAGTCTTGACAACGGAAGACAACTGTCATGGCCTCGCTTGCACAGAAGATGGTTCGTACAGGTGACCATTGAGGGATTGACTATGCCAATTGTCTATCCGAGCATTTTCGCTTGGATTTTTTTTTTCCACTACACGTACACTGTCGGCTGCATATGCAAGGGCTTCGGACTTTTTCTTTTTCACCAGATGAGATGCTCATTGGTTGCAGTAGTAATTTGCCAATGCTTGGCTTTTGATGGACCATTTATGCGGTACGAGAGGTACTCGTAAGCAAGCGCAAATGCAAGCACAAGTGCAAGCGCAAGTGCAGGCGCAAGTTCAGGCACAAGTGCAAGTGCCAAGTGCCAAGTGCCAAGTGCGACCCTCACAACTCGCTCCTTCCCTCGAGTTACATGTGTAGTTGGCAACTGGCGAGGTCAGAATTGCAAGCCCAACGAGTCGCGTAGCAAGCGCTGCCTCCCTGTCGGCGCCTCGGGCAGCTATCACACTGCCTACAGTTCGGTGCTTAATTGGCACCTGGCCGGCCGTCCACGAGTCAGCCGGCGAGTCGCCCGGATGGTGACGAAGCGTAACACATGGCTCGAGTCAGCAGAGGTTGAAGCTTAACGTGAATTAGACTAGTCAATTTCCCGATTTTGCCCCGCTAGGCCGCATCTGGATTTTCTGACACCGCTAAGGCAGGAACGTCACCCGCTTGCTCCCCACTCCCACCCCACTTCCACCCCACTTCCTCCCCTATCCCAGGCCCCGGTCAGCCACAGGCGAGTCGAGGATCTGAGCTCGGTACCTGCGTTGCCCTGTCCGAGGGAGGTGCCGAATGGCGTTATCTGGCTACCGAGGCCTCCACTCAGGGTTAACGGCCGACCCAGCATCGAATAGACTTTCCTGCGTTTCATACCGTTCACTGCCCACCCGCCGGCCATCCGCTGACCACGCGCTGCCCAATGCTGACGACCGCTGACCATCCATTTGGCCTGGCTGACGTGTTTCGGCGAAAGATACAGGTGTAATGACCTGTCTTCCATCCTCGACGAGATTGTCCTCTCCACTCTATACCCATCCACACGACGGGTTATCATGAAACGTGCCAAATGTGTAGCCATCCTTGGCCGCACAGGCATGTCCGACTCCCCTGCTGACGATATAATTGCGTCTCCCTCTCCTCGTTATCCATTCTCTTAGCTCGCTCAATCTCTTCCTTCTCTTCTCTTGTCCCTTCAACACGTTTGTGCAACACAGCGCACACCTTCATTCCTTGAATCCAACAGGACAGCAGGCTAGTCCTCACCATCTCTCTCTCACACACGCACACACACTGCACTTGAGCAAAGCTCGTGACTTGAAGCACTCCTTTATTTGCCGACTGTGTCAGGTATCGCATATCCAAAACACATCTCACCATCTCACCCCAGTCAACTTCAACCTAAGCGAATACCAAGCTTCAAAGCCTATCGCTATCACTATCACCATGTCTCCAATCACTTCCAACATCGTCACCATCCTGGCCCTGTCCAGCACTGCCTTGGCCTTGCCCCGGTTCCACCGTCACCAGGCCGGCAGTGCTTGGGGGGGATCAGGCGCCTGGAACTGGGGCCAAGGCTCTGATTCTACTACCGCCGCCGCTGTTACCACCCCGGCCGCGACCTCTGCTGCTGCTGAGGCTACCAGCGCGACAACTGAGGCCTATTCTGCCCCTGTCACTACCTCGGCTGCTGAGACCACCGCTAGCGCCAGCGTGACTGTTCAGACCTCAGCCTCGACGACGGCTTCATCCGCTGCCTCAACTTCGACAGCTTCTTCCACCGGCAGCTCTGACTCGAGCAGCGGCAAGCTCGGCCTGTCTTACAACACTGCCTCGCTCCTCTCCGCCTTTGATGGCACCTCTGCATCATGGGCCTACAACTGGGCGGCTACCCCTGACGGCACCATTTCCAGCGACCTCGAGTTCGTGCCCATGCTGTGGGGTCTCAAGACGGTGTCAGCTTGGTCTGACGGTGTCGCTTCGTCCATCGCCTCTGGCAGCAAGCACGTCCTCTCCTTCAACGAGCCCGATCTGAGCTCTCAAGCCAACATGCAGCCTGCTGATGCTGCGGCGAGCCACATTGAGTACCTCAACCCCTTGGCTGGTCAAGTCGAAATCGGATCCCCCGCCGTCACCAATGGTGCTGGCACCAGCCCCCTGATGGGCATTGACTGGCTCAACAGCTTCTTTGATTCCTGCGATGGCAAATGCCAGGTCGACTTTGTCGCTTTCCACTGGTACGACGCTGCCTCTAACATCGAGGGCTTCAAGTCCCACGTCCAGGACGTCATTGATGCGGCCGCCCAGAACGGTGTTTCCAAAGTCTGGCTCACCGAGTTCGGCACCACTTCCGGCACTGATGACGAGAAGGCCGCCTTCATCACGGAGGCCACTAGCTTCTTGGACAGCACCTCGGCTGTGGAGCGATATGCCTACTTTATGGTCGGCGAAGGCTCGGGCCAGCTGCTGAGCTCAAGCAGTACCCTGAGCACGCTGGGCTTGGCATATGTCAGTTAAGCAGCTATCAACCAACAATGAGCATCAACTGCAACTGCAACATCTCGTTTATATAAATATCTCTTTTTTGAGTACCAGGAGGAGACTTTGGTTTCTCAAATCCACACAGTTTTATCCACGACCTGAGGATTTTGATGACCAGTTACGGAATATCATGAGTACACGTATCGATGTTATATAGATGTGGACAGACAGAAGAAGAAGAAGAAGAAAGAAATTGTTTGCTACAATTTCGGTATCATATCCTTGTTTCTCTGCCTTTCTGCTTACAGCAAGTAGGTGAGACATACTTCTCGCGAGCTTATTTTCTTCGCATCTAGCGTCCAGACAGCATTGAATCTAGTTCACATAGGTCATTCTTTCACACGTAGTTACGTGGGCTGGTAAGTTCACTGCCACCACCAGCAAGGGGCTTATCTAGAACCAGCAGGCTGGTGGGCCAATTTTGGCTGAGAAAAGAAGGGAAAGGCCCCTGTTGTAGGCTATCCACTGACAGTAATTAAGATAATTGACATTGGATGTACATGTGTAATAGTAATTAATATTACTTATCAAACAACCAAATGAGAGTATGAATAAAGTCCCCAGTGTGAAAAGTCACTAGTGTGGGTGTAAAGTCACAAGTGTGGATGTAAAGTCCCTAGAGTCTGGTGGGGTCGAGTTGAGGGCTTTTGGCGGTAAGGATTTCCGCTGGAGCATTTTTCTTGCCCAACTTTGTGGTCATTCGTCAATAGACAAAGTCTGCCCATGACTGCGCGCCCAGGGAATTTTCATGCAGTGCTGACCACAGCCACAGGCTCCTCACTGTGTGCTGTGAGGCTCTGCAGCATAGGAAAGCAGCTTAGAGTCAGAGGTATCCAAAGGGGTTGATAAGTCACTCAGAAAAGTATCGGCATCATCCCGCGACGGTTGACAATTGATGTGGCTTAAGATGCAAACAAGAATGGCAAGTCTCCATGCATTCTACTGGTGATTGTAACTAACCCTGCTGCAGTCTTCCGCAGATGCTATAGAAGAAGACCTCGATATCCAAACGATAGACTGGACCAAAGGGTGCAGCAAGACCCCTCACCGACTCTACGGTCAAGGTCAGACTGTCTACTGGCGCGACTGCGCAAAAGTCACACTCTGGGAGAGTACCGATCGACATCTGACAAGGCCAATAAGACAGCTTGAGAGAAAAACTGGGAAGAGATTGCTGCCGAAAGGGTTGGCGTTGGTGTTCAACGGACCGACTGGACTAGTGAAGGAGGATTGAACCCCTTTGCATCTTTTCCGAACATCAAGTCCTTGAATTCAAAACCTTCACTTAGTCCCACATCCAGGTTCAGCATAGCTGGAACGGCCGGATCTTTATTTATTATCATAGAAACACTTCTTGTTGTAGGAAGGCCTGCCTCCAGTTCAACAGAGTACACTGGACAGCTGGTCACGGCGGTTGTCCATTGTTGCCCAAGCAGCTTGCAGACACCTGCCAGTCGACCACCTTGTAGCCTCAATTCTGGGTAAGGATGTATTGTTGCGCCGGTCTCTGTAACAACATACCGGGACCCTGACTCCTCCTCAACATGGACATTGAACAACTCCATTGCAATATGTTGAACTTTGTTCGGAAGGATGGACAAGCTTGTCAAGCAAGCGACGTCAGCATAGGGAAAGACCATTGATATCGCAGCTCGGTCACCATTCTTGACGATTGCAGTACACATATAGGGCATGAAAACTCGCCCTAGGCAAGAGTTAGGGGGATGTGAGATGTAATCATGTTCAGCACCGCCGGGATTTCGAAATATCGCGGTTGTATTTTCCAAACCCACACGAGAAGGAGAGTGATCACTTGAGTGTTTATCCGTGATGTTGGGATCAGACGTACTGTCTGAAAGGTCTGGGGTCTGTTGTGTCGCACCAGCTAGGAGGAGATCCTGCGTCTCGGAGGCAGATGATACTGTTGCCTGAATTGGCGGTTCGATATCGGTGGCGGTACCTGAAGAGTCAGCAACTGGGATACTCTGCTACTTTCCTGGGCCACAAATATCTTACGGCGACGTTTCATGCCCGCGCGTGGTCCAGGCCGCGACAATAGTTCTTTGATACCTTCGGCGACAGTCGGGTGAGGTACGATAGTGGAGAGTTCCAGTGCAGTGTCTCTCCTCTGTTGTGCAGACAACTGGTCAAAGGCGGCAATGGTGGAGTCTCTAGCACTCTTTCCTTGATAATGTTTTCCTTTTCCAATGTTTGTCAGGAAATATGCCAACCAACATTGGAATCCTACTTCATAAAAGATCCGACTTGTAGATGTTTCGATTGCTGAGCGCGCATCTTCTCGTGCCTTGTCGAAGCCATGCGGTGTTCTCTCCCGACCCCACTCTGTCTGGAGCTGACTGCTGAAAATCACCAGGGCCTCATGTGCTGTCTTAGCAAAATCCACGTCAATATCATGGCGATCTGACATATTGGAAATCAAAAGGACTTTGAGAGGGCAGTTCGAGAAACAGCTTTGTGAGGTTTGAGTTAAGATGGATTCCAGGTTCAGGTTCAGGTGAGTTTGCGAGGGGAGTTTGTAATTCCACTCAGGAAGTTTAGTCGCAGAAGACCCAGCTTAAGGACTTCGAGATCACTCATTGGCTGACATCTAGTATGGATCAATTGTTCTTTTATCATTTTGAGGTTGATTTTCCAAAGATCAGTCTGCCACTGTCCTTCATGCCTGCTGTATGACTCACTTGAAAGCTAGGGGGGGAATTACCCAGCACTATCAGGCCTAATAATGAGGGACCAGGCCTACCCCTCTATGTGCTCCCTTCACAAGGCCAAATGTTAATGCACAATCATGCAGATACCTTGAGCCGTTCCCTCCCACCATCTGAGAGAACTTGCTATTCCACACCTGTCCAGATATTTAGGTATAGAGGCTGTATTTCACACTGAATCAATGGATATAAAGGTCCAAATGCTCCTCCAACCCAAGGTCTCTTTCACCTCAAGTTCAGCTGTTGGTACCAACAACTAGTATACACCAGTCTGCATATCACAATCACAAAGATGCCATCCAGGTCAACTGCTACCCCTGAAGGCAAAGGCAGAGAAGGAAGGGAGAACACTCCACCAAAAAAATGTCCAGAAGGAGGGTTTCATGGAAGCCCAACCCCAAAATGTATGCATTGCAAGAGCCAGGTATCAAGATCACAGGTGATATGTGGTGTCTGCCACAAGCCACCTTTTGGTAGTGAGAAGAAGTGACAGAATTTCATGTGCTCAGTGAGTTTGATTGCTTCAAGTTCGAGGCTTGATTAACTTACACCTTCATTGTCACAGCCTCACCAGAGCCAAGATCATGTGGATCAGGCACCTGAATGCCAGAACCTGTCTAGCATTTGCATAGACAAACACATTCCTTCATCTACATTGTGGTTTTCAGAGACTTAACATAGTCAAAAACACCTCATTTCATCACATCCAAGTCTTCATTTCCCTATTACGAACCCAGTCTTCTCTCGTAGCAAGTGCCAATTCTCAGCCTTGTCAGCTGACATCACCCACGCCGCCAAGACTGCTTGTTTCAATTGTTGCAAGAATGTATTGCAGACCAACAACCAACATTACCTGGGATACACCCTGACTGCAGTACAATGTGTGTAGAGTGGCACTCACAAGAACGAAGATATCGACGCAGCTCTGATGGGTCAAAGTTCACCAAGATTGAGATTCCCTCATGGATCGACATTGAGGGGAAAACGCAGACACCGTGGATGTCACGAGCGCGGCTGGCGAATGAATATGCTGTCTTGAACTACATCCTCGAAAGGACGACCATCCCAGTTCCAAAGCCCATCGGCCTCGAATATGTTGATGATTGTCTCGCCATCACAACGGAATGGGTGGACGGTGTTCCGTTTGATGATCTTGGACCCCAGATTCGCTCCCCATCATACCTCGACAACTATGTCCGCACGACTATACTGCCACAGCTCAGTTCATTGACATCGCAAACTGTTGGCACCCTCCAAGGAGAAGGAGTGGTGTTGCCACCACGACGGTTATTCGACATGTACCCCCAACAGCAGCGATGGGACGACGACCCACAAACACCATCTGAAACAGAGGAGGAATATTATTATCACTTCACGCATAACGATCTTGCACAACACAATTTCCTGTGCGATAGAGAAACCGGCAAAGTTAAAGCAGTCATAGACTGGGAATTTGCAGGATTCTACCCAAGTTTTTTTGAAGCACCACTATGGCAAGCACCCTATTATGAAATTGAGGCTGATCCAGAAGAAATTAGAAAAATGTTGGATTTTCTTCAACCTACTACAGCTTGCCAGTCAGGGTGTGATCGTTCAAAACGGGAGAAAACTATTAGGTTTCCAGGCAGGGTTTGGAGGAGCTAGAATAGGGTATAGAGAAGGGGTCGGCGGTATTGGAAGAAGTGGAATCTCAGTAGCCAATGCTCCTCAGCTTCTTGAAGATCTATTGTGCTTCATCTACTGTGTAGTGTTTTTTCGATGCGAATAATTAGTTTGGCTGTGACCAATGACCATGCCCGAAGCGAGCACTGCTAAGCCCACACTAATTCGGATTTCCCTTGAACAAGATTTATCAACTCACAAGAGAAGTAGAGTATGGCACAGAGCAAGAGCAAGAGGTGGCAGCACCCTGCCGAACATGCCGGGCTGAGCCACTCCGAGGCATGCATGATTGCTCAAGTATACAGTTTCACGCAAGACTTCTTCAGAAATCCCAAGTTCGATGCGTCGCATGACTTTGACCATGTGCGGCGGGTGGTGCACAACGCGACGGTGATCCTGGAGCGGGAGAAAGCGGGCAATCCGAGTCTGGATACATTCCTGGTATTGCTGGGTGCTCTGCTCCATGACGTCGAGGATAACAAGTACACAGACAAGAGCATAGCGGCAGCCAGGACTGGTTCGCCGTTACTGACCATGCTGCATGAATATGGTGTGGATCGGCGTGTTGAGCCCGCCGTCGTCAAAGAGCTCGTGGACGGTGTGTCGTATTCATCAGAGATCAAAGATCCTGCAGCAGTGGTGGACCTAATCAAGCGCATCCCCGAGCTTGCTGTTGTGCAGGACGCCGACCGGCTGGATGCAATTGGGGCCATTGGGATCGGGCGATGCTTCACTTTCTCAGGTGCCAAGGCGATTCGCTCGCTCGATGACTCGATCCAGCACTTTGAAGACAAGCTGCTCAAGCTCCAAGGCATGATGAAGACTGAGACTGGCCGACAAATGGCCGCTGAGCGTTCACAGCGTATCCGGATGTTCATGGGCTGGTGGAAGGAGGAGCAGCTGCATGGCGGTGACAGAGAGTTGAAGCGTGCTTGATTAAATATCAACGAGCTCAACTCTCTTCAGCCTCTCCCGGCTCTCCGAGATCATCACTGGCGCCATTATGCTGGCTTGAGGGCGGCGGTACTGAGCCCAGCCTAGGTGGCGGTGGCGGGGGCGCACCTTTCTTGCTCGACACATAGTCGTTCTCCTTGCTCTTCTTTTCCCCTTCTGCAAATATCTCGTCGAAGCTGGAGCCGGGCGCTGCTTTTGGCTGGTGTCGAGCCTTTTTCGTCCTGGCCGGAGCAATGGAGGGAGGTTCAGCCATGGGGTTGATCATCGGAGGAGGAACCAAATTGGGCTGCGAGAGTGGTGTAGCACCAATACTGCTGGCACCGTATGGCTTTTCGCTGATACTGCGCTCCGTGCCTGCGTCAAACAGGTGCTCGCCCGGAGCCTGTACCTCTTCTCCAATACCAACAGGCAGTCTGTGTAGTGCTCCGTATCCCAAGACCGCGCCCAGGGCACCGTCTCCACCCCAGCCCCGACGGGGGACGAGCTCCACCTCTCTAACAACATCGAACTCGGAATTGTAGACCCAGAGCACCAACGTCCTGTTGAGGTGGTCCTCAACGAGCTCGCCAAAGGCTGCTTCGCCTTGTAGGATGCCGCTGGGGGAACCGAGGATGTAGTCGCTGTGGGGCAGGAGGCCAGCGATGTAGGCCGGCGAGAGCGGCGAGGGGATGGTCAGGACGTGCCAGATGTTGAAGGTCGAGTCGAGTGGTGCCAGCTGCAGAGTCAGACCCAGGCTGCTTGGCGGAGTGGGCACGGCTATGGTCAGCTGGTGCGTACGCTGTCCCTATACAGAGTGTCAGCACTGTCTGGATGAATGAATCTCTTTGACCTCGTCGTCGTCGTCCAGCTACCCACCTTGGCACTCCACAGGTCTAGGGAGCAGTAGTTGCCTGCGCAATTACGGATTTCGGTCGCAAACAGACTGGGGTCTGGAGACTCGATCGGATGGCCATTGATTCCGACAATAAAGTCAAACCATGGCTCAAGCGGCAGCTCTTTGTTGGTGTTCCTCAGCACCTGGAAGCCCAGTGTGTTGTCCCCGGGATTCTGGGTGCTATTCTGGGCCGACGGATCCGAGTCTAGGCGGGCGATGAAACGGTTGAGGGCGCCGAACATGGCCAAATACCGACTGGCAGAGACGAGGCCTCAGTGTATGCTATACGGATAGGGAGAAGATGTTATACACTGGTATATTGAACAGATAGTTGAGAGCAGATGGTTGTGATTGGCTAGAGCAATATGTTGGCCAGGTGTATTTCAATTGGTGTCCAATCACAACAAGCCCAGTTCCCCTGATCACGTGCTGCTTGGCAGTCTTCTCTGCCAATGTGATATACTACTATGTATGAGTAACAGGATGAAGGAATCTTGTACTTCTGTTATTATTATTTGCTGTTAGATCTCAGGGCTTACTTTGTACACTATCAAGTGGAAACCCTCGCAGTGCATCCCTCTAGGTTAATCAGATACTGCCTTGTTGTGATACCAGCATAACTGAGATAAGGGCTTGCTTAGATATACACTGACCAGAAACTGGGATACAAAAGAATCACATCTGTAGCAGTTGTCACAATATCTGGTCGACTGTACACCCTAGGCACTTTGCCTTCCAACTTGTTAATTTACGTTAATTATTAATGGGCAAGCGCGATGTGGTCAGGTGCAAACGCGCAAAAGTCTTGGCGCACGCGACCTCGGTTCCCCCTTAAGACAGGGGAACTGTGGGTAAGCGGACGGCGAGATAGTGGCGGGCAAGACACCCCTTTCATGATGCAATAACGATGACAATCGCCTCTTTCTTCCGCGAGGTGTACTCTCTCGACACACTCGACACCCGCTTCACCCACTCGGCCTCAACGCCCCTGAAAGCGGGCGGGCAAAAGACGACATCGACATCGACAGCGACAGCGACAGCGACATCAAAATCGACATCAACATCAACATCAACAGCGACATCCACCACAGACTTGAAACTACCCCCAGGGGCATCACCGTCAAAATGGAACACGCCAGAGTTCTATTTCTACCTGCTCGTCTTCCTCATCTGTGTCCCGCAGATGTACTGGGCTGTGGCTCAAGTCTCACTAGAGTCGTCTCCCCATTATGAAACGTACCAGCACCTGCTCTCCGATGGCTGGCTCCTGGGACGCAAAGTGGACAATTCAGACAACCAGTATGCAACCTTTAGAGAGAACGTGCCCTATCTAGCCCTCCTAGTTGTCGTCCAGCCGTTGCTTCGGAGGGTGTTTGAGCGATTCAGTGGCATCAGCAATCCATCGCCGGCAGCAACCAACGGATCTGTCAAGCCTTCGGTACCTGCTGGTGCCGCCACCGCTGCCCATGCCCGACGACGGCTGCACTCACGACTGACGTTTGATTTCTTCTTCGCCCTTGTCTTCATATCGGCCTTGCATGGCTTCGCAGCCCTGAAGGTGCTTCTAATTCTGTATATCAACTTCCTGCTCGCCACCCGCTTGCCACGCAAATATATCCCCCCGGCCACCTGGATCTTCAACATTTCCATTCTCTTCGCCAACGAGCTGGGTCGTGGCTATCCGTTTGCCGCCATTGCGTCCACCCTGCTCCCCTTCTCATCTGTTGCAGCCCAAGTGGGCAGCTTTCTTGATGCTCATTGCGGCCTAATGTCGCGCTGGGAGGTGCTCTTCAACATCACCGTTCTTCGCCTCATCTCCTTTAATCTCGACTACTACTGGTCTCTTAACAGCGCGGGCTCGCGCTCTGCCAGCCCCATTGAGGTGAGTGAATTGTCAAGCCGTTCACCCCCTTTTTCTCTCCCAATAAACCAAGAGAGAAATAAAATTAACAAATCCAGAAGAAACAACTCGACCCTTCGGCCCTGTCTGAACGAGACCGTGTCACTATCCCAGCTCCTGCAGATGTTTTCACCTCGCTGCCAACCTACCTTGCGTACACTCTCTACGCACCCCTATACCTAGCAGGGCCCATCCTGACCTTCAACGACTACATCTCCCAGTCCAGCTACCCAGCGGCCTCGCTCTCCGTGCGGCGCACCACCCTCTACGGGATCCGCTTCCTCCTCACGCTGTTCTGCATGGAATTCGTGCTGCACACCGTCTACGCCGTGGCCATCTCGAAATCGAACCCGGACTGGTCGACCTACACACCCTTCCAACTCAGTATGCTGGCCTACTTCAACCTGCACATCATCTGGCTCAAGCTGCTCATCCCCTGGCGCTTCTTCCGCCTCTGGGCCCTCATCGACGGCATCGACCCGCCGGAGAACATGGTGCGGTGCATGAGCGACAACTACTCGGGCCTGGCCTTCTGGCGCTCCTGGCACCGCAGCTACAACCGCTGGGTCGTGCGCTACATCTACATTCCCCTGGGCGGCGGGCCCGGCGGCAGCAGCGGCACCACAAGCACGCCGCGCGGCCTGCTCAACATGGTCCTCATCTTCACCTTCATCGCCCTCTGGCACGACATCAACCTCCGCCTGCTGGCCTGGGGCTGGCTCGTCGTCCTCTTCGTCCTGCCCGAGATCCTCGGCGGCCTCGCCTTCCCCGCCAAGGCCTGGCGCAACCACCCCACCGCCTACCGCATCCTCTGCGGCATCGGCGCCGTCGGCATCATCCTCATGATGATGACCGCCAACCTCGTCGGCTTCGCCCTCGGCCTCGACGGCCTCAAGGGCCTCGTCCAGGGTATCATCGGCAGCTGGCAGGGCGCCGTCTTCATGCTCACCGCCTGCGCCGCCTTGTTTGTCGGTGTCCAGGTCATGTTTGAGCATCGAGAGGAGGAAAAGCGCCAGGGCATTCGTATGAGGTGTTAGCCTGAGCTTGAGCTTAACCACTGAGTAGTACGTGTAGTCGTACTTGCTAACCAGGTCATTAGATACTTGAAAAATCTTCGTCAGAGCTCTGTACAATTATAGTTATGTACACCAAAAAATGTGCATGTATTTACAGACTCTATCCCATCGCTTTCTTATCCCTTTTTGCACTCCTATTTTTCGTAGTGTTGGCGCTTGGTCTTCGTCTTCGTCTTCGCCTTCGCCTTCTCCTGCTTCCTACCCGCCGCCTCCTCAGCAACAATCTCATCAGCAACCGTACGCAAAATCTCCTCGCGACGCTTGCGGAAGTCGCTGTTCCACAGCAGCATCCCCGCGACACCCTTGCCCTCGACGTCGCTGACAATCTTCAGGACCCAGTGCATCTGCGTGTACGAGGGGCCGTTGCCGCGGTAGCGCGTGACGCCAGCGTGCCACAGGGCGCGTGTGATGGCCGGCGTGATGGGCGCGCCGTAACGGTGCAGGAAGACGTAGCACCACTGCACCTGCGCCAGGGCCGAGCGCGGGGTCAGTGACGGGGCCAGGGCAAAGGCAAGTGCAAGCCGCTCCATCAGGCCGAGTGCTTGCAATGGTAGAATGGGGTGTTGTCCACCAGTGGTGGTGGTGGTGCTGGTTCTGGTGGTGGAAACGACGTTGCGGTCACTCACATGCTGCTGCTGCTGCTGCTGCTGCTGCTGCTGCTCTTCCTCCTCCAGCAACTCCCGGTGCTTGATTCGCAGTTCTGCTGATTGTGAAAGACTTGTCTTGAATGGAAGATTATGCTTCAGGAGCCGCTTGACAACCCGGATCGCGTACTTGTCACCATGGATCAGCTTTCGGGATATCTGCGCAAACGTGGCCAGGTCAGCGTTGATGCTCTCGCCAAGCTCACACAGTCCATCAACTGATGTGGCCAGCATTTGACGGTACAGGTGGTCATCCATCAGATTTGAGAACGCGACCTCCGTCATCACCAGCGCCTTCTTCTCTCCACTGTTGATCGCCACCGGGGCCAGGTCGATGCGGTGCTCGCGGCTAAGTAGTAGCGATAGCTTCCTGACAAATGTGCCCTCAAACGGCAGCTTCTGAGTGAAAATCTTCAGCTGTTCCGGCCCAAAGTTGAACGTCCTTAGCAAGGCGGGAAAGAGCTGGTCGAATGCTTCCCGCAGCGATAATTGCTCAGATAAGCCCGTCGCCGTTGAGCCTGACCAGCAAAGTTTGACCAGAATCCAGACGCTGATCAGGAATCGCTCTTGCTGGCTGAGCCGACTGGACAGACTACTACACATGCTGTAGAAGTTGCTCTGGTCGAGGACCCACCGCTTAAACGAGATGCAATTCAAGGAGGAGATGACAGTGCCCCAATGATACATCACTTCCGGGCCGCATTCGCCACGCCAGGTCTTGACCACGATTTGTTCCGTCACCGATGCGAGCAAATGAGCCAGAATCCGGTCGGGGAGTGTTTGCATCGCAATATCCTGCTCGAAAGAGCTATCTTCCTGGTCCTTTGTCCCCTCGATCTGCCTAGCCAACTCTCGCCCGGGGCGTAGATGTGAGAGAGATTGGACTGGGGAACCCGCTCCTGGTTGGCGTTGCATCCATTCCTGTACTTCAGATAGCCTGCTCTTGGAGAGTGCTTGAAGAAAAGCGGCGGCTTCATTGAGACCACTTGTCGTCAATGAAGTCAGCCTGGAGTCTTGGATCATGCTCAAGAGTCCGTCCTCAGCTTTTAACCCCAGTAGCAGCTTCAAAGAAGCCGCTGTTACAGGCTCCGATAACACCTTATCGACAAATCCAGACACCCAGGCCTGACTGAGATCTCCCAGCTCAAATATCCGCGACTCTTTGAAGCTGGCCAGTAATTCGCCTGCCTCTTGATGCCATGCTTCTCTTTGGCACTCTTTGGCTGGGGCCACAGAGGAGCCATATAAATGGTCCATGATGCGCTGAAATGATGACGGCTCGATGAGCCCTAGACGAGCTGCTCGGCAAAAAGCCCTGTGCAGTATCTGCCAGTTGTGTGGTGCCATGAAGTATTCCCGCAGTCGGGCCAGGTTCCCGCCAGCTTCTTCCTCCTCTCGAGGCGGAAGGTCTTGGCTTGGCTTCAGGCGGAGGAGAAGACTCAGATGGTGATTTGTACCGGGTAAGTTGAAGCATGGCTCAGTTAGGAATTCTGCAGTCTCGCGTGCAGGCGATTCGAGCGTGAGGACTTGAGCAAGCACAGCTTCGATGGCTGCCGACTTCTGATCATGGTCAAGGCCAAGATTGACAAAAGTCTCGCGCATCTCTTGCACATGCTTGCAGTCTTGTATGTGAGCTCTGAAGCTCTGTTCTTCAAAGGCTTCAAAGCCACGGGGAGAAGGAGGCGGTGGAGCCGGCGGTGGTGGCGGCAGATGTCCATAGTCTGAAAGGTCAAAGAAAGACGATGGCGGTGGAGGAGGCTCTGGTGGCAGCAGCCAGTCAAGTAGTGAGGGTAGAGGAGTCTCATTTTTCTCGTGTACGCCATCTTCTTGCTTCCCAGCGCTCTGCCACCATTCTGCGTGATTTTGCTGTCCGAAGAGAAGCGCGGGCTCAATAGGGCTGTGGGTGCGAAGCTGCGCCCAGCTTGTGTTCTTGCGTTTGGCCGCTCGTCGACGCGCCTCTAACGGACCAGGCACATTGCTACCGTGTCGTCGGTGTGAGCAGGCCCAGGCAAATCTTTGGTAGGCATTTGCGAGGACGGCGTCGGTGATCCATAGTGGCTGCACCGTCGTGGGCGCCAGACTTCTGGTGATGCAGCCAGCTGGATTGGCCCCTTTTCTCATCCCATCGGCCGTCAGCCAATCTTGTCACAGGGACCAGGACTAGCAAGACGCGGACAATCATGGCAGCGAGGTCGAACTGGGGGATTACAGCAGCAGCAAACTCAGCAAATGCAGCAAATGTGCCAAGCATTATGATTGCGGGGCCAGACAACTGACCAATTAAAGCTAGGTAACCCATACATTTAAATCAACATCACTGATTGGTGCGGCTACAAAAGAGCGTTGTTCATTTGTCATCGTACTGTTTTTTGAGCGAGAGTCCTAAGTTTCCTTGAGTCCTGAGTGCTTTGACTGCTGAGTTCTTTTTGCCCAAGGGCGGATAGCTGCGGCGACATGATCAGATTGGCTGATCTGAATCCACTGTGTCAGATAGACGAATGGATCTGAAGCCAAGCTAGGCGCGGTGCAGCTTCACGTGAAATATGTCCTGGCCAGCTGCTGGTGATACAAGAGAACTCTTGAGGGGTTCGAGGAGGTCTTTATATGACGACGTTTCCTGAGCGGCCAAGTGATCCTCGACTGTTTGCCAGCCAATCAATGCGAGGAGAGCCTTCGATTTACCGTCTGGAGTGTTGGGGTTGTCGAGATCTTCGATAACTGGACATAATAGTCAGGCAGTGCTTTGACTTCCATCCATGCTCATCTTACCCCAACCAAGCGCGTAGCTCGACGCTTTACCCTCGTTCTTGAGATGCTCGATCAAAGCCAGAGCCTTGGCTTCGAACGCTGACTTGTCGGCATCCGAAGTATCCAGCGCAACATTGAGAGGAGCGACTTCGGTAACTGGCGACTCTCGAGCCGGAACGCTGTCCGATGTGAAGTTGACATGGACTCATACCGTCATTTGTATGCCCATTCGCGGAGCACGGCGGCCAGACTTACAGAGAAAAGGCGGCGATGTATCAAAATCAAATATCTCTGCCAGCTGCGCGACAAAAGGGCCGTATTCATCTGTGTTCATAAAGTCTTTGTGCTTCTGAACATCTTCCCAATCTGGTCTTGCTGAGTCTCTTGATTCTGGACTCTCCTCTGTGGTGAGCTCGACTTACCAACTGACATGACGAGAGTCTTGGGGTCCTCAGCTTGGATGCCCTGTCCAGCGTTAGACTTTGCTCGGTGCATACTTGACACTGCTTCCTACCCAGTAGCATCGAAGATAACCTGGCTGATTACTCAGGGTGGTGAATGATTGCTTCAGAACAGACTCAGCCCGCGAGCCGGTCTCTTCCGGATTCGCTCCATCCTTGAGTAGGAGATAGACGATCTCTGTAGCTACCGGCATTATTGTAAAACTCGCTTGTCGAGATTGATATGCCACTGAATCTGCTAAGATCTGATCAAACCACTGAAGATGGGTGGTGGTGGCCTGTTTTTACAAGAGTTTGGAGCTGGGATGCTTTGCTCCGCACCGCGCAGGAGTGGAGGGGCCATGTGGTCTTAGGCTTGGCGATGCACAGGACCCGAACAGCTCCTGGATGTTGGGCAGTCATCCTACACAGATGGACGAGTAAGCATGTTGATGCATCAACCATCTCGGCGGCAATTCTCTACTGGGGATGACTCAGCAGCTTTGGGCAGACGACAGGATGGCTGAATGATCATCCGGTTTCCGCCAGGGAAGGAGCCATCAAGCAACAACCTCTTTCCCTTTCAGAACAAGCAGAAATCTGGGCAGGAAAGTCAAATGATGAGGTCAGAGAAGGTGCGATGCAAGACTTCCACCCAGGATATGGCTCGGGGCCGATCACCCCCCGAGCTGTAGTCTCTCTTTTGAACGGATGCAGCCTGTAGCATGTGAATTGGGTTTCATATGCGATGCTGTGTTCGCTGCTTGCAGTAGTGATTTGGTGAAACTGCCTCCGATTTGTTGGAACTGCCTCTGATTTGTCCTTGTTGTTGCCACACAAGCAGATATGGGCATACCAGGGACATCATCCCGGGGATGTCGAAATAAATTCTATCCGAGAGGACCGAAGCTGATGGCAACTTGGCCAATGAAGAATAACAGCTCATCAGCGAACCCGCAGGAATCATGCCTTGCACGGCTAGGCATTACGAATCTGCAGTCAATGTGTATAAAATGGGTCGTCTATTTCGAAACGCTTAACCCGCTGTTGGATTTCTTGTTCAATTGAACTTGTATTCCCAAGGTTTATTACCATATTGTAGCCATGTCGAAGCTTCTCACTGTTTTTGGGGCCACCGGCAACCAGGGCGGTTCCGTTATCAAGACCGTGCTTGGGAATCCCCAGCTATCCAAGACATACCGGATTCGAGCCATCACGCGAAATCCATCCAAGCCTCAAGCAGTTGCGCTGAAGGAGCAAGGTGTCGAAGTCGTCACTGTGAGAGCTGGTCGAAAATCGAAACTAGGAGGCGCTGACACTGTACAAGGCCGACCTGAACGATGAAAATTCTGTGTTCAAAGCCATTGAAGGCTCCAATGTGGTTTTCGGCCACACCAATTGTATGAGATCGCATGAGCGTCCTATATCCCTGGCTAATGCTCGGTAGTCTGGGAGAAGGTATCCAAATCTCTTGAAGTAAACCAAGGCAAGACCATTGTCAATGCTTCCCAGGCCGCCAAGGTAGATAGACTCATTTGGTCTTCTCTTATCAACGTCACCAAAGGTAAGCATGATCCCAAGAGGAAGAAAGGTCATCTGCAAGCGGGCTGACAAGACTGTAGTCACTGGCGGCAGGATTACCACTGCTGCTCACTTTGATGGCAAGGCTGAAGTGGAGGAATATGCCAGATCAACTGGTATTCCCGCCTCATACTTGTTACCAGCCGTGTTCATGCCGGAGATTCTAGACAATTCGTTTAAGAAGGTGGAAGAGCCCTCCCGAGACAGCCGAACTCTCAATGCTGACTCGAGCAGGGTGACAATGGAGAGTACTTGCTGAACCTGCCGTTTGGCTCCAATATCAAGATTCCTCTGATCGACCCTACCCACGATCCTGGGCTCTTTGTCGCAGCCATCTTGCTCAACCCAGAAGAAACCTTGAACAAGCACATCATTGGTTCCAGTGGCTACGTGCCAACCAGTCAGATCGTGGAAGACTTCGAAGCCGTCACTGGTAGGAAAGCCAAGCTGAACACTTTGCCCATCGATGAGTGGGCAGCTCTACTGCCAGAGGGCGTGCGAGATGAACTAACCGGCACCTTCAAGCTCATTGAAGATCCAGGCTACTTTGCTGGTGAGCCAGCAGATGCAGTTGACAAAGGCTTGGAGCTGCTGGCCCGGTCAGGATTGCCGAAACCGACGACTTGGAAGGAGTACGTTGCCAAGCATTTCAAGGCTTGAAACAACCGTATAGATATGACACTGGCACGCTTGTGGGATTCAATCCCGGTGGTCAGCTATTGTATAGTATATATTCATTTCGTCTGTTCATTTTTGAATGTGTGAGTTTCACGGTCATTCGTCTCCTGATTGGCTCTTCGGGAGATCGGCATGTGGCTTGATTTAAGCATTGGCTGACTAATGAAGATACGAGCACATCTTGCACAACGTGCCTTACCGACCCCTTCCGCAAAACCGAAGTCTGTAATAACGTGTTACTGTCGATGCTGTGGGATTAATAATACGGCTAGCAGACCGTTTATTAATCTCAGAAGTGTGTAGGCCACGCGAGATGCTGACACCAGGGATGCTATTATTATCCGAGGAAAGAGCCCCCGGCTTGTTGTTCCTTCTCCCCGGTCGATCACGTCAGTTAATTTCGTCAGGAAGGTACGTGTACTTCAATCAAGCCACGTGATCACTCTATCACTCTCCAATCTTACTTCCGCTGCCCCTTTCAATAAATCTCTCTCATGATTTCTTCTTCTGTCCATGTATGGACCTGTTCGGCGCGTCTTGAGAACCACCTGGCAACTGCCGCAATTATGATGATGAGGATGATGCATAGCCGTTCCCCATGGATTCTGGAGCAGACTATTTTCACTCATACCACCAGTGCTCGAGGTCAAAATGTACGTGATTCTCAATTTATGTCTTGCGCGTTTAGCCAACAGGTTTGGCTTAATCATTAACTCGATACTCTGGTTTCGGGCAAAGGAAATTTCCTCCTCAGAGGTCAGAGGTGTGACTCTGTGGATGCTACCCTACTACCACATGCCTTTCAGCGGAAGTAATGACATGGTATAGGGCTTGCCAATAGCAACGTGTCATAAAATATACCATACAGAAAGAACAAATATAAGGGACGGGCTGCACAAAACATCCCAGCCTTACGAGTTTTTTTTCTTCCTCCCTGATTCTCAATGAGGCTGTCTCTGTACGACTTCCACAACACTACTGTTGTGTCTTGAGACCACCCAACAGGTTCAAATGGATTCAGGGCCTGATAACCGGGCTTGGTTCTCAAACCATAACTAGGAATCAAGGAATTTCAACACTCCTCCATCAACACACAATCGAGCTGATTCACAGACACTCAAGTCAACTGTGCTTGGCATTTTGCCACGTCTGACACCAGGGTATAACCACGTTCTATGAATAAGTTGACTCTGTCCCAAAGTATATCTGAACGAGCTACTTGCGGAAACTGGAGGCGATCACTGCGCGATTCAACAAATTTTGGACATCAATGGTCCCCATTAGAGCCGCACTAGCTACTCTGGTGCTGCGGATGGTTACAGGTTTCCATCTCAAACTAGAATTGCAGAAGAATTTTCTCAGAGCTCCGATCGTACCGCAAGCCGATTTTTCAGAAATTGGTGTGCGTTATGTGGGAACTGGGGAGATATACTTCCCCCAGCCAGCAACCAGGAGGCCGTTCAGCTCTCGACATCAACGCGGAAGCCGACTAGCTAGGCTGAAGTGCATTAGTCTTCTGACCAGGGAAAACATTATGGAGAATATTCACACAAAGTCGGCTCTGTCATCTCCGCCCCTATGGAGTGTCTTCTTATCGTTGATTAATTAACAATGAATATCGTATTTGCGTCCTTCTGGTTTCAACATAGTGACATATTCCCAGGATTGAACAGCGACTGTTGTGCGTTTCGCCATATTACATGATCATAACTCCCAAGTGCCCCTTGAAGTTGAATTTTGCTCGATATATCTTGGCTAGATCGCCCCCTGGACAAATTACAGTGCGACTGATATCTTGTGGCTCGGGCCTGCCTTGGCTTGGCATCTGCCAGCCCGTGTTCCGATGTCGACCATCTAGAAATGCGAGGGCGATCTCTGAAAAAAAGTGAGTGGGCAAATAAGACGATTTCTTGGCGCAGCCAGCACAGTCGAATTGACGGGCGGAGTTGCGACATAAATCGTTTGAACTGCGTAATACTTTTCTTCCATTGGCTTCTATTTGCCGTGGCGGGTTGACGGATCAGCCATCCGTCTGTGCGGCAACAAAAATGATGACCAGCTCTGAACGACGGCGAGCGATAATGCGTCTACACCTTGCAGAGTACGACGTGTATTCCAGATCAAGGAGGATTTTCTGCCTCATGGGCAAACCCTGTAGAGCAGAGTTGACACCTTGTCAGCAACTTGGCGGGGGAAATTTGGCCCTGTCCCCGCTTTTAGTAACTTTCTTAGCTGAATTAGTGGGGAAATTTAAGTTCCGCCACGTGACCGGGGGGCTAACACCGATGGACTGCCGATTTTAATGAATTGCTGCGCCTTCGTAGCGAGTGCTGTACATTCAGCAACCCCTCGATGAACGGGGCTCCGGACATCCAGGGAAAGATGAGCAACCCCTTGGCGCCGTCGGCCACCAGCGCCTCGCCCGAGCGCGATGTGAGGACAAAGACTTCCAATCCTCCTCAAGTCCGGCGAAGGAACCGTTTAATCACGTCTTGTCTGGAATGTCGACGTCGGAAACTCAAGTGCGACAAGCTTCATCCATGCACCAACTGCAGCAGATTTTCTCGAGAATGCATCTTTCTAGCCCCGACCCTGGACTCGATCTCGCAGCAGAAGCTGAACGAGATCAAGGACAAGATGGGCTCTCTGGAACGGACGCTGGAGGAAGACGTAGTCCGACGAGGCCCACGGAAGGCCAAGTCCACTCAGTCGCGTAAGGCCTCGATTGACCTTCCTGGCGAACTGAGTAGCACCGAGAGTGAAGGGCATGTTCCTGAGGACGAAAAGGCCCTCCATGCCAACCCACTGGTCGTTGCCGATGTGTCCCATGAAGACGATGCTACTGACGACATGCTCGACCTCGGGATCCGCGTCGGCAAGCTACGGATGACCGAGCGCTTAGGAGGCTTCTTTCGGCCCAAGATGGCCGAGGAACTAGGCGCCGCCTTACTGACTCGAAAGACTGATGACCGAACGGAGGAGGAGAAGAATTCCGGCGAGACAAGGCTGCTGGATAATGGCACTGATTACCTGGAACCCGGTCCGACATACATCGCCCCTGGATCCGGACTTATCTTTGGCGACGTAGGCTCAGATCGAGATTTGATCGATTTTCTCCCTTCCAAGGACGTTAGCGACACCCTGGTCAACATCTACTATCAGAATGTTCATTTTCTGGCCCGCGTGGTTCATTGGCCTAGCTTTCAGGTTCAATATGAGAGATATTGGACAACTGTGTTGGCTGGAATGCAGGCACCCCCGTCTCGACAGGCCCTGGTGTTCTCCATCCTGTTCGCAGCAGTCGCCAGTATGTCGGAATCTGATGTGGCAGGCATCTTTGCTCGCCCCAAAAGCCCTGTCCAAGCGCATTTCCGCCAGGCGGTGGAGATCGCTCTGAGCAAGGCCCAGTTTCTTCGAACGACCAAGATTGAGACGATGCAGGCGCTGGTCACCTACTTGATCCCTATGTGCCGGGATCAGATATCTCGAGCCCACTCGGTCCTAGTTGGCACGGCCATCCGCCTTGGGGAGTGTATGGGACTTCACCGCGACCCTGCAGACGTGTTCGGGCTGCCGGCAATTGAGTGTCATATCAGGCGCATCTTATGGTTCCAGCTTTGCTTCCTCGATTTCCGAACGGCTGAAATACAAGGCCCATTTCCGACTATCCGTCGGGAGGACTATGACACCAAATTCCCGAGTAACATCGACGATGCAGATCTGGCGCGGGGACAGGTCGAAGAGACTCCCTCCAAGTTTACCGACATGACTCTATCTAGGATACGATTTGAGTGCAATGAAATGCATCGCATCGTGTGGTACGATCGACTGCGACTAGAAAAGAAAAAGGTAAGCCTGACGCACGTACTTGGAAAGATCGAGTCTTTCCGGAGAGCCATGGAGGCCAAATACGACCCCATTCTGGACGTGAGGATTCCCATTCAGCACTATGCACGGCTGTGTTTGAAGTTGCTGCTCATGCGGCTTCATGTCATGGTTCTTCACCGATACATGGGGCTCCTGGGCGCCAATTTCCCCTCGCGGCTCAGGCAGATTGTCCTGAAAACGGGAACTTCCCAATTAGAGGCCGCGTTTGAGCTCGAGACTGTACCAACGCTTGAGAGATGGAGGTGGTACAATGGAACTCACCAGCAGTGGCACACCGCACTCTTACTGCTTGTTGAAGTCTACTGGAACCCAGAATGTCAAGAAGCGGACAGAATATGGAAGATCCTAGACTTTGTCTTTGAGCCCGATCCAGCCAATTCACGCACACACAAGGCGAAGTCTATTCTCAATGCTGTACAAGATCGGACGGCCATGTACCGTCATATCCGGCGTTCACGAGCACCTACGAGCATAAAATCGGAGGATATTGAACAGATTTACAAGATCGGAATGGCAAAGAGACAGAAAGCTCCGGCCCAACCAGCAAGCAACAGAAAGGCATCCTCGGGCCAGCCTAGTGCACCAATTGTCCCCAAGGAAGAGGCAGTCTCAGCAACTGGACCCGGGACTGGGACTGGACCTGGGACTGGACCTGGGATGGGACCTGGGATTGGACCTGGAATTGGACATGGAATTGGACCCGGAATAAAGGATTCTGCGGAGAAGAATGCAGAAGCAACAGATGGGTCTTGGAGCTTCGATAAGCCCCAAACCTTTTTGATTGACGGGATATACGGCGGTGGTAAAACGGCGAGCCAATATCCATCATCATGGAGCGTGAACCAACAGCAGCGGCCGTATGATGCCTCACTCTTTCACAGCCAGGCAGCTACACCTCGCCTTGATTTCAGTAGCCCAAGCGAAAGCAGCACTATTCAGGAGTCGTGGCCGCCTTTCATCAGCAATACGCAGGTACAGTGGCAGACAGCACAGCAACAGATATCTCCTGGTCCGATCAAACAAGCCAGCCCCCCGATGAATGACGGCGCTCAGGTGGAAGCAAGACCCCAACGACCACCCAACCTTGTGCCTCCTCCGATGGCATTCGCTCCTGGAAACACACCACCATACGATGATACACTGATGCCAGATATCGATTGGGTATGTATAATAATAACAGCTAAACCTTCCGATTGAAACTGCTAACGCCTGTGCAGAATGAATGGGACAGACTCTTCCCACCGGATCAGATAGCTGCTACTATAGACTCGCTGCCGTCGCAGCCCTTTGTGATGCGTTCGAAATAGCAAGGTTGCTGAAGAAAATGCCCCGCGTGCACGTGGGAAACGGTGGGGTGGGGAACCCTGCAGAGAGGAAACTAGTACATGCGTGTGATTGGCTGGCGAAGGGTGATCTGAGTGGGGGCGACTCGGTGGGGCAACAAAATTTGCTGTTAGCGTTGACGGGAAAGAGCGGGTTACAAGGTCGGAATTGGAGATTTTCCTGCGTGATAACGGACAATATTTCGGTGGTATGAAAGCAAAAGAATCTAAAGGTAACTAACTGCACAAAGCAACAGTAACAAATCAATTAAGATATGATACAAACAGGTCCTGCTTTGATAGCTGAATAATGGTCTGTCCATAACTTGACTTGAAGAGGTGATTTTTCAAGGGGTTAGTTGAAAACGGGTGGAACCATGTATCGTGCCTGCCAGTGCTGCCACAAATCAGTCACTCGGCTGTAATTGGCCCTTGTCCTAATCCGGCGGCCTGTGCACCAATCATCGAGCTTGACAGCCCCACCAGACCCGCTTAGTCCTTTGCCCTTTTTAGGCGTCAGTCCAGGCAGCCCTAGGCAGCCCTAGGCAACAGCCCGCTCTGATTGGCTGCCAAGCAACGCCAGGTCACTTGAAACCTAGCCATGGTCCAAAGTACAGACCACAGAAGGGGCATCGTATTTCTCTACACGTGTATTAAAATGAAGCATCATGCCAGCACAGGAAGCGCTTCTCAACAAGAACCTCTTCCTCTCTTTCTCTCTTGCTTTCTAACTGAGACGTCTCTCAACTGCTGCCATGGAGCTGCCTCGACTTCCTGTGCCGGTCAACCAGTTCCTCAAGCAGGCCAATGGATGTACCAGCCACTCCGAGCTCGGCGAGCTCGTCAAGCCCTTCAAGGCCTATGAATCAAAGCTTCGTGAGATCTACGCACAGCACCCAGACCATCCAGCGGTGGAGAAGGACCACCTGGTGCCCATCTTCACTGACGATACTCCTTGCCCCGTGATCAGAGCTCGTGACCTTGAGAATGAGCCATCTGAGATCAAGGATCAGTACCTCCTTGCCCTAGACGAGGAGGCAAGAAAGCCCAGCGGAAGCCCGGCCACGGTCAAGAATCTATCAGAGTTCAGACACAACTTCAACCTATTCAGCGAATCCTCCCTGGTGGACCTGGACTGGAGCAACGTCATTGCCGCGGGGAGCTCTGTCGTGACTGCCTTGCTCCCGGTCAATGCTCCCCATAACGAGTCCAAGCGGGCTCTCCGGAACTACTACCATGAGATACTTGCTCCTGCCTCTGATGTCGATCTGTTTTTGTACGGCTTGAACGAGGAGCAGGCCATCGAGAAGATCAAACAGATCGAGACCCATGTTCGAGACAGTATCTTGTCGGAGACGACAACAATTCGCACCAAGAACGCAATCACCATTGTCTCCGAGTACCCAACCCGCCATATTCAGATCGTCCTCCGTCTCTACAAGACCAAGTCGGAGATTCTGACGGGCTTTGACGTAGACTGTGCCTGTGTTGCATATGATGGCAAGCAGGTATGGGCTTCGCCTCGAGCCCTGACGGCCTTCATGACACAGGTCAATACAATCGACTTGACACGGAGATCTCCATCGTATGAGAATCGCCTGGCAAAATACTCTCATCGAGGCTTTGAGGTCTTCTGGCCTGCACTGGACCGCTCTCGCATCGACCCGACCATCTACGAACGGTCTTTTGCACGAGTCAAGGGTTTGGCACGGCTGCTCGTCTTGGAGAAGCTGCCACATCCCGCCGATCGTGACAACTACCTTGCCAAGCGGCGACTGGAAAGAGGCAGGGCGCCTCTCCCCTGGAATGCACGTCACCGCCATCAGCTGCCTGGTAATGTCAAGGACAAGCAGCCAGAGGATATTGCTGAATGGGTAGAGGAGGACGAGGTCTCCAGCTACCACACTTTCACTATTCCGTATGGACCCAAGTACACGGCCAAGAAGATTGAGAAGCTGCTTTTCACCAAGGATCTTCTGCTCAATGCGGAATGGAACAAGCCCAAGGATCGTGAGGCAAACCTCCACCGACATCCTGCCTTCTTTGGCCGTGTTGAAGATGTCATCGGTGACTGTTGCGGCTTCTGTCCCAAGCCCGAATCGGATGAGGACCTCAAGGCTTTGGAGGAAGAGGGCGCGAGGTACATCTCTGGAAACATCAGCTTTCTCAAGGATGATCCTGGACGCCAGGAGATTGGCAGCTTCAATCCCATTACCGACGAAGACTGGACTGAGATGGCCTATGTTGGCA
Source organism: Chaetothyriales sp. CBS 135597 (assembly GCA_003709825.1). NCBI lineage: Eukaryota > Fungi > Ascomycota > Eurotiomycetes > Chaetothyriales > Chaetothyriales sp. CBS 135597. The sequence continues at coordinate 632,610 of QQXN01000004.1, read as the reverse complement.
ACACAACCCGTCTATGCCAGGCCATTGTGGATAAGGATCTTGAGGCCGTTGAAGATTGGTTCTCGAGCGGAGATCCGGAGGAAGTGCTGGATGTCAACCGGCGAGATCATGTCGGCCGGACACCACTCCTGCTTGCAGCCATGGCGAGCACACCGGAGATTGTGCAATTCCTCGTTGAACGAGGTGCACGACTTGTCTCGCGACTTTACAATGGCATGACTGCTCTGCATATTGCAGCATACCAGGGTGATGTTGAGGTGATTAAAATCCTGCTTAGCAAGAGTGAGACCAATCAACAGGCTCAAGAACGCAAGGAAGAGGCAAAGAAGGCGGCACGACGTGCAGCTGCCAAGCCAGCGACCGCCAAGTCAGCCAAAGCAGGCGACTCGAAATCTAAAGAAGATGGGAAGGGTGACGGCAAGGACGAGGACGATGACGACTGGGTCTCTGGTTCTGAGGATGACGATGGCTCCGATCAGATGACTCAGGGTTCGTTTGTAAAGGTGTCGGAAAACCCAACAGACACGTTGGAAGACAACTTGGACGAGCCTGACGTCTACGACATTGATGTGCTGGCATGGGATCAGCCAATGTCCCCTCTTCATCTCGCCATCATTGCTGGCAAGACGGAGGTGGTCCAGCTGCTGGTCAAGGAGTTTGGCGCTGATGTCCTGCTGCCAGTCAAGATTCTCTCGCAGTACAATCGGGAGCCGGAAGCGGCGATTCTGACCCTGACTCTTGCTCTTGAGGCGTCGTTGCAGACAGCCAGAGAGACAGTGGACACATTGTTGTCCCTGGGAGCCATTCCCACCCAGGCTGACCTGAGAGAACGTTCTGCCCTGCATTTTGCCATTGGCCAGGCCAAGGAAACAATCGTGTCAGCCATGGTGTCCAAAATCAACAACGATGCGCTCACAAAGGCGATCAATCACACCAACATGACCAATCCCGGATGGTACCGCCTGGAGATTGACACTCCCTTGACCACTGCCATTCGTACTCGGGACTCAAAACTCATCAACCAAGTTCTCGAGTTGGGAGCAGAACATACGATATCCTACGAATCCTGGTCAGCAGCAGTCATTCGCACCGGCAAGAATAACTATCTTTTCAGGCCGAATTCCGATCAAGGCCCTCTCTCCTACAAGGGCGCGGTTCAGCAGCCCATCGTGCTTGCTGCCGAATTTGACCTGCCAGAGGTCGTCTCTCGTCTCATTGACGCTGGAGCAGATGTCAACACCTTGCCCAAAGCTGGCTGGAAGTGGCTTGAAGGCAACTCCCACAATGGTGCCTGCAAAAGCTTGTTGGACCTGATCAGAGAGCGGATTCGTCTTCTCGAAAAGGCAAATGATGTTGGTGTGATGATGGAGAAGCCCGAGCCGCTGGCTGCCGACGAGACTTACTTGAACTTCCCGGAGGGTTCATATCAACATTGGACAGCGACGCACGATCTGTTCCAGGCCAAGATTGTCAAGAAGGCGCAGATGAAGCATTACGAAGATGAGCTGAAGAAGTATCAAGAGGGCAGCGAGGAAGGAGCGCAAGAGAAGAAGAGACTGTCCAACGTGACCCTTGATGCTCTTCGGCAAGTTGAGAAAAAGATTCTAAGCAAGGGCGGGAAGACCTTCTATGAACTGCACCCAGGTGCTCAGAAGGAGCAGGCGTCAGGCTATAGAAGGTCATATCAAACGATCGACAAGAGCAGCTACAAGACCGACTTCTTCTTCACTGAGCCTGGTTTGACGGAGGAAAGGAAGCAGGCCTACCTTTCTCTCTTCGAAGCTGCATGGACCGGCGACACCGAGACGGTAAAGAGTCTGTGCCTGAGCGCGACGAAGCCGCTTCTTGCTGCCACCCGCGATTTCAATGGATTCACGGCCTTCTCTGTTGCCGTCATCCGCGGCCATTATCGGCTTGCTGAGACACTCCTTGACATCGCCACAGTCCAGTTTCAGCCGTCGAAGGAGGAAGACAAGTTCAGATACCGCCTTCGAAACCCGGCCGTGGACGGGGACTATGACAGCGATTATGACAGCGATTATGACTACGACTACGATGCTGATGATGCAGATTCAGCCACACCGCGCTTGTTCCGAGAGCTCGTCGATGCAAAGTTCACAGTTGAAGACATCACAACCCTGGCCGACAAGGTCAAGTCGAAAGTCTCGCCGGAAGATGTTCTCGAGGGCCGAGGAGCCGTCTGGCGTGGCTTTGGCGGTAAGCCAGAGGCAGCGATGCGAGCGTTGGATCTCAGCCGCGAGAACCACTCCTACTATGTCTACCTCTCTTCTGACGATCCTGAGCAGACGGGCAAGACATCTCTGCCATGGTTCAATGCGGCCTTGGGCCAGGAACGCACTCGATGTATCCAAGGCCTGGTCAAGTGTGCCATCGCCAAGAACGACATGAAGATGCTGCGGTTTTTGTTGGCCTCAGGGCGGAAGCTGCTGGCGTGCAAGGACGATCGTCACGGCGATGGTACCAAGATCTACTCAATCAAAGAAGAAGATTTCCAGTTTGCCCTCCGTTATGGGCGGATTGAGATTGTGAGCGAACTGATCAAAGCCACCGGCCATGGAATGCCGCTCAACAAGATGGTCGCAACCTCTGGAGTCAAGGTGGTGGAGGAGAAGCCCAGGTACTATCAAGGCCTGACGGTGCATGGCCACAAGCGCAAGGACTGGGCCGAGCAAGGCCGCGGCCAACGCACGGTTCTTCAGGAGGACCATACCAGCCCCTTACTGGTGACGATCTTCCAGGGAAATCTGCAATCGACCGAGTACTATTTCTCCGATGGACCACTGAATCGGTACCTGGAGTTTGCAAAAGCGCACCGAGATGACAAGCGCATTCAGGGTCTGGAATCGGCTGAAGGCGGCCTGAGCAAGGCCCTGGGCAGCTGGCTTTGTGCACGGTCTGAGTTGTCGGCTCATGTGGCGGTGATGTCGAAGCCTCCAGAGAAGGGCAACCCGTTGCTGGAGTATGTGCTCAAGGTGGTGCCAGACAGCTTGGAGACCAAGTCCTCGACTGGGTTGACCCCCCTTCACGTCGCATTCACGCTCGGAAGGCTGGAGTCGGCCAAGATTCTCATCGAGGCTGGGGCTGATAAAGCTACACGGGATCTTGACGGAAGCAATATCCTACACACGGTTTTGGAACAGGAGGACCTGGTGAAGCCGGAAACTCTCGATCGCGTGCTGGAATTACTCGGCAGGGAGACTGTCCAGTCGCTTGCTCTACAGAAGAGCAACAAGGCAGCAGCCGGATCGATGACGCCTCTGGCAGTGTACCTGACCAAGTTCTCTGACGAGAAGGTCGTGCGCAAGCTGCTCGACTATTCTCAGGGCAAGGACCTGGGCGTCATGAACGGGGCTGGCGACTACATTCTTCACTATTTGGTGCGACAGGGCAAGGCCGAGCTGGTCAAGTTCCTGGTCGAGTACCGGCCGGAAATGCTGTGGTGGGAGAACGCAACTGGCCTGACGCCCATTGACGTTGCGCTGGTCGCCCGCCTCCGCTACCTGGTCGAGCACCCGCCGGACTTGCCCTCGTCTACGGAGGAGTATGTGCTGGCCCAGCAAAAACCCTCGGACTTTGGCCGCAAATTGAGCCAGACTGAGAAGGAGATGAACGCGCTGGTGGAACTGGATGCAGATGACCTCAAGGCCGCCAAGGACAGACAGTGGTTCCTGCTCCATCTCCTGCAGAAGCTGGCCGCAAGGTTCCCCGCCGGCCGCAAGCTCGTGTCGCTCTTTGATGCAAACGAGGTGGCCAAGAGACTGGCTAGGGAGCAGCAAAAGGCCAACGAGGGCGCCAAGAGACTGGAGCGCTTGGGCTTGAACAAGCAGCAGCAGCAGCGATATGGCAGTTCGGCAAGTGATCCAAGACTCTGGGTGCGCAAGCAAAAGCCCGATGGGACGTGGGAGCTGGTCATCAGGGAGATGTCCGAAGTGGAAAAGTGGATTGGTGTCGCCAAACTGCTGGCCTGAAGATAGATGTGTGTGTGTGTGTCTGATATGAGCAATTCGTACAATCTCTGCTACATTTCACCTGCTTACAGTCTACATCCTTATCAAGTTTAACTAACCATTTGAACCGTGTTCATGAATCGATATTCAGCAGTTGCTCCATAAACGAGCCAACGCCCCTTTCGCGGTCGACCAGATGGATCTCGAGAATCCAGAACCTCTTGTTCCCATCCTTGTCCGTGTCTCGCATGCGGCTCCCATTCCCCTTTGTAATATACAGGCTGATCTTATCATTCGGAATGCGCTCGTGCGGAAAATTCCCCACCAAATGGCCCGAGTGCTTGCCGCCAAACTCCCAGCCGGCCTTGCGGCTCTCCTCACACGCAGCCGCATACAGCTGCTCGCCCGTGATGTCCGGGTCGGCGTCGAACCGCGCCTTGACCGTGTCCCAGATCGGCTGCAGATCGGCCTGCAGCTTCGCCTTGACCGGGTCCTTGTTTTTGTTGGTGCCGCCGCCGCCCAGCACGAACGTGCGTCCAAAGTCGGCCTCCCACTGCTCAAACACGGGGCCCAGGTCGACGAAGAGGATGTCGTCCTCCTCCAGGATCCGGTCTGGCGGGTTCTCCTCGTAGGGGAGCAGCGTGTTGCGGCCCGACCGCACCACCCGCTTGTGCCAGTGTGTACGCACCCCGTGCCGCTGCCGCCCCAGCTCGTGGATCTCGTTGCTGAGTTGCTTCTCGCTCACCCCCGGCCGCAGCAGGGTCGCGGCGATCTCGTCGAACATTGCGCTTGCTTTGTTCTGTGCGTCCAGCAGGGAGACTGCCCGTTGGGCGTCTATTGCTGTTGGTGTCGGCGTCGTTGTCGTTGTCGTGGTCGACATGGTCGTCTTTTCTTCCCTTCTCTGCTCTGAGCGTCAATATAGTATTATAAATCCTCCATACTATTATTCCCCACTCTGACTCCTCCTCGGGGTTTAAGGCAGGTACGCCCCTCCTCCCCTCAGATCAACACGGCAGGTGGGGTTATACCATGACGGCAGTAATGGCAATGCGTCTGATTGGTTCATGGCTGTGTATTCTAGCCGAGGAACAGTGGTAGTTCGGCCAACAAGAAACAGCTTGTCCATGTCATACAATACAATCCAATCATATCGATGGTCCAAGGGCCCTGATGAGAGCATGACTGACAGGCCCTGGTGAGAGCATGACTGAAAGACCTCTCTCCCTTCATGTCAAAGTCACCAGCCCAATGTAATTGGCTAGCCGTCTGCGTTTCTGCGTGATATTCCCTCCACCCGGAAGACCCAGGGCGGCCAGAATGGGATCGGCTTGATTCGCCTGTAGGGTTGACAGCTGTGAGGGTGTGGCAGGAAAGCCTTCAATAGGCTCGTTGGTCGCCAAAGCATGGAGTCTGACCAGCTCGAAGTTGTCCCTGGCAGCCCGGGAGTTTTCAAGTCGAGCTACACCGTTGTGATCGCTATTTCAATTAGTAGGTATAGGTATATAAAGATATTGGACCATATGTGCTCCTCACATGGCCTGCTGGCGGATGTGATTATGGAGCATGGCTCCTCGAAGGTCAGCTACATCGTGGCGGATCTGTTGTAACTGTTGCTACATATGTTGCTGCATCTGTAGCTGTTGCTGCTGCATTCGCTCCAGGAGTAGCAGCATTTAATTGCCTCCGGCAATTGATGGAATATTCGAGAACTGGGCGAGTTCAGCATTGAAGCCGTCGATGTGGCGTATGCCACGTGTTGTTGGATGGTGGGGTGTATTCCCCTGGTGGGATTGCTCTCCCATAATGGTTTAGGATCCTTGAGGATCAAATTGAGGTTGTCTTAGTATCATATCTATCCTCTTCTCTCATCTAATTAGAGCTTGTGCGCCAAGAAGGCTTGCACGTGACAGTCGATATGTCGGTGAAGGAATGGGAAGTCTAGTTGCGGCCCAAGCTGAACAGGAGCCTGGACGGCGGCGTTGGTAGGATCCATGATTTGAATGATGTCCGAGTGTCGGAGTTAGGATTGAGTAGTGTGAGGGATGGCACCGAGTATGAGACTGAGGATGAGTATACGCGTATATAGATGAGTAGTGTGAGAGGTGGATCAAGTCGGATGTGGAAGTAACGCGGGTGGTGACTTCCCTTTGGGATCATCAAAACAAGAATACACTCCGTGACGTAAAGGCGCCCTTGTAGAGAAGAAACACGTGACTATCCACGTGACCATCTCCAGATCTTACCTCTCTCATTAATATCAAGGGAAATCGTTGCCTTAGCTCCCTTAAGCTCTCTTAAGCTTGCCTTAATCTCCTGGTAATATCTTGTTAATATCGAGCTCCCCTAAATCTCCTCTCGTGCAGTAGACACGTGACATGAAGGGTCACTGGGCCAATGAGATGCTAAGATTATTGAAACTATTTCAGCCAATAAGATTGTGAGAACCTTATTTCAGAACCCCACAGACCAAGCCGGAGTTAATAGCTTGGTTAATGTCACGTGGCACGGAAAGGCAATACCAATCATCAACACTGACTGTTTCTTATTCTTTTGTCTAACAAGCATATCTGGTCTGATGGATGAACTGCCTCGATTTCGCGCGCCCAAGCGACGCAAAGTCAACAAGCTAGCCATTTCAGACGACGGCCTCTCTGGCGACGACTCGCAGGGCATACCCGCCAGGACCGACGAAGCAGATCATGCGCAAGAAGACGACGACGACGATGACAACAACGAATCTGTGCGAGTCCGCACGCAGCGTAGGCCTATTTCCCTGCGCAAGGGCGGCGTCAGTTTCACCGCCGCGACCATTACTCCCAGCCAGCACCGGCCGCCGGGCGACTTAGCCCTAGTCCTGGCCGACAGCCAGCCATCAGACGATGCACCACAACAACAACAGCGACAAAACCGCTTCGTTCCTCCAACAGGCCAACTTGTCGACGTTGACAGGCACATGTACGTACATTTATTTTACCATCCTGTTTCCCCTCCTTGCCCCCCCTGACAGACAAATAAAGCTAATACCGGGAGGACGGCGTATATAGACTCCCGCCTGTCTCGCCACAAGCAAGGCACGGGCGATGACAATCAGCAGGAGGAGCGTCGTCACTTGATTACACAGGACCGGTTTCATGAGCGTCACAACGACCAGAAGAAGGCAGAAGAAGCCGAACGTCAAAATCTGTTGACGTCAGCGCCAACACGCTCGGCCACCGTGATGCACGGCAACTCGGCGTCATCAGTACAGGCATATCTGTTATCTGAAGTTGCAATTCCCAAGATTGACCCTGGCACCGATGCTGCAGCAGGGCCTGGTGGTGGGGCGGCGGCGGCGGCAGCAGCAGCAGCAGCATCTAAGACAGGAGACGGCCTATCGACCACACCGGCGGCAGCGGCGGCGGCGGTAGGAACGGCATCACTAACAGCATCAGGCTCACAGGGCAAGGGTGTTGCGGCGACACGCAGGTTGAAGCCTGGCCGCGTCAAGCCCCGACGACCGCGTCAACGGCCTGAGCAAGACATGGCGCGTGACGCCCTAGTTGAGAAGCTCCTGGCCGAGCACGCCCCTGGCGGCCATTACTCGGCTGGTGCAAACCCTATCCCTGGCTCCGCGGTTGATCCAGGGAAAGAGCCTGAGAAGGGAGGGCAAGCAGACGAAGAGGCCAAGGAGAAGGGCAAGGAAAGCGACGAGGCGTTTGCGGCCCGCTTCCGCGCTGCCTTCTTTGATCGTGCTTCTGAGAGGCGGAGCAGGGGCGGAGGAGGTGGCAGAGCTGGTGGTGCCGGCGGAAGTGCAGCCGACAAGGACAAGGTCAAGACTAGTCACGGTCCCAAACTGGGTGGCAGTCGCAGTGATAAAGCAAAGTTGGCCATGATCATAGCCAAAAAGCAGGAGCGCGCCGCAGCGGCGGGCAAGTAAAACGCCACCACCACAGGGAGGAAGTCACCATTTTGGTGAGAAAGATAAAGATCCAAAACACTCCAGCAGACAAATATATCCAAGATACTCCAGCAGGACAGTCAATTACCCCCCGAAATGTTGGACAAGCGAAATCCTCCTCCTTCATTTCCCGCCTTCTGGCTGACTGCTCTTGGCCAGCTCTTCCAGGGCCTCGATGGCGTCGGCATCGTCGATATCGTCGAATTCATCGGCATCATTCTTGGCCGGCGCCGTAGTGGCAGTAGTAGTCTTAGCAGCCTCTTTCTTTTGTGGCGCTGACTCGGTCGTTGTGTCTTTCTTCCTTTCCTTCTCCTTCTCCTGCTCCTTCTCCTTCTTCTTGCCACCCCCCAGATTCCAATCAATCTGCCCATCAACACCATAGCGCTGTGCCAGCCAATCATTCGTCTTCCTGAAATGGCCACAATCAAAAAACCCCTTGGACGCCGACAGCGGACTGGGATGCACCGACTTGAGCACGAGATGCCTGGCGCCGGTGATCTTGACACAGCGCTTGGCAGCAGGCAAACCCCAGGCGAGAAAGACAACGCCGCGCGTGCGCACCTTGACCACCGTGTCGATGACCCGCTGCGTAAACGCCTCCCACCCCTTACCGCCGTGCGACCCGGCCTCGTGCGCGCGCACCGTCAGCGCCGTGTTCAGCATCAGCACGCCTTGCTCCGCCCAGGGGGTCAGCAGCCCACCCGCTTTTGGTGGCGGCGCCTGGAAGTCCGGGTAGTCGTTGCGGAGAGCGATGTAGATGTTCTTGAGCGATGGCGGCGGCGGCGTCGGCGGGCGCACCGAGAAGCACAGCCCGTGTGCCTGGTTGTGGTTGTGGTACGGGTCCTGGCCCAGCAGGACGACGCGCACCTTGTGAAGCGGTGTGTGGCGGGACCTGGAGCGAGCTGCGTTGGTAATGGATTTCTTTCCTTTTCTTCTTCTTCTTTCTTTTCTTCTGTCTTTGAAAAAGAGAAGAGGGAGAGAGAGAAAAAATGAAACTTACCAGCTATACACATCCTCCATCGGCGGGAAGATCTTCTTGCCTGCCTCAATCTCCCGCTTCAGAAACCGCTTCAGCTCCAGGAAGCTCGCGCTGGTCAGGTCGTCCTTGAGATGCGCCAGCCACGACACATCCAGAGTGTCAATCTCCAGCTGCAGCAGCTCCTTTTGCTCCGGCTTCAGACTCGCCACCCATTTCGCCTTGTCGAATCTGATGGCCGGAGCTGCATTATCATTATCATCATCACCATTTTTATTATTATTTTTGTTGCTGTTACTATCATTGCCGACTGCTGCTGGCTTTGGCACGCTGAAAAAGGACGTCAAGCTGCCGTCTTTCTTGGGTTTTTTGTTGTTGTCGTTGTTGTTTGCGGCTTTACTGGTTGTCGTCGACGTCGTTCCATCAGCCTTGCGTTTCAAGGACGGTGCCATTGTTCTTCTCGTTGTTGTTGTTGATGATGATGAGGATGAGAAGAGGAGTACTCGAAGCAGTAGTGAATGTCGTCCGCGTGGAATGGCTGCTCTTTGGATGACGGGCATGCAAATACTGCACGGTCAACGTTCGCTCCTTCTCTACATTGGAGAGACCAGGCAACTGGCAGGCACGCTAAGAATAGTCACAGTCACGTCGCTTAAGGAGACGCGTCCTGTGATTAATTTATGACGTCGACGCGTTTGCCTTTAATTAATTTTCAGACTTGGCCGTGGCCTTGGCGCAATATATGATATTTGAACCAAGTCAACGACTGACGTTCAGTAGACAAGTCAACAACTGATATTCAAGTAACGACTAGTATTCAAGTAACGACTGTATGTCATTTCATTATTCAAGTTACACCTGTCCTCGATGTGGGTGGTATGCCCGGGATGGTCTATGAAAATCATCTGTGTAAAGTTTTCCTCGCCCTCTCGCTACTTGAACCCCCTCTCTCCATTCGCTTCATTCTACTAAATTTCATCTGTTCTGGGTATCGCACAACCAAGCGCAAGAAGCCGTCCCCAAAGTGATGAACACAAAAAAAAACACGGACAGTAGAAATTTCAATCAATTCAGTCGTCGGTTGCCTGTTCCGATAATTCATCCTTCTCTCTCCCTCTCCCATTAATCAAGGATATATAGCTCCGTTCCTTTTGGTATCTGACCAAAGCCTTGCTTCGGGCCTGTTGGCCGAGGCTTTTGCGTCGGTGGGTTCATCCCGTTCGGTCGTTGATTGAGCTGCTGCCCGGGCCCTGGCTTCGGGACTGGCCCTCTGGCTGTCACCTTCGGAGGGAGCTTGAGAGTGGGAAGCTCGGGTGGCTGTGTCTGGGCCAGCGCGACCGGCTCTGTCTCCTCACCCTTTTCAGCCACCCATCCGACTATGACATCCTTCAATGCCGTGAGCAAGGCTTGCGGCCGACTTGCAAGGCACACAGCTGCATTGTCCAGACGGATCCAGTCCGGGCACGACTTTGCAAAGATTTCCTGTCTGAGCTTGTTTTGCAGACCGGGAGAAGCAAAGGGGTTTGTGTATTTGATAAAGTAGTCTAGCGCTGGCCGGAGCAGCCATAACTCCTTGCCAGGAGACTGCGGCACAATCTCAAGACGGGCCAGCGGTCGTATTTGAGAGCGCGGTGGAGATACAGAAGGGTTGGGACTGGTGAAAAACTGGATTCCAAACATGGTGGCTTGTCGCACCAGGATGTGCACCCGAATCTGGCTGGCTGTGTCCGAGGTAGCGCCTTTGATGGGTTGCTGCAGCGCCTGTTCAAGGTCTCGCAAGGCCATCATGAGCGGTGCTGTCAATGTCAGGGCCGAGGTGACATCCTTCATGTTCGACGCAAACGGCTTGCCCGCCTCATTCAACATCCTCGACATGGCAGGCGCAACTCGGGCGTGGATGTTGGATAATGCTGGCTGAAAGTCAATGCGTGCTGGCGCAGTCGTAGACGGAAAGTAGATGGTCATGCTCTGGTCCTTCACGTCGCCAAGCTCGTAGTTGACCGTCATTGAGCTCATCGACACTCTGGCCAAGCTCATCGTAGTCACGCTCCGAATGGTCTGCACACAGGCAGTCAGATCGTGCAAACGCGTAACTTGAGACAGGATCTGATCGATCGAAGACGTGCCCACTGTCGATTTGATCTCGAATGTGATCTGTTGTGCGTTTGGCGCGAATGCGATGCTCGAGTCAGGGTTAGAGGCAGATAGCTGGACGAGCACGGCGGGATCTGCTTTGGTTCTGACAATGGCAGTCAATATGCACTTGTCCGAGTGCGTATCCAGGTCCGCAAACTGAAGCAGCACATGATCGGACTCTGGCAAGACTGATCCCAGACCACCCTGATCCGGGCTTGAAGGGATGTCAAAGGACAGCAGAAGGGCGTCTTGCTTGGCCTGAAGGCCATGCCTACAAACCTGCCGGCTATTCCACCCTCTGAGGCGCAGTGCTTCTGCATTGGCATGTGTACAAATCAGCTGTGATGTGTGAACGGCGAGCAACTCAAACAGCTCAGGCGTGATCTCGGTGCTCACAGCCAGCGTTTCCCGCTGAATGACACGCGATCCGACAAAGCTGAGGGCCTGTCGGTCAGACCTTAGCTGTAGGATCCAGATTTCATCGCCATCGGCTCCCTGCGAGACGGCAAGGAGGAAGTGCTTGGACCAGGACGGATGGCGGAAGAAGTTGATTCGTAGAATCTGACTGGCAAACAGTTTCCGCACATCTGCCAGAGGTGGGCGAAAGGCTGCCAAATGCTCCCACAGGCTTGAGGAAGCGGCGGCAAGCACAAGGGACTCAGTCAAGGCACAGCGGAAGGCGAGCAGCCTGGGAACAAAGTCTTGCGACAAGTCCTTGCTTCTGTTCAACTCCAGCTGCAGCCGGCTGGTCAGCTCAGAGGCTGGCGAAAGGCCAATCCGTCCGGTTATTGAGTCAATGGCAACGGTGATTTCCTGGCCTTTGCAGACTAGAATCTGGAGGAAGCACGCTTCAGGGGCATAGTCAGAGCTTGCTTGCTCTACCCAGAGCTCCTGCTCCTTGAATATTGAGGTATCGACAAGGCGGTCGTAGATCGAGTCGAGGATTAGATTGCAGTGCCGCGCAATGACCTGGGAAAGGAGTGACTCGAACGAGAGTTCGGATAGGTTGAATTCGGGCTCGAAATCAGGAGCCTGCTTGCCCTCGCGAAAGCACTTGACCGCAATGTACGATGGCAGCCCGTCTGCTCCTTTGTTGACACCTATTTGGAGCCATGATTTGGCAGCCGAACGGCTCGGCCAGTACTGGACAATCAAGTGGCGACGCAGTAGTTCGACCTTGATGTGGCCACTCCATTGACCGCGAGCAAGCTCAAGGGCTTGATTTTGCAGTTCGACAAGCTTGTTGGAGAGGGTCAATTCGTGCAGAAAGTTGTAGCAGCCCAAGAGGCCGGTCTCGACCAACTGATGGTTGCTGATTCGCTCAATCTCGTCGCGCAACGGGTCTGGCACGGCAGGCTTTGGGCTGAAATCGAACCGGAAATCAACAAACTGAAAGGGCGACTCGGGTGACTCCTCAAGCACCGACAGATCCACTTCGAACTCGCCAGGCACGGTGAAGGTGACACGGCCGTCGTGAACGGCGAAGCGACGAAAGTTGCGAGGAAGATCCTCCTGCAGAGCCAAGCGAAGACTCAGAGTCCGGTTGAGGCGCTGCAACACGGCGAGCATTTGCTTGGCCGACAGCGGCCGCGGTTTGCGATAGCCGATGTCCGTGAAGGCAGACACGCGGCCAGTAGCGAGCACTTCTCCTGCCGTAGCCAGGTCGGGGTTCGGGATTTGGAAGAGAAGAGCATCACGCTTGAGTGCTGCCAGCGACCCAGCTGCTGCCCAATAGGCCTCTCTCCGTCGATCGAGCCAGTTGGATATCGAGATCGTTTTGGCAACTTGATCAGCCTTCTTTCCCCAGTCGAGCAAAACTAGGAGCTTGATAAAATCGTTTCTTTCGTGCTTAAGGAACTGCAGAAGTCGCTCTTTCTTATCAAGATTCTCCCGTGATTGGTTCTTGATCATTGTACCGGGCGGGGCCGCATGCACAGGCACGTCGAAGCCGGCCAGTAGATCGATGAGTCGGGTGAGACGGTGCCATGTCGCCTTAGTCCTTCGGTTGATGATCGTGGCTATGGGCAGGTAGTGCTCGCTCGAGACGAGGCTGAGAATCTCGGGTGGCGCTTGATTGATGCCGCTCGTAGGCGAGAGGGGGGGCGAGTGGAGGATGCCGTTCACATACGGTTTTGCCGCCTCTGTTTTGGGCCCTGGTCCATTGCTGGTGACCTGCGTCCGGGCAATCTTAGCTTCGGTGGCTTGATGGTGGTGCGTCGATGTGATGCCGTTGGGAGTGTGTTGGCCGTTGACCGGAGGTCGATGGCCATTCATGTTTCCGATGGCGTTGGTTCCAGAGGGAGCATGGCAGGCTCAATGCGCCAGTCGCACGCCGGAAGCGTTGACTGAGCGGGAGAAGAGATGCCGCGGTTTAAGGAGAGCGCGCGCGAATGGCCTGTGACAGATTGGAGAGCGGAGGAGAAGGGCAGAGATTAAAGGCTTGTGATTTAAGCTGGTAGCTCGTGAGGGAGACGTGGGTATCGTGCGGTCGTTGGCGTCGAGCAATCGCCGGCGTAGCACAGGGAGAAGGGCGTGATGATAGTGGGCGCGGGAGTGAGACGGCAGACGGGCTGCGCCTGGGCAGCACAAAGGCCGTTGAAAGGCGCCAATAGAGCGGCGGTAGAGGCTACAGCGCAGTCTGGCTGGTCTGACGATGGTGTCGAGGCCGATGGCAAGAGCGAGAGCGAGAGTGAGAGGCCAACGGAGGGCGAGAAAAACAAAGACAGGCGGGCGGACGAGCTCGGACCAGGCTGTCCGTGTCGAAACGGAGGGCAGTAGAGCGCGTGGAGCGTAGGGATAGCGGCAGGGCGGGGGAGCGAGAGGCGTGGGGACGGCGACAGAGAGCGTGATGGTCAAAGGATGGGCAATGGTCGCCGCTGCAATGACGATGGCTGGCCCGGGCGATCACGTGAAACCGAAAACTCAGGTCGGCCCGCGGGGAGGGCGCCACAAGAGAAGCGACAGCCACTGTGGCGCCAAACACCTTAGTGTACGTACACCTTAGTAACAAATAATGGAGCTTGCGATCAGTGTAGCGTAGCTCCTCCCCTAAGTTCGAGGCTCGCTGAGCTAATTATCTAATTATAAGTAATTCTCCTCAATCTCTCCGTAGCCAATCCTCAACAGCTCCTCATAGCTGCTCATAGCTGCTCATAGCTGTGCTCGACATCTGCCAACTCAAATGTTTGATCGCTGTTTGCGCAGAAGCGTTTGACCTCAGTCACCTGCCTCGCACAGTGCCTGCTGACCCCCAGGAAGTGAAACATGAACGTCTCAGGGCCAATCGGCGCCCTCCAGGACGTGTAGACTTACTCTGCTTATTTCTGTGGGAGACTGCTTAGAGTGCTCAGCTGTTCAATGGGTGGGTCGACCTATGAACTATTGAGGCACTTAAATTCTAGCGCACGGCAATGGCCTCTAATGCCACACGTGTTGGCCGAGCTGGTACCTACCTTCCAGGCTTCCACAGCCACCTGTTGCCCCCTATGGACCCAGGCCGGGGCTCTAGCGCCCACAATGCCTGTGCTGCTAGGCCGTGAAGGTGCACACCCGATTAGAACCTACGCATCGGACCTGCAAGGCTTCAGATTTAAGTCGATCAGCCACGGCAGATCAGCGAGTCCAAGGCCAGATCGGGCCCCCGCCACGCCTCAATCTATTCCACTTGGTCGTCTTCCACTGTGACTTGACTACTACTTGATGGCGCGGGCGCCCGCATGATGGCGAATCTCATTCTCCTCCTTCCATTCTCCTCCGCTCCGCTCCCCTCTCCATCCTGCTCGCTACCAGCCAAGCTCTGTGCTGGGGGAGGGAGGTGTGCGTGGGCGAGAATGCGGCCCGGCCAAGGTGTAGCCGCACCCAGTGGAGCTGGGCTTCTAGGGGCCAGAATCTAACTCTCGGGCGCTGCTCCTAGGCCTATGGTAAGCTGTCCAATCGCCCGTGGGCGGGCCCAAGACCCTGCAATGTCGTCACTTTGGACGCCTACACTTCAATAATTAATACACGTGTGCTAATAACGACTTCCTCACTCCAGGCGATCGTTCTCCCCGTCGCCGCTGCACGGCCCTCACTTGGCCAGTTCTCCCGGGCCTGTCTGGTGTCTCCATCACCCTCATCAGATGCCGACAATGAGATGTCGTCCGTAAGCGAGCTCAACTTCGACTACGACAATGACAACAACGACGGCCACAACACTAACAACAACAACAATGGCAGCAATAGCAGCAGCAACAATGGCAACGAAGATGGCTCACCCGCCGCCTTCGATGGCCAAGACAACCGCCCAACCAGCAAGAAGGAGCTCTGGGGATGGTACTCGTATGGATGGGCAGCCGAGACCTTCCCCGTTGTCTGCATGGCCAGCTTCCTGCCCATAACGCTCGAGCAGCTGGCTCGTGAAAACGGCGTGCTGCTGAAAGACAGGACAACACCTTGCCGAGCCGCCTGGGCAGCGCCGCCGCCGCTGACTGCCACCAAGAACAAAGAGCTGCCAGCGTGCATCGTGCATATCTGGGGCCTCGACATCAACACTGCCTCCTTTGCCATGTACGCCTTCTCAATCAGCGTGCTCGTGCAGGCCCTTCTCATCATATCCATGTCGGCTGCAGCTGACCATGGACGCTACCGCAAAACGTTGCTGCTCATCTTTGCCTTTGCTGGCTCCATCAGCATTATGCTGTTTATCGGCGTCGCCCCAAGCATCTATCTCATGGGCGGCCTCCTTGCTGTCATTGGAAACACCTGCTTCGGAGCCAGTTTTGTGCTGCTCAACAGCTTCTTACCACTCCTTGTCCGCCACCATCCGTCCATTATCCGAGAGCACCAAGCACGCAGAGGCCGTGATCAAGCAGGCACAGACCATCATATCGACGGAGATGCTGGTGTCGACGCTACCACCCCTCTCCTCCCCCCTGGCCAGCAACCGACCCCCAACTCGGCCATTACACCAGAACTCAAGCTCTCGACGCGTATCTCGTCGTACGGTATCGGCATTGGCTATCTTGCCGGCCTTTTGGTGCAATGTGTGTGTATCGTGGTTGTGATGGCGACTGGGAGCACCACCTTCTCTCTTCGTCTTGCCCTCCTGATTGCCGGTGCATGGTGGTTTGTCTTTAGCATTCCAGCCGCTCTGTGGTTACGTCCAAGGCCGGGGCCGCCCCTGCCCACTGCACAGTCGGCCTCGTGGATCTCATACATCACGTTCGCATGGAAGTCATTGTTTGTGACCATCAGCCATGCATCACAGCTAAAGGACATCCTCCTCTTCCTGGCTGCCTGGTTTCTCTTGTCCGATGCGATCGCAACAGTGTCAGGCACAGCTGTGCTGTTCGCGAAGACCACCCTTGGCATGCACACCGCCGCTCTGGGCCTGATCAATGTGCTGGGCACCCTGTCAGGCATCTGTGGCGCGTTTGGCTGGGCACAGATCTCAGCACGCCTAGGCCTCGTGCCGTCGCAAACGATCCTGGCTTGTATATGGCTATTTGAGCTCATCCCGCTGTACGCACTGCTCGGCTTCGTGCCCGCCATCCAGCGCCTCGGTGTTATCGGGCTGCAGCAGCCGTGGGAAATGTACCCTCTGGGCATCATCTACGGCTTCGTGCTCGGCGGCCTTAGTTCTTACTGCCGCAGCCTCTTTGGTGAACTGATCCCGCCGGGCTATGAGGCCGCCTTTTACGCCCTCTATGCCATCACCGACAAGGGATCCAGCGTTTTCGGGCCGGCCATTGTCGGCGCCATCACCGATCGCTACGGCGACATTCGCCCCGCATTTGTCTTTCTGGCCGTGCTCATCGCCCTGCCCCTGCCGCTCATGTACCTGGTCGACGTCGACCGCGGCCGACATGAAGCCAAACTCCTGCGCGAGGAGCTCGAGAACAAGGCCAAAGTTGCCGATGCCAACGGCCATGTTGCTGAGACCGGACAGGGTGTTGTGTGATTCTTCCAGCAGGGAAACTTCTCTTTCCTCAAGGGTGAAGCCTTACAAAGATCCAAGGCATCAGACCAGATTCCCATCAGCCACGACGATACCAAAAATATAATAGTGCCATATCCTAGTCTTGCGAAACCTCTACCCAACCCAAAGGACGACGGCAAAGGAGGCCCTGACAAGAAGAAAGCCCTCGCCTTGCCCTTCTTATTGCGTCGGCGGGTTTTCGGTCTGACTTTACAAGCCAGTAAAGCACACAAGTCACTAACTCTTGGTAGAAAGTCGAACTTGGCATCAGACCATTGTGCGTCTGATAGCGTGCCATACACCAGTGACACAACCAATCGCCCGCGTTCCTCTCTGTCTGATCATGTTGACCGAGCAACTTTGACAAGATCGCCTCATGGCGTGAATAGAAGACCAGGCCAGCCAGGTTGTTTTGGCCTCTTTACACCCTACACTGCGCAAAACAATAGACTATAATCAGGTAGCAATTAATCAGCTGAACGGGATATCTTATCCATTCCACAGCGTATAGTTGATCCTTGATCGTGACCTGAACCAAAATGCCAGGTTTCCCCTTGGCGATCACCCCGGTGGTGGTGTACTTCCAGAAGCACTTCGCGATGAAGAAGACAATCTGTATTTCTCCATCGTTTTGATCCTGGAGGATACACAGATACACATCATCATGATACATTATTCACGCCAACGTGATCAATCTACCAAGAAAGATGAGAATACTGACTGATTGGTTCTATTGAGACCCATGGATAGTACAGCGTGTTGGAAACTATGGAGTACATAACAGCAGACAAGCAGTTCAAGCGTCGTCAACGTCCATTTTTTCGACGACGACCAGGCTGTCGCTGTCACTGGCCCCACTGCTGGTTGAGGTCAGCTCGTGCACGGTGGCAAAGCGGCTGAGGTCTTGTTTGGTCGTGACCTTCTGGTTGAGCCAGGCCGTGGTGCCCTTGGCGAACTTGTAGTCACGCTCCTTCTTGACGCGTTCGTTGGGCTTGATGTAGTTGCGCAGCAGCTGGGTCGGCTTGTCCTTGGAGATCACACACACGTCGACGTTGGAGCCAGACCCAAGGTCGTTGAAGATGCCGGCCAGGATGGCGTCGGCGCACAGCTTGATGGCAGCCTCACGCGTCAGCCGGGCCTTCCACTGGGACTCGAACACAGCCATTGCGGCCAGTGAGCCTGAGCCCATTGTCACGTAGGGCAGCTTGTCGGTCGAGCCGTGGGCGTGCACGGTGAACAGGCCGATGCCGGTAGGATCGACGCCGGCAACGACGAGGTAGGCGCCGATGTGGCCCTGGTAGCGGAAAAGATGTTGTTTAAGCATCGTCATCACCGTCACTACACGCGGGGGGCGCCCTGTCGATAGCGAGTGCAGTTCCAGGTTGGACGAAATCAACGCGGTGGTAAACTCGGTGTCGGCGGCCGTGCCTGCGCCTGCGCACCATATGGATGGCGAAATGTAGTGCAGCTTCTCGCAGTTCTTGTCTGCCACGATCGGCCCGGATGTGGCTCGTGTGTCGGCGGCTATCTGTGAGGCAAAATGGTGTGAGCCTGACGGTCTTGATTCTCAGGGATACTGCCCCAGACAAAAGCCAGGGAAGGACCTACCACAACGCCATTGTCATATATGCAGCCCACGATGGTCGTGCCCGTGCTCGTGGCTTTGGGCAACGGCACTCCGCGAGCATGCAGGGCCGCATTGCGGTTGTAGTTGCTGAAGTCGAAGCCGGGCATGGCGAGGCCTGAGCCGGGACGAAACGGCCACTACTGATGACGGCAGCAGATTCAAAAGAGAGAGAAGGGTGAATGAGAGCAGAGTTGAAGGGCAGTAGATTCAGAAGAGTGATAGCGTCAGATGAGAGCGCAGAGGAATGGAAGAGTAAGGACAACAGCAGATGCAGTCAGTAGAGGGACGTCGTCACTCCGCCAGGCACCTCGCGACGCGCACCGAGTACTAGGGTTAGGGTACTCAGCCTCGCAAGGCTGGTCATTTGAACTTATTTCTCATTCTCATTCTAATACACGCGCCCCGGAAAGTCCATCGGAGTTCGCGCGTCCACTGGCGCAAACAACGCAGGCAGAAAGCAGCCCACAGGCAGCCAGAGGCATCTGCCAACCCTTCGGTGGCCATCAGAGCATCAACACCGCATTACCAGGCCCTCTCAATGAGCTCGCTCCGTTGGCACCATTGCTAACCCCTCCTCGTCGCCGTGGAGGCACAGTCCTCTCCTCTCACACCCATTCAGCCGCTCGCTCGCCTCGCCCCTACGCACTCCCATCTCTTACCAGACCAACAAGCCGCGTCCATTGTCGGCGCAACTTCCTCGCCTGAGAATGGCCTTTAGCTCGGCGAGCATGGCTGCTGCCGCCGGTGGCAAGACATCCGACAACAAACCCTCTAGCCACGACGGGCCCGACCTGCAAGAGATCCAGACTGACCAGCTGGGGTTTGCCGGTCTGAACAGAGACACAGAGACACAGCTTCGGCTGCTGCCCGAGCCGTGGCCGGCCGATGCACTGCCGCCGCCGTCAGCCTCGCTCCTTGCAGTCTCGTCCAAGGGCATTGTTGCCGCTGCTGGTCCCAACCACCTTGTTCTGGCCCGCACTGACCAGATCAGGACGGCCCTGCAGTCGGCAGACAACAATAATGCGCAAAAGACGCGCGACTTTGAGCCCAACATCACGATTGAAAAACCCGGCCTCGGCCATGTTGTCTTCTCCTCTACCCAAGACCTCCTAGTCGTCTCTTCCCAGCGCAATGGCGGCCTTGAAGCCTACCAGCTCTCTTCTCTTCTCAACGGCGAACACGAGCCTACGCTGACCGTGTCCACCGACCAAGTGGCTCTACGCGCCCTGGTGCCCAATCCAAATCTGGACAAGGCCGAGCTCTTCGCTGCCGTCACCAACAACGGAGATCTATTACTGGCCGACATTATCAAAGGCGCTCTTAGCACATCCAAGTCCTCATCCAGCACAACATTCCTATCCGGTGTGAGTTGTGTGTCGTGGAGCAATAAAGGCAACAAACTGTACGCCGGCTTGGCCAACGGCACCGCCATCGAGCTGAAGCCGGCCGACGGATCTGTCGCAGCCGAGATTCCCAAGCCAACTGCCCTCCCCGACGGCCACTATGTGTCGTCCATCTGCTGTCTGGAGAAAGATTCCTTCCTCTTCATCTACACCTCCTCCGCCACGGACCAGGGCATTCTCCCCTCCGAATACTACATCATCACCAGATGTTCGGATGAATACACCTTCCAGAAACTGCCAGAGGTCATACTACCATTCGGCATGGAGCGCATACCAACCCACCACTTCCTCCTCAGACTGCGCAAATTTCCCCCCCACCTCAAAGACTTGATCATTCTCTCAGCCACCAGCAGCAGTGATGTTGGTCTGATTAGCAAGGCCGACCAGCCGCTCTCAAAAGAGGATCCCGTCACTGGTGATTTCACTACAACCGTCATAAGCATCGACAGCAAACGCGCCCAATTACCCCTGTCAGACGCCAACCAGATGGACACCTCGCCCATTGGCATGGCCTTGGATCTGTCCAGCAAAGAACCTGTCGTGAGACCCATCCCGTCTGACGAAGAGATTCTGCAGACCAGCGGTCCCTGTCCCAATGTGCTCATACTTAACAATGAGGGAATCTTGCTCTCCTGGTGGCTGATCTACGATGATTCTGTTCGTCAGAAGACTCTCTTTTCAGGCTTTGATACTGCGGCTGTGGCTAAGTATGAACAATCGCCAAACAGTGCTAAGAAGCCATCTTCACCTCCTTCTGCTCCCGCTTCGACCTCGCTGTCAGCAGTGAGCTCACCAAGCCCCCTTGCCAAACGCGACCCACCGCAGGCCAGCAGTTCTTCCTTTGCCGCTCCAACGGCCACCTTTGGCGGCTCCGCTACTGCCCCAGCTTCGACCTCGCTGTCAGCAGCAAACTCACCAAGCCCCTTTGCCAAAGGAGACCCCCCTAAGGCCAGCAGTACTTCCTTTGCCACTCCCACGGCCACCTTTGGCGGCTCCACTCCTGCCCCTGCCTTTGGCCAGCCCTCCGCCATTGGCAAAACTACACCCTCTTGGGCCTCCGCTGGTTTCGCCAATTCTACAGCCGCTCAATCAACTGCTCCCGCATTTGGACAACCCGCCTTTGGACAGCCCGCCTTCGGACAGCCCGCCTTTGGGTCACCGTCCACCTTGGGCGGAGCCAGTGCACCTTCTTCCTTTGCTGCCGCGCCAGCATTTGGAAAGCCTTCCTTTGGCGCCGCAAGCAGCAGCTTGGTCGGCAGCGCTGCCACGACCAGCCCTTTTGCTAGCACTGCTACCTCACAAACCTCTGGCTTTGCCGCCTTCTCTGGCAAAGGTGGATTTGGCACTGCGGCACTGCAAGGCCGTTCGTCTAGTCCTTTCGCTTCTGTCTCTGGCAACAACGCTTTTGGCAAGTCCGCCGTTGCTTCCCCCTTCTCTGGCTTGGCCTCGAATGCAGAGAAAAGCCCGTTTGGCAACGTGACCAGCTTCAAGTTGCAGTCGTCCTTCACCGCCGACCCGAAGCCTGATGAGGACGAGGACGAGGACGAGGATACTAAATCTGAGGACGGCAGTCATAAATCAAGCTTTGACTTTGCCAATGGCCTCTCTGACACCTTGAACGTGTCAACGAAACTAGCTTCGCCCATTCAGGAGAAGGAAAAAACGATAGCAGATGATGATGGTCCTGCTCCTGCTACTGAGACTGCTCCTTCTCCTGCTCCTGGCCCTGAGACTGTACCTGCCGATAATACGACAGCACGTCGTCCCGATACTCAGTCAGCCAAGGTGCTTGTGACTCCTCCATCTACCATTGGCCCGCCAAAGGCCACTTCCGCACCCAAAGTCTCAGAGCTCTTTGGCACGACGCCAAAAGATGACGCTCCAGTGCCTCCAGACTTCCTGCTGCCAAAGATATCGTCCATCCCTGAAGAGGAACACCATGCGCTGCCTAGCCAAGACGACGGGTCAGAACTTTCGGATGGGTTTGAGAACAGTGGAGAAGAGGTTGAAGAAGAGGAGATCAGTCCGATCGAAGCCACAACCGAGGACGACCTCGATGTGCGTAGTGATGAGAACCCTGACCACATCCAGACCTCACCTGAGAGCTCCTTCAAGAGTGGAGACCAAAGCCTTGTCACAAGTCCGACCGGAGGCTTGTTCACGAACATCTCGCTGAATAACCAGAAGCCAGCAAGACCCCTGTTTGGAGAAGTTGGCAGCACCGGACCCATCCTTCCACCACCCAAACCTAAAGAGAGCCCACGATCCCCGAGTCCAGTTCGCTCCACCGGGCCCATCCTGCCGCCTCCCCAGCCCCAAGAGAGTCCACGATCCCCAAGTCCGGTCCGTAGGCTCCCACCGACGGCCGAAGCCCTGCGCAATGAATCTGTTCGCTCTGTGAGTGCTCCTGCAGGGGCAAGGGCGCCGTTGTCAATTATTGAGAAGCGGAGATTGGAAGCAGCAGACGCGGCCGCACAGACAAAATCGAGGATTGTCGAGGAGATGGCCAAGCAGAAAGCACAGCAGGAAGCACTAGCACGACAGCAGGCTGAAGCTGCAGCCAAGGAGCTTGAAGAGCTGGAGGACGCCGATGAAAGTGAGCTTCTTCGCCGCGAGCTCGAAGCTCCCATCGTGCCGTCTGAATCTCTAGCCGACTTCATCACTTACCAGTCACCGCCTGCCGAGGAGACTTCAAAGACTGGCATTCCCGCCCAGATTGAGCGATTGTATCAAGATGTCAATCGTATGGTTGATACTGTTGGTCTCAACTCGCGCGCTCTCACTGCGTTTGTGCTTTACCAGCAAAGCCAGGAGCCGAATCAAAGCTGGCCATCCGCGCTCAACACTGACACACCCTTGGATGTGTTGAACGATGAGTGGCTGCTAGGCGATATACCAACCCTGCAAGAAGGCTGCCATCTGCTCGAGGCTAAGCTGAACGACAGCCAGATTGACGATGTACCCAGCAAACTCCAGCAATGTCAGACTCTGCTGTCCCAGGATCTTCTTCAGCTTCGAACGAAGATCAATTCAATTCGGAAAACCTTGAATGTCAAGCAAACCTCGTCCGCCTCCCTGGCACCCTCCCTGTCGGCCGAGCAAGCATCGGTCCAACAAGATCTTCGCAAGGCATCGGCCTCGGTGCGCAGCAAGCTAGCCCAGGCAGAAGATGCCTTGGCCATCTTGCGCGCCAAACTTGCAGAAGCCGGAGCCGTCGAATCCGAGTCCAAGCGAACCAGCCTGTTAGGCCGCTCGGTCTCGCAGAAGAAGCCGACGGTTGAGGCAGTCATGAACACCATCAGCAAGATGACCCATATGGCCGAAACTAAGAGCGCAGACATTGATCTACTCGAAGCACAGCTACGTAAGCTCAAAGTCGGGACCAAGTCAGGCCTGCGAAGCGGCAACGTCAGTCTCAACGGCACCCCAAGAACGCACGCGCGGTCCTTGGTCGCCATCACGCCGGGGAGTGGTCGGGGCAGTGTCTACCATACTCCTGATTCGAAGCTCAACAGTAGCGTGAGGTCCACCACGGCCACCACCATCACCTCGCCCAAGAGACAAGATCCCAACGCAGCTGGACTTGCCATTGCCGAAGAAGACAAGGTCAAGTGGCAGAACAAAGCGAGAAGGGAGAAGGAAGCAGCAGCCGTGCTACGGGCTGTTCTCGCCGAGCGGAGGAAACAGGCGGCCAAGGCCAAGGCCTGACTGACCTGACGGGCAGCATTGCTCCTTCAGGGTATCTGGGAAGTCTCCAGCATGTTTTCCGGTTGTATAGATGAGATTCCTGTAAAACTAGACACCAGAACTGGTGGTCCAACAAGCTGATTACTGCAAAGTTAGCCCCACTAACGGCCTGCAACTCTGCTGTGCCACCTTCCGTGAGTTAACCGTAATTTAGGCTTCGGTCAGTGGTGGGAAGGATCGATGCCAAGCCGGCACGTGACCCTAGCGCCAAATCAGAAGTTGACGACCTCTTCGCAGCACCGACGTGCTTCGTGAGTGACTCTGCCGTCCTGCGCCCGCCCGCTCTTTCATCAACCTCTCTCCCCGACGGCTTCTGTATCGTCCCTACCTTGTCTCGGCCTTCTTTATCCGTTGTGCCTTCTTTCACCGTCCCTCCCCATCAGACGCGTCCTCACCTCCACCCCTCGTCACCCACCACTTTTCCTCCTCCAGGACACACACGCTCTACCTTGGGGTAGCAGCAGCAATCATCTGCTCAGCTAAGTAGACCTGGTTTCAGAGCCATTCCTCTAGGCCTTGTCATCCTCCTGCTGGTCGTCGTCGTCGTCATCGTCCTCATCATCATCACCGTCATCTTAGCTATCACATTCATACCTTCCTTCTCGTCGCCACCACGACCTCTGCCTCATCCTGAGCCACCACCACTACCACCACCACCACTCCTCTTGTGCCTGCACTGCTCCCTCCCAGGGCCTTCCCACGCCTCACAGCCCAGCCTCTCCGACCTGCTTTGTCACAGCACCGAAATCCCCCTCCTCTTCGATTGAGACCCATTTCCCCCCCAAGTGGACCTCGCCCGCCTGTTTCTCCCTCCAACACCTCTCTGCCTACACCAGCAAGTTTTCCTTTCCGAAGCACTTGTGGTGTAGATAAGGATACAATAATAAACACTTTGCAATCACCAAAAAAAGATTTCAATCCTCTTGCCTCCCCCCGATCCATTCGCGATGTCTGCCGATGCCTCGGCCACCGCGCCCTCCGCCAAACGGCCTCTTGAAGACCCCTCGTCCCCCTCGGCCCCGACTGATCTACCAGATGCCAAGAGACCAGCTCTAGACAAGGTTGTCAAGGATGACGAAGATGTGCCTGCTCCGGAAGAAATTGCTGTCCCTGCCACTGCCCCAACCACTAATGGCACCGACGCTGCCCACTCGGATCCTGTGCCCCCGCCGCCGGCCACAGCCAACGGAGGGCCGGAAACGCAGGCGATTGCATCAATCTCGACCCAACATGACAATGTCACCGCCCACCCGCTCAACACTGCCGCTCTCCAGGACGAGACCAAGTGGATTCATATCCGTGCCGTCATTTCCAGCGCTGAGGCCGCCACCTGCATTGGCAAGGGCGGTGAGAACGTCACGCAGATTCGCAAGCTGTCGGGTGCCAAGTGCACTGTCAGTGACTACTCCAGAGGCGCAGTCGAGCGCATTCTGACCGTCAGCGGCCCTCAGGACGCTGTTGCCAAAGCTTTCGGCCTCATCATCCGCACTCTGAACAACGAGCCTCTTGAACAACCATCGACAGCCCAGTCCAAGACATACCCGCTGCGTCTTTTGATCCCGCACATCCTCATCGGCTCCATAATCGGCAAGTCGGGCGTTCGTATTCGTGAAATCCAAGAAGCATCTGGTGCAAGGCTCAATGCATCCGACTCGTGTCTTCCACTCTCCACCGAGAGGTCGCTTGTTGTTTTGGGTGTTGCCGATTCGGTTCACATTGCAACCTACTACATTGCTGTCACCCTGGTCGAGCAACTCACCGAGCGTTTTGGCGGTCCTGCTGCTTCGGCCTATGCCACTCGCAGCGGAGGGCCTGCAGGTGTTGTGCCAGGCGGTATGCAGGTTGTGCCCTATGTTCCACAGCCCGCAGGCGGCCAGTATGGGCACCCGGACATGTACAAGCGACACAATACGCAGCCGCCCCAGCAGCGTGGTCCTTCAGCAGCACCCTATGGCCAAGCACAAACAGGGCCGTCTCACCAGCCATACCCACAGCAGGCCACACCGTACGCCAGCTCTCCGCGCCAGCCAAGTTATGGTAGTGGCACCCCACAGCAACCGGGTCGCTATCCCGTCCCACAACAAGCAAGCCAGCACCCGCAGCACCCGCAGCCAATGAGCTCCATGCCAGGACAGCCAATTACTCAACAGATATATATTCCCAACGACATGGTCGGTGCGATTATTGGCAAGGGCGGTCAGAAGATCAACGAGATCCGACATCTCAGTGGGAGTGTGATCAAGATCAACGAGCCACAGGACAATAGCAATGAGCGATTGGTGACCATCACTGGAACTGCCGAATGCAACCAGATGGCCCTCTACATGCTCTACTCCAGACTCGGTTCGTAAAGTGTCCAATCCAGGTCAGCTCACCCCAGACTAATGCTTGGCAGAGAATGAAAAACACCGAATCTAGGCAGTTTGCCCCCAAAAAGATTGACTTGAAACAGCATGAAACTGACAACCAACATCTCCTTCTGGCGCTCTCCGTTGCAAATTCTGCCAAAACCAGCCTTTCTTCATACTGTGGCCGTGGGCAGTGGGGGTGGTGATTCTTGGTGACCTGTGCTCTATGATAATAACTCACCCTTCCAAGAGCATGTTATACATTGTATGTATGCCTTGATAATAAAAGCGAGGAACCAAAGCTAGCATTTGATATCAGAAGAGCTAAGACCATTAAGCTAGCATTTGATATCAGAAGAGCAGAGAGTAATGATCATGCCATCACCTTCTCGCTTCAACATTCCCTCGCTACTCGACTGGCTCGCTTGGGCTGTTTCTAGGCCTCACCTCGGTTGCAATTGAAGCAGATCCCCACGCCGTGGGCATCGTATACTGCTCGTATACGCTAAAGCAGCAATGAGCACGCAGTTGTCCGAGAGAGAGGAGCCCTGCCCTGCTCAACGGTTTTTCGGCCGCGTCCAGACTGTCGGGTCCTACTAGCCTGGTATCCTAAGCTTTTTCCCACAACACCAGAGTATGGAGGCTTAATACGTCAGCCTGTAAGGGGGTGGTGGGTGGGGGATAGGGGGGGAGGGCTCGTTCTGCATGCTAGTGCTGTGGGGTTCAGTAATCAAAAGCGTGCTATTCAACGTGCTTCAGGATGAAGGTATTCCCTTTTTTTGCTGAGACAGTTAATGTAGTGTAGCTTAAGGAGGAGTGATCCAGGTCGGGTTGATACCCTGGCATGGAAAGTTCCGCGCACACGGGTACGGCCTCGCTCATTGTTGCCTGATAATTCAATATCAACGGCTGCTCACTCTCGCTTAGACGGGCATAATGTCTCCATCCAGTGATAACCTACCTCTCTATCTCTACCTCTTTCCCCATCTGTCTCTCTGGGTTTTCTTTTTTTCTCTCTCTCTAAAAGAGGTGGTGCTGAGAACGCAAGTAACGCTGATAACGCCCGTAACGCCAGCAACGTAGATCTCTGTGGGGTAGTAGGTCGTATCCAAGTGTCCCCAGAAGTCGTGGCCCGTGGCCCGTGTCCCCAGTAAAGCAACACGTGTATAGCGCTACTGCATATCTCCCACTTTCGTGGGTATTAGTCCTTGATGCGAGAGGCAGCCTAACGGTCCATCAGGCTAGCCTGGCGTTCAATGACCTGACTCTCGTTTCGACAACTAGGCCCTCGACTGGCTGACCGGATGATTGCTCCGGTGTCGGGTCATTCCTCCGTACTCGGATGGTTGCTCCGTGGCCCTGGGTCTCGGGGCTTACGGACCAGATCAGGGCTGTGAAATGAGTTATCCCCTGTCAACAACAGATGTTGATGACAAATGACTTACCTACATGTGGCCTGTTCACTGGGTTCACTGGGCCCCATAGCACACACAAGTGGTCAGCGTTCTGGACGTCCTTCTTGAGGGCTAGGCCCCTTTTTGAAACATGTGGGACCTTTGTTTTGGACCAGCACTCTGCCCCCCCCCTGAAGGATAACGCATCCTGTCCCTTGTCGGCCCGTCTCCCCGGTGCTGACTTGGGGGCCCTGTGGAACATCAAAGAGAGAGAAAAAAGTCCTAGTTCGGGCGCCAGCTTGAGTCCAAGCACGCACCACGCCACGCACAGGTACTCTTTTGCACATGGCGGCGGGGCGGCGGTGACTCGTCTGGCAAAAAGCTAGGCATAAGTTTACCCATAAGCCTAGGGTTGGGTCGCAACAACTCGTAAGTTAGTGTTGGTCTGTTGAGTGTAGTATAATTTTAGCCTCGCATAGCACACGAGGCGGGCGGGACATTCCCCTACAACCGGCCCCGCAGCTGGGAATCAAACAGAAGGGAAGGGGCAGCAAGCTTAAAAGTTAAAGCGGACTTATCTTATGGAAGGAAGGAGGATTTCTTGGCAGTGAAGTTTTTCTTGGCGGGAAAGTCCCTTGCGGCGGCGGAAGGCGTGTCCGTCCACGCACAGGCGACGGACAACGACGCGTGGAAGACTCTCGACCCCGTTTCTACCAACTCCGCCGCCGCTGCTGCCGCTGCTGCTGCTGCTGTTGTGCGACAGTGGCTGCTGTCCCTGCGCGTGCCCCTCGTCGCCGCCATGGCGCTGAATTCGAGAGATGAGCCTAAGACGGCTGAGTACGCCGGTGGTAAGTGCTGGCCAGCGCACGCACCCACCTGTCTCCTTCCCATCATCTCCCAGTCGTTCAATTCCGGCCGTAGTCGGTCCCGGTGCCAGAGGGAATAAAAAAAAAAAGAAACTAACGAAACGCATAGACGAGGTTTCCGCCCTTGTGCTTGATCCGGGATACCATAGCGTGCGTGCCGGCTTCGCTGGCGAAGATACCCCCAAGTCGGTTGTGCCCACGTATTACGCTGACACTGGCTCCGCCCGGTTATTCGGTGACCATGTCATCGACGTCCCCAGAGACAATGTAGCAATCAAGAATCCGGTGGGGAGTGATGGAATCGTCGAGGACTGGGATGCTGCACAGGCGCTGTGGAAGTTCACGTTTGCCTCGAAGCTGACTGGGGTGCGCCCGAATCGGGCTCTGCAAGAGTGGCTGAACAACCCGGAGAATGTGCCGAATCTGCAAAAGGCAATGGCGGATGCGGTCGATACAGAGCGGTGCCTGGAAGAGCATCCCTTGTTCCTCACCGAGCCGTCGTGGAATACTACCAAGGCCCGCGAGAAGGCGGCCGAGATTGCGCTCGAGTCATGGGCCACACCGGCCTTCTACCTCGGGCGGAGCGGTGTAATGGCTGCCTTTGGCGCGGGCAAGCCGACCGCGTTGGTCATCGACATTGGCGCGTCTCAACTGTCGGTGACGCCGGTGCACGACGGGATGATTCTGAAAAAGGGGGTGATGAAGTCCAACCTGGGTGGTAACTACATGTCCTCGCAAGTGCGCGCAACGCTGGCAGCCAATGAGCCTCAACCTATCATCATCCGGCCGCATTACTTGATTAAGTCAAAACAGCCTGTTGATGCTGGTCAGCCAGCCAATGCCGTCCTGAACGAGTTTCCTTCCGGTTTCACACCCCCCCAGGAGTCGTTTAGGAAGTATCAAGAGGAGAAGGTTGTGCTTGAATTCAAGGAGCTGATGCTGCAGGCCTGGAATCATCCCAGCCAGCAACCCTTTCGTGGCCAGGGCGAGCTTCTCACACGGGAAAACGGCCAGTACATGCACCCGTTTGAGTTTCCTGACGGCTACAACCAGACCTTCTCATCGGAGCGCTTCCGCATTGTCGAATCGCTCTTCGACAATCAGAACTACATCCCGCCTCCGCCTGGGTCGGAGGATGCAACTCGATGGCCACAGCCTGACGCACAAAGCACTCTGCCCGGCCTGATCAGACAATCGCTTGGCCAAGTCGACGTTGATATCCGACCGAATCTACTCAGTAATATTGTTCTAACTGGAAGTGCCAGTCTGATCAAGGGGTTTGCCGACCGAGTCCAGTATGAGGTACAAAAGATGTACCCCAGTACTCGTGTTCGGCTGCAGGCTGCCGGAATGCCGGTCGAACGGAAATACGGCAGCTGGATAGGTGGTAGCATCATGGCCAGCCTGGGCACTTTCCATCAAATGTGGATCTCCAAAAAGGAGTATGACGAGCACGGGGCGAGCATTGTTGAGAAGCGTTGCAGATGAAGAGACCAATGACCCACGATACCAATGACTCGGTGCGTGTTGCTTCCAATCCAGATTTTCATCAGGCTACGCTTGTGCAGGAGCGAGGCAGGTTCTGGTTAGAAAGACAAAGGCTCGCCCTTCTGGTGCTGAGAAAACTGGGGCCACTTGGCTGCCGGGCGTCTGGGGCGCAGCATTATGGGACGTCGCCCAACAGCCATGCTGCAGGATGACTTGTGAAAGAACTGCATCCCTGGCGCGAGAGGTGGGCGGGTAACCAGGCTACCCAGCCAGGACAGGACCACACCCCCCCATGCATGTCGGCATTACAACATTTCAGTGCTGCAGGGACGAAACCGGGCGCTAGGGTTCTGCCAACTTAGTGCTGGTCTCCCAATGACGTCGTTAGTGGGGGTCTTCTCGGCGTGTTCGCTGCCCGGAGTGGCCGATCGGGGTGCGGGGCCAGAGGGGTGATCTGCATAGTGCGTTTTCTGCATGTATAAACCCTGGTGCAGAGCCGTGAAGCTGCAGGGCCGGCGCTGGTGCGGGGCCGCTCTTGACAATTTCTGTCCTGACTCTCAGTCCACGCTACACTATTTTCTGCCCAAGTGTGGGAGGTCAGGATCCCATAGGAGTAAAGTTGAATTGCATGATTTCCAGGGATTGACCCCACGCCAATTACAGTGTACACGGTCGTGTACATGCGCACACTGGGTGGTCTGGAAAGTAAGCTTAGCCTCGTGTTGTGTGCCCTCCCTCTGCCGCACTGTCGGGCCCGCGAGCGCACTGGGGAGGGGTTAAGTTTCGGCCCACTGTCGTTCTCCCAGGTCCCCACAAGTTGGGCCAACTTCTCTGTTCTTCCCTTATGTCGGTCCTGGTGGAAACCTTGGTGACCAGGGCCCCCCCCCGTCTGGCTCCTTTTAGTCTATATTCCTCCCTATTAGCGGCACCGGCCGATCCCTCCCATCGATCGACGGGCCCATCTTATTCATCTAGCCCACTGCTGGTTCGGATCACATAAGCTGGCCACCTGCGCCTGCCAATCCACGGCCGTAAAGTTTAAAATCTTATACACCCGCACTTCGTTTTCGCTTCACTGCCTTTGAACCAGCCGCCGCCGCCGTCGCCGCTTGAAACCCGCT
Organism: Chaetothyriales sp. CBS 135597; assembly: GCA_003709825.1. Classification (NCBI taxonomy): domain Eukaryota; kingdom Fungi; phylum Ascomycota; class Eurotiomycetes; order Chaetothyriales; species Chaetothyriales sp. CBS 135597. The sequence continues at coordinate 601,643 of QQXN01000004.1, read as the reverse complement.
GGCCGGCCCGGTCTCTGCTCAGGGCTAATTACGCAAAGCACACGCGCATCTCCCATGCTGTCAAGATCGAACCTGTATATATCCACGGCCCTGAATAATAACTGGGTTGAAAAAAATTCTCCGCTGACAAAGTTTTAGATCGCACCTGCAGCGCGCGCCGGGCGCCCCTCCACACGTGATTCCTCCCGCCTTTGACTTTTCCCAGTCTTTTGCAGAGAAATCACAACCGATGCGCCGCCTCTAGAATCCAAAAAGTTCTGAAAGTGGTCTGACCTTGCTTTCTTCTTCAACTGTCAACTCAATCCAAGTTAGGGGATAGATAGCATCAGCTGCCATCCCTCTTGGACAAGACGAGACGAATGCCTCTTCTTAAACACGCAGCACAACGACAGGGCGAATGCAGGCGCCCACCAAGACACCCTCGAAGCTTTTTGTCATCAGCAGCCCCTCACCGTCGCTCCTCCCCCATTTGATTCAGCCCTGCCGTGTCCCTGGCAAGTCCTCTGTCACCCCCACGCCTGCAAAATCTGCCACCCCGACTCCTCGTCTCGCTCTGTTGTCGTCGTCGTTGTTGCTGTTGCTGTTGCTGTTGTTGTTGACTGCTTGCTACGCTTGTACCGCCACCTGCTACAGCAGCATTTCTTCATGACAGCAATTGTGATGACGTTGGCGGCCATGAGCAAGACGCCCAGATTCACGCCCCTCATGGTCGACTCGCCGCTCGCCGAATCTGTCTCAGGCTCGTCGGAAACGGAGGTCGACCAGATGCTGAACACGCAGTCCCTCTCGGAGTCGGTCACAGATTATCCCACCTTCTGGGGTCGCCGCTACCACAGATACCACGAGGGGGCCTACGTCTACCCCAATGACGAGCCCGAGTGCGAGCGCCTCAACCAGCTACATGAGATCTTCGACCTGCACTTTGACGGCCGGCTGTTCTGGTCCCCTCTAGACCCAGACACCACCTCCAAAGTCCTCGACCTCGGCACTGGCACAGGCCTCTGGCCCATCGATCTCAGTGATTCCGATCTGCTACCCAAAGCCGAGATCACCGGCATTGATCTCTCCATCATCCAACCCGAGGTTGTGCCCAAGAACGTCTTCTTCGAGATTCAAGACTGCACCGAGCCGGACTGGTACCGAGAAGAAGGTAGCATAGACCTCATCCACTCACGCTTCATGGCTGGCAGCTTCACCTCGTACAAGAATGTCATCAAGACGAGCCGGAAGTATCTAAAACCAGGCACCGGCTGGCTGGAGCTGCATGAGTTGCAATACAGTCTACAGTGTGACGACGGTACAATGAAGAGCGATTGGCCCTTGAAGAGGTGGGAAGAGAACATGCATTATGCTAGTTCCAAGAAGTTGAAACCGCCCAGACCTCTCAGAGTTGCAGATTATTTGAAGGAGTGGATGCAACTCAGTGGGTTTGTTGATGTAGGTCAATCGCCAACACTCCTTTCTCCTCCTCCTCCTCCTCCTCCTCCTCCTCCTCCCAGCCTCCATTTTCCCCTTGACCCTGGTCCTGTGACCATGCTAAGTGACGTCTTCCATCTGCAGATCCACGAACACATTCACAAGATCCCCATAAGTCCATGGCCTCGAGACAGAAAGCTCAAAGAAGTGGGCAAGCGCTTAGGCCAGAACTTTGCCGATGGTATGGCCGGGCTCAGCTACAAGCTTCTTGGCGACTACGGCATGGGCTGGAGCCGGGAAGAGGTGGAGCTGAGTCTAATGGAAGCCAGGAAATGCCTCGATGACTCCAACGTGCATGCCTATATTCGATATTGGACTGTATATGGCCGACGACCGTCCAAGGAGGAAGAGAGGACACTGAGGCAAGCTCATGGCCTAACTTGAAAAGATGACGCCGCACACCGTGCACTAACTCGGGCTGTTTTTATTTGAAGCAGTCAACCGACAGATGACGAGTTGCGGTCCTTGTCATTTGTCATGGCTGTCCATACTAAGCTTCTACCCACCCACACACACCTCGTCGGCAAATCAGGCATTGGCCGCCTTAATCCCAGCCACACACCGACCGACAAGCTCCAAAGATCCCCCTCTGGAGACTGAAAGCCAGAAAGCAAACCTGAACTTTCTCTTTACCGATGATGAACTTCCACATGAACAGCTACCAACGCGCCCCATGATGCAGACAACAATCAACCTTTAGCCCTGAGATGATAGCTAATCCAACAACAGAACAATCTCTCAATCTCATTCAAATTACTCAGCATATTAAAAGGAGGCAACAAATAGACCACCCACCCCCTTCTGAAGAGAGGGTCGACATGAGCATTGATATCCTTACCTCTAGCAAGCAAGCAAACAACATTGTGAAAATACTGAATTCCAACAGAAGGGTTTGTATTGTGATTTGTTGTGGATAGAGAAATCTTACAAAAGAGCAATAGAATGGGATAGATGATTATGATAGTGATGATGACGATGATGAAGATGGAGATGGAGATGAAGATGAGGATGAAGGTGGGGAGAAATGGGAAGAGAGTGGTGGTGCAGCACAGGGTGTGAAGTGTATGTTAGTGTCTGTTGAGGTTGATGTTGATGGTGATAGTTAATGATGATTGTAATTCCAGAAGCAGCAGTGACTTGACCTACAAGTAGAGTTGATCATGTTGTGTCAATAGTAATGAGTTGACTGACGTGATGTCAAAGCAAAAGATTATATGATAATAACTCTGATAGTCGAATTTGACTTGGAATCTAGGTCCTAACAAGCCCTGGACTGGTCCACAAAGCTCTGGTTCTCTATCTCTCTGAGACAAGAAGAAATCAGCCAATCTACAAAGCAACGCCTCTTCGCCTCTTCGCCTCTACAGCTCTTCTACTCTATCATGATCAACATGCGCCTCTTCGCCCCCACCCGCACACACACACACCTGCACCCCCCAATTTTAGCGGCCACCAATCTGGCTCTTCGCAACGGGGGGAATCGGCAGAAGAACGACATTGATGGCGAGCCCGATGATACCAATAATCAGCATGGAGGTATGATAACTAGTCCCATGATATCGAAAGACAATGGCAAAGATGATGCCGCCCAGATTGCCAACGGCGCCGGTGAGCCCGCTGACGACGCCGTTGGCACTGGGGCTGACATGGGGCACGAGCGCAAAGTTGGCGCCGTTGCCGCCCTCGAGGAAGAAGGCAAACCCGCCGATGAGCCCGAACATGGTGGCCGGGTGCGTGGGGTTCAGCACGCCGATGGCGATGAGGAATGCGCCCGCGACTATGCCCAGGAAGTGCACCCATAGCTTTTTCGCCCATAGCCGGGTGTTGGGGTTTGTCGGCGGGATGTAGTTGTAGATTATGTCGGCGATCACGCCGCCGAGGGGGCGTGTTACGATGTTGAGGAGGCCGAACTGGAAGAGAAAAAAAAAAGGATGTTAGTGTGAGGTTTGGTTTTGGTTTTGGTTTGTTTGTTTGGGGGGGGGTGAAGAAAAGGAGGCTTACCATTGCGGCCCATTGGCCAGAGGTGGTCTGGCTGAGTTGCTTGAATTGGGTTTGGTAGTAGGTGCCTAGGATGGAGTTGATGGCCAGCTCGCCGCCGAAGGAAAAGAGGTAGGTGAGTGCGAGCATGAGGACTTGTGGCGTAGCGATCACGCGTAGCATCTGCATTGGTGTGGGCTGCAGGACGATTTCCCCCCGGGCAGTGTCGAGCATTTGCTGTACGCTCACATGGGCCTCGTGGTCTCCAAAGAGTTGAGGCTTGGTTTCGTCCGTGGCCTCGAAGGCAAGCTTGTCGCTGCTATTGCTGCTGGAAGCCGGGGCGGCAGAGGCGGCGGCAGAGGCGGCGACATCGTAAGAGGTCTTCTCGTTGATGGTGCCTGAGGGCGCGTCCACAATTGTGGCATGCACGCCGTGGGCGTGGAGGTTCCTCTCGGCCAGGATGTGTCGGTCGGCCCACTTGCCGGTGGGAGTGTCTTCGCAGAGGAAGAAGAGGCCGAGCGCAGTTGCGGTGATGATGACGCCGGGGATGATAAAGGTGATTCGCCATGCCACGTGCGCTGAGTAGCCTTGGGACTCCACCAGGGAGTTGAAGATGGTTGGCATCAGGAAGTATGTCACACCGCCGCCAGCGTTGCCCCAACCGCCAATCAGGGCGTTGGCCGTGCCCACAATGTTCTTGTCGAAGAAGCCGGTCGACCAGACTTGACAGGGCACAAAGCTGCCGCCGAGGATGCCGACGAAGAAGCGGCAGGCGAACAGTTGTGCCCGGGTGTAGCAGGTCCCTGCGAGGAATGTGGGGATGGCTCCGATGAGCAAGGTACCGGCAAACGTCCAGCGGGGGCCAAATCGGTCACAGCACGGCCCTGCTATCAGCCGAACTAATAGAGTCGCGGCCAGGGCAATAATGTTGGAGTTGGCAACGTCGACCTTGGTCAGGTTGAGGTCCTTCTGGATCGTGTCGTGCAGAAGGGGCGGAAAGGCATACCATGACCAAAAGGCCACGAAGAAGCCAATCCACGAGAAGAAGAATACACGGCCGTGCATATCGACGACATTGAAGACGGGAATCGAGCGTGCCTTGCGGGTGATCGGGTTCACCTCAGGGGCTGCCCAAAGGACGGAAAGGCCGGTCATGACGGGCAACAACGACGACGTAAACCCCTTTGGCTCTTCAATTGCTTGGGAATTGAATGTGATGGCCTGTGAAGATTGGCCTAGAGCGAACAGAAACAGCAAAATTTGGTCAAGAAGAGCGTTGTAGTCGGAGATATATGCTCCTCACCGTCTTGTGCTGGCCTCAAACGTCCTTAATCCAAGGGGTTGATATGACAATGCATCTTGTGGCCACCCCATCTATCGAGCACCGTTATAAGAGTATATCCGCGGCCGGTCTAGTTCGTATATGTTGTGGAAACGGAGCAAATCAGCGAGCCAGGAATCCGGCTGATAAGGAATATATCGGGGGATGTGGCGGGCGCCTCGCTACAAGAGCCTGACGCGTATTTCCTCGTCGTTCTTCTGTCTGAACGAGACCAGAACACTTGGGTATATTGTTGATTCTAATAAGGCTTTGATGTTCCCTTTGAGCGTTTGGTGACACCTTCTTCACCCACACCGGAGGATGTTGTGTCCAAAAACGCTATCTCTATGCAACCGTAGTAGTATATTCGCAACAAGGGGGAGGGTAAATGTGGAGCCGTCGTGGGGGATGGTAGACTAGCAAGATTCAGACCTATTAAACAGACAGCAACCACTCGCACCTAGCAACGGGGAAGGGCCGTAGATGGACGGGGGGGGGTGGGCTCTTATCTCTGCCAACGGAGCCTTATCTCTCTCAAGCTCAGCCGATCTGTTTGACAGTAGTTCCAGGTTCAGTCTGCCCCCGAGAATGGAAACAATCCCAATCTCACATCCTCTGGTGCTGGTAATTAGTATTCTCCGCGGCATCAGATCCTCAAACTCTATCATTCCTTGGTGTTAGAGACTCAAAGCCTGGCTAGAACCCAACAACAGCTTCTGCACATCTCTAATTCAAACATGGTGTTAGGTTGTTCTTTTTCTTTTTTCTTTTTCTTTTTCTTTTTTTTCCTCTTATTTTTCCATAAATTATACTGTCCAGAACAGGGCCACAGTCACCTACCGGTAGTTCAAAACTCATCAAAATGCTGTGGCGATTGGACTCTTTTTTGTAGAATCCTCACTGAACTGTTATCACTTATCTCTGGTGGGCGTCAGATATCGAGGCTTGGCGCGGGTCACATGTTAGCGCTAAATTAATATTATCAGGCCGCAGGCTCCTACCAATCATATGGACGATCCCTATCATCCACTAACCCTTCTCGGCCGTTAATGATTGGGCAAGCGCATTCAACGAATTGCCCCTGTGTGTTCAACACCACAATTACCAGCTCCTGTTTGCTTGCAGCAAGTATACCACCAGTCAGTTGCTCTTATGCATGGCTCCTTTATACTATGGTATCACTTTCGATCGTTGAAGTGGTCGCCGCTGGAGTGCTCGAGTTGATGTGAGGTTGAAAGTCTTTTTTTCATATCAAGGTGTTCGCTCGCCCTTTTTTTATTAGCGAATCTGCAAACTTGATATTAATAATCACCTTCTAACCGTATACTGATTAGTCTGAAATGTTTCCCATTAACTAGCGGACGGCACTTGCCTCCGATCCATCCCGGCCAAGGTCTCCCCTTCGTGACCCCAGGTGAATACCCCATAGTTCCCCAAGGGACTGTCCACTGAGTATACGAGTACATATACGAGTATCTGCGTTTGCCTCGTACTCGGGGCCTTTACCAACGACAGCGGCAGATGCTTGTCAATATATACTCTGTCCAGGAGGCCTTTTTCTAGGGGTTGACCTTGGTAGACACATGCTTGTCGAAATACATGTGTATCTTCAAACGGGCGGAACCGCTCTACAACTGTACACGTGTATATTAGATCGAAGCCTTCAGTCCCACCAAATCTGTTCCAAGCGGACTCTGAAAGGCAGTCCAACTTGGGCACATCAATATCAGGAATGCATCACCTAGGACCACGCCGAGCAGGGTGATCGCTACTACATCCTCCTGCCTGGAGACAGTCTTGACATCACCAAACACGCAGTAACTTGATCAACAGGAATATTCATAAATCATGTATCTATTAGTATAACATAAACCTGAATAGGGAAACGGCCAACCGAATCCACCGTCATCCAACAAACTGCAAGTAAACTCATTATAATGGATGGGTATCATGCGCGCTCAAAAAATGCAATGGTGTAAGCGGGTGTGGGCGGATTCAATGTACCAGTCAAGGTAGGACATCATCCTCTGGTGTTTGGCTCAACTTGGTGGCAATGGGTGCAGATTTGCTCTTGGAAGGGGAGCCCCGCGGACTTGCAAGAGCCAGGCTCTTTGCACGAGCATGGAGCTTCTTATCCACCTCACTGGCCCAATCCTTGGTAAGCTCGGCTCTTACAGCACTTGCCCACAGTCGGATGGCGTCTTCGAAGCCTTTCCAGACAGCCTCGTCGTCCTTAAGGTTAGCGATGCCCATCACATCAAGTCTGAGAAAGATATCCCACCGCCTTTCTGCAGCTTTGATCCAGTATCGGATGTTGTCGGCCCTGCGGTACGGCTTTGCGATATCCTGATGTGTCTTTTCGATCAACTCAAACTGTCGCTTGGATTCTTTGACAGCAACATTGTGCATTTGGTCCAACAGCCGCCCGTCAGACAGCTCCCTGGACAGTGTCGAGATGGTCGTGATCTCGTGGAGCTCGACTTTGGCGTCTGTCCTCTTTAGCAGCCAGCGGAGGAAGTCCATATGCCTAGCGTCTTCATCTGCACCCCATCTAGAGTCGTCCATCCAGGCCCAGTCTCTTCGTGCTCTCCTCTCTGCTTCCTCCAATTTGGTCTCTTGATCAATCACCATGCCGACCTCGCTGACCCAGATCAGCGCCTCAAGCCTTTCATCTTCACGCAAGCCTCCGGCAAAGTTCCGGCCTGCACACTTCTTCAACATCTCCATGATCGAATGAAGTTCTCTGCGCAATTGCTGGTCTGAACGAATTGAGTTGAGCCTCTTGGGGTATGGATGAAAGGTGTAGTATAGTCGAGCAGCTCGGATGGCCAGCGTTGCCGCGTCCAGGATTTGGAGGCCTTGAAGTTCATGGAAGGCTTGGGTGGGCTCCTCCTCTTGGAGGTTTGCTTTCTCACACGACTCAAGCACCTGCAAAGTGTTCTCCAGAGCATCAACAAGATCCTTCTTCAATGTTTTGTGATCCGGAGGCGGCGTTGTGCAGTGTTGTCTGTCGCTGTATGTTGACACTGTGGGGGGAAGCAGCACGGTTTCGCCATCCTCTTGCATAGCCTCCCACATCAGTTGGCCCTCTTCTTCAATTGCGGCATCACTTGCGTTGAGGCTGTCACCGAGAGACAGTTTAGGAATGTCATACTCCCCCGTCTCCGTCTTCTTGGCCATCTGGCCGCCCTTGCCATTTAGCAAGCCTGTCCGAGCAAAGTAATATTGGAGGTGTGCAATGCTGCCGAGACTCATTACGCTCTCTCTGTTCTGGGCCGAAGGCGCAAACGATGCTCCCTGGGTTCTGACATAGCCTCGGCGTTTCGACCCCGACACGCTGCGAGAGCCAATGGAGATATTCGAGGAGCTGGATTTGGTCGACAATGATGAGACTCCAGAGACTGATCGGCCGTAGGAAAACACGGAGGATATGGGCGTCGCAAGCAGTTCTGGAGAGGGGCTCTCGCTTGGATGTACATTGGGGTTCCCGAACCCGTCGAGTTCTTCGAGAGGCATTGTGGCGGCGGGGGCAACGGGGGCGGTACGATGCGGAGACAGGCAGAAGGATTGGTTTCTGTTGTGAGCACTGTGTGTACTGTACGTGTGTTAAACAGGAGAGTGAAAGATCCAGGGAGGGGTGCTGTTTGTCTAGCCCTGGTACTTGGAGATTAAAGGCCTAGGGCAGACTCGCCAAAAGGGGGCATCAGATGATCGACGTGTGATCTTAGATTTGGGCTCGCGTTGCTCTGTCCTCATCGGCTATCTGACAAGTATGAGAGCTCAATGGTATGGTGGTGCCTTGCTCTCAGATGGGCAGTGATGGCTCAGTTATTGAACGTTGCTTGAGTGATCTTGTTGACAGTTGAACGCAACTGCTGTTTTCTGGTCCCAACGCTCCTTCTTTTTTGGGCAAGACCCCAAACACGGTGCACTTTAATTCAATTAACCTTCTGTAACTGCCCCCATGGCGCGTGACTTTCGTATTATTAGTCCGAAAACAATAATGGGACCCAGCCAATCATCGCGCTGTTGTGCCTGCGCGAGTCATAGCGCGAGCACGCAAGTGGTCGAACCATCCAGATCTGTGGTCCTTTCCCAATCACTCCGAGACCACAGTTCCTTCCTTCCTTCGTGGCAGAGAACCAGTAAAGTGGATTTGTTTTTGCTCAGCAATTTTCCACTCAGTGTGGCAAAGGGCAACTAACCGCCTTTGGACTGTTCTGCATTGAAATCAAATAGTTACAAAGCTTGGCCCTGTTATCCTTTTTTTTTTTTCACCGACGTTGCTTGGGAACAGAAGAATCAATGGCCCCACGTGTCGCAGGCAGCAAAAGGAATCCCACCACAGTATTGATGTTTGTTTGCTTACTTGAGCGCAGAGAGCTAGTATCGCGGAATGAAACCGGGACATTGACAGATCTTCCCTCGAGTCATGAATACTCCTCGTTGAAGTCGTCAAAAATCCAATCTTCAATCAACTCTGCCCTTTCGTCTTCAGTCTCTGCCGAACTAAGCGCATCTGCTTTCAGTTTGCCTTCACGTCGCTTGGCCTCTTCGTACTGATCTGAGGGTACCCAACCTTCAGGACCGACACCAATAGCATCTCTACAGGCGGCAAATTGCTCGTCTGCCTCGACCTGAGCAGAATACAGGTGCAGGGTCTCGTTCACATCCTGTTCAGAGAAAGTGATCGGGCAGGGCGGAGAAAGGGGTGCTTCGGTTTCATCGCCAGCACCCTTGCTACCAGAACCATGAGGACTGGCTATCTTGGCCCAGTTCTGTGTCAGCTGGATCAGGTCTGCTTTTAGCGTCACATTGTCACCCTCCCACGGATCACTGGCATGATGATACACTTTGCGTCTCAGGATACTGAAATCATGTGCCAGTGCATTGTAGTGTGTCAAGTTCACCTCCGCCGTCGCTTCGACGTAATAGTAGTGGAGTTGACGCTTGCGCAGCAGTTCAGCTTCTCTATACTGTTCTCTTTCATCCAGTTCATCAAAATTGTCTGGTAGTTCGGGAAAGCCCAGCGATTCCGAGACACTGTCGCCATAGTTCTGCAGGCTGTTTGGAATGGGATGCCACAAGAGCGGAGGAAATCCATCGTTGCGAGTTCGCTGGCGATGACTAGGCTTTTGGGCTGGACCACCGGATAGGGAATGCGTGCAACAAGCTGTGACCCGTTACGCATAGTAACAAGAAATGTTCGGTTGAAGCCCCCTTCAGCAAGCTTGGACAAATGAGCGACATCTTCAACACTCTGGTCGACGGACGCAGCCGCAAGTCGCTTGAGTCCGGCAACATCAAAAACGCGTCTTCTTTCGGTCCGGCTTATGTTATCATTGCAACTCCAGGGCCAAATCAGAAACATATCTTGCACTCGGAGGCTGGAGCACACACCTCCATCTTCCAGACGTATACTCGATCGATCTTGTGGAGCAGCCGGGACTCCTTTCGATTGGGATTCAGTGGGAGAGGATAGAGGTCGCCAAACGCACGGCCATGGACGTGAGGGAACAAGGAGCCGCGCGAAATGATTGACGGAGATAATTAATTATTATCAGCAAAATCTGATATATTATTAGTCGTAGACATTATTCTGAGTGAGGAAGCCTTTATCATCATCCTCTGTTCACTGTACAATGTCTGTTCCAAGTTGGGACGTGGTCAATTTCGACTGCGATGAAGACGAAGCTACCTTTGCGATCCGTGCCTGTGGCAAGCTCTTCATTGTTTATATGCGGGCCGGAGATCTAGATGACTTTTCTGGAAAGAACGACTTTCTATCCTTGATACAGGAAGCACTCGACAATTACGATGCTGAAGAAGCCCTTTACGAGCTGATTTCAGATACGATTCTTGAGATACTACGTCATCACAACTCACGATCTATCGATCCACTCCAGTTTACATTGCAGGAGTTCTATGCCCCGGAAACTCTCTTCTTCAAGTTACGGGGCGAAGGATCCCACCTTACATATCTACCCTGGATTAAAGACCGTCCCGATCTTCTCGGAATTACGCCTTTGATTTCCTTGAGCAGTATCACAGATTCCTCTAAGGTGCCACACTTCGATGCATCAATCGTCAAGATCTCTCCTCAGTTCGAACATGACCGCGATGACATCCTCTCAAACACTCCCACCTGCGTTACCCTGAGCGAGGACCCCGAGCTGTACCACTTCAAGGCAGTCCAAGACGACCACTCATTCCTCAGAGAGTTCCGGATTTTGCTGAAAATCAAGCAAAGTGGCCTGAACCAAAAACATCGACTACCCTTGATACACGGCATCGTCCACTACTCAGACAAGCCTGAACAGGTTCTGGGATTCCTGATGAAGTATATTGAGCATGAAGGCACTCTGGCCAACTACTTTAGCCAGGGTAGAATCACCCGTTCATTGGAAAAGAAATGGCAACAGCAAATCATGGAAACATTGCAGGAATTGCATAGTCATGGAATTGTCTGGGGAGATGTTAAGCCTGCCAATGTCTTGATCGACATCAATAAAGATGCTCATCTCATTGATTTTGGTGGAGGCTTCAACTCTGAGTTTGTTGATGAGGATGTTATTGAGACAGTTCAGGGAGACCTACAGGGAGTTTCGAGGATCATGGAAGCCATATTTGGAGGAAGATAGGTTGGGATTGTTTGCAGACTGCTCCAATATGATTCAGATTCCATGAGATTATCCCAGATTGCAGCCAAAGTCACTTTGGTTTAGACAGTGAGGCCCGAGTAAAGGTTGTGAGAGGAACCGAGGAACTCAGGCAACGCCAGACAACCCGCCCCGAGGTGCAAACCCAACTATATGGTGGTGTAGCAAACACGCCAAGATGGCCAGGAGCCCATGGCCATTGTTCTATTTCTTTTCTGCCTGCATCTCCCCGGTTTACATCTGTTTCCTTTGCAGTTGGAGAAGGGGTCTGCTTGATATTACCTTATCCGACTCGTGTGTACAACTGTCATCATGAGGAGTAGTAGTCAGGGACTCGGGAATATCAGCAGCACTACTATTATGCCTGCAACGCCCCGGGAGGCCTGGTGCTCCAGGGGAAGAAATAGTTAAGAAAATAGTTGAGGTTAAAATATTATCACAAAAAATAAATATATTTACACAGCCAAGGAAAGCGGGATCTTGTCACAACTTCCTGCTGTTAGTTAATAGGGACAGTCGGTACATCCTTCACACTCATCCCAAGACCAGAGCGAACATGGCCAAACGTGTGTCTTTTCTCGTTCACGGCAAAGTCCAAGGTGTTTGGTTTCGGTACAGTGGCTGGGCTGCGCCTTCCCGACTCGATTGAAACTAACACAAGGCAACTCCAGTGACTTTACCGTGGCCAAGGCAACCGCATATGGCTTGACAGGCTGGGTTAAAAATACTCCTGACGGAAAGGTAGATAGACAAAAAAAATTAAGGATGGTGCACCGTCTAACAGATGCGCCAGGTCCAAGGAGAGGCCCAAGGAGACGAGGCCGCGTTGGAGAAGCTGAAGAAGGACCTGAATGAGGGCCCACAACTCGCACACGTTGTCAAGCTAGAGGTCAACGAAATCGCCGTAAACAATGATGGCAACGGTGAGCATATTTTTATCTACATCACTTGACCTACAGGAGACATTGACTGGTGTTGCAGAGACCGAGTTTGTGCGAATACGGAGGCCTCGTGACTGACGTGGCACTGTCATCCCTTACGATGTCCCGATCGTTCCCGAGGACTGATTTTTCTACAACGCAGTCACGAGGCTGACAGTGTTACTAGACCGAGCGAATAGAGGTTCAATAGAGATTCAGTCGAAGTTCAAGAGAAGTCCATTGCAGTGTTTTGAATGGGCTATAATACTTAGAAGCAGATTCGGCCAAGTTAATAGTGGCCAATGTGGGCTTGCTAATAATATAACACCCATTCGCCACGTTTATGGGCTTGATAAGGCTGACGACCCATTGATCTACCAGCAACCGGACTATTGCATTACAAATAAGGATGCGCGATTTGCTGAACAGGAACCCGTTTGCTTGATTAGGATGCCCTAGAGGTGTACACGGACAGAAACGAGTCGACTTTGCTATTGCGGTCGCCCGCTGGGTCTGCCGTGTGGCCCCGATGTCCTCCCTGTATCCTCATTCTCTCGTCCTAGTGACAAATCAGTCCCAGTTGTCGGCCTCTGTCGCGTCAAGGCAGCCCCGTAGGTAGATTGCCTCGCAATCCATTCCGTTGTGAATTCGTAACCAACCTGGGGCTCACTTCGCATCCACTCTCATGTATATATATCGCCCCGTTCTGGAAGCTATAATGATATCCATCACCTGACTTGTCACACACGCCACAACAATGAACCCAGTAAAGGCCGCAAGCCTTCCCGCAATACTCTTCCACGGCCTTGGTGGCCCAGCCACCAGGCTAGCCCTGCGAGGTTCTCTCACATCTACCCAACCCTGGCAGAGAAGTTTCTCAACAACAAGAAGGGCTCAGCTTGAGCTCTCCGAGCCGACAAAGGACCTTTCCAACACCCAATTGACCCAGCCTCAATTCCCACATCCGAGGGTAACGGAAGGCCAGTTGAAGAATATCTCCATTGCTCACAGGGAAACGCGCACCTGGGGCGACTGGACGGCATACAACACCGTGCGTTTTTTCAGATGGGCGACCGACCTTGCAACCGGATATCGACATGACCCCGCGAAGCCATATGTCATGAATGAGAAGAAGTGGTTGATCCGCTTTATCTTCCTCGAGACAGTGGCTGGAGTTCCAGGCATGATGGGCGGCATGATCCGCCACTTTCACAGCCTTCGCAGGATGAAGCGAGATAATGGATGGTAAGTTCTTGAATTCTGCCTCAGATCAGTCAAGCACCCGACCCAGCTGACGGAGACCAGGATCGAGACCCTCCTCGAGGATGCGTATAACGAGCGAATGCATCTGCTGACCTTCCTGAAGCTGGCCGAGCCCGGCTGGTTCATGAGAATGATGATCCTAGGTGCTCAGGGTGTGTTCAGCAACGGCTTTTTCCTTGCCTACCTGATCTCGCCCAAGATTTGCCATCGCTTTGTTGGCTATCTGGAGGAAGAGGCCACCAAGACATACACCTTGGCCATCCAAGATCTCGAAAGCGGCAGGCTGCCCAAGTGGGAGAAGCTGGAGGCGCCCGCGATTGCCATCAACTACTGGCAGATGCCAGAAGGCAAGCGGTCCATGCTAGACTTGCTCTACTACATCCGAGCAGACGAGGCCAAGCACCGCGAAATCCACTACACTCTGGGCAACCTTGACCAAAAAAAGGACCCGAATCCGTTTGCGTCAGAGTACAAGGACGAAAGCAAGCCTCACCCGACCAGAGGCATTGAGCACCTCAGGGCCACCGGCTGGGAGAGGGAGGAGTTGGTTTGAGCTGACGCCGGCCTGACACCTGTGAGGCGTCGCTGAGCAAAAAGCTTCTTCGGCCTTCTTCTCCACTCACCAGAGTCACCACAGAGACGCGATCAGGGCGTACGTAGGAGTCGGGTTAGTCATGGCGTCACGCAAAACTCTCAATTCAGGTCCCAGTCGCTTTGCCAGCCCTTTCCCGTCCATTTTCCATGCAGGTAGAACACGCTCCCTGGTCTGTGCAGCTGGTGATGCGTAATAAGGCTTCAGGGCAAGTGGCAGGAGCGACGCTGATTGGAGCTAGCCGCGTTTGACAGGCGCGTCACTGGGCCGCTAATTGACTCGGCAGACCACCTAAACTCACCTAAACTCACCTAAACTCACCTAAACTCACCTAAACTCACCTAAGCTGGGCTGGAGGGGACCATCGATAGAGGGAAGGCGCCGCCCGACCTTTGGTACGCTGCCTCTGGTTTGTTGTCTCTACTGTAAGCCAATCTTAGCACCACCTCCCCGCCGCCCAATCTTCCGAACCAAGGTCGAAGGTCTACCCAACTATCAATCAAGGTAATTAACTCGCTGCCAATTAATAATTGACACACCAGATGCTCATCAGTCATGTCCCGCCGTTCCGCCAGTTTGAGGTGACTAACAGTCCACTACTAGCACTAGGCCCAAACCGCCACGTGCGGTCCCAGATCCTCTACTGTAATTACTACCAGGCTGCTCCCTCCGTCGATGTCGATGCCACTGTCAATGAGCGAAGTTCAAGGCCAACAAGGTTGTCACCATCACCACCCTTGAGGCTCTGACAGCCTCAGCCTCCATCCGGTCGCCGGAATGAGCGCTGCTCGCCGTCTGCCGATGGTGGAGACCCAGAGTGAAGTCGACCTCCACCAGCTGCTCGTCCCCACCCCCAGCGCTGCTGTTCAACGTGCTCGAGACTCGGCCTCGGCCTCGTCAGGTCCCAGCAGCGATGCTGGCTCCTTTGTCATCCCCGATACCCTCTCTCGCTCCAACTCGGTCTACTCCTTCTCCCGAGCCTCGTTTGGCAGTCAGATCACCGGCCTGAGCTCGATGAGCCTGCCTCAGCCAGACTCCCTGCTGACAAGCATCAATGCCCTGCCCTCGTCGAGGAAGGCAATCAAGGCTCTCAACCGGGCCGCTGAGCAGATTCTGCGGTGGGCCCAGAAGGCATTGAAGGTGCTCGAGAACTTGGATGCCGATGAAGATGTCGAGTGGGCCGCCGCCGCTGGCCGCGACGGACTCGATGAGACGGAAAAGACGGTCAATCGGTTCGAGAATCTGGTCAACGCTTATGTCATCTCCATCGAGGAGCTTCAGTCAAGACCTGACATAATAGAGGTCAAGCCCGAGGACCTGCAGGGAGTGGTGGAGACCATGGAGACGGTGCTCGAATCGTGGGAAAATGTACGCACACAGTTGAAGAAGGTTCATGAGCAAGTCGAGTTGGCAATGGAATGGCAAGAGCTATGGTCAACCATCCTCCAGGAAGTCGGTGCCGAACTCGACAGCCTGAGTCAATTGGTCTTTGAAATGGAAGAGAAACGCCACCAGGCATACAAGACAGATGGAGGAAGTGCACCTGCGCGGGCCATCGACCTCAACGAACTCGAAAGCTTTATCGATGAGCCCAAGGAGAAGCGGCAGACACCCAACTCGAGGTTCAGTCTTCCACCCGCCTTTGACGGATCACCACTTGGCTCCCCCATCATCGAGAATCCGGCAGATGACTCGAATCTGCTGGCTTTGTTCGCACGTATGCAGCCACTCCGAGCTTCTCTCGACTTCCTGCCGATGCGACTGTCCATGTTTCAGACACGGGCGCGCGAAGTCTTTCCAGAAGCATGTAAAGAGCTGGACGACAAGCGGAATCGCCTCGAGAAGAACTGGAGCGACCTGTCAAAAGAAGCCGAGAGCCTTCGACGTGAGTTGAGCGAAGACCGCTGGCTGGTCGTCTTTCGAAATGCTGGCAGACAGGCCCAGAAAATGTGCGAATCTGTCGAACGAAGCGTGGCAAAGGTGCTTGAGGCCATCAACGAAGGCTACCAGAGAACGCACCCGTCAACCCTGGCAAAACGGGTGGAGAGCTTCGAAGCCAAAAAGATGCATTATGGGCCAGCAATCTCCAGAGTTCTTGCCATCATCCAGAAGGGCCTGAAGGACAGATTGACTGTCAATGGAGAAATTCTCAGGCTGCACAAAGACTTGTCATCACGCATGCGAGATCTCACCGACGCCATGGATGACTTGGAGCATCTGCTGAAGCCCATCTCGTCCAAGCAGAATACCAAGCTGAGAGAGTCAATTTCTAGCATTGTCTCGGCCGATCGATCATTCTCCAGTGCAACAATGGCAGGCACTCCCGATAGTTCACCTGCATCTTCAATCGACTTGTCTGCCCATCATGGATCACAGAAACCCACGCCAAAGTATGGCTTGAACGGATATACCAAGCCACGCAGCGCGTCTGCGTCGCGCCCGCCTCCGCTCTCGTCGCAGAACAAGAGAAACTCAGTCGTGCCACAGCCTCGCCGAGCAATTACGCCGATGCCTTCTCATTCCACATCAACAATGGCCCGGAGAGCTGCCTCGCCTATTCCGGGCCCCCCTTCGGTCTACCGCCAGGGAGTCTACACCCCGCCAACCAATCCCACAGCTCGCCATACAACACCGACTCCATTCACGAATAAGCCTCGATTCATCTCAACGGTTCGAAGTGACAGCTCTTCAAGATACAGATCAGTCAGCAGTGGCATCGGCGTCTCGACGCCCAGTCAAAAGCAGTGGACACCTCGGTCCTTTTCATCTTCAACCACACTTCCTCTCCGTAGTCCTCTTGCGCGCGAAGCCTCCTCTTCACCCTTCCCAGCGCAGCTCCCGACACCTTCCAGCGCTGGTGAGAAAGACCACCATTCCCAATACCGGTCTTTCGCTGAGCGGATCGCCGAACCGTCACCCTCACGATCAGGAGGAGCGCTAGATCCGGTACCAACTCACCGCGGCCGGAATCCCACAGCACAGCAACCCGGGTTGATACGTTCTCCGTCGTCGATGGCCATGCACATCCACCAGACCAAATCCACACCAAGAAATGCTACTCCTCCTTCATCTTCACCACTTGGCCGGGCGCCGCATCCAGCCATTGCGCCGCGTGTCTCGTCTCTCAATTCAAAGTCCCACCACATCCATGAGCGCTCTCTCCCACGGACTGAGGCAGACGACCATGATGTTCGCAGCAAGACTTCACTTGACCACGAGCGCTTCTTAAGTGATGATATTGACGAGAATCATGATCAGATTACGGATCCCGGCTCATCACCGCTGTCGAGAAAGACAATCACCAGACCAGGCAGCCAGATGGCTAGCCCCAAGGGAAAGAGAATGAGCCTGTTGCCTGTCCCTGTAGGTGGGAGGACAAGCAGTCTCGGCTTTCGCGAGAGGATAGGTGTTTAAGTGTTGCAGTTACCTCTGATGCTTAATCAGAGGCAGGGAATTTGAAACCAAAGGTTGGAAAAAGACTCTCCCGGCAATCTGGTGGAGGAGTTGACTTTGAATTGTCATCCTTTTGCTGTTGGTAGTGACAGAAAAGAAGGGAGTGATTAGTTGTTGACCTTGAAGCTCAACGGACTGTATTGAAGCGTACTAGCGATCATTCATTTTATTTCTCTTTTATGATGCTGCACCCAATCTCTCTTCCTACATGTGACCTTGATGGTATATCTGGACACTACAGTGTATACGGACAAAAGTCAATCGTTAGTCAGCGGCGGTCAGGCGTAAATTTCAAAAAGTAAAAAAATTATGAAAAATTCATGTAATTACAGCATCACATGACAGGGGTTTGCCAAGGAGCGGTGAAAGAGGAAACCACGTGTCCGAATTCGAG
The DNA here is from genome assembly GCA_003709825.1 of Chaetothyriales sp. CBS 135597. NCBI lineage: Eukaryota > Fungi > Ascomycota > Eurotiomycetes > Chaetothyriales > Chaetothyriales sp. CBS 135597. The sequence goes on along the minus strand of QQXN01000004.1, from coordinate 583,588 downwards.
GTACTCGTATTCTCCTGAATTTCGAATTTCTTGCAGTTTCTTTCTTGTAACAAGCAGTTCTTGAAGATCCTCAGATCCTTAGATCCTCAGATCTTGATAAAAAACCCCAGAAGCCATGTTGAAGGTGCCGTCCCGAGGCAAGACCTCGTCCTCCGGGTCCTCCAGTGCCCTGACCAAGGCTGTCATTCTAGTACATTCCACCAAGCAGGGAAGAGACGAAGCTAATCTCCTCAGGTTGGAGGACCGTCCCGAGGCACTCGATTCCGGCCACTCAGTCTTGATCTGCCCAAGGTAAGCCGGACTCTGTGGACAAGAGGCCAACCTAACTGCTGCTCCAGCCCCTTTTCGAGGTTGCCGGCCATCCCATCATCTGGCACTGTTTACAGGCCGTAGCAAAGGTCAAGGGCATCAAGGAGGTTATTCTCATTGGCTACTATGACGAAAGCGTCTTCAAGGACTTCATCAAGGACTCGGCCAAAGAATTCCCCCAACTCAAAGTCGTTTACCTGAGAGAGTATCAGGCTCTCGGTACTGCCGGTGGGCTGTACCACTTCCGTGATGCTATCCTCAAGGGCAAGCCGGAGCAGTTCTTTGTTCTCAATGCCGACGTGTGCAGCTCATTCCCTCTCGAGCAGATGCTCCGCCTGTTCCAGGAGAAGGATGCCGAAGCTGTCATTCTTGGTACTAGGGTCACCAACGATGCTGCCACGAACTTTGGATGCATCGTCTCAGATGCTCACACCAAGCGAGTGCTGCACTATGTTGAGAAGCCCGAGAGTCAGATTTCGAACCTGATCAACTGTGGTGTCTACCTGTTTGCCACTGAAAGCATCTTCCCTGCCATCAGGACGGCGATCAAGCGTAGGTCTGAGCGTCCACGCATCATCAGCTATCCTTCGTCTGAGAACCTGGATCAGTCCTTCGTTGCCGACGATGACGAGCCGGAGAAGAACGAGGTTCTACGCTTGGAGCAGGACATCCTCTCCGAGCTGGCGGACAGCAATCGCTTCTTCGTGCTCGAGACCAAGGACTTCTGGCGGCAGATTAAGACTGCTGGTTCTGCGATACCGGCCAATGCCTTGTATTTGCAGAAGGCATTCCAGCTGCAGTCCGAGGAACTTGCCAAGCCATCGGCCACCATTGTCCCCCCTGTCTTCATTCATCCGACAGCCGAAGTCGACCCAACGGCCAAGCTGGGACCAAATGTCTCGATCGGCCCCAGGGCTGTGGTGGGACCTGGTGCTCGTGTCAAGGAGTCCATCGTTCTCGAGGATGCTGAGATCAAGCATGACGCTTGTGTGCTCTACTCGATCATCGGCTGGAATAGCCGAGTCGGTGCCTGGGCACGTGTGGAAGGCACGCCAACTCCCGTCGGTAGTCACACCACTAGTATCATCAAGAACGGGGTAAAGGTCCAGGCCATCACCATCCTGGGCAAGGAGACTGGTGTTGGAGATGAGGTGAGGGTGCAGAACTGTGTCTGCTTGCCCTACAAGGAGCTGAAGCGGGATGTCGCCAACGAGATTATCATGTGATCAGGCAGCAGCAGCAGCAGCAGCAGCAGCGTGCAATGTCAGACCTCGCCAACCTCAACAGCATCAGGCTCCAGCATGACGCGTGTTTGAAACTTGCCAGGTCTGGTGATAGAGAAAAACAAGGGCATTTCACCTCCATACATTTAGCCAGTAACCTAATAGGGTGCTAGAACATTTGCTGGATACATCTGCATTACACGATGCAATCGGCTTGACCTTGTTACATGTCCGACTCCAGATTCAGAGCATGGCTTGCCTGTTCTGTTCTATCCAATTACCTGTGTGAAGCCAGCCAGGATTCAAAGGCGTCGGCCCGTCGGCCTAGCTTCCCTCCGAGTTCCCCCAAAGTATATATAGGAGCCGACGAAGGGCCGGCTTGCCCAACATTCCCCCCGTACATACCTGACCCATTGCAATCAAATCGAGGCCACGATGAGTTACACCTTCACCGTTCCCCAGGACTATGGGTAAGCCCCCCGCTCCTGGCAATTGGATCTGAACCTGGGTTTAAGAGAAAAGAGTTGAAACGACTGACGCGTGGTGTGTGTACAGCTATGTCATCCTCATCAGCCTCGGAGTGATACCACTGCTATCCTTTGCACATGGATCTGTAGTAACATCAGCCCGGAAGGCTGCCAAAATCCCATGTATGCGTCCTCTATATATTTGAAAAAAAAGAAGAAGAAAAAGCAAGACCACCTTCTAACCACTCACTTGCTGTGACAGATCCCAATGCATACGCGACGCCCGAGCAGGCAGCCAAGTCCAAGGAAGCCTACAAATTCAACTGTGCCCAACGAGCCCATGCTCAGTTTCTCGAGAACATGCCGCAGACCGTGCTCACCATGCTCATCGGAGGTCTCACGTCCCCGAGACTCGTCGCGCTGTGTGGTCTTGGCTGGTCGATTAGCCGGGTTTCGTACGCGTATGGATACATCACAGGCACCAAGCCGGACGGGAGAGGGCGGTACTCGGGAGGGCTGGGGGCGCTGTTCTGGGTCTTTCAGCTTGTTATTATGGGCACTGCCGTATCCACTGGCCTGAAGGTGTTGGCCAACTGAAAAAAACCGAAAAAGCTTATTAGACCGGTGGTAACTTTATTTTTCAGCACACCCCCATCGCAGTCTCGGGTTTGTTAACACTAGCGTTGTTGACTAGTGACTAGCGTCGTTGACTAGTGTTGTCGTTAAAAGTTATACGAGCAAAAAAATCGCTGTTGACTCGCTCACACAGACCAGATCAAAAATTATGACTCATGCGCTCTTGCCCCACGATAAATTTATTATAATGACTGTTCCCGTGCGCAGATAAGAAACTATACCTTTCTGTGCTGACGGTGATACTTCTGCGGCTGTGTTACTCTCGCTCCTCTTGATATGGCGGACGTCGATGCAGTGGCGCAGGAGACTGCCAACCTGCATCTGGACGAAGTCACCGGCGAACGAGTATCCAAGTCGGAATTGAAGAAGAGAATCAAACTACGCGAACAAGAAGCAAAGAAGGCGGCAAAGGCTGCAGCTGCACCGCCCAAACAGGCACCGAAGAAGAAGGACAGCGATGAGGTCGACGAGAGCAATCTAAACCCCAATGTGAGTACCCCAGGCACTACGAGTATCCGATTGAAGAACCACCGGGCCGGCTAATGCTGTATAGCAATACTTTGAAATCAGAAGCGGACGCATAAACCGACTGCGGGAGACCAAGGAGCCGAATCCATATCCGCACAAGTTCCAGGTGAACACGGACCTGCGCGACTTTGTCACCAAATACAGCCACTTCAAGCCGGGAGAAAACGAGAAGGAGACCGAGGTCAGAGTTGCGGGCCGCGTGTATGTGAAGAGAGCGTCAGGATCGAAGCTGGTCTTCTACGATATCAGAGCCAATGGCGTCAAGGTGCAGATCATGTGCCAGGCACAGGAGGCACGGGGCGACGTGCCCTTTGAGGCTCAGCACGAGGTCATTCGGCGAGGAGACATCATTGGCATTGTCGGCTACCCAGGTCGCACTGCGCCCAAGAATCGGCCAAACGAGGGCGAGCTGTCAGTCTTTGCCAATCAAGTCATCCTCCTCACTCCGTGCTTGCACCAAATCCCCTCTGAGCACTTTGGTCTCCAAGATGTCGAGACCAGATTCCGCCAGAGGTACCTTGACTTGATCATGAATGACAAGTCACGCAATATTCTCATTACCCGCGCCAAAATCGTCTCCTACATCCGCAACTACTTTGACTCCAATGGCTTTATCGAAGTCGAGACGCCCATGATGAACGCCATTGCCGGTGGTGCAACGGCCAAGCCGTTTGTGACTCACATCAACGAGTACGATACTAACCTGTTCATGCGCATTGCGCCTGAGCTTTATCTCAAGATGCTAGTCGTTGGCGGCATCGAGAAGGTATACGAACTGGGCAAGCAGTTCCGTAACGAAGGCGCCGATCTCACCCACAATCCAGAATTCACCACGTGTGAGTTCTACGAGGCCTATGCCGATATGTACGATGTCATGAAGCGCACCGAAGAGCTTGTCTCTGGCCTGGTCAAGGAGATCACCGGCGGGTACAAGACCCAGTTTACCACGCAAAAGGGCGAAACATACGACATCAACTGGGAAGCGCCATGGGCTCGTGTTGAAATGATCCCTGAGCTGGAGAAGGCAACGGGAGAGAAATTCCCTCCGGGCGATCAACTGCACACGGCCGAGACGAACGAGTTCCTGAAGAAGGTCCTGAAGAAACACAACATCGTCTGCCCGCCGCCAGAGACCAATGCCCGAATGATTGACAAGCTGGTGGGCGACTTCATCGAAGAAAAGTGCATAAACCCAACGTTCATCATGGGCCACCCTCAGATGATGTCACCACTGGCCAAGTACCACCGTAGCCAGCCTGGCCTGTGCGAGCGTTTCGAGGCCTTTGTCGGCAAGAAGGAGATCGCTAATGCATATACCGAGTTGAACGATCCCTTCGATCAGCGCCTGCGTTTCGAGGAGCAGGCAAGACAGAAGGACCAGGGCGATGACGAGGCACAGCTGATCGATGAAAACTTCTGCACCAGTCTGGAGTTTGGCCTGCCACCCACAGGCGGTTGGGGCATGGGCATTGATAGACTGGTGATGTTCTTGACCAATAATTACACCATTAGAGAGGTCCTCGCTTTTCCGTTTATGAAGGATGACAAGATGAAGGAGAAGGAGAAGGAGGCGGCTGGGGCAGAAGCTGCTGGTGTTGAGGCTGGTGCAGTGGTGGAAGCTGGTGAGTTGATAACCCACAGTTCCCCAAGGCTTCGATGATGATGAGACTCAACGCTGACTGTGATATTACTAGCACACAAGTAGAAGAACAGACTCAACCATACAGGTCATGACAACCAGATATGAGACTAGGAGACAAAGGCCATAGGTGCCATTAGAAAGATATCACTGTCAAAAAGCCTCTTAGTTGAAAGACAAGCAAGACAAGCAAGACAAGCAAGACAAAACTTCACCTGAACTGGTCCTATTCTTCTTCCCTCTCTCCCCCCTTTATCCCATGCCAAGAGGACAGTTGCCTACTCAATTGCCCCTGCAAATCCTCTCTATTGATCAAGGTGAAGTGACTGCTGAACAGGCAGGGCTTCATGTGGGCAGGGCTGGCAGTAGTGAAATGGCTGGGTCTGCCTGGCAACGTGAATATGGCAACACTCATATTCAATGATGCATGAATTGTTTACCTGCCCACATGCCCTTTCTACTCTATTGTCCATTCTCTGCCTATTATCACTCACATATCCAACACTTCACTTCTTCTCTCACTAATATTCTCTGTTCCCGGTTGCAACCACAACCACTACCACTACCACTGCTACTACTGCCACTACTACTAATACTCCTTCTTGGAACCTCTTCATTGTATGGCTATTCCACCTCCCCTCCCCATTCCTTTGCTCTGAACTAACTAGACGCACACAAGCTCATACACAAACCAGCTCATTCACACCCACCCACCCACCCACCAACTTCTCTTGTCTCTTTCCTGCACTCTTCCCTGACTTGAGGTAATAAATACCACTGCCCCACCCCTGCCCTCCTGATTCTCTAATTCTCCAGAGTAGAGATATAGATAGCTGACTTGCAAGCACAGCCCTGAAAGAAATGGACCAGCTGCCGCCGCCGCCGCCACCGCCGAGTGGTGGTGGTAGTGGTGGTGGTGGCCAGAAGCGAAAGCGGCCAGAGAGTCCAGTGGCAGAGGACAGCAGCAAGGTTCCCAGAACACAGGGTCCTCAGCAGGTGAGTGAAGTCCAAGGGAGATAGATAGATGATGATGATGATGCAGGTGCTGACCAACCCCTCTAGGCTAATCTGTTCACTGCAAACACTCAAGGGCAACAGGGCCACCTTGGTGGTCACCATGGGTTTCCAGGTCCTGCAGACAGTTGCATATATAATCCTGTGATGGGGTTGTGGACACACCCACTGCCACAGCCACTGCCAGTTCAAGTCCGGTTGCTTCAGCAGGCAATGAACCAACAGTTCCAGTCAAGAATGCAGATGGCTACGGCAGCAACTGCCTCAGTGGGAGGACAGGGTCAACAACAGTTTGCACACTTGAATCGTCAGACACCTGCTCCAGCTTTCCGTCAGACCCAACAGGCCCCCCTGGGAACGACTTTTTTCCCCAGTCACATGCTCTCCCTGCTCGACCAGCTCTACCACAGAGAGTTTGGGCATCGTGCACCAGTCCCAGGAACACCTCTCGTTCTATATACGCGGGCAGCTCGATTGCTGGGACCACAAGAGTACTTCAACTCCCTCATCGCACGTGGGATCCTAGTGCCACCACCACCACCAACAACAACAACAACCACAGCCACGACAGCTGATGGAAGAGCAGCCAACCAGGAAGAGCAAGCTCCCAGGCCAGTCTCAGACCGGGCTGATACAGACACACGACCGTTGGGATCTGTCTCTGGGGACCCCCCGCGTCGCTCAAATGTCGGCACAGACGCGCCCGCTCCGTCGACAGGCAATGGCCAGGGCAGAGACCCAGTGGCGAGTTGGATGGCAGCACACGCCCGTAGCCGTCGTGCTCGGGCTCAAGCTGACAATGGCAACCAGGGCCAGGCCACAAGCCCTCTCCACGATCAGCAGGCCAGAGAGCACACAGAGCCCGCCAGAGCGGCCGAACAGCAGCCAGAGCCGGTCACTGCTGCTGGGGCAGAGGCCAGCCGCGAGAATGAAGAAGCTGAGTCAGGTGAGGATGAAGAAGGCCACGACCTGAACAACAACGTTCGCTCGTTTTCTGGCCCCGACGACCCGTCTTTCCTCGTTCCCAACCTCGTCTACGGGCTGTACCCGAGCTTACCAAGAAGCGGCGGCGGCAGCAGCGACGGCGACACTCGCGGCCAGGGGCCACTGCCAGCACGCGGCAACGATGGGTGGGAAGCACTCCTTGACGCGGCCAACGACGCTTATGCCGAAACGGTGCTGGAGGGTGTCCAGCACGGCGGGTGGGCAGACGTGAATACGGGGCAGCTTACCTTCGCCAGAAACCTCCTTAGGCGCGGTGCGCAAACCCCGAACGAGCGAGCACTGGCCGAGCTACTTGCTGCCATGCCAATGACGACGCACGAGGAGGCTGCAGACCAAGTCCAGAACGAGGAGGCCACGGTTGGGAGCGAGACCGAGGTCGGCCCTGCCAGCACCGCCGCCGCAGACAAGGACGATGATGAGACCATCGACGGGGGTGAAGACTAATCCCATCTTACTCTATCTAGTCCGAAGGGCTGTTTGTGAAGGCCGTTTGCGAAACGGCAAGGAGTTGACGAGCTGAAAAGGCCGGGGATGACTGCTGCCGCAAAAGAGCCAAAGTCCACCATGAAGAAGCCAGCCCAGGCGGCAAAGACGGCAGTCCCGGCGGCAGAGAGGGCAAATCTGGTGGAGGAATAGTTGACTCCGGGTCAAGACATGGCATTACAATAGCTGAGCCGGGATGGTGGCAGCAGGCTGGCTTGGGGAGTCGGAGGAGGGGGCCTTCAGCTGGAATCTAGGGCGGTGAAGGAGAGCAACTGTGGGAGTAAGACTAGAGGGAGATTGTCATGTTGACATTGAGACAGCTGCCAGATAGAGCGAGCTGCGCCAGAGGCAGACAGAGCCTCTTCATGATACGAGGGGCTGCACTGAGCCTGTCATGAGGAGGAATAGTTGGGAAGAGGTCGACTGCCAAGACCACCGTTAGTCAGCAGAATTTAGGGTTACAACCCTATCACTCCACCGACAACTTCTGATACTGATATTAGTCATGACTGCCGTTTTGTGCTGCCAAGACAGCAGCAGTAGCTCCTCCTTTCCTTCCCTTGGTTCTCTTGGGATATTTCATTCCTCCATCAGAAAAATCATCAACGACGACTTTCTGTGTTGCGGGGCTCAAACAATCCCAGGCCATGTCAACGGCCGCCAGCTTGACACGGGCCTTGCTGCGTGAGGCTCCGGAACTGTCTACGCGACTGTTTCCCTGCCGAGTGCCGTTGGTCCAATCACACCACTGGCATTGTAAAGCGCAACCACCAGCATTCCATCTACTATCGTCGTCGCGGTCCTTGTCGACATGGAGAACAGCGCGGCCGTGCAGGTCGATTCTTAGTCGGGTCAACTTCAGAGCCAGTCAGCGCACATTGACAACGACAACTGCAGCAAAAGCTTCATCATCATCATCATCGTCGTCGTCGTCGTCGCCGTCGTCGTCGTCGCCACCACCACGGCAGTCGCGCTGGCCAACTACGTCGTCTAACAATGTGGCCTATTTTCTCCTCTTCAGTGCCGCGTCCGTGTTTGGTATCGTTGTCTTCGGCGGGCTCACCCGGCTTACTGAGTCGGGCTTGTCGATTACCGAATGGCGACCAGTGACAGGCTCACGACCGCCGATTACCCAGGAGGACTGGGAGAGCGAGTTCACCAAGTACAAGGCGTCGCCGGAGTTCCAAGTGCTGAACAGCCGGATGACGCTGGAGGAGTTCAAGTCGATCTACTGGATGGAATGGATTCACCGGCTCTGGGGACGTGCAATCGGCGTCAGCTTCGTGCTGCCAGCCATCTACTTTGTTGCGCGTCGCCAGGTATCCAAGCGCATGGGCGTGCGGCTGCTGGCCATCGCCGGCATGATCGGCTTCCAGGGCTTCCTCGGCTGGTGGATGGTCAAGTCGGGCCTGAAGGACGACCTGTTCGCGGCCGGCTCGCACCCGCGCGTCTCGCAATACCGGCTGACCGCCCACCTGGGCGCCGCCTTTGTCGTCTATCTGACCATGCTACACTCCGGTCTCAGCATCCTGCGCACCAACCGGCTGCTTTCGCTGCCCACGGCCACGGCCCAGTCGACCATCTCGGCCCTGGCCACACCAGCCCTGCGCCCCTTCCGCCTGCTGACCGCGCTCTTCTGCGGCCTCGTCTTCACAACGGCCATGTCTGGCGCGCTTGTGGCCGGGCTCGACGCCGGGCTCATCTACAACGAGTTCCCCTTCATGGGGCTCGGGCTGGCGCCGCCCAAGTCGGAGCTGCTGGACCCGTGGTACAGCCACGTGCCGGCGGACGCGGACGGCAACCACGCCGACCTGGTGTGGCGCAACATGTGCGAGAACCCGTCGCTGGTCCAGCTCGACCACCGCATCCTCGCCACCTCCACCTTCACCGCCGCCCACGCCCTCTGGGCCTACTCCCGCTTCTCCCCCACCCTGCAGCAGCACCTGCCCCGCGCCGCCCACCGCGCCGTCCACGGCGTCCTCGGCTTCGCCTGGCTCCAGGTCGCCCTCGGCATCAGCACCCTGCTCTACCTCGTCCCCACCCCGCTCGCCAGCATGCACCAGGCCGGCGCCCTCCTGCTCCTCACCTGGAGCTTCGTCCTCGGTGGCCGCGTCTGGCTGCCCCGCTATGCCTCCTCCCTCCTGCGCCAGCGTCTGCACCAAGCCTCATCCTCCGCCATCAAGACCACCCCTGCTACTGCTACTGCCGCCAATCTTATCTCCTCTACTACCTCTACCTCTGCTTCCACTCCCAACATCGCCATCGCCTCCTTCCCTGCCACCGCATTTGCTGGCTGGATCTTGACTGCTCCTCAGCCCGTCTCTCTGCCGGACGAGCACGAGCACGAGCACGAACACGAACACGAGCAGATGATTGCTGGCAATGGCTCCCTTTCATCTTCGCCCGAGCTACAATTTCTTCACAAGCAAGCAAATTCTTGGCGACGGCCTAGTTGAACTCATGTACATATATACCTAGTGTAATACGCAGAAGACTTCTTTCTACAAAATATGACTGTATCTCCCCTGGCTCAATCGGTTGTTCATCTGTCTACTGGCTGTACAAGTGGCGGGTCGACCGCTAGACAACAACACTTCAACATTTCATCCTTTATTGTGGTATTCGCTCTACTATTCGTTCTACCGACCAAAACCTTGCAACAATACGGCCGCCTGGGGCAAAATCCATTCTCTATTTGTACACAGGTATCATCGTCATGTCGTGGTTGATGCTCTCGTGCCCGTGCCCATGCTCTCAATAATGTCTCAAGATGTCATCCACCTCGGCGCTGCCGTCCGTGGATTGTCTCTGCAAAACAGGCCGACGGAATGAAGGCGGTTCCTGAGAAACTAGGGGTTGTGAGTCCTCCCACCGAGACTGAGAAGTGGTCGACAAGGGCTCTGGAGTCCGAGTCCGGTAGTTGTCAAGAATGGGGTCATAAGTGTCTAGTTGTGGAAGCGTGGGCTGCTCAGGCCGAGAAGTCAAAGACATTGCGGATCGATTAACAAAGGTCGTGCCGGCAGAGAATGACCTAGGGGGTGGTGCGACTGGAGTTCGAGATCGTTCAGTAGGTGCTGGCCCCGCAGTCAGTGACCTAGGCAGTGCTGGTGGAATAAATGCTCGCTCAGGAGGAGGCGCGCCTGGGGTATGCGACCTGGGAGGACTGTCCAGAAGCGGCCCGCCAGCACTGGCCGATCTGGGCGGAGGTCCTGCTGGTGTGAAGGATCTCTGGGGGCCGGAGAGCGGAGTGTAGTTCCGGCTTGGGGTTGCCGAGGTTAACATTGGCGAGTTCCGACCGCTGTTGGTCTCAAGAATGGGAGGAAAGTAGGGCTGGGCGGCCTGCACTGGAGCTCGCCGAGTTTGGTTATCGACTTGCTCGTCCCAAGATCCTGTGCGTGGAGGCATGCCTCTCTGTGGACCTGATCTGCTGGTGTATGTTGAATTGTCGCTCCCATTTGAGGGAACTCGTGACGGATAAGTTCTGGTCGCAGCGCCGGGTCGAGTATGGGGGTCATAGGGGTTACGGCCAGGTTCAACAGTAGGAGGCCGCATGGGTCCAGATCCAGACATGGCCGACATGCCAGTCATAGTGCGAGCCGGCGGCTGCGGGCGGGTGTTGTATACACCCACGCCGGCAAATGAATTGACACCGCCATCGGCCGGGGAGAAGGCCATGTCGGCGGCTTGGTTCACTAGTGGTGCATTTGAGGCATAGCTTGACCAAGAGGTGTCTGAGCCCCGTGTTCTCGAAGACTGGCTTTGGGGCGGTGTTGTCTGCGGGAGCAAAGGCAGTGGAGGGACACCCTCCAAGTCGTTTCCGGCCGAGCCTGGCCGCGACGAGTACTCTGGCAGTGTTGTCATTGTGGTCTGGCGTGATAGCGGAGGCAAAGAGTCGGTGGCCATATCCAAGCTTGGAAGAGTGGGCTGTTTCTTCACTTCCAGACCTTGGCGTGCCTTCATTGCCTCTTGTCTCTCGCGGAGCTGATTCTCCTTCTTCAAGGCTTTCTCGACCTTGGCCTTGACGATCCTCTCCATTCGGCGGTTAATCTTGATGCGGCAGTAACGGGAAAGCCCACCGTCGCCACTAGGGATGTGATGCCAGAGAAACAGAAGATAGAGCACGACGGAGACGGCCAGGGAGATGGCGGCCAAGAGCCAGATGATCAGAGTCCAAAGCATGCCCAGGAGCACAATGGCCTGGAGTTTATCTTGATCGGCCATTAAGCCGACATTGATCCAGAACTGGTCAAACTTGGAAGTGCCATCGGTTGGGCTGTGTTCACCCTCGGGCACGAAGTTGTCTTTTGTAACCGAGTAGAGGGTGATGCCGTTGAGAACTTGTCGGGGCCCTTCTGCAAAGACGATGCGGAGCCAGGCCTCGAAGGAAAAGTAGGAGAAAAGGGCAACATAGTCAGCGCCTTTCTTGGACTTTGTCAGCTCAGCAAAGACTAGGAATCGCTTCCAGCCCCGGCCCTGCTTGCCCATTCGAGTGCTCTGCAATCGGACGGCGAGCGGGTCAAGGTAGCTTTTGGCAACGCCGCCCTGCCGAATGACCTTGATGGCTCGGATCCATCGGTAGAAAAGGAGGACAAAGGAGAGAATGATGCAACCGGCAAAGATCCAGCGTGAGATGGTGAACGGAATGGCGGGTTCGATGCGGCCAGCCCATTTGTCGAAAGCCAGGAGATTGATGGCAGTAAAGGTATCGACAGCGTAGACTGATATGGACACGAAGAGCATGAACCATAGATAACCGTAGGCAAAGCCTGTCCAGCATGATCTGGCCTTGAAGTCATCGAGATTCTGTGGCCATAGTCAGTCAGATATGGTCGGTGTGCAGTCGAGGCAAGCAGGAAGGCTCAATGGCAGCGTACGATGTATTCCCATTTCTGCTCAACCCGCAGGTCACCAAACTTTTCGCGTTCACCACAGCAGTGCATGGTTGTGGAGGAAAGAAGAGGAGAGAAAGAAAGCGAGGCGAAAGAGTGAGCGACAGAGGGAGAGAATGTGGGTGGAAGACGGCTCAACCGTCAGTCCAGACGCAAGAGGCCAGCTCGATTGTTGGGAGAGTGGTGGACTGCTCACAGCAGCAGCAGTAGCAGCAGCAGCATTCAGGGCGACGAGACGAGCGGTAACAGGTTCTCAATCCTGGATCCTTCTCGTCGTTTATACGCCCGGAGAGGGGGGACTGCGAGGTTTGGCAGGGGCGATGCAGGCAGGGGTGGGGTCGCTTCCTTGTTGGACAAGAAAAGAAAACAATTGTAACAGAACTGGTCCCGGCGCGAGGACAACAGTGAAGACAGAAGACAGAAGACAGAAAGAGCAACGCCAATGCAGACAATGTGAGGAATCCAGTAGACAATGCAAAGGAATGGAATGGTCAGCAATGAGTGAATGAGCAAGTGTTGCAGTCAGTGTGGCCTTGGACGCCTCCGTTTGCCTGCCTGGCGCCGACCTGAAGCACTGGAGATGAGGAAGGGGGGGTGGGAGGACGAGGGCCCGCGGTGACCACTGGAAGTGACAACCACAGGCCACATAACATCCACAGGGCAAGAACGACCCAATGTGGGACACGTAACATTAGGCGCCACTCGATTTTTAGCCTAGGAAGGCCCATCTGAAACGGGGCCGGCCACAACACTATTGGCTGGGAGATCGACTGAAACTTCGGAGCCAATCCTCGCCCCACTCGGCAGATCATTTAATCCTCCGCGCCTTCTGCACTCTGCAGGAACCCGCTCAATGTGCCGGCTCGGCGAAAGCTCGGCATGCGTTTTTTGTGCTTCAATGAGAAGAGGCGGATGTGGGCAGCGGAAGGCAAGATGGGCCACCGAGAAAGGGCGACAATGCCTGTCAAGAGTCTACTGTATTATAGTATGGTCGTAACTACCGATAGTCAATGAATGCATCTCAGAAGTCGTTGCTGTCGTCTCCGGCAATGATGACATTGTTGATCTTGAGCAGCATTCGGCACAGCTGGGTGGCCAGCAGTAGCTGCGATCGCTTCGAGATCAGAGGCTCAATGACAAAGTGCTGGCGCATGTCTGCAAGCATGTTAGCAAGGCTTTGGTTGGCAAGTGGCAGATACCAAGAGATTTCAAATACGCACCGTTCGACCCGGTCTGCATGCAGTCGACGCCCAGCCGTGAGTTCTGCTCCTTGACGTGGCGTGACTTGAGCGCGGCAAGAGTCTCAATCGGGCTCAGGCCTGAGTTCTCGGCCAGGGCCATGGGCACGGCATCGAGCGCTTCAGCAAAGGCGCGCATTGCGTACTGTTCCAGGCCCGGGCTCTTGACCGCGGCATCCTCCACGGCGATCGAGCATGCCAGCTCGGCCGCACCGCCTCCGTACACTATTCGGTTATCTCGCACCAGATTACGCACCACGCAGAGAGCATCGTGGAGAGATCTCTTGGCCTCATCGATGATCATCTTGTTGCTGCCGCGCACAAAGACCGTGACTGCACGTGTATTGGCACACTCCTCAATCACCAGCATCTTTTCTCGCGTCGTGCCAAAGCTCATCTCCCGCACCAGGCCAGCGTGGCCTAGCTTGTCAGCACTAAGGTCCTCGAAGCGAGGCACAATGCGGCCGTTGGTGGCAATGGCAATTAGCTCGATCTCGGGCCCGCCAACCCATCGCACCGCCGGCAGCTCATTCTGCAGCAGTAGATGGTTAGCCTCGTCGTCAAAGCCCCATTGGCAGATGACAACGTTTGCGCCAGTGGCCTTGATCTGGTCAATCATCTCAGCAAACTTGTCCTTTTCGTACTGCTGGAGCTTCTTGAATTCCTCCACCGAGGTGATGTCGAGCTTGTGCTTGGTCTTGGGCTTGGGTGGCTCAAAGGCACAGGTCAGGATGGCCAGTTTGGCGTCTCGCACTTCGTCCGGCATCTGCGGGTGGGAGAAGTCCTTGTCAACAATGACGCCCTTGACCAGTAGGCTGTCCTCGAGCGAGCCGCCAGCCTTGCCATCCACCTTGATCAGCTCAAAGTCAACGTCCTTGCGTTCGAGATCGGCCACTGATAGTACAGCCTCAACAGCAATCTTGGCAAACTGGTCGTGGGCTTTGGTGACGATTTTGCTGCCCAGGCAGGTCTTGGCCACCTTGACTAGGTTCTCTTGTCGGTCTCGCGAGAAGGGCAGGCGGTCGCTGATCTTATCGAGCTGTTCCACCGCAACTTCACAGGCCTGGTCGTAGCCGTCGGCGATGCGGATAGGGTGGATGCCCTTGTCTATCAAACTCGCAGCCTGCTCGAGCAGGGCAGCGGCGAGAACAACAACGCCGGTGGTGCCGTCACCAATCTCGTCGTCCTGCGACTTGGATAGTTCCACCAGTAGTTTTGCAGCGTGGTTGCTGATTTCCATCTGCCCAAGGATCGTAGCTCCGTCGTTGGTTACCGTAATGTCACCGTCGGGGCTGATCATGATCTTGTCGAGGCCCTTGGGGCCCAGGGAGGTGCGCACAATGTTGGCAACCGTCCGTGCGGCAACGATGTGTTGTTTGATGGCCTCTGTGCCGTGTGTGCGCTTCTTGCGGCCCTGGTCGCGCACCACGATGAATGGCCGTCCGGACTCATCTTTCAGCACCTGCGCATTCGACAGGTCGACCTGCATTGCCATCGTTCAGCAGCCGCGGCGCCGCGGCGCGGGAGCCAGATATGCCAAAGAAACGGTAAATGGGGCGTGGGAAATGCGAGTGGACGGGCGGCGGATGGTGGGACAACGGGCGGGATGAACAGAAAATGTGCCTGTGTAATTTATCATCTGGAATGATGTCGTGTGCAGCGGCGCGCCAAGGTAATATTACCATCTTTTCCGGGCACTTTGGTAATATTACCGTGACTTCCAGTACCCGCCCCGCCGCGCCGCCGCGCCAAGGCTTCGCGCAACCATTTGGAAGGCGCGCGCGCCGCCTCGCCTGAGGACAGTGACAAAGATACGCGCCCCCCCTGGTTGAAGCTGTGCCTTTGCTAGCATGCGCTCCTCGTCTACGTCTCTTCTTGTTCAATGACCACAGGTGATGCTCCACCGCACTCGCCGCAGTGCGATAGTTTGTCTTGGATGCAACCACACTGACCCTCGAACTAGACCGCGGCGATATTGTCCGAGACAGCATGTCGCTCGATGCGCAAGACCCGGACCGAGAGCGAGAGCGAGAGCGCAGCGCCGAGTTCCCACCCGAGATTGACTCGTTCATCCTCCCAGCTGAAGGACCGACAAATGGCGAGACGCAGGACAACGGTGACGCCCGCGACGCCCATGAGCCCAGCCGCGAGATAGAGGACTCGCAGCAGAGGAAACCGGAGCAGAGCAAATTGGTCCAGCGCGAAATAAAGGGGCATGATGGCACCCAGGATGTGGACGATGATGTGAGCGACATTCCCGCCGACGCCGACCACGCCAAAAACAACGACAACAACGCCGACAACAACGCCGTCGCCGACGAAGCTGACCATCCCTCCAACGCTGACAATGCTGAGCACGCTGACACAGCTGATAATGCCAACAATGCTGACAATGTCAACAACGAGGACGGGGACGATGATGGCGACGACGACGACGACGACGACGACGAGGATGCGGCGCCGGGCGAGTACGTGCTCCTTTCCCCACCATTCACCCACCGGCACATCTGCTCACACACAGCCTAGGTATCAAGTCGAGCGTATTGAGAAGCATAAGAAGTCGGGAAACGTATGTTGTCGCCCGTGCAGAAATCCAACATTTTGCTCTAACCATTGTTGCAGCGCCTTCTTTACTATATCAAGTGGCTTGACTACCCGGACTCAGACAATACATGGGAGCCGGAGGAGAATCTCCTTCCGTGAGAGACAGCCCAGACGTGGCGGCTTGACTTTAAACTGACTCGTTCTTGCAGGCACTGTCGCGACGCCCTCCAGCAGTATTTTGACGCAAATGGTGGAGAGGACAAGGTCAAGCTCGGGCTGAGGAAGGCAAAATCAAAGGCATCATTGAAAGAAGAAACACCAAAACGCAGTGTACCAAGACGCAGCGCAACAAAACATAGCACGCCACCGGAAACAGAGCCACCGACGAAGCGGAGGAAGACAGACGAACAGACAAAGACGTGGACACCAAAGGCCCATGACTGGACCCCGGATGTGGAGAAGATCGAGCTGATTGAGAGGGATGAAGCCGGCCAGCTCCAGGTCTACATCCGCTTCACCCAGAACCGCACGGCCAAGGTGTCGATCGACAAGGTCAAGAAGCACTGTCCTGTGCCCATGCTGGAGTTTTTCCAGGCCCACCTGAAGTTCAAGCCGGACAGTCCAGAAGATGGCGACGAGGATGACGAGGCAGACGGTGACTGACCAGCCCAAGCATGAACCTGCAATAATACCCCCCAAGATGTCAGGACGCTTATGCAAAGGCGCCCTGGTGGTTGGTGGTCCTGGCAGGGGGACAGACTTTCTTCTGGCTTCAGGCCCGACGACATCCATACACCTGTACTCTACTTTTGCGCATTTTGTCTCATCTTTGGGATTTTTTAATTAGCCAATGTTGTCTTTGTCTTGATCTCACCGATTGAATCTACCGCCGCCCTGGCCGCTTCGGGCGAGCAAACCCTCCAGCAGCTGAACCTGTCTTGTTAATGTTGCTGCTGCTGCTGCTGTTGCCGTTGCTGCCACTGCCTCCTCGTACACCAGCTTCCTCAGCCAGTCGATCGGCGGTGATGTCGTCGGCATCCAGCTCGAGCCGCTTGGCAATAGCCACGCCCTCAGCCTTGGCCGTCTCGATCACCCCGTTGCGGCTGCTCGCGTACATCATCCTCTCCTTGACCTTGCTCACACCAGGGCACACGTAGATGAACAACACGCCTGCTTCGGCCTCAGCCTCAGCCACAGCCTCCGGGTGGCGGTAGAAATTGTACGACGGCCGGTCAGTCGGCACTTTGGCCTGCACCTGGTCCGGTGACAGCCTGGCCTGCAGCAGCAGCACCAGCGTCTCCTTGGCCAGGTCCAGCCCCAGCTGCACGAGCTCGCCGGCGCCGGTCAGGCCGCGCAGGGCGGCCCGTGCCTCGTCGGTCGCCCGCACCTCCAGCCCGCTGCTGCTGCCACCACCGCCTGCGAGTTGCTGCGGCCTGCCACTCAGCTGCCTGCCGGCCGTGCCGTGACGCTCGACCTCCTCGGCACGCTTGACGCGCTGAAGTTCCCGCTCTTTAGCCGACAGGAGCCCGTCATCGTCGTCACCATCGCCGTGGCCGTAGCCGTGGCCGTCCTGTTGTTGTTGCTGTCCATGCTGGTGCTTACTGCGCTGGCGGGCCGCCCACTCGGCCGGATCCGTGACTTCGTGCGGGTCAGTTACAAAGACGGAGTCGCCGAAGCGGTCGAGCCCCAGGCTGCGGGTGAGCGACTGGCGGGTGCTGGCGAACAGGGTCTTGGCACGCACGGGCGCCGTCGACGGCACGTATATGATTGCCGTCAGGAGCGCCGACGCCACCGGTCTGGGCCGCACCAGCAGGTATATCGGCGTCTTGGGCTGCAGTAACGGGCTCAGCGCGCTCAGCGAGGCGGCCAGGGGGGCGTCGTCGTCGGCGTCGTCGTCGTCGTCGGCGTCGTCGTCGTCGTCGTCATCCTCTTTCTCTCCGCCATTGGAAAAGCGAACGGCGTCTAGGGGCACGAGTGCTTCCGACTCGATCGTTACCGGCAGGCAGAAGAGCGACGGGTCCAATGTGAAGGCTGCGAACGCGTCGCGGAGTGATTGCGAGGCTAGAGCGGGCCCCAGGGGGGGAAACCCCGAAAGGAGGGGTGGTTAGTTTAGTGGGGGGGGGGGGGGAAGAGGGAAATGAAAATGGAAGGCTTTGAACGCTGGAGGGGGGAGGGAAGTGGTGGTTGACTAGGTATTGTAATTACCAGAGATTCCAGATTGCATTGTGAGATGTTGAAGGAGAGAGAATTGTGAAGAGCTGGCAAGTTGTGGGATGTGAGAAGTGAAATACGCAGGTGGACGTTGATAGGGTTTCGAATATAGAATAATAACATTGTGTAGTGCATTTACATCGAGAATGACGACGACGCCGACGACGACAACACCACACGAGAGCTGCAAGGAACGGTAAATCCAATGTCATCCGATCCAGCTCGCTATAAGTTATCCATACCTACTCGTCGATTCCAAGATACACTTTTGATGTCAACTTTTGTCTTCCATCATCTTGCTTGCTTGGTCATGCCAGGCCTCGACTGTCTCTCTCTTCTCTTAATATATACCTTTCTCTCTCTCTCTCAGTGTATCCGTGTCTGTCCGTCTCACTCCTCGTACTGGCCCTCGCCCAGGAAGAACCTGCTGTTCTCGATATTCGACTTGAGGAATTCATAAACCGTAAACGTCACAGCCTGGCCGGGGGCGACCCGCATCACTCGGGGTGTGATGCCCTTGTAAAAGGCCTTGGGCCCCTCCTGCCGGAACATGTCACGAGCAATGAGCGATATCCGCTGGATGGCCGTCTGTCCAGGCTGTGCTGGTGTCTTTTGCAGCCGTGTTTTGATCGTGTCGATGGGAGCATTGGTGAAGGGCCCGACGGCACCGGATATCAGACCGATGATGGTGGTTTGCCACGAGGGCAACTGGCCACCTTCGTACTGTGGCTGCAGCTTTTGCAGCAGGGTTTTCAGCTCTGAATAGGCAGTGAAGTTGGCCGCCTGGTTGGTGCCCTGTCGCAGTGCCGTCAGCGAAACACCACGGTACAGGGCACCGATGCCCTCCTCGCGAACGACGGTGATGAGTGCATGGGGCGCACTGCGGTACTTGGGCACATCCAACGGGTCCGACAGACTGTGGTACTGTGCCTGCATGCGAATCTTGACCACCTCCATCGGTGTCACCACGGCCACAGCCTCAGTCACACCTGCAGCAAGACCAGCTGTACATTCTGTCAGCACCACCAGTCACCAACAACAGAGTCGACATCTGCTATACATACCGATAAAGGTGCGGCCGGGCGTGATGTTGCCCTGGTCGTCCGACAGCGACTGCTTGTACCACTCGTACGAGGTGAAGCGGATGGCCATCTTGGGCACGATGCCGGTCAAGACAGCACCGAGACCTTTGTACAGGCCAAAGACCGTCTCTTTCTTGACAATGTCTCTGCCGGTCTGGATGAAGCCACGCGGCTTCTGGCCAGGTCCTGTCTTCCGCCTGGACAGCTGCATTCGCACCTTGATTGTGTCCAGTGGGTGGCACACAAGAGCCTCCATCATGCCCGCTCCTCCACCGGCAACCAGGTTCACCGCCGCACTGGTCGGCTTCTTCTTCCCGCTTGCACTCGTGGCTGACATGGTGACGCGCTCGCCTTAGAATCTGCCACGGGGGCTGTGATCATACACTGAGAGAGGCCGCCACTGCTTCGAGACTGTCTCTCTCTCTCTCTCTTTTTCTCTCTCTAACACACACACACCACACACACTCTCTCTCTCCTTCCCTCTAACACAGACACTCCCTCTCACACTCTCTCTCTCTTTCCCTTGCTAGCTGTTTGAAAGAAGCTTTCGGAGACAGAAAGAGATCAAAAAGGCGAGGACAGGTGCTGACCACAGTTCGACCACAGTTCGCCAGGCAAGAAATGAGTCACCGGGAATCAAGAGGCGCAGACCACCGTTTTAGAAGGTGGAAAATACCTTTTGAACAGCTCAGCTTGAGCCATGACATCGTCATGACGGTCCCCGACCTGCTCCGACGCTGGTTAGCACGCGACGCTCCCTTTCCACCGAGGCTCCCTCAATTTGCGGGGCAGATCGCTCTCCCACAACGCCCAGAAGCGGATTGGAGGCGCCAAGACCGCCTAGAGCCAGGAACAGCGTTTTGCCACTCGGGTGAGCCGAGGCTCTTTGAAGATCCCCCATCGATCCGCAGTGAGTACAGTCGCTGACTTGCTGGTGACTTGGGTCAGACGACCAGCATAGCTCACCGGCATCGGCCTTGATATTAATCACAATCACCGCCATACATTGACCGGCACCGGCCTGGTTCGGAAGAGAGAAGACTTTCCAGCTGGACAGACTCTCCTCCCTCTTGTCTGACTCTTGACAATCACATTAGTCTACGCAAATATAGGTATAGATTCGTTCAGGCCCGAGATCACTGCTAGTAGATCACGTCGTCCTCTTCGCCTTGGACCAGTTCTTCTCCCTGGTTCTCGTCTTGCGTGGGCTGCTCGGACTGCTCAGGCTTGTCAGGCTCGTCCGGCTCGTCCCTCTCTTCTTCCTCTTGGACTCGATCATCTCGGGTCTCATCTGGTTTTGCCTCTGGCTTGGCCTCTGGGCCATCATGTCGGTCTTCAGCAGTCGCCTTCGGTGCTTGATTTGCCGTAGCAGCCGTTGTTTCTGTCGCATCAGTGGGTGATAGTGATGCTCCTCCTCCTCCTCCTGCTGCTGCTGCTGAGGCTGGTGGTGTTGGCGCTGGTGCTGCGGCTGCATCTCCATCACGAACAGATTCACCGACCGGCCTATCCTCAATACTGGCATCGCTCTCGCGTACGCCGCCCCGTGACTCGTCTGTTTTGACATCTGCCAGCGAGGACTCGCCATTATTCTCGGCCATCTCACGCTCGATCTGGCGCTCGATCTCTTCCTGCTGCCTCTCGATCTGCGCCTTTTCTTCTTCTCTCAGCTCCCACGGTCTGTAGTACAACCGTGGCTCAGCTGTTGTCCGGAGGAACGAGGCCATGGACCGCATGTTGGCCCATCTGAGCTGTCTGCACTCGTGATCCCATCGCTTCTGCTCTTCCTTTCGTTTCTCGGCTAGCGCCGCTGTACGCCGCCGCCGCTCTTCTGCGCGCTCCTCCTGCTGCGCCCTCAGCCGGTCAATCTGCCGCTTTTCGATGTCTTCGCGCCGGCGTGTAGCAGCAGACGCCGGCTTCGACGAGTTCGTTGTCTGCGACAGTGTGCCCAGGAGGGCTCCGAAGAGACGTTGCCCGCGCTTCTTTTCCTCCGCACCCGTTAGAAGAGATGATTTGCGACGCGGAGGCGACACTGCTCGGGGCCCGCGCCGCGCGGACGTGGGCGCGGACGCAGAGCCCGACGTTGACGTTGCCGCCGCTGGCACATCGGCAGGGCCGTAGTCCAGCAAGGGAGAGTCGGCCGAATGGCTCAAGTCCAGACGCGGGTTCCTCGTGGCATGACTCGAGTCCAGGCGCTGCCTTTTGGTTGCATGCGCGTCGGACGTTAATGATGGCCTGCGCTTTAAGGGAGATGCGGGCGGCGGGGACAGCTCCGCAGGGGGTTGATCCGGGATCGCGACGGCCGACGATATCATCGTTGCAGCGTCAGAATGGAGCCGTATTGCTCCTGGATGGGCCACACAGGGCAGAGGGAATGCATCACCTCGTCTTCTTCTCTTCAACGGGCTGGCCACGTAGTTGACAGCTTTTTTAATTTCAAATGACAGGTGTCTGTGCAGCCTTGCATATGCGGCCCGAGTCACGTGGACAAGGCTGGGCTTATTCTCGCCCATTCTACTTTTTTCTATTCGACTCTTCTCCTGCATAAAGTTGACGAATCTTATATTCGATTCGATAACTCGTCCCTCCTCCTCCCCTCTTAACTCGTTTCTTTTTGTGCCCATACACCACCATGTCTCGTCATCACCCTGATTTAGTTATGTGCCGCAAGGCCGCAGGCATCAGCATTGGTCGCCTCTGTGACAAATGTGACGGCAAATGTCCTGTCTGCGACTCTTATGTGCGCCCAACCACACTGGCCCGTGTCTGTGACGAGTGCTCGTTTGGCAACTACCAAAACAAGTGCATCGTCTGCGGCGGCGAGGGCATCTCTGACGCCTTCTACTGCTTTGAGTGCACCCGCCTGGAGAAGGACCGCGACGGGTGTCCGAAGATCATCAACCTGGGCAGCAGTAGAACAGACTTGTTTGTACGTACTTTGCACAGCTCCTGCATCCTCCTCCCCCTCCTCCCCCGTCTCCTGCAGCCGTGCAATTTAGCTAACAGATTGACATACAGTATCAAAAAAAGAACTTCAGAAACCAGAACTACTGAGGGTGTACTGGCTCCGCTTTGGCCGCGCGTGTGCCTCCTTTTTGGCTCCCAGTTCGGCGCTTATCTCGGTCTCTACTGAGTCTGTTCAAAGTTAACGCTCAATACCACTGACTGCACCTGTACTTGAGACCCCCAACCTTTCCCCCCATCAGCATGTTGAGGCAGCCATTGTCCTATCACTTGATCGCCTCGTCGCCCGATCGATCGCCCGATTGCCTCATCGCGGCACCAGTTTGTCCACGGCAGCGATCGCTTTATGGCGTTATCAGCCCGTGGCAGGATCGAACTCTGTGCGGCCGTCGCCTTGGTCAATTTACTGGCTGGGGCAGCTTGCGCGCTATAGTTCGTCTTAGCACCAAGAGTGACAGCAGTTGACGTGGCGGCACCCCTTCCGCATTAGGATATGGCATGGCGAGTGAACGTGTGTTCGAAGCTTCGTCGCACCTCAGGGGCTAGCCTGACATTTGTTGACGTCCCTTGGCTGGAGCTGGCAGACTTTGAAGCACAAGATGGCTGACCAGTCGTGCAATCTGCCTTGCAGGAGCCGTCGGATGCACATAAGGATATGATTTCTTCGTGCCGCTCTGTCGAGATGGGTGCCGTCCTCCATTCTTCATTCTATTCATTCCTTTGCTGGTGCCTTTGTTGTGCCTTTTTATTTTTTACTGCTGAGCAGGGTGGTTGTGCCAGCTCAACATCTTCAACATCTACAGCGTCTTCAGCGTCTTCAACTTGTCCACAATGACAAGCCTAAGCTTGGCTCTCCTCCTGGTGGCCTTTTTTGCTTCAAGTTCGCTGGCATGGCTGCCGGGTAACAGCAGCACATCGATCACTAAGAGGTCATTGATACAACGAAGCTCCAATGATTCGGTGTCGGCGTCCTCTTCCAACTCAACGTCGAGCTGGACGATGCGTGGCGTCAACCTTGGCTCTCTGTTCATCATAGAGAAATGGATGGCATATAATGAGTTCCGCAAAATGGGCTGCGCTTCGAAAGCCGACGAGTGGAGCTGCGTGGAATACCTAGGCCAAGAGACTGCCGACTCTGCCTTTGCAACACACTGGGACACGTGGATCACCCAAGACGACATCCAGCAGATTGTCTCGTACGGGCTCAATACCGTTCGCGTACCCATCGGCTTCTGGATCAAGGAGGATCTCGTCCAAGAGGATGAGTATTATCCGCGCGGTGGGCTGCAGTACCTCGACAGATTGATGGGATGGTGCTCCGACGCAGGCCTGTATGTCATCTTGGATCTTCATGCCGGCGCTGGCGTCCAGGCCGTCGAGCAGCAATTCACCGGCCACGTCGTCGAAGACCCTGGCTTCTATAACTCTTCCAATTATGAGCGGACTCTTCAATGCCTTGAGTGGCTGACCGAGCGGGTCCACACAACAACGGCCTACCGCAATGTCGGCATGATCGAGGTCATGAACGAGCCGGTTCATACTTCCGCGTACGCCAGTCAGGCAGCCGACATGGTGCAGAACTTCTATCCGCCAGCATTGAACCGAATCCGGGCTGTAGAATCCAGCATCTGCGTGGCCTCGTCGGACCAAGTGCATGTGCAGTACATGGCCAAGGCCTGGGGTTCAGGGGATCCGACCACGTACCTCACCGACACGTACTTCACCAGCTTTGACGACCATCGATATATCAAGTGGGACACGTCGGTAACAAGGACTCGGGATGGGTATCTGCAGGCAGCTTGCAATTACGACAATCCGGATGTCGTTGTCGGCGAATGGTCTCTTGGGATTGCCGACTCGGTGTCGAGCAGCTCTCAGTTCGCCATTACTAATGCCACAAGTGAGCTGATTGACTGGTACCAGCAGTATTGGGCTGCACAGGCCAGTGGGTATGAAAAGGGTATCGGCTGGGTATTCTGGTCGTGGAAATGCAACAAGATCAACTACATCGATGAGTGGCGCTGGTGCTACCAAAGCGCCGTCAATGCCGGCGTCATCCCTACGGATGCCTCGCAGGCGGCAGCTATTGCCGAAGATGCTTGCCAGGCCGTGTCGACCAGCAGCACACGTCGCCACAAACGCGTGGCACGACAACAAAGGTGGTAATGAGATATGACAAATAGAGAGAGCCTTGACAGGCAATAAATTGAACGACCCACGACTGATTGTACGGAGGGGCAGGAGCCCCGCGCTAATTTTAAGTGGATTCTCCCGTGTATTTATTTGTTAATATGTGTCAAAACACGCGCTACTTGAGTAAGTGAGGCATGAGCCTCCAGAGAAACTATAACCGTCCCAGCCTTATCAGGAGTATGTTCTGATATGGGTATATATCCTTTGTTTTAGTACTGTACCAATACCACACTAGCACCAGCAATCAGACGAACAACAGAATGGTATAATGAATAAAAGAGAAGGGAAATAAGGAGAAGAAAGTGGGTGTGTGTATAGCACCTGCCATCACTGGGGCAGAAAAATACTGTACAAGTTGTAAAGTAGAGTGACGTCTGTCCGGAGATAGACCGGGTTTAGCCGCTCTCTCCCCTCCATCATCAACACACCACCGCCCGCCAACGACGACAGTTGCGTTGTGTACCCTTCCTCCCTGCCCCCTCCTCTCTCGCCCTCGCCCAAAAAAAAAAAAACAAAAAAACAAAAAAAAACAAGAAGAAAGATACGACCCCGAAAATGTCGGCCACATCAATCTGCTCATCCTTCATTCTCGGCGCCCCGCCAGGAGAGCTGGGCGAGGTGATCAACGACATCAAAGCACTGACATCCGACGAGCAGCCCGACCTGATCAACAAGCTCAAGCCGGCGATTGAGAAATACAACGAGGACCAACTGGTCGGCGTCAAGCTGCCGGGCACATCGCAACATGTGAGTGAGATCAGCATTTTTTTCTCCCCTCCCCCTTGACGAGAAAAATTGTACGTTATATGTACATATATATATTAATCACTAGACGCA
The DNA here is from genome assembly GCA_003709825.1 of Chaetothyriales sp. CBS 135597. Classification (NCBI taxonomy): domain Eukaryota; kingdom Fungi; phylum Ascomycota; class Eurotiomycetes; order Chaetothyriales; species Chaetothyriales sp. CBS 135597. The sequence continues at coordinate 558,329 of QQXN01000004.1, read as the reverse complement.
AAAAAGGTCATCATCTCCGCGCACAACCGCCTGGCCGATGGCCGCTACTACGACACGCGCACCAGGAAGGCGTTCCGCTTCGACCACCTGACAGGCACGGCATCCCAGGTGCAGCCGTATGATGGTGGTGATGATGACAGCAGCAGCAGCAGCTCTTTGATCACCTCGCTCAACGCCGCCCTGGCCGTGCACTTTGCCGAGCACTACCCAGCCGCGAGCACGTCGTCGAGCAGCGGCTTCCTCGTGGCCCCCTCTTCATCATCATCATCATCATCATCATCATCAGGATCAATATCAATCATCCTCTCAACAGCCAAATCCTCACCAGCCAACTTCCTCTCGGCGCGCTGGCGCTCGCACTTTGTCTACACTCCCTCGACCAAGACCCTGCGCGGCACGGTGCGGGTTAACGTGCACTACTACGAGGACGGTAATGTTGCGCTGACTACGACCAAGGCGATTGCCGATACGGGTGTTGCTGTTGCTGTTCAGGGACAGCGAGGTGGAGGAGAGGCTGAGGCTGAGGCTGAGGCTGAGGCTGTGGTGGCCAGAATCGCCGCGATCGAGAAACAGTACCAGGAACAGGTCAATCGCACGTTTGTCTCCATGAATGAACAGGGCTTCAAGGCTCTGCGCAGACAGTTGCCCGTGACGCGCCAGAAGGTTGACTGGGAGAAGATCAGGGCTTATAACTTGAGTGATACGCTCAAGGGCGCTCGTGAGGATTGATTTGAGATTTGAGTATCTATGTTTTTTTTTCTTGCTTCGTCGAGAGTATTATTATCTCTTCGACAACAAGATAGAAGCAGAAAAGATAATAAAATCAAGAAAGAATTGATTGTCATTCCTCATCATGATTGCTCAACCACGGACGGTCCAATTAGTCGTGATGTATCTACTAAATAAATAATACCCCAATGCTTTCACAACCCGTAGCTATTCATGCCAGCAGACTCTCTCTCTCTCTCTCTCTTTTTTTTGTGATCGGTAGATGTGATAGGATGCACAGTAGTCGTATGTACACACGTCAGTCTCTCGCTTGAACGCTTCCTCGGAACAAAACTCCCAACGCTGCCACCCTCCCGCAGTTGTACAGTCTATAATCCGCCCCTGGCTTTCGGCCGATGCTTGTTTGCCTCCATTCAGACTTTTCCTTGCACACATCACACACGACCGACTCCTTCGAGCCAGCTCGATGGCCGTGTATGCTCCGAGGTGGAGATGCGGTAGAAATACAGTACATCACCACGTCTCGGTGATATACTGGCCAGCCTCTTTCTTCTCCCTCCAAAACTCACGGGCTTCGGATTCGTTGAGGCCGGCCTTTTCGCGGATAACGTCAACAAGGGCGCGCTCAACGCCCTCACCCATGCCCTTGCTGCTGCCGCACACAAAGACACGGCCATCGATCGCATTGATCACGAACCAGACCAGATCGGCTTGTGCACGGACCTCCTCCTGCACATAGCGGCCTTCGCCGCGGCGGGACTGCACCACCTTCTTGACTTTATCCTCCTCGACGCCCCAGTCACCCGAGTAGAGCTCGTCGAGAAGAGAGTCGCGAATACCTTGCAGAACCCAGACCTTGTTGGCGCAGTTTGCACTCTTAAGGCGGCGATGCACGAAGCCACGGAAGGGTGCAATGCCGACGCCGGCGCCGATGAGCAGCATGGGCCCGTCCGAGACGAATTCGCGAGCGAGCGGATTCGACATCAGGCCGCGGAACATGGGCACGCGCAGGTTGAGTTCCTTGATGTCCTTGCCGGCGGCCTCGGCTTGGATCAGCTGATTGGCCATGCGCTCAAGGAAGCCACTGCCAACGCCGCTGCGCCGCGAGCCGTCATAGTTGATCGACTCGTGCACGGTAACGGCAACCTCGATCAGGCGGCGGCACTGTTCTCCACCCCGCTCGCATGACACGATCGGGTCCTGCGAGAGCGAGTAGAATCTGGGCATGAGCTGGTTAAGCACACTGAGCAGATAGTCGAGAGGGGGGGAAGACGAGGGGAAGGCGGCGAGCAGCTGCGAGAGCGTGATATAAGGGCCGGTTCGCAGGCTACAGAAGGCATCCTGGCCCTCTGCCGAGGTTAGGTACGTCAGGATCTTCTTCTCGTGCTCGTTGTCTGCATACTCGGCCAGCAGCCGAAGCACCTGCTTGGTGGGCGCGGCCGACTGGACATCGACGCACCAGGTCAAGAGTTCGCGCCGCGTGGTCACGAGCTCTCTGGCCTGTTCTTCGCCCCAGATGGTCGGCCAGCGGCCCTGTGTTGTCTTTAGCAGCATCTGCTGGTCGCGCAGATAGCGTGGTACGCCGAGCCGGTCAAGGATCTGCTCCACCACCGTGCTGTCGTTGGCCGGGCACACTCCGATGGCGCCGCCAACGACAAAGTCAACCATGCCGCTCTCGACGGGGTAGTCGGTCACGTCAAGATCGAAATGGAACGTCCGTTTCTCTGCCCCGGGCTTGGTCAGCTCGTGAGCATGGTAGAGCGGGGCCGAGTAGACGTGGTAGGGCGGGTGCGGCTGCACAAAGTCGGGTGGGTGTGTGAGGGTGTCAAGGCCGGCAGTGCGGGCGGGCTGGTCCTCCTTCTCACGCCCTTCTGGGCCTTCAGGCTTGCCAAGGCGTTCGAAGAAGACGGTCTGGGCAGGCAGGTCGATCACATCACTCAACTTGCTCTCGAGACCGAGATGGCCAAGCCGGATGTTCAGGCTCCGGTAGGCAGCGTTGTCAGGCGGTGCAACGGGTGTGAAGGAGATCTCGTCGGCTGCCGCGGGCCGTAGCAGCTGGGTCTTGCAACAGCCACCACCACAACAGGACTTCTGGAAGAACTCGGTGGTGGCACCGGGCTGGCCCAGCAACCTGTTGACATCATCCGAGTTCTGTGACACCAGGATGGTTGACGCCCTCCGCCTGCGCTGGCGAGGAAGATCAGGGCCGGAGGAGAATTGTGGGACGGAGTCGTCTGACAGTGGCTCCGTTCGGGGCGTCGACGCTGTGCTGAACGACGAGGCGTCCGACTGGGCCGACTCGGACAGCGACAACTCGGACAGCGACGACTCCGACTGCGACGACTCCGACCTCGACGAATCCAACTGGACCGAGGCCTGTTGCACCGAGTCCGGCTGCACCGAGTGCGTCGACTCGGATCCATCGGCATGGACAGATGCAGCAGCAGCAGCAGCGAGGGTGGGCTGTAGTGCAGGCAGATGCATGGTGGTCGAGTCATCCTCTTGGCCAGGATCAACCTGGTGCACCGTTGGCCTGGGCCATGGCCATGTTGATGACATGGTCAGCGTGTGTGCGGGGTGGTGGAGGGCCACTGTGGAGAGCTGAGTTAGCACGAGGACAACAAGGCTCCAAAAGAGGAGAATTGTCCAGATGCAGCAGGGAGCAGCTGCCAACAGGAGGATTTGGACAGGACATGATTATGTCAAGGAGTCCCAAGTGTAGGATGTTGTGGCATCGGAAGCGAGCACGAGCACCGGCTAAAAAAAAAGCCTGGGAGGAGGGGAAAAACCGCTTACGAGATGCTCGAGCCGAACTGAAGAGGCAAGGCGCCTTGCCCAACACGCGGCGAGAAGCCGACAGGGCTTGAGTTGCAGAGATGAGAAGAGCGATTGTGGGCGATGGTGATTGATAGATGTGGTGACGATAGTAATAATAATGAGTAGGACCGTGGCGGGTGGCAACGGCGACGGCGACGACGACGCGTAACGGCGAGGGTGGCGTTCCTAGGGAAGGAGTGCCCTGTGTCAACCACGGTGGACTGAAAAGGAAGGAGCGAGAAAGGGCAGGAGCGACGGAGACCAGAGCTAGGTTTCAACAATACGCCGTTCGCGGGCGGGGGGGAGGAGAGGCTACCGACTTTATATTCTGGACGGTCTATTCCGGAAGACTAGAAAAGAAAGTACCGTTGGGTAAAGATTACGTGCGATCCAGGGAAGGGAGCGTTTTGGGGTGCATGGGCTCCTTCAGAAGACGACCGCCAATTTTACGGGCAAAAAAAAAAAAACTCCACAGTACTGGAACACAGGGCTATGTACGTGTAAGGATAGTGTCCCGAGGAGTAACCGTGACGTTGGTATTGCGTGTTTGTTGGTGCGTTGCTCCTTCCCCTGTGTGGCGCCCAGGATTGGCTTGCAGGGCCCCAACGCGACCGGGCAGGGAAGGCACAGGGCAGGATTGGCAGGCTAAGGTAATTGGCTAGGTGATTGATTAATTCGATGGGTAACCGACATGCGCGATCGCTTGATCATGTGTTATCCGGGCCCTGCACCTTGATTGATAATGATAATCAGTGATAATCAATTCACTGCCTGGGGGCCAGAACATGCTCGATGCTTGCTTAGCTCAGGTATACAGTAGCGAGCGAAATAAGCGTTTCCTATATATTAACTCGGCGTCTTGCCGTCTGCTTCCATCATGGCAAACCTACCAGCGACTGCCACGGTGCCTGACCCCCTTTTATCCCTTTGATCGCACTCGCCACTCGGATGCTACTGGGCCAGATGCCGACACCGGAAGTGAGGGAGACCGAGTGGGGTCCACAGGCGTCCCATCTAATCTTATCTTATTCATCAGACATCCCGACTTGTTCCCATGTTACCATACGGTAATGCAGCCCGGCCGTTTCTGGCTTGGCCAATAGGATGTCCTCCCGCCTCACCGGCTACCGACCCCCTGTCTGACACTTTTTACGGCAGTTACCTTAACCTAGGGCAGCAGTTAGGCAGGGCTTGGGACTCTTGGCCCGCCATATGAATCGAAAGGGGAAAAAGGGGGCTGAACCGAGGGCCGTGCAGGGTTATCTATTTTAAATCCATTGATGAAGAGGGTGAAAGATGAGGTATTATGTGAGAAAGACAAAAGTCACTGCATAAGGCCCATGGCCCATGGGAGAAAGGGCAGGAGCGAGCCCGGCAATTGCCCCGATTAGTTAATATTATGGCCGCCGAACTGGACCTCGGCAGTTTGAGTTTGGGGAGTTAATTATCGTTGTGAAGCCCCATGTCAACATGCTCCTTACAGCAACTACGGACCACGGGGTGCGCCTTCCTGCTGGATTCAATCAAAAAAAAAGGGAAAAAGAAAGAAAGCGGACTAGTGCCAACATGTCATCGCCCAGCACAGCCAAACTGCGGCCGTACGACGATCCGCGCGTGTCGCTGCGGTCCATCTACCTGAACGGCCGCAGTTACGGATACATCTACCACCCCCGTCACCCAAACACGCCCAATCGCGGCACCATCGTGCTCATCCATGGCTTCCCCGACCTGGCCTTTGGCTGGCGCTACCAGATCCCCTTCCTCGCCTCGCTCGGGCTCGACGTGATTGCACCCGACTGCATCGGTTACGGACGCACCGACAGCCCCGAACATGGGCTGGGCGACTTCACATTCAAGCGGATTGCGGACGATGTGGCCGCGCTGTCTGCCCAGCTCAACCTCGGCCGCATCCTGCTGGGCGGGCACGACTGGGGCGGTGCGGTTGTGTACCGGATCGCACTCTACCACCCGCAGCTGATCCGCGCGCTGTTTGTGCTGTGCACCGCCTACACGCCGCCGCAGCCCGTGTACGTACCGCTGTACCAGCTCGTGGCCACCCGCCTGCCCGAGTTCGGCTACCAGGTCGTCCTGGCCTCGGGCGCCGTCGAGACCAACTGCAGCACCCCAGCCACGATCCGCCAGTTCCTCGCGGGTACCTTTGGCGCCCGCAACGCCGCCGGCGAGCACGCCTTCACCCCGACCGCCGGACCCGACTTTGTCAAGCAGGCCTCCATCACCGGCCCGCCCTCTCGGATCTTCTCGCCCGAGGAGTTTGAGTTCTATGTCAAGGAATACTCGCGCAACGGCCTGCGTGGGCCTCTGAATTGGTATCGTACCCGTGAGAACAACTTTGTCGATGAGTATCTGCATTTCTTCGACACCGATAGGTCTGCAACAGGAGGAACAAACCCGAAGCCCAAGGTGAGTGTGTCTATACAGCAGGAAACACTCTACATCGGCGCGACCAAGGACTGGGTGCTGAAGCCGTGGATGGCGGCCAAGATGGGCAAATTCGTCCCGCGCCTGACCCGCGCCGAGGTCGAGGCCAGCCACTGGGCTGCATGGGAGCGTGCCGACGAGGTCAATGCCATTATAGCTGACTGGCTGACCAAGAAGGTGTTTATCAATGAGGATGATGAGAAGAATAACGAAGCTGCCAGCAAGGCAAAGGCCAGGCTGTGATGTGACTGAGTCCAGTAGTAGCAAGCAATTCAGTAGCAAATCCCATTAATGAGTATGACACGCGCTAATTGCATCTCAATGTCCGACATGTACTGTATCTATCTCAAGCAACGCACCAGCTGTGTCGTGTCGCCTGTGTCGTATCGTGCCAATCGATTCAACTCAACTGAATCAGCCCAGCCGCGAATCCGCGAGCAGCAACTCTGCGATCGGCCCCAGTAGTCCTTCATCAAGCGACGATCCCCCATTGCCAGCACCAGCACCAGCACCAGCACCAGCACCAGCACCAGCACCAGCACTAGCACTGCCCGCCGCTACTACGCTCATCAGGCTACCGAGCTTGACGCTCCCACTCGCACTGGCGTGCCCACCGCCAACAACCGCCCACAGCCGGTCCTTGAGCGCAAACTCGACCTGGTAGTCCAGCACCAGCTGCCTGATGCGCGGGCGCGGGTCGACGACGCCCAGCTGTGGATTTGTCTGGCCCAGCGAGATGACGATGGTGGTGCTGCTCTTGTCCTGTGCTGTTGTTGGCGGCACTTGAACAATCAGCCCAGCACTGGCACCGTCCTTGATTGCCGCGGCTGCCGTCACGTCCGCCTTGTCGACCGCAACCGTCACCCCTTTCACCTTCTCGGCCCCCGTGTTGCCGAGCCCGAGGAAGCGCACGGTCCAGTGCTTCTGCGTCTTGCTGCCGCCGGCGACATGGATAGTTAGTGTGCCGCTGGCCTGCTCATATTCGATTTTGCTTTGCCGATGGTTGACTGCTGCTGCTGATGCTGATGCTGATGGGGCAGTCGCCTCCTCGTCGCCACTGGCTTCGTCATCGTCGGGGTCTTCAAAGATAGTCGCCTGCCCGTCTCGCCCCACGACGACCAGGATCTCGTAGGCGTCTGGGTTCGGCCCACCGTTGCTCGGCACGGATGCTGCGTCCAGCGGGATGATCGCGCCTGGCCGGGCGAGCACGGGGATGTCACTTAGCGGGCGGTACAGCTTCAGCTCGCGGTCGGCGTCGTACACGGTGCCGGTGAAGATGTCGATCCACTTGCCAGCGTCTTCCTTCTTTGCCTTGTTGCCCAGAGAGAGGCTACTGATAGCATCCAAAGAAGAGGGAGAGCTAGACTCGACGGGCGGCAACCAGGCCGTGACGCTGGCCAGGTTTGTGCGTGGGTCACGCTTGGTGACGATGGGCAGGACGAGCAGGTCAGAGCCGAAGAAGAAGTTGTTCTTGAAGCTGTATGCCTCATCCCGCTCTGCAAAGTCCCAGTACAGTGGCTGAACCAGCGGCTCGTCCTCTTCGGCCGCACGCACGTTCATGTTGTACAGGTATGGGATCAGCCGGTGCCGCAGCCGCATGTAGGCCTCGATCGTCTCCTCGTGCTCCTTGCGGTACAGCCAGGGCTCCTTGCTGGCCCACTGGCTGCTGGTCGAGTGCAGGCGCATGATGGGCGACCACACACCGAGCTGCACCCAGCGCGTCACCAGCTCGTCGTCGCGTCCCCCCCACATGTGCCCGCCAATGTCGTGGCTCCACCAGCCGAAGCCGATGTTGCTCGCGGTGGCGGTAAACTCGGGCTGGAAGACCAGACTGTTCCAGGTGGTCACTGTGTCGCCCGAGAAGCCGACCGGGTACCGCTGGCTGCCCGGCCCGGCGAAGCGCGAGAAGATGATGCCCCTGCCGCCGTGCTGCTGCGCATGGTCCAGCATGTGGAAGTGGTTGAGCACCCACATCGGTTCGATCCCAGGCACCTTGGTGAACCTTCCCTGCTGCCAGTCGATCCACCAAAAGTCGCACGCCACCTTCTCGAGGTTGCGGTGGACGATGCTCAGGGAGGCGTGCATGAACTCCTTGTTGGTCGGGTCGAAGAGAATGGGCGCCTTGTTGCTGGTGTCGTGGCCGAGTGCCTTGGCCATCTCCTCATAGCTATCCTCGTGATGGTGAATCCCGGAATGCGGGTGGTCATTCAACGTGATCTTCAGGTTGCGGCGGCGCATCTCCTTGCCAAACGCCTTTGGATCCGGAAAGACAGCATCGTCCCACGTGTAGCCCGTCCAGCCCGAGTGTGGCACGCGGTCGTCGCTGACCAGATGCCAGTCCATGTCCAACACTGCAACGCTCAGTGGCACATTGTGAGCCTTGAATTTGTCCACCAGGTCGATGTACTCTTGCTGGTGATAGCGGTAGTATCGCGACCACCAGTTCCCCAGCGCCCACCTGGGCAACAGAGGCTGCTTTCCCGAGAGCTGGTAGAGCGCCCGGACCGCGCCACGGTAGTCAGAGCCAAAGGCAAACAGGTAGCCATCCACTCGGCCATCCTGATCGGCGGCCCCCGAGGGGCGTCTCCCGGCCACGGAGCCGTCGGCCTCAAACAGCATGGAGTCGGAGTCGTCAATCACGGCATAGCCCGAGCGCGAGCACACGCCCACGCCCATGTCGCAGCGGCCATCAACCCAATCCAATGTCCGGGCTGTGCCGCCCAAGTTCTTATCATCGGCCTGGCCAAACCGCCACTGGGCCCCCCACAGCGTGGTCTTGGAGAAGAAGGACGCCATCAGCCCGGACGGCGAGAAGGACTTGCCGTCATAGTCGAGATGGAAGTGGTCCGTTATGATCTCCAGGCCGCCGTCCCCATCCTTACCCCTGGTCTTGACGCTGAACTTGGGGGTGGGAAAGTGTCGGTTTATGGCAAAGGTAGAGGCCCGGTCCTCGAACTGGCCGTCTGGTGCATACTCAAACCGCAGCAGCCGGTCGGTCAGCACCGTGAACCGGTACTTAGGACCCTGGACAATGGCCTCGGGATTGGCCACTGGCGATGACTCGAACTTGTATGAGGCCATGCTTCTACGTCCTACTGTTGCGTTGCAGCTCCTTACTTGCAGCCGTAGCAGGGCATGTGCGCCTTATGTATATAGAGCTGCTGAGACCATTTCCCCCCCGGCCTTCGGCAATCTCCTTCAAAAGGGAAATCTATCCTAGGAAGAGGAGACTCCTTGGTGGTGGAATATCACGTGATCGCTGCTCATTCTATGTAGTCATTGGGTGGAGAAAATGTGGGGAGTCAAGCTCTTTGATTTCCCCACAGAAAGAAAAAATTCGTGTACATCCGATGTTAGTGCCGGAGTTTTTCTTCTCAGCCAACGTTTGTTCTCCCACACTGTACACACTGTACATACGTGTACAGTAATTCTTCGCCCTCAACGACCAGACTCTATCCTGGGAAATGTCAGGAAGCAAGACTTGGGCGTTGTCTTGACGCACAAAAAATCTCTGGAGAATTTTTTCATTTCTGGCCAAGTGAATAATGAATTGTGCAGCCAGCCAGGGTGTATGTACATGTCGTTCATATGTACACCGTCGTATCTGCCCCGTCCAAGTGACTTTGCCCAAGTTCAATTGGCGCTCGGCGAATCTCGAAAGAGCACGGAGTAATTACATAAGCCTGGTAGCTGTCGGCCCGACTCCTGTTAATCCAAACCAGCCTGGCTATAATGCGAACCAGCTAAGACTAAACAGGGCTTCTTCCAAACAATCAATGGTTAATTATTTAAGCCAACCATGGAATGAGGAATTCAATCACTACCAAAGATTCATCAGAATATTCAGAATGATCAGAATGATATCATGTGATCTCATGCAATCAGCCAATCAATATCTTGTGCCATTGGACATGACTATCCTGCTCGGCATTCTACATTCTATGCTCCACTACCAACCCTCTGTCCGGAAAGTATTGATGTAAGGTATGGCATGAAACACAGATTCTGCCCTATGAACAACAGGTTAGTGGGTCCAGGGAGGTACGGAACCCATGTTTTAGCTATACTATCCAGCAGCTCCTCCTGGACGCAGCGAGTCAGAGGGCAATGGATATATCTATGTAAACATGGCTCGGGCTCAAGATACTTCCACATTGGGCCTCTCTGCCTGCTGGGCCATTAGCGTGCGCTCCCAAGTCCGATGAGAGAGAGAGAAACGATCCTGTCTGTCCTGCTTCTTTCCACCTGTCAACCCAGACAATTGATGCGACTGAACTGAACATTCAAAGACGATTAAAACCGTTCCGCGGCTGCGATATGGCCGAACAAAAGTACTATATCAAAGATGCGATCAACAAGCCTGCCGTCCATCATAAATCCTATCAGGCTCTCTGGGAAACGAAATGGCAGCCACTGGTGAGTAGGAGGAAGACGGCTAGGCGGGAGCTGTAGCCGGAAGACAGAATTGACTGACACATGACCAGGCTGCACTTGGTATTTACCCATTCATGTTCAGCAACGTCAACGACTTTGAGCCTGTTGTACAGGAGATTGTCAAGGTAGTCGAGGCCGGGGCAATGCTAAATATAATCAGGCTGACAGTTGAACCAGGCCGGGTTGAAGGAGCCGTATAACTGGGACGAGCTTGCGCAGAAGTTCTTCCCCAAAGCTGAAGAGCTGGCCAAGATCGCTGCCGAGGCAGAAGAGGCTGGTGAGAAGGACAAGGCATCTCAGTACTATCTGTATGTGAATGTTTTGGAGTCTGCAGAATCAGGCGGCATACTAACGGCATGCAGTCGCAGTTCGGCCTTGTACCGAATAGCCCGATTCCCGGCCCCGCGGTCGGATAAGCAGAGGTATGCGTGGACGGCCGGGAAGAAGGTCTTTTATAAAGGTGCTGCGTGAGTGTGAGAACAAATAGAATAGGTGTTGTTGATACTGATCAAGTCATAGGCTTCTGGAACATCCAATCAAGGAAGTGTTGATCCCACATAGGCACAGGATTGACGGCGAAGGCGATGTTGTGCCTGTCAACTTCTTGATTCCTGCAGATGCATCAGCGTCATATCCGTGCCCCTTGCTGCTTATCTTCACTGGTCTTGACGGCTATCGAACCGAGCTTGCTGTATGGCAGGAAGGCTTCCGACAGAAAGGAGTCGCAACCATGATTGCTGAGATCCCTGGTACTGGAGATTCACCTGCTCTAGTTAAGGACCCAACAAGCCCTGATCGACAATGGGCCAGTGTTCTGGACTGGATTGGTGAGCATAAGGCAATTGATGCTAGTAAGGTGATTGTATGGGGTTTCTCAACTGGGGGCTACTACGCTCTGCGAGTAGCACATACAGAGAAGGATCGGCTACTAGGTACAATCAGCCTAGGTGGTGGTGCTCACCATATGTTCGACCGGGAGTGGCTAGAGCATGTCAACCAGCTGGAATATCCCTTTGATTTAGCTGATACACTGGCATATAAGTGGGGCTTCTCTGATCTTGAGAGTTTCATCAAAGCTGCACCTCAGTACTCACTGCTGAATGATGGCACTCTGGATAAGCCAAGTACACAGGTACTGCTTGTCAATGGCGCTGATGACGAGGTCTTCCCGATCGATGATCTGTTTGTTGCGCTGGAGAACGGACAACCTAAGACGGCAAGGGTGATCAAAGGTAGGAAACACATGGGTGAGCCCGAGTCCTTTGGCATCATCCTAGAGTACATCTACCGACTGCTGGGAATTGAAGGTAACGTGGCCGACCAGTTGAGGCTCCTAGAAAAAGGGTGGTAAATTAAGTTAAGTAAGTTGTAACAGTATCATAGACAAGTCTCAAGCTGGCTGTTCACAGGCTACTCTATTAAGAGCAATCAGGACAATGGCTGGCGTGCCTTGAGCGTGGAGGGAGGAGAGATATCAATTGACAGCATTGGAGTGGTGTAGGTGTCCAGCACGTGACAAAAAGGCTTGGCAGGGTTGTTCCTCAGAAGCTGTCCCTCAGCCTCATCTTGTGAGCAACATTGCCAAGAAACCCCCTCCCCCTTTATCAGCCTTGCTAATCCTATTTCAGCCAGTAATCCCTCCATGCCCCGCTAGTGACATAATTCTGGCTGGCCGTCTAGTGGAGACATCAAAAGGTTCCCTCACCCCCCAAGTACAGTAGAGGAATGGAATCAAATCAATCATCATTAGTTGCCATACCCTTGAGTTAGCAACACTGACCCTCAAGAACATGAACTCTGACTCACATTGTCATGAATGACCCACATATATATATCAGTATGCCTGGATCTTGCCTGTGGGGTGCGGGTTCCCTTGGCATTGTACCTTGACATCAACATACATGGCCAGCCATCATATCTGGCACTGACATTCCAGGCATAACGCATCTAACCGTTTTTTTGCTAATGGGATTTCAGCCAAATATCATAGCAGGTTTGAGTTGGATTTAATTGAAGCTTCATTAACTGAATGGGCGGTACGCGCTAGAAGTCGATAGAAACAGAAACACTCAACTATTGCTTCCTCAAGGCACCACTCACAGAGCATTTGGCGCCTTCTCAAGAACATGTACCTGGTGATATGAGATTTCTCTTCGTGTGTTGAACATCGATCTAGTTGAGACGGCCTAGCGAAGAGAGGAATATTTCACCAATTCCCTTCCCTGTCTTCCTCATTATTCCCCTCTGCACTTACGATGGCCACCAAAATTCAGACTCGACTGCTTATCCTATCTGATACCCATGGCGCCAACGTCAGCTCAAAGAATATACCCGAGCAGCGTGCAGATGTCGCACTCCATTGTGGCGATCTCACCGATGGCTCCAAGCTAGAAGAGTTCCGCTTGACACTTGAATTACTCAAGGCCATTGACGCGCCACTCAAGTTGGTTATTGCAGGCAATCATGACTTCACCATGGATGTTGCTGCTTTTGAAGCAAAGGTGGCTGAAGCCATCCCACCCTTGGATCCTGAGCTAGTTGCCCCAGAATATGGCACATTAGGGCAAGCAAGGCAACTATTCGAAGATGCCAAGGACACAGGCATCGTCTTTCTGGACCAGGGCTCCCACTCGTTCAAACTGGAGAATGGGGCCATGCTAACAGTCTATGCAAGCCCATATACACCTGCCCTAGGTGCCTGGGGCTTCCAATATCATCCAAACAAGGGGCACCAGTTTGATATCCAGCAAGGAACCAACATTGTCATGACCCATGGATCTCCGAGGGGAATCATGGACATGACCTACGCCCGTGAGCGGGCGGGCTGCCCTGACCTATTCACAGCTGTTGCCCAGGCTCGACCTCAGATCCACTGCTTTGGCCATATCCATGAGGGATGGGGTGCCAAGCTCGTTACCTGGAAAAGCAGCGGGACCAGCCAACCGTCACATTTCACTTCGATCGACAATAACCACTCACCCGTCATTGGAAAGTTGGCAGCCCTCAGACAAAGCCCACTGGACTCGGAGGAGATGGCGGAGGAGAAGCGCATGAAGCTGGAACAACTGAGCCGCACCCAGTGTGCTGTCACCAGCCACTGTGGCCAAGATGAATATCCACTCGAGGCAGATAAACAAACACTGTTTGTCAACGCCGCCATGGAGAGTGGTGAAGATTTCGTGCAGAGGCCCTGGCTCATCGACATCGACCTTCCAATCGCAAACGGCATTCCGGAGCAAGTAGGAGAGAGAGGGAGGGAGACATGACTAGACAAGGAGAGGATGTCTGAAGATGGAGAATCTTGCAAACCACGCAAGATTTAGGTGTTCCAATATATATATATGTGTGTGTGATTCATGACAGTAGGAAACCTTTCGGTATGCCATCCCAAATTCCCAGTCGCTGTATGTCCTGTCTGGTTCAATACTTCGTACACGAGGCGCGCGCCTGCTCCCTGTCGCGCGGAGATAATTCATCACCATGACTGTAGTGGCCAGGTCGGTTGACTTGAGCCTTGCAACTCTGGAGCTAGAGTAGTAGAAAGATGATCGGGTTCCCCTTGGTGATAGAGCAGCTTAAGATTTCGCGGCTGAGCTAAGGAACGATTGAATGTCAGAGAGCTTGGTGTGTACATATCTCGAACTGTTAAGTCTTCTAGCTCAAGATGTCGGCCTCCAAACAAATGCCATAGGTCTACTCTGACATTTATATTCTCGGCGTTTTGGGGCTCAATTCGAACCTGTAAATCAGTAGCACATACTGCACAGTTAATCAAACCCCAGCATGGTCTCTCTGCTGCTGCTGCTGCTGCTGATGCTGAAGCTGAAGAAGAGTTCTCCAGCTCGTGCCGGTGCTCAATTGCATCTAGAATAACAGCTCGAAGTGGGCGATCGGAGTGCCAACAGCTGAAGAATAGGAAGCCATAAACTGCTTCTGGAAGTGAATCCAGTAAGCAGACAGGCATATTAATGACCCGATGGAGCATCAGCTTTCCATGCACAATCCTGGCTTGTACTGAGTGCCGTGTGATCTTTCTATCGTCACCATAGAGCATTCCACAACAAGAGTGGTCTAGCTCTGAGATTGGTGGCCCATATGCTGGGCCCATCTCATAGCCTCTTATGTAGGCCCGAACAACAGCAAAATCCATGGCAGGAACGCAAGCGTCTCGGCAGAGTAACATCCCTCTTGGATGGGATTCAGGTTGATGATCATGCTGCCTGCAGAGGTATCGGCATCTGCCGAGTGTTCTCTTCCAAGGATACAGGATATTGCAGCCATGACAGGTCATCAGATGCGGCCAGTCCAGCTCAAGCAATCGTAGCAACCGTGCCTTTGCCCTGGGATGCTCTTTGGTTTGGCTCAGAGTCAAGTCGATACGTGGACTCAAGATTGCATACAAGTGCTTGGATGTCAAGCTCAGGCAAATGGCTGACTCGGAGGACAGGAAGAAGGTGACGAGGAGGATGATTTCGTAAGGCAATCGTTCCATGCTCGAAGAGGTAGTATGTCCAAGTGGGCATGGCTCCTGATGTAGGAATGCTTCCTCACCTGGCGACAACTTAGATCCTGACAAAGAAGGCTTGTGCTTTGGCTCCGGACGACGTCGCCGAGCTCGGATACAAAGAATAAGCGAGAGGAGGGCACCCATCTGAATTGTGGAGATTGAGTTGATAGTGATGGGGAAGAGTGAGGGAGAGTGTACATAGGTAGGACTACTCAGTTTTGCTAACCACACCGTCCTGGTAACCCCATCAGGACTAGCGTAATGCCGAGCACCGAGCCGGGTGAGCTAGTACAAAGTTATCTTTAGCCTTACGCTACAGCGAACTAAGTACATAGAGATTAAGTGGATCCAAGACCTTAGTGTTTTTCATATTGGGTTAGTAATATATACCTTTAGGGAAAGGCTAGTGACAATTTTGTACTAGTATACCTAGCCCAGTGCTTGGCACAATGCTGTTAGTAAAACTAGGGTGATGTAGTTGATGTGGGCTGTGTGGCTAAAATTCCTCTTCGCACACTTTCAGTAACAATTGCCCTGAGTGCATCTTCCATCTCTGGGGCAAGCCCAACTGCTGGTGGTGGTGGTGGGGGTGGTGCTGCTTCTTCTGTTGTTCTTGCCATTGTTAATGGTATTGTGATTGTGATTGTTCTTGTTCTTGTTGGAGCCCTCCTGGAAATCACGAAAGAGAGGAAGGTGAGTCCAAGAATACTCTTTCAACCGGCCAGGAGTGAATCGAGCAGAATATCATTCAGTGGCGGAGTTGACAACTATATACCTCGGAGCCCTTCCGGAAGGCACGAAAGAGAGGAAGGTGGGGGTCCAAGAATACTACTCTTTCAACTTGGCAGGAGCAATCGAGCAGATCATTCAGTGTCGGAGTTCACAACTGTACACATCTATCTGCTTTGGAAAATGCCCTTTTTTTTTTGTCGCCTCCTGAGGTGTCCCAAAAGATCTCTCTCATACCCAGAGCGAACACGGAGCCAGATCGACTGCTGCGGCAGAGAACATGTCATCGATGAGGATAATGATCAGAGCACGTGACAGGAGAAGAGGATGATCAGAAAAACAGGTGTTGAGAAGCCTTTCGTCGTTAATGCACTAACTAACAACTAACTAACTCGAACAAAGCCCGTTGGGGAGGGGGGGGGACCGGGTATCTGATCAAATGCAAAAGACAGCCTCTCGCACCCAGTAGCAGTCAAAATAGAAACAAGGGGCTTGCCCCTCCGTCAAAGTCGTCGTGTGTTTCATCAGCAGCTCGGGTGGTCGTTGATACAAAACAGTTAGGCAAGCAAGCAAGCAAGCAAGCAAGCAATAAATCATTCAATCAATCAATACTCATGCTCAAAAGACCCTCATTAGTCTCGTTCATACCCTGCATGCCGACCTTCTTGAGTCCATTGCTCAGGGTGCTCGTGCTGTTGCTGCGCTCGGCAGCGGCTGCAGTGGGTGTCTTGGGCGGCGGCTTGCCCCATCCCTTGTCGGCCGTCATGACGGGACTCTGTGGGAGGACGGGGCTGCTGGCAACACTGATACCCGGGGACACAGCTCGGCGCTTGGCGTAGGCGGGATCAAAGTCGTCATCTAGGCGGCGCTTGTTATTAACTCTTCGTGCAACGTCGGCGGCCGTCGGGGGGCCGGTGTTGGCCAAGGGTGTAGTGGAGCGGGACCGTGGCCGGCCAAGGGAGCCGAGACCACGGTGTTGGTCAGAGACCAGGGAATTCGGAGCAATGTCATTTGCATCGTCGCTGATGACAGAAGAGTCCTCGCGCGGGCGGAAGCCGGGAGGGGGCGTGCTGTAGCGGCCGCCGTCAAAGGCGTTCCAGAAGCCGAGGCCGGCGGAATGGCGTTCGGCATGCAGGCTGAAAGGTGCAATCTTGGACTCGGGCACAATGGCGGCGGACGAGTCTTCAATCGAGTGCTGGACCAGGTCTGGGCTGAACGGGTTCAGCGAATGCGGCGACTTGTTGGGCGAGAAGGTCGGGTCGTTGTCGTGCACCTGTTTGATCACCTCGGCCTCGCGTCTCAGTTCGCTGTCGGCCGGGGTGGCTTCCTCCATGAGGGCAGCCTTGATGCGGGCAAAGCCTTTGGTCTTGGGCAGGAGATTGCCGCGGCGGGTGACGGCGCGCCGGACAACGCCAGCAGGGCCGTGAGTGGAGCTGCCATCGCCATCAGACGCTCCGCCGGGCTTGTTGTCGTCGCCATCAGAAAGGCGGAGGTTGGTCGTGCCCAGGTTGAGGCTTTCGCGACGCGATTGGGCGCGGGCACGTGTCAGGCCAGCAAAGTAGCCGGTCGACTCGGCCTTCTTTGTGCTGGGCGACAAGGAGCCAGCCATGCTGACGCTACTGGAGCTGTGCTGGCTCTTGCCCCTCTTTAGCCTGGCGCGACGGAAGCTCATGGGAAAGCTGCTCATCAAGCTTGGCTGGGCTTGTGTCTGCGCTTGTTGCGGTGTTTGCTGCTGCGGCTGTGGACTCGGCCAGTCCATGCCAGGGCTGCTACTGATGCCACCACCAATGCTGCCGCCGCCGCCGATCAGGCCTCGACCGAGTCTGGACGCGGCGGGAGTGGTCAGCAGCGGATCGTCATCGAGAGCCATGTCGTCGGACGAGGTGTCGGTTTCGTCATCCGAGTCGAGCATGTTGATGCTGCTGACCGAACTGGACAGCGTTGTGCGTTCAGGCATGGCAGACCAGAGCAAGGCAGACAGGTTACTCGGCGAGTCGAGCACGGAGCTGCCAGCCAGGCTGCGACGGTGGGGGATCGGAACACCGCGGCCGGTTATGGGCGACGCATCGGGGGAGGATTCTGCGAGGGTGGAGTGGTGCAAGTTGGTGCAGGCGCGTGTATAGTCGAGGCCTCGTGAGCGGCGGGGTAGCATCGATGCCGGGCTGCCGTAGATTGTGCTGCTGCTGCTGCTGCCGCTCTCAAGCTTGGGCGACAGTGGCACTCGGCCGTCATGGCCAGGCTCTTTACTGCTGGAGGAGGGCATTGTCAAGGACAAACCCCGGCTGTGTGGCATGCTCGTGCGCCGCGGAGTCGACGGCCCAAGCGCTGAGTCGTCCTTGGACACACGCCGTCCATTGTTCGGCTCGTCCAACGCGGGTAACGGCGGCAACAAGACGGGGGGCTTGGCATCTGAGAGTGACCGCGGCTTTGACGGAGAGGCCACTGTGGCCGAGTCGGAGTCGGCGTAGGCGGTCGTCGAGCGAGGAGTCCTGTTGCCCTCTTGCTCGCTGCTGTTCTCCGGCCGGTGCTCGGTATGCACAAGATGGTTGCTCAGCCTGGAGCTGGAGGAGGCATGGAGGCTAGACAGAATGCCGGGCGACATTGCGGCTGTATGGATGGGCCAGTGCTGCTGACAAGCATTTTGTACTTTTACATCATGATCTTGTAGTTATGCATCCACATCTACTGGTCACAATACAGATTGCAGCAGTCACAGTGGATTACAATGAGGTGATGCAGCGCAGTTGATTCACGTGACAAGGTCTCAGCTTCTCAGCCTTGCGGGGCATCTGTACAGGTATTTCTGTATTACTCATCCAACTTCTCAGCCTTGTTAATGAGCCATATTAGCCTCAGGTGCTTGCCAACTCATCAGCCAGCTCATTGTTTATTGTCTTACAGTCTCTACTAATACTCAGCAGCTGCTCTCTCTCTCTCTCTCTCTCTCTCTCTCTCTCTCTCTCTCTCTCGCTCTCTCTCGCTCTCTCTCTCGCTTCTAATGCTAATTAGTCTAATTACTGGGTACCCAGCATTGGGCCCTGAAGCAAACATTTTCAGCCATGCTGGTTTGCAACAACATGCCTCCTCTCCTCATCCAAAGCAGGCCCTGCCCGTTTATATAGAAACATTAGCATCATGGTCTCATCGTGCCCAACCTC
Source organism: Chaetothyriales sp. CBS 135597 (assembly GCA_003709825.1). NCBI lineage: Eukaryota > Fungi > Ascomycota > Eurotiomycetes > Chaetothyriales > Chaetothyriales sp. CBS 135597. The sequence continues at coordinate 539,516 of QQXN01000004.1, read as the reverse complement.
AGAAGTTGTATCGTGTGCCCTGCCGTGTCACTGGCCTTCCCTGACGATTCAGCACCACCGACTCCTCGCTCGCGCGCCCTCGCTTCGCCTTGCGGCGTGTCGTCACCGGCTCGATTTCCACATGGACAGCCGCTTTTCGGCCGCGGCCTTTCTTGGCTGGTGGCGCGTCCTGGTGGCGATGGCCCTCCTCACGCACGGCCAGTCTGTTCTCCCAACGCAGGCAGAGTCTCGACATCTCCGACACCGGCACCGATGCCTTGGCTCGCGTCGACTTGCGCTGAGCGGCCGCTGCCTGTTCATCCGACTCGCCGCGGCTGGCCAGGAAGGCGTGTCGGTTCTCCATGTACTTGACGATGGTGTCGCGCTGTAGCGTGAGCTCCTTCTTCAGCTTCATCTCGCGCAGGCCACGCGGGTCGAGCCAGCCGATTAGCATATCGATCTCGTCCGCCTTGTCGTAGAAGCCCCACTGGTCGGCCCCCTGCAGCTGTGTCGGGCCCTCTTCCATCTTCTTTCGCTCAGCCGGCGTCACCTGGAAGCGGTGTGCGTAGTTGGCCTTCTCGTCCTCTGCCACGTCGATGTAGCCAACCCGCTCCATCTCGTCCGGACCCTGTACCCATACCCGCCCGTTGGCGTACTCGGCATCATGCGTCGAGCTGTCTTCATGGCCAGCATGCGGCATTGCATTTCGCTCAAACCACCAGTACCTGTTGCAGAACCGGTCCTTACCCAGCACCCGGGTACGGTGGCAATCGGCTTTGCGCAGATGCTCATCGACTTCCATGATCTTCTCCTCGGCCTCGTCAATCTTGTCGCGCTCCTTATCGATCTGCTTGATGACCTTTTGCAGCTCCTTGTTGCCCTTGTGCTGCTTGTCTTCTTTCTTCTTGGCTTCACGTTCGGCCTCCTCCTCACGTTTGCGCTTTCTCATCGCCGCCCGGTCAGGTCCGCGGCGCAGTGAGCGTGTGATCAGGACATCCTCATCTTCCGAGTCGGGGATCGACCCTTCGCCGTCACCGTCCTCGGTGCGCTCGGCATCCACGCTCTCAGCTCCCTCTTCTAGCTCAGTCGTCGGCTCCGGCGATTTTTCCGGCGTCGGCGCCAGCAGACGTCGTTCAAGCTCGAGATTCTTCAGCTTCGCAATCGCATCCTTGCGTGCTCTTTGATGCTGGATCTTGATCTTGCGCCAGTACGTCATCGTGTTACTCTTTTCCTCCAGGAACGTCTTGACAGTCTTTGTTTCCAAGAACAACTGGCAGATGGTCTCGAGCGCCCGCGCCCGCAAGTTGATGTCCATCGTCAAGTACTGCAGTCGCGCCGTCTCAATGGTAGGTTCGGCATCCAGGGGCGCCCAGTGAGCAAGGATGGTATTACAAACGTCCGTCAAGCGCGGACGACCTGCCAGTTGGTGTAGAAGCCCGATCATGACCATTTCCCAGCCGCCGTTGCTGAAGTCTCGTTTGCGTAGCCGCTGAATCCAGCCATACTCGCCCAGCATCTCGGCAGCGCGGTGGATCTTGATCTCGGAATCGTCGGCCTCATTGACCTCTTCAACAGGTGCCGGCTGGGCAAACTGGACCTTATTCAGGCTGCTTCTCGTGCGCTTGGCTGGATACTCAGGCTCGGGTGTTGGCTCGTGGGTTTCCTCCTCCTCCTCCTCCTCCTCCTCTTCCTCCTCGTTTGGATCGGGCAGGTCAGGTAGTGAGATCTGGATTGCGCCGTTCTGCTCCTTCTCCGCATTGACCAACTTCTTGAGCACAGCACAATGCATCTCGACAAGGAGCTCGCACTCGACCTCGTCCGAGGAGAAGCGCATGGCATCGACAAAATCATCAAAGGTAAACGAGTCAAGTTTCAGAACCTGCGAATAGACGTTGAGCGTGTTCCAGATCTCGAGCAGGACGCCAACAACCGGCTCCTCCAGGCCAGGGATAATGTCGGATGAGTCAGAGGCCTGGCCGTCGACCAGCTGAGATTCCACAACAAAGTTCAGGGCAGGCCTATGAGTACCGTCGCGTTGGGGCTCGACATCCATATCGTCAATCGGATATTTGATTGCCGGCCGTGCTGCTTCGAATTTGGGGGTAATGTGTGGGGGCAAGGGGCCGTAGTAACCATTTGGCTGTCCCTGTCCCTGTGCCAAGGTCATGTGCGCGTAGCCGGGAGGCAGCGGATACTGCGTCGACAGGGGTGCCGGGGGCCAGCCGTAGGGAGCAAAGGGCGGCGGCTGGTAGGCTTCGTAGTTGGCTGGCTGCTGCATGGCCGCAAGCTGCTCCGGCCTCCATTGGGCTGCACGTTGGCCTGGAAGGCACTCAGAATCAGCGCCGGAGGCACGATGAGCACGTGATCCATGCTTACCTTCTTGACGCTCGGCCCTGCGCTGGGCCTTGCGCTCGGCAAGCTTGTAGCCGTGCTGCAGATGGGGCGGAACCTCGGTGGGAATGTGCAGCTCGTCGGCCACGTTCTGCTTCACCAGCCAGGGTGCCCCGTTCCAGGATTCGCGGTGGACGCAGTTCTTGATGAAGGAGCGCAGCATCTGCTTGGTAAATGTTTTGCGGTCGCGCACAATGTGCTCGTCATCCACCAGCGCTTCTTCGTCCGGGCGGTCGACGAGGCGCACAAAGTAGCGCGAGAAGGCCTTTCTCTTGATTGTGCCATCGGGATGCAGGGCTGCGGCGAACTTGGCCTTGTCCCGCACGCGGCCGTTGAGTCGCTGGCCATCGTCAAGCACCACAGTGACGATCTCGCCGGGGTAGAAGTCGTTCTTGAAATCTTCGTACACCTCGTCGACGAGGTTGTCGATACGCGACGTGGTCGAGAACTGCACGCGACGCAGGACCGGGCTCTTCAGTGGCTCGGGAAATGCCTGCTCAACCTCCCGTGAGCCGGCCGTCTCGCTGCGGAGGGCGTCGAAGTAGCTGAGTCCGCTGCGGCCCGAGACCTCACATGTGAAGCGCTTTTGCTTGTACCAGTCCATGCGCTGCAGGTACGACTCGTACGAGGTGAAGACCTCATCCGTCTGCGGGATGACCCAAATGTCGTCGGCATCGTCGCTGATGACAGGCTTATTGAGGTAGGAGACTGCCTTCCGCTTGAAGAGCACCATTGCCCAGGGTGGTGCTGCCCAGGTGGAAGGTGCAGGTGCGGGGTGGCGAGCACCGAGAGGGCAGGTGCAGGTCGTGTATGCAGGCAGGCACGCAGACTTCGTCAAAGGACCAGTCACAGCAGGAGAGACCTAAGATCAGAGCACAAGAGTGTTAATAGAACAGAAGTGCACTGAGCCTGGGGAGTTTTGTATAGCTTGATGTGAGTGAGTGTGTGTGTGTGTGTGTGTGGGTGGGTGGACATGCCATGCATAGGCAGGCAAGTCAGAGGAAGGATGCAAGAGATATACAGCGCAGGGGGGGAAGGCACAACTCACATTGGGCAGGTGTATGTGCGGGGGAAGACTAGGAGATGAAGTTGTGGTCGGATGAGATGATGAGGGCAGGCGTGGCCGGCAGAGGGGGTGAGAAACAAAAGAGAGTGAGCGTGGCCATGCTTTAGTCCGTGGGCAGGGCAGAAGGCTCGGCGGACGGCGAACGTTGCGAGAGTGGGGACTCGTGGCCGTGGGCGGCTTGTTAGCATCGAAACAACAGACCAGAGAACCAGAAAGAGCAAGATCCTTGCCCACCTAAGGGAGCCAGCCAATCAGCGCCGCGCCAAGCCCGCTCCATCTCTCGTCAGTGCTCTTGCCTCTCCCCAGCTGTTGGTCTTGCCAGTCTTGACCCGGCCCGGTGTGGTCGCCGGCCACCACCCGACCGATCAATGGACGCATGGTCGAAGTCGCGTCTGTGCTGTGCTGCGTGTCGTGTATCGGGCTATCGCTATATCGCGTGGACGCCTTGTTTGCCTTGTTTTCTAGACCTGGTCCACTTGTGCATCGGATAGGTCGTGTGGCCTGCCTGGCACCTACACTGCTCGCTGCACCGGCGACCAACGACCAAAGACACGCGTCTGATTGCAATGATTGCAACAGAGGGGCCAACCCACCTAGACACATTGTTCTAATGCGAAGGGCGATCTCCAAGTATTCGAATAATGTAAATGGTTGGAGACTAAAAGGATTGCTCAAGTGCAAATATACCATTTTACTCACTCAAACCCCCTCCCTCAAGTGCAAATATCTCATTTTGCTCACTCAAGCCGCCTCCCTGCCAACAGGGAAAGTCATCTACATAAACCATGGGCTCAGATAGACGCTGGTCAATTAACTCTTCTTCTTCTTTTTTATAGTATTACAGTCCTACCCAAACAGAAAACAAATGCTGAAGCCGATCCACGACCCTACCACGCCAACGGCACTGTAGACGCTCGTCAGAAGCAGCGGCAGGAACTCAAATCGCGCGTCAAAGAAGAGCGAATGCAGCAACGAGGTGTAGATAAGCAGGGGTATGGCGAGTGCCATGTACAGCACAGTAAAACGGTCGAGCAGGAAGCGCCGTGGAGTCGCGGGCGCGGGCGCCAGCTTGTCGAAGACGAACAGGAAGATCGTCAGCCAGACACTGGTGTACAAGACCTTGATCGGGAATTCCGGCACGGTGAACAGAAGCGGGAATAGGGAGACGTGACCGGCGACAGCCAGCGGGCGGAAACTGGCCAGGTAGGACCGGTCCTTGAGGGCTAGGAAGCTGAATGGAATCAGCACCAGCAGAATGGCTTTCTCGTGCACATGCCAGCCGACAAGAAAGGAGGCATAACCACACAAGGTCAGCGAGCCGACAAAGACATCCCAGCTGGGCCTGGTCCATAACTTGGCCAGTGCAATGGTCTGGAAGGCCAAGGTCAGGCCAAAGCAGTGCTGGGGCGTGATGTTGGGAAGCACAGCAAACGAGCTGTCTCCAACCAGACCCCTGGTCACGCTCTTGACTGCGTCTTTGTTCACGTCCAGGCGTAGATAGGGCGCGGCCACGATCAGGACTCGATCTGCAAACGAGTACAAGGCCCAGATGTTGGGGGCCCAGTAGGCATGGCACAGGCCACGCGAGAAGGGGAAAAGCCGGCTTCTGAGCTGAATAAGCTGCCCCCAGTATGCAAAAGGTCCAAAGCTGGCGCCGAAAATTGCGACCAGACTGCCGCCCAGCTTGGCAATATTGGCCAGTTGCAAGCGTGGGGGTAGGAAGCCAGCATTGGGGTCCAAGACACAGACTCTAAGCAGATAGACAAAGTAGGCCGGCGCTAGATAGAGATAAATATGCTTCATTGACAAGAGCAGGGCAAAGAGCGCGCCTCCTAGCCACATGGTGGACGGGCGGCGGATCAATACAATCGAGGCAATCAAGATGCCGTACATGACGCCGTTGTATTGAAAGTGAATATGGTCGATGATGAGCAGACCAGGTGACAGAAGGATGGACAGAGCGATGGCATGGGCTTGCTTCTTGGTGGCCGCGGGCGATGAAGAAACATAGGCTTGCAGGCTGGCGACCAAGACAAGCTCTGTGAGAATGACGGTGCTTCGCTGGTAGGCGACTGTCGCCCACGATGAATAGCCCAGGTTTGTGATCTGCAACATGGCCGGGTCGATGATGCTTGCAGGAAGAGACAGTAGCCATTCAAAGGCGGCAAAGGCTGGTGGGTAGTCCAAGGTCCATTCGGAGGTGGCCTCATAGTACCATTGCTTGACAGGGAGAGAGTGGGTGATGGCCATCCAGTTGCGGTGCACTTCAAAGTCCGTTGACCTGTACGCAGGAAACAGAAGTATTTTGAGCGCGGTCGAAACGACGGCGACCTGGGCCAGAGACGGCCATTGCTGGTCGCCGGCTACCTTGGCTCGTGGCTGCCGTTTCTCCTGGGCAATGATGTTAGTCATTGTTGGCCCTGGGCAATTATAGCGCTGCCAGCTTACCGGAATAATTAAATTGGAGGACCGGAGGCCAGAGACGGCCACAGCTACAGCCGTCGCCATGGGGGTTTGCTGTCTCGTGGTGTCTTTTTTTCTTTTGTAGTATATCAAAGGGGAGTTCCTCGTTTTGGCTGTTATAGTGCAATGGGCCACCGTAGAGAGTAGCATCTTCCGGCGTTGCGTACCACCGTAGAGCGCGCCTCTTCTTGCCCCCTATTCGGCTGAGACACTCCGGTATAATTTACGGTAAATAAGTTACAGTTACAGGACACGTCGTTTGCTATGGACTATGGCTCTGTGTTGGCCAAGCACGCAGGCCAGGTGAACGCACAGCACGTCATACAGGGCTCTGATATTGGGATCCGCCATATTGTCGACGTCTCGCCTGACGTCCTGCGGCAGTTGCGGTACTGCATCCTTGCAGTGTGTGTGACAGCGGTGTCAGTTGAAGTACTGCGCACCTGGAGGACATTGGCGAGGCGCCCTGGGTGAAGAAGAGCATTGGGAAAGAGCATCGCTTTCATCTATCTCATCTATCTCATCTCTCTGATCGATCTCGTCGACCTCACCCGGCTCGTCGGCTGCCGATCTCACCGATACACACGATCGCGCCTTCCGCCCGCACGCGAGCACCTGCCATGTTGGGCCCCATCCACGCCGGGCTCGTCCTGGCTCTCGGCCTCGGTGTCACAGCCCAGTCGTACATCGACCGCCTCTCGTTCGGCCATCAAACAGGCGTTTCGCCCAGCTCGTTTGCCATCCCGGGCTGGTCGATGCTGGGCCAGGACTATGTGCCGCAGCTCCTGTCGGACAAAGTCATCCTGACTCCGCCATACGGGGCCAACAAGAAGGGCAGCATGTGGGCCGACGGCAAGAACTGGCTGCCCAGCTGGCAGGCCGATCTTGAGTTCCGTGTGGGCGCAACAGAACGCGGCGTGGGCAATCTACAGCTGTGGTATGTTGGCGACTCGCAGACACAAGGCTCCACACATACGCTTTACACGGTGCATCAGTTTGATGGCCTGGTGCTGGTGATAGACACCATCGGCGGGGTGCAGAAGATCCGTGGCTTCCTCAACGATGGCACCATCGACTACGCTTCCCATGCCAATGTCGACGGCCTAGCGTTTGGTCACTGTGACTACGTCTATCGCAACCGGCCGACATCGCGGTTGAGTGTAAAGTCGACACCGGCTGGCCTGTCGGTTACAATCGACGACCAGCTCTGCTTCTCTTCTGACAAGATTGCCCTGCCAGTCGGCGACCACTTTGGCCTGACAGCGTCTAGCGGTGACCCGCCGGACAGCTTTGAGGTGTTCAAGTTTGGCGTAAGCTCTCTCGGTGGGTCGACTGAAAATGTGCCACCTGAGCAGGGGCAACAACCAGAACAACAACAGCAGCAGCAGCAACAGCAGCAACAGCAGCAACGTCAAGAGATACTAACCCAAGAGGCTGGTGGCAGTGACGACAGCGGCCGCTCCCTCTCAATCGAATATATCCAGCTGAGTGGGCGGCTGGATCTGATCTCAAAATCGATTTCGAACCTGTTCAAGCTACTGGCGGATCAACAGCGATCAAGCTCGTCGCAACAGCAGCAGCCGCCACAGCAGCAACAGGGGACTCCGGCGCAGGCACAAGTCATAGCGTCGCTGGAAAATCGGCTGGCAACGGTGGAGTCGTTACTTCGAGAGATTTTACGCACACAGGCAGCTGCCTCTGCTGCAGCGGCGGCGGCACCAAAAGCAGACTACTCGCAGCACTTTGCCCAGTTGTCGGAGCAGCTGCAAAAGACGCACGAGGGTGTGACTGAACACATCCCGCTGCGGATGCGCGAGTATGTACAAGCACACACACCACGCATTGGCTTCATCTTGTACAGCTTCATGGCCTTTCAGACCTGCTGCATCGGTGCATGGGGATGGTACAAGTGGCGGAAGAGCACGATGCCCAAGAAGTATCTGTAATGTAATGCGAAGGCGTAGGGGAGAGCGATTGATTTCTGCCGCTCCTGCTCTGTCTTTCTCGCTTGTATAAAAGAATCTCACTGCATCCGACCATATTTTCCCAAAGAGAAGGAAACAGTGCGTAAGAGTTACATTTCCGCCATAAAACCACGCGTGTACGACGTTCATCACCTGGGCATGACATGTATTGTAGGAAAGGGGTGACACGTATTGTGACATGTATTGTGGGAGAGGGGTGAGAGCATTGAGAGCATTGAGAGCATTGCGAGCATTACCAAAAGTCACCATCGCCATTGCCTTTGTCATTGGCAGCATGGACTGCACGGCCGGCTTTGGGCCTGCCGTCAGCGTCAGTGTCAGCACGGCGAAGCGCACCGAGGACTTCGCGGAAAGAGGGCAGATGCCTCTGTGTGACCGCGCACTGGGCGTTTTCGTATTTGTCCTCGGCCTGAGGCAGCCAGCCACGGATGAGCTCGCGGCGGTTGTAGTTGGTCGGGTGGGTGGACAGGAACTGGGGCGGGGCAGCGACTTTCTGGGCCTCGTCCATGCGCGTCCACAGGTCGACGGCGGCAGCGGGCGGGTAGCAGCTCTCGGCCATGATGAGCAAGCCAATGTGGTCGGCCTCGATCTCCTGCGTGCGCGAGTTGGGCAGAGTCAGAAGCAGGTCGGCCAGCGACTTGGCCAGGTTGCCGGAGACGTCGAAGATGAGCGAGGCGGCGATGGCGAACAGCAGCACGAAGCCGCTGCTGGACAGCCGCTCAGCCGAGTGGTGCGCAACATTGTGAGCGATTTCATGGCCCAGGATGGTGGCCAGCCCGGCCTCATCGCGGGCAACGGGCAGGATGCCGGTGAAGACAAAGACCTTGCCGCCGGGGATGACAAACGCGTTCAGCTGGCTGGGCTCGTCGATCACGTGCACCCGCCACTCGTTGCCGTCGTCGCCAGAGCTGGGCAGGCCCGAGGCCGGCAGCAGCCGCTCGACGACGCGGGCAGTGAGCAAGGTATACGGGTGGTTGGCAGGCAGGATGCGGTTGCCGAACTCTGCCAGGATCTCGTCGTACGAGGCCGTGCCCATCTGCTTCTCCATCTCGGCCGACACCACGTTGAACCGGAGGCGGCCCGTGAACGGCACCTTCTCAAGATTGGTCACGTAGACCACCCCGCCGACCACCACGATGCCGACCACCACATTGCGGTAGTTCCGCCAGATGTACTGAGCTCGGTACACGGGCCCAAAGCGCGACCATGTCTGTCCTTTCTGCTGCTGATGCTGCTGTGGACCTTCATCGAAACGCCGGTAGCGATAAGATGAGAACCGTGTTTGAGTCTGACGCCCTCGAAGCAGCTGTTGTTGTACACTGGGACTGGCCTGGGCGAGGGAGGGCGGTGGTACGCATCCTGGTCTGGGGGAGTAGAAACCTGCGCACCGAGCCGAGAGCCCGAAGCTCGGGACTTGTAGCGGCAGCCGGGCACGCATACAGCCGCACTGCATGGCGAGTGTCAACAACGGGGACACATGATGGGTGATGGGTGACAGAATAGTAGTAAAGGCACTGGATAGCAGAGGTACAGTGGTGTGTATTTTGGCGGGGTGGAAGCTTAAATAAGGCTTAGGGGAGCCTAATTAGAGTTCTGCCGGTACCGCGTTAAGCTCGCTAAGCCTAAACCTTATTAGCTAACACACGTGTATCACAGAAATCGGTTCATCCAACATATTATTTTGAGGTCACCAACAGGAATGGGTATTAGTCCTGCCCCTATCAGTCTACAGCTTTTATATTGCCTGACAAGATATGCAGTTGATATTGATTGGGGTTTGGAAGAGCACAGAGTTTTAAGCACCCAGTTTTCGCAAAAACAAGTGTAGACATGCTTTTGTTTAGAAAATTAACTATGAAGCGGGTAGTGGCTATCATACAACGTTCTTTCCCTGAACTCTTCTATTATATAATCTGATTTGTTCTAATGACGCACCAGCAATCGGCCACGAAGCACTAGATTCACGAATACTCAACCTCTAACTGTACACAACACAGCAACAAAACCGTCCGCAATGGCGCTCGTCGACTACTCCGACTCGGACGCATCAGATAACGACGACAATGTCGAGCCGAAACAGACCGCAGGCCAAAAACAAGAACAGCCAGCCAAGCCGACAACGACTGCGTCCTCCTCCAAACTGGTCGTCGACAAGGCCAACCCGGCCAGGATCCGCGTCCAGCTTGCTGCTGCCCCTGCTGCTGCTGCTGCTTCTTCAGTCCCCTCCTCGCACGACATCGATGATGAGCCAGCCCCCAAACGCCCGCGCATTATCGGCGGCGGCGGCGGCGGCGGAGCATTTAGCGGCTTCAACGCCCTACTACCACCGCCCAAGCGTGTCGACGCCGCCGCCAACAAGTCATCCTCCCTGGCCGGCTCAAAGCCAAAGGCAGCCACCGCCGCCGCCTCCGCCGCACGCAAAGTGTTCAGCCTGAGAACGGGAGCAGAGCCTGCGTTCAGCCGCGAGAGCGACGCTGAGCTGCGCCAGTTCTTTGCCGAGCAAGAGAAGGAGCAAAAGGAAGAGCAAGACGAGGATAAGGGCGCATCGATCAACAACAACAATGACGACAACACCAAGCCAGCAGCTATTCCTACGAATGCATTCATCTTCAAACCGCTATCCGTCGCACGCGCAAAGCCAGGACAGCGCCCCAAGCCGAAGAAGAAGAAGCCAGCCAGCGTCGCTGCAGCGGGCTTGCCACACCCCAAGTCGGCAGAACCGCAGTCGCAGTCGCAGTCGCAGCCGCCGCCAGCAGCCAAGAAAATCAGCTTGTTTTCCTCAGGCGAGCCCGTGGACAATCCCAATCCTGGGCTTGAGGACGACGACGACGACAACGATAATAATAATAATAATAATCACTACGACAATACAAATAATACTCCAAACCCAGTTCCAGCCTCATACAACGACCCGTCGCCCCATGAGCATCATCAGCATCATCAGCATCAACAGCAAACCCTCTCCTCCATCGCCGAGGATCTCAACCTCTCGGCCGCCGCCAAACGGCAGCTCTTCGGGCGACGCAGCACCACCACCACAACAGCAACAAGCACTCTTGCTACTGCTGCTGTCGTCACGAATTTCAACATGGATCATGAATATGCAGCTAACCAGGAACTGATTGCCAAGGGCGACCAGGTGATGCATAACCCTGTCCGTGCGATTGCACCGGGCAAGCATAGCTTGCGACAGCTGGTCAGTGCGGCGCAGGGCCAGAAGGATGCGCTGGAGGATAGTTTTGCCATGGGCAGGCGGAATAAGAAGGAGGCTGGAAGCAAATATGGCTGGTAAAGTGAGGGCCCTTTTTTCCTTGCCTTTTTTTGGGGGGGAGGTAAGAAAAATCAAGGGTTGGAAGAAGATAAACAGAGTAGTTTGCAAAAAAAGTAGGATTAACTAACTAGAAAAGACAGGATATGGCTGTGTCAACACAAAACACACAATGTCTGTCTTCAAGATGATGCATCACACGGCATTGGTTATGCATGGATTAAACGTGTTCTTTCTCGGCAGAGTGAGTATTCCCCGTGCTGTCACTGGTGCGATGGTCCAGCGCATCATCAGCAGCAATGTTGGGAGCGACCACGCTGGGTTTTCGGCCGATATAGGTGGTCTCCTCGAGCATATTCAGCCTGTCCTCCTCCCTGTCCAGCTTGTGGAAGGTGAACCAGAAGGCGATGCCACCGAGGGCAGAGAGCACGGCAACAACGCCATAGTTCCAGACCAGGAGCGGGTCGGCCGAGAGGGAGACGAGGGCCTGGGCAATGGCGCTGCTAAAGGCACTCTGCAGCAGATTGATACTCATGACCAGCGACTTCATGTTGGTCGGCGCCTTGGTGAAGGCGTATTCGAGCGAGGTGACGTTGGCGAGAACCTCGGAAAAGCCGACGAGGACGTAGGGCAGCGCCTGCACCCACACGTTGATGGGCGCCGCCGGGCACGTCTCATCGGTGCCGGGCAAGGTGCCGGATGCGTACTTGCCGCACACAGACAGCCGGTAGATGTAGTGCTGTACCACAGTGGCCGTGACCATGGACAACGACGCCAACGCGAAGCCGACCGTCATTCGCTTGATAGGAGTGAAGCTGATCTTATACTTGCGCAGCGTGGGATAGATGAAGAAATCGAGGAGCGGGATGATGATGACGATCGAGATCGGGTTGAGATTTTGAATGATGCTGTCCAGCTTGTCAGCAACAGGGGTGTATTTCTTTTGATATCACAAGAAAAAGATGAAAAATAATACTCACTCGTTGGGTGCGCCATGGAGCTCCATCGTGGCAGCTTGCGAGGTCAGGTTGTTGGTCATTTGGCCATATGCCTACGCGTGATTGATCAGCTTTGATCCGAGTCAAGGGCAAAGAACAACGTACCAGCCAGTACAGTGGCATGTAACAAAAGACAGCACATGCCTTCAGGCCACGGCGCACTTCGGCAACCCACTGGTCGTCGTATGTCATCCACGATGGTCGTTGGTCAACAGGCACTTTGGAAGGCGTCACCTTGTCCCAGAAGTCGGGCGCATTCATCTTCCTGTACGTGGTGACGGGATTTATCGACCAACGGCCAGACATTGCCTTCCCCCACATGTGACAGAACTTGCTAAACACGTTGCCCGTCGGGGGAGTAAGTCGGTAGTTCTTCCTGAAGACTGCAAGCACCACCGGGCAAGCGATGAAAAGCACCGTCGGTAGCAGAAAAGAGAGCCAGAAGCCGACGTATTTCTCCGCATAGACCATAGCGATCTGACCAACAAGCGAGCCGACATTGATGCAGACATAGAACCAGAGGAAAATCCTAGCCGTGGTCACCGCAGGGTCGACAATCACACGCTCACCGGTTGGCAGAGTCCTGACGATTTTCTTGGTCTGTGTCTGCTGTTCGGCAAGGAGCGGAGAGATCTACAGATGGGTTAGTTAGTCAAAGGGGCCAAACAGAACAGCAAAAAGAAGGCATCTTATCTGACATTGGATTTGAACAGGCCGGTTCCTAGGCCCAGGACAACCATGCCGATGGCAAAGGCAGCAATGGCCGAGTTTGGCTTCTTGATCACGCTGGGGGCCGCGGATGCAGTCAGGACGGCATGGCCGACCAGGGCACAGGCAATGGCAATGTGAATCGTCTTGAAGCGGCCGAGATAGGTATCGGCAATGTAGGCACCCAGAAGAGGAGTCAAATAGGCCCAGAACTGGTTGAAGGTGGTCAAGCCAGTTGACGCACGTTGGCCCATGCCCAAAGCACCCGACTGGCCTGAGAAGCCGGCTCCGGTAGAAGAGCCTTCGGGAAGAGGTTGTTGGATGAAATTGACTACGCTGGTTAGACAGGCCCGAGGATGATGCGCGTCTTCATCTTCATACCGTATACAACAGTCGTTCCATAGTAGGAGAAGCGCTCGCACAGTTCGACGAATGCTATGGTGAATGCTTGCCAAGGGATTTTGCCAGACACACGCCGCAGCGTCTGCAGCTCCTCCTCGCTGGGTTCGCCATCGGAGGAGGAGTCATCGGAGGGATCGTCAACCTCAGTCACCGGCTGCTCGTTGACGCCGATCGAGCCTCGGCCAGCAGCCTTCTCATCGGCGGTGAAAGCAATGGGTGCGTCTGCAACCTGGGCCTGCGCCGCCACCGGGGCCTCGTTGTGGCCGAGCGCACTCATTTTTGGGAGTACGGAGAGGGATTGGGAGGAGGCGGAGGAAGGGGAGGAGGGGAGGAGGGGAATTCAAAGAAACTAAAGACACCTACGGTCAAGGCAAGATGAAGAACAACTTACTCAGAGATATACAGGCATCGCATTGCCACTATCACGCAATCTTGCCTGGATGAAGAGAACATCCATCCTGCTAGATTACTCGGCTGCACCTCTCGAACGGGAAGGTGACGTTGGTTATCGTTGACAGAGGCACGAGAGGAAGATGCGTGCAACCCAAGACTTGCCAAGACTTGACCAGAGATGGCTTGGCCGAGCTAGCTGCAACTCCGATTGGCCAGTCCGTTGCTTGTGTCAGAACGGCGGACCCCGCCACCTACGTATCGCAGCCAATCAGAGGCTGCTGATTTGCCCTAGCTGACTAGCGTTCGTTGTCTGTGCGAGCTTAATTGATGCATTTTCATCTCGGACAGGCCGAAGGTGCGCAGTGTGCACTATGTATGGCACAGCCAGCACGTCCGTCCATCAGACGCTGTCAGGCTTCCCATCTGTGCGTCTCGACCGAGGCACCCTGAGGCAGTCATTGCCACCACAGCATATTGAGCAGGGAAGGAGGCACACTCACTCTTAGTGTCGGGTGTGCCGTGGTTACAATGGGAAACGAGGCTATTGAGAATTTGACATAGAGGAGGAGCACGCGCGGCGGCAACAATTTACAGAAGTGGGATCCATGTTGCAGCCCTAGAGAGCAAAAGTCAAACACGAAAACTATCTGCACCATCATCTCAACCAAGCGTCTCGTGGCTCGCGAGAATATCCACCGAATTTGCGGGGAACGGGAGGTATAAATTACGCGCGAGGCAAATTAAGCGCACGTAACAAGTACTACGCAGACAGATATACACGGCAGGACAGCTCACAGCCATGGCTCACCCTGACCGCTCACCCTCAGACAGCTCACCCACCGCTCATACTCACAGCTCATACTCACAGCTCGTCCTTGGCAGCGCCCTCTTTCTCGACCACACCATCTTTACCAGCCTCCTCCTCGTCAGCAACATCCTCACCACTCTCACCAGCAGTCTTATCAGCAGTCTGCTGACTTGCCACACTGCCCTCGTCATCGTCCTCGCTCTCTTCACTCTTCTCACTAACCACACTCTCTTCACTCTTCTCACTAACCGCACCCTCATCATCACTGTCCTCAGCACCAGTCTCTTCACTGCCAGTCTCACCAACCTTATTATCTTCAGTATCCACCTTCTCTTCAGCATCCACACTCTCTTCAGTATCCACACTCTCCTTAACAGTCTCTTCTTCAGCAGTCTCTTCTCCAATAGTCTCTCCACCAACCTCATTCTCTTCAGCATCCACAGTCTCCTTAACAGTCTCTTCTTCAACAGCCTCTCCACCAGCAGTCTCTTCACTATTCACACCCTCCTCTACACTCTCTTCACTATTCACACCCTCCTTGACCTCTTCAAAAACCTTCCTTCCCTTCCCATTAAGCCCACTATTGAGCCATTCTCTCCCCGGTGCAGTCTTAACGACCTTGCTATGCTCGCCCCTTTCCTTGAGCCCTCTCTTGACCATGCTAGTCACAATCTCATACACCGCCTGTGCCGCGGCAAGTGCAGTCTCTTCGCCCCTTCCATCATATGCCGGAGCCACCTCGACAACATCAGCCCCAACCAGATTGAGATCTTCGATCCCGCGCAAGATCTGGATTAGTTCGCGCGTAGTCCACCCACCAGGCTCGGGCGTGCCGGTACCGGGAGCTAGGCCTGGGTCGAGAACATCGATGTCGAGACTGAGATAGACAGGCACTTCGGTGCCGATCTTATTCACAATCAGGTCGGCAATGCCCGACGGCTTCAACTCGTCAATGTCGTCGGCCTCGATCCGCAGAAAGCCCTGGGTGTCGTCGTTGGCGTAGTCGGCGTAGTCAGCTCCGCCGAGCCGGGTTCGCAGCCCCGCGTGCACCGAGGATGTATTGCGGATCAGGCCCTCCTCTGAAGCAACCCAGAACATGGTGCCGTGGGTGAAGTCGTCCTGGCTGCCCGGGTGGTCTGACCACACACTGGGATAGGCGGCAGGGTGCCATGTGTCAAGGTGGGCATCAAAGTGGAGAAGCGCTATTGGCTGCTGGTAGGTGCGGTAGAGCGCGCGCAAGGCCGGCAGGGCAACCGAGTGGTCGCCGCCGAGGGTGACAAGCTTGGGATGCTTGTGCGATGGCGGATTCGTGTAGCTCAGCGCCCGCCGGGAATTCAGCTCCAGGTAAGCAGCCGACATCTGGTGCAGAGCCAGGGCATTGTCGAACGGGGTGATGGGGATATCGCCACAGTCCAGCACGGCCGGCCAGCTCAGGTAAGGGTTGACACCGGCCCTGTGGTTGAAGGAGCGGTAGGGGGTCTGTCGCGCCGACGCATGTCGGATAGCCCGAGGGCCAAAGCGAGCGCCCGGTCGATAGCTCACTGCAGTATCAAACGGTGCGCCTATGATGCCGATGTCGAACTGCTCGTACGGCGTCGTGAGGCATTTGACATGTCGGAGGTGGGCAAAGGTCGAGACGCCCGAGAAGGACCACTTGAAGCACGCATGTTAGATATCTCAGCCCGAATTTTGAGCTCTGAGAAAGAAGAAGAAAAAAACTATCTCTCGCTCCCACTAACTGACTGACATACATCCGTATCCCATTTGTTTTTCAGCTCTTCCAGCGGCGTGCCCGTCTCTGGTATAGGATCCAGCTCCGGGTTGTCATAGAACGAGCAGTGCACACAGCCCGCGAAAAGGAGCAAAGCTGCTGGAAGCCACATGTTTCAAATCAAGAATTAGTTCTATGACTGTCCACAGAGGACATATAGAATATAATATTATTATAGCAGCAAGAAGTAATATAAATGAATTGATTCTCTTCTCTCGGTCTGTGCGACTGAATTGTTTTCCAGAAGCTTTCGGTGGAGTTCGTCTCCGCATCCGAGGAGAGGAGCTAGGCACTAGTCCTAGAACGGTCTAGTCGGGATTACGTACCACGGCCGAATTAGTGTTAGCGCATCGACAATCTTTTCTGCGACTACACGACGTTCACCTTTCAACTGTGATATATTTCCCTCGCCCATAGAACAACCATTTTTCCCCTCTCAATGAGCCCGCTACCTCCGAAGCTCGGAAGCAATGGCCGCGTCAAAGGCATGGACCATTCCATTGTACAGCTTGTCAACGGCTTCGGGCGAGCTGTCTGTCCCTGTGCAAATCCGATTGACTCCATCCTCGTGATTGGAAAATAGAACTCGACGCAGACTTTCGGCGAGCGGCTTCAGGGAGTGGAACTCGGGACTGAACTCGCTCAAAATCGTGTGGAAGCCCTTCGTCTCGTCCATCATGTCAAGAGACTTGCGGACCGCTAGTTCGTTCCAGTTGCCATTACTCCATTGGCGAAGCTTGCTGGACGCTGGAGGATCTTCCCCATGGTTTGTTATGATTGTCCAGAGGAACACGTAGAGAAAGGACTCTAGGTCGTGGCGATAAGTATGGCGTTCACGCTTCAGAACACCAATTGCCATGAATGGTCTGGTCCCGGTAATGCCAGCAGGAGGAGGCCCGGCTTCTGGTTCTTCTTCCCTGACCTCTATCGCGGAATCCAGGTCGATCAGAATCCCTTGGGGATCTTCTTCATCTTGGCCATCCAGAATGATGATGTTGCCCGCGGATATATCTTGGTGAAGAATCTTGGCGTTGGTCAAAAGTGATCTGTGACACTTGATAGCATCACGAAATACTCGAAGCAACTCCAAGATACTTTGAAAGGTATGAAGAGGCCTGCCCACAGGCGAGGTAACCATACAGGCAAGAATACGATTTTGAAAGAAGTTGTCGGTTTCTTCTGTATAGTCGGCAAGTCCAGTCGTATTGCAAGGCACTCCAACATTTTCATTTCTATTCTGGATTGCAATTCTGCCCAATCTTCTGTGTGTGCCCCATCGCAAACCTCGTCGCAGATTTGCGATACTTTCGAGTTCTTGGTAATAGTCAACCGAGACGGCGCCCCAGACGGATGTCTTCTTGGCTAGCTTTAGAAGCTCATCTTCTGGACGATCTCTGGCCCAACGCCATTTGAACTTCAAGACGTAGTCCCATCGATCTGAATCGGCCATTCTGGCTCGATAGCAAGTTGTCCCAGTGCCAACAAGGGCTTCACTAGATGCAATTGGCTGGCTTTCGAGATATAGTTTTCCCAACGAGGGTGTGGCAACATCATCAAGAACAATGTAGCAACGACCAGCGTCATCCACTCGAACGAGACTCGATTGTCCCAGGTCATCGTCCGTCATCCGCTGGTAAGTGAGAATAATTGAGAGGAATTTGATAAGATCATTCTGAATATCGAACAGGTCGCTGCAGTACAAGCCAGATCGATCAAACATCCAAAGTTCGATCAGTGAGCCGCGTATGTAGAAGCCATGTAAGAAGAGCCGCGTGGGCTGACTGGCGAAGACCTGGTGTGCTGACTGACAGAGTCGTAATAGTCCATGGGATAACAAACACGATCACTGTCGTAAAACTGACCAACTACCTGAACATGATCCCATCTCGTCTGCACGTCGTCGGCTGGCGAAACTGGCATAGTCAAGAGAAGGCGGCCTGCCTCTGCCCCGTCGTCGCCATCATTTTCATGCTTGCGTGTTATATGCCACGAGCCTCGAGCACCGTCGTCATCAGCCTCCCTCGCTACATAGTCGGTAAACTAGTTTAGAAAATTGTTCGGCGACGGAGCCGTGGCTGGAATAGTGTAGTGACTACTACTGTCTCTTCCAGCCGGCTGGATTTGCAGTGACCCATTTCGGTGGATATATTCAAAACTGCCAAAATATCGTTTCACAAATCCGCTCATGGGGCCATGCAGGCGGCCATCTATGTTGTTAAAGATGGCTTGGTCGTCCGTTGTGCAAGCTGGATGATCTTCCGCCAAGTGATTCTCCATAGCTGAAGGGATGAGGGTATTCGATACAGTGAGATCTCTAGCAGCCGAGTTGGTACAGTCAGCTGTTTCGCAGCTTCACCTCGAATTCAGATCTTGATTGGCCCCTAGCATGAGGACAAGGTCTGCTTGACTAGAGCAGCACATTTTGAGTGAAAGAGCAAAGCTGTTATACAAACTGTTTGTTACTGCGTATAGGTACGGTGCGACGCTGTACGGGAGTTCACTATCGGGCCAACTTTTTAGCGGATGACTAATCACCTCGACTTCACTCATAACCTCTCTCTCACTGGCGGCCTAGTGCAAGTTTAGTGCAACCTTAGTTACTATTAACTCCTTTCAGTCTTGAAATAGGCAGGAGCGGGAGAAGATGGAGAGGTGAGGAGAGGAAGGAAGAATGCGCAGAGTCGTTGTGACGGGGCTGGGAGCCGTGTCACCGTTGGGCATTGGTATGTCGTCGTCGTCGTCGTTTTGACTGATTGTTGTGTCTTTTTCTTTCTCAATCAAATCTGACTTATCATTTTCTTTTTCTTCAGGCGTGCGACGAACATGGTCTCGACTTCTGGCTGGGCAGAGCGGCATAGTGTCAACAGCCTCCCTGGGGCCTGAGTTTGCCACGCTGCCATCCCAGGTCGCCGGCCTGGTACCGACTGAAACTGAAACTGATACTGGTACTGAGACGGGACCGACATCCACATCCACATCCACATCCACATACACCTTGACAGCCGGACACTGGAACCCGCTGGACCATCTATCGCGCACCGAACTCCGGCAGACGGCCAAATTTGCCCAGTATGGACTTGCTGCGGCTGCTGAGGCGCTCGAGGACGCTGGCTTCAAGGCTGGCCAGGGCCTGGATGCTGACATGACCGGTGTTTGCCTGGGCTCGGGGATTGGCAATCTCGAGGAGCTGTACGATACATCGGTTGCCTACTACGCCGACGGCCGGAACTACAGGAAAATTCACCCCTTGTTTGTGCCCCGGCTGTTGATCAATCTGGGCGCTGGCCATGTCAGTCTGCGCTATGGCTTAAGGGGTCCCAATCACGCTGTCACTACGGCGTGTACAACAGGGGCACATTCTATCGGAGATGCTGCGCGATTCATCCAGGCAGGAGACGCAGATGTCATGATTGCAGGTGGCGCAGAGTCTTGTATTCACCCCCTCGCCATTGGGGGATTTGCTAGGAGCAGGAGTTTGGCTACAGAGTTTAATGATAGGCCAGCAGAGGCATCGCGGCCTTTTGACAAGGACCGAGCTGGATTTGTCATCGCTGAAGGTGCGGCCTGCGTGGTCCTGGAGGAGTTAGAGCACGCCAAACAGCGTGGCTCGAGGATATATGCCGAGCTGAGTGGCTATGGCTGTTCGGCGGATGCACACCACCTGACGGCGCCGCACCAAGATGGCGCGGGCGCACTGTTGGCCATGAAAAAGGCCTTGAGACAGGCGAGCATCGCACCGGACAAGGTGGATTATATAAATGCCCACGCGACCAGTACGCCACTCGGTGACGCTGCCGAGAACAAGGCGATCAAGGCCTTGATGCTGGGCGAAGCTGGAAGGATGAGAGCTGCCGATGTGAATGTGAGCAGCTCCAAAGGAGCAACTGGCCATCTGCTCGGCGCTGCCGGGGCGATTGAGGCCATATTCAGCATTTTGGCGCTCCATGAGGGTGTACTGCCGCCAACGATTAATCTCGCGTCCCGCACCGCAGAGTTCGACTGCAACTATGTGGCTAATGAGGCACAGGAGCACAAGGTCGGCGCGGTTCTGACAAACAGCTTCGGCTTTGGTGGGACGAATGCAAGCCTTTGCTTCACCAGGCTGGAATGACCCTTAGGGGGGGAGGAGAGCTCTTTGAGCGGAGGAAAAAATAGGTGGTGCTTGTTCTTTTCAAGTGGCATCAATCGACGTTTTCCGCACACCCGTTTTCAATCCTTGCTGGGGAATGCCGCCTGTAGCCAGAGCAGGCGAGGCCGCTGGCGGAAGAGGAACGGCGAAAGTGCCGTCGCTAGTTGCAGCTGTGGTTGGAGCTCTGTTTTCGGGCGGAACGGCGAAGAGGTTACCGCTTCGATTACCGCTGATAGCATTGGAGAGCATCTCCTTCATTCTGACGAGCTGGTACCTTCGGCGAGTGGGGAAGATGGTGTGCTGGACGAGAGGTTGAGGTCGGGCCAGGCTCCTGGCCACCGACGACATGACCGCATCTCGTTCTTCGTCCGAGTCGACGGGACCGGCCAAGGCAGCATCCAGGTCTTCCTCCGGGACCGCGGCACTGGCATCGATTGCAGCCTCTGTATATTAGTGTATCAGTAACTCTGTCTCAAATAGCGGCAGGGAGAGCACCGGTGATCAGACTAGACTCACTTTGCTGCCGTGCCTGGTTCTTCTTCTGATAGGCCTGTAGGAGCATGTCGTAGGGCAAGCTTCGGCCCGGCACCGCGCGCTTGGCTCCCATGCTATGGCTCTTGCAAGTCAGACTGCGAGCACACTGGGCGCCGTTGGGGAGCAGCACGCCGCACTGCTTCTCGACGTCGACCGGGCCTTTGGTCTTGGCCTGTTTGGCTTTCTGCTCCTCCTTCTTCGACTTTTTCTTTTTCGAGTCCTTGGCCTCGTCCTCGTCACCGGCCTTTCGCTTTTTCGCTTCTCCTCGTCAGCGATGCACGAGCAGAGCCTGCCTGCGGGGCTGCCTGGCGGGCTCACCTTTGCCATCCCTGGTATCGTCATCGTCGTCATCATCATCGTCGCCCTTCTCAGCCCGTTCCTTGGCCCGCTGGGCCGCTTCTCTGGCTTCTTTTTTCTTGCGGGCCTTGGCCTGCTTGGACTTGAGACATCCTGCGACATGTTCCTTGGCCGTTCGCCGTAGAATGTTCTTCTTGCAGTGTTTGCATGTCAGCATGTCCAGCGGCGCTTGCCTGCCATTTGGAAAGTTGGCCATTGTCTCTTCGTCGAACTGGGGCACGACCGGCGATGGGCTGGAGGACGAAGGGGCAGTGCCTGTGGTTCATAGGTCAGTCAGTTGCTGGACACCTGCTCCCACTCCCACTCGATAATCACAGCTTCATCAACATTCCCAAAAGATACAGACATCTCAGATGCTCCTCTAGCAATGTAAAAGACACACGCGTCGGGGCGGCTTGGTTCATACCATTTGCTTCCTGCTTCGCTTGAACCGGTACTTTCTTCAACCGGAGCTTCGTACCCCTCTCAGCACTCTTCTTGAACTTGTACCCCGACACTAGGCTCTGCTCATTGGCAGAGCCATTCGATAAGGCTGCGACTGCATGTTACTCCACTTGGGCTTGTTCAGAACGTTGAGTAGAAGCGCATACCTCGGGCACCGTTGGACTCCATGTCGAAGGGGAAAGGAGGTTGAGTCGAAGTTCCAGAACTAATTAAAAATGGCCCAGCCAACTGCGTTACTCGTTATTCTCGTGCTTAGAGAGTTGTTGCTGCGCTTCTAAATTTAAGCTTATTTCCGCTATCCCGGGCTAACTACTTGTGGAGAGATAGCCTTGGCTCTTTTGCCATGTTTGCACACACACACAAACTTTCCAACACGCGGTTGACAGTCGCGTAACACCAAACCATTGACCCAGAGTGTTGGTCCCTTTTTTTCTTTCTCTCATTTTTTTTTAGAAGCTCGTGAGAAATGGACACCGAATCACCGTATCCGCTGGCAAAGCGGCGGCGGACCTCATTACATGGCTCAGCAGCCTCATCGCGGTCCGGAGAAGAGACCTCCTCACAGCAGCGGACACGGCCATACGCTGGTGGCTCACGCTCACACTCACATTCTCCCTCCCGGTCTCCAACAACAGCACAACCCTCGCGCCGCCCGTCTCGATCACTGAGTGCATCCTCGGCCTTTTCCTATCACTCGGCACAACAGCGCAACTACAGCCGTTCGCCGTTGCCGCCGCCGTCGCCGTCGCCGTCGCCCCCCGCACCACGCACCCTCAAGTACGTCCCCCTTACGACGCTCCCTCGCGCCCACGCCCGCGGGATAACATGCGCCAAATTCTCACCCGACTACCGCCTTCTGGCCACAGGCTCAGCGGACGCAACCATCAACATCTACGTCGTGCCGCCGCTCAGCTCGTCGGCGCCGGTGCAGCCGTCGGCATTCAAGCTGCTCCGCACACTCCGCGCACATCTGGCGGGCATCAACGCACTGGCCTGGTCGCCCTCGGGCCCTCCGACCACCTACACACTGGCATCGGCCAGCGACGACAAGTCGATCCTGTTCTGGTCGCCGCTGTCGTCGGACTTCCCGATCTCGCCGTCGCCGCTGACGGGGCATTCCAACTATGTGTACTCGCTGGCGTTCTCGCCCAAGGGCAACATGCTCGTGTCCGGCTCGTTCGACGAGGCCGTGTTCCTGTGGGACGTGCGCTCGGGCCGCATCATGCGCCAGCTGCCCGCCCACAGCGACCCCGTCGGCGGCGTCGACTTCATCCACGACGGCACCATGATGTGCAGCTGCAGCACCGACGGCCTGATCCGCATCTGGGACGCCGGCACCGGCCAGTGCCTGCGCACCCTCGTAGACGAGGACCGCAAGGGCGTGACCAGCGTGCGCTGGAGCCCCAATGGCCGCTACGTGCTCGGCTGGACCCTCGACAGCTGCGTGCGCCTGTGGGACTACGTCGGCGGCCGCTGTGTCAAGACTTACATGGGCCACGTCAACAAGGACTTCAGCCTCGGCGGTGCCATCGGCACCTATCTGGCCCCCTCGCCTCCTGGCGATAATAATAATCATAATAATAACAACAATAATAATAATAATAATAATGACGATGATGACGACGATGATGATGACGACGACGACGACGGTGCTGGCGCGCAGCTACAACAACATCAAACCCCGCCTTTCCAAGAGTACGGCTTCGTCGTCAGCGGCAGCGAAAACGGCGACATCCTGGCCTGGGATGTGTCCAGCAAGGAACTGCTGTGGCGTGCCAATGCCGCCCATACCGACGTCGTCCTGTCTGTGGACTGTGGCAAGACAGCGGACCGTGTGCGCGGCTTGCTGGTCAGCGCTGGCAAGGACAGAGACGTGCGCATCTGGATTGAAGATGTGCCGGACAACGTGAGGGATCATGCTGTCGCAGGGATTGGAACCCGGAACCGAACCCGAACTCGAAGCCGCAGCAACAGCAACAGCAACAGCAACAGCGACAATAGAACAGGAGGAGACGATGCCAAACCGCATGCCGATACATCCGCTTCTGGCCTTGCCGTGGCAATGGACGAGGATGAAGAGCAGATCAGACGTATGGAAGAAGAGGGCGGTGGTGGCGGCGGCGGCGGCGGCGGCGGCGGCTGATCTGATTCTGAATGATCGAATTGATCGTTGTAGTATATTATTAATATATTAATATTAGCCTGGCCTCATCCCATGGCAAAAGAGACCGACCATGCATGGGTTCAAGAAGATTTCCTCTTTCTTTCTCACAACAAATAGAGTCAAAAATTGAGAATGATAGAAAAAAAAACGGGCGTGCTCAAGCAAACTCGGACATGCTCAAAAGACAAAACACACAACACAGAAGCAAGCCCATTCTCACCCCATCTCCATCTTCTGGCCGAACTTTTTATATATATACATCTCCCTTCACAGGTCAGTTGGCGGCAGTGGCGAGGACCAAGCTTGCGCTTGCGCTTGCAGAACAGCGGCGGCGGCGGCGGCGTTGCTGGCCTTGCTCGATCCTCGGGTGCTCAGAATTCCAAAGCGCAGGAAGACCTCAGAGCAGGTGACGAGGATGGAGAGGGCGATGAGGACGATGATGATCCAGGTAATTCGGGACATCTTGTTGTCCGACACGTAGTCCGACAGCACCTCGGCCAGGTCGAGGAAGACCCGGCAGCGCTCGTTGAGCACCTGGATTCTCGGCTTGATCTCGAGGTACTCGCGCACGGCCGTGTACAAGGGGTGCAGCGTTGGCTCGGAATCCCAGAGAAAGCTGGGCACGTCCAGCACGTTGGAAGCTGTAATTAATTGATAATACTGTCAGCCTTTTTCTTCTTTCTGCTGCTCTCTAGGATAGATAGAATAGTTGGAACTCACACAAGTTGACTTCGACACGGCTGCGGAACAAGCCACCAAGCAGCTTGATGACCTCCTCGCTGTTCAGGCCCAGTTCGCCGGTCTTGGCCAGGCGACTGGGGACATCCTTGGCCTCGTCCATCTGCGTGGCCATGGTCTCCTCGAAGAAGCTCAGCTTGGTGCTCTGAGCGATAGCGTGGCTGATGGCCAGCTTGATCATGTGGTCGCCGCTGCGGAGTGTGATCATGTCGTTGTACATCCGCGGCCGCTTTATCTCGTTGTTGTATTCAAAGTGGAATTCCTCCGTCTCAAAATCTTCTTCAGCCAGCGGGTTGTTCACCAGTGTCAGCGGCGCCACAACGTTGGTCTTGGGGTCGACTATTGTCGCAAATGCCATGTCTGCCAACACGTCCTTCTCCTGCCGCTCTGAGAAGTTCCAAAACACAACAACACCGTATCCAAAGACAAACATCTCCGCAAAGCGATATGAATCGAACTGAGCGCTCGGGCCGGGGCTGGTCGACCGTTGCGAGGAATTACTGTTTCGTCGTCCGAAGCCGTTGATTTGCGCCGGTGGTCGGTCATCAGCACCGTTTCTATCCTCCTCCTCGTGCCTTGATTCCTCGTCCCGGTCCAGCCTTTCTGACTCATCCCGAACTTGGTCACGCTCATCCTCGCCTCGGACTGAATGCTGTTCTTCTTCGGCTTCATAGACACCGTGGTAGTCACGTTGCTCGCTACGCTCAATCGCTTCGTCCAGGATGCTGCCACCTTTGGCACTCTTGAATGGCGGACTACTTCGCAGCCGGTAGCCTTCAGTGCCCGGTAGGAGAGGGAGGTGATAGGCACAGTAGAGACAGTCATCGTAGAGCTTGGCTCGCCCGCCGTGCCGTTGCCTGACAAATGCCGCAGTCGACTGGAGCCTGTAGGACTGGGCGGTGCAGTACGCTGTCACACGCGGCAGCTCCTTCTCCGTCCGTCTGGACTTGGGCAGTCTCTCCGCGTAGCTCTTGACGCCGTCTCGGGCCGGCTGTCGATAGGTGCCATCGTCTTCGTCGTCTCTCGGCGGACCCGAGTCACCGTCTTTGCCGAAGTCGCCCTTCTCGTCTTCCTCCTCCTCCACTGCCTCGGGCAACAGCACCAGCTTTTCCGACGTCTTGCTTGACCGTGACGGTTTGTGGGGCATCTGGAACCGCCCAGTCAGCCGCGCATTCAGGGGCTTGCCGGACCCGCTGCGGTGCATCATCGGCCGTGTTGGTGTCCTGCGCTGGGCCGAGGGTATGTCCGACGCATATTGTAACACGCTGTCCACTGTAATAACCGATGATCGTTGGCGGGGAAGTAAAGGGCGGCCTTCTCTGTAGTCTGCAATAGGCCCTCCCCTCCTCCTAGCAGAAGATGCCGAGCTTGCGGGTGCCATCGGACAGGCTGTTTCCTCGCCGTGCGAACCTGTGCTGAAGGATATGTTCAGACTAAGAAATGCAAGATCGTACCTTCCAGCAGTTAATAAATTACATCGCCTTAGTAAGTCGGAGCTATTGTCGTCATAGCTTGGCAAAGATCCTTAAATTATGGGGCCTCTCAAGTGCCCCACCCAGTCTTGGCCAGGCCACACAAGGCTGTCACCCTATCTATATCAATATCCATCATGTTGTCCGAGGTATCGAGCAGCACGAACCATTGCACTTGATGAAATTCCAGTTGTGTTGAATCGCCGGGCCAGAGCTTATGAGACCTGCTATTTAGAACCAGCAGCACCCCCCCTGAGCTCAAATGCCGCCACCAGCCAGCCAAAACTCTCCAGGCTAAGACTAAGACCTCTTCGCCTTGGACCACGCCTTTGCAGCGGCAGGATAGCCATGCTCAAACCAACAGCAATTCCAACATAGCCACTTGGTCTTCTCTGCCTTGCCCTTATTCTTCTTCCTCTCCTTCCTGCCTTTCTCTCTTCGATCAACAACAATCTGTCTGATATCGCTCAGAAGTTGCGGGACCTTCGGACATGCTGGGCCGTCACATTTCTTGCCTTCTTCTTTCTCGTCTTGACTCCCGTCGTCGTCGTCATCATCATCATCATCTTCTTCTTCATCTTCATCTTTGGGTGGAGGAGGCGCAAGGAATGCAGCCGGAGCCGGAGCTGGAGCTGGAGCCGGAGGAGGAGGCGCTGCAAACCTATACGCCGAGTCACTCCCCCACGCGATCAGGTTATCCTGAACCCCAGGCTCTGCACCGAGGAGTTTGCCCAGTGGCATGCTGACGCCGGTGTTGGCCCATTCGATCTTGACGATCCCGCGGTTGAGCAGCGCGCTGCCCTCGCGGCTGTCGCATGGTGGAGGCAGCGGCGTCATCATGTGACTGTGCCCGTTACCAGTGCCATATCCTCCTCCTCCGTGGCCGCCCGGCCCATAGCTGTTGTATCCATTGGTGTTGTAGCTGTGCAGAGGATGCTGGTGGTGCTGGTGGTGCTGGTGCTGGTGCTGCTGGTACTGTTGGTATGGAGAGACCAGGCTCGTATTGCCTAGTCGTGCTTCAGTATTATGTAGTACGGCTTTAGCAAGAGTTTGTCAGTAAGTCACACGTACCATTGCCGCTGGGATCACTGCCCGGAGCGTATATGGCACCTTCAACACGACCCATCTTTCCCTCTTTCGAATTTGAGCGTTTGTTAATCGAAAAACTGGAGGAGAGGTTGTGGTAGGCGTGCAAGTCTTTTGTAACTAGTCTTGATCTAATGCAAACAAAACTATCAAACTAAAGAGGTCTAAACGCTTGAAGAATGACTCAAACTGATTGACATTGCAGTGCCCATGACATGACGCATAGGCTCGGGAATTTCGCAAGATAAAGAAGGTGTGTGCCTTCATTTCGTCTTCTTCACGGCCTCGTTTTCCTGATTGCTTTTCGACGTTGTTTGCTGGCCTTCGACGTAAGGGTGTTTGATTGTCAGGCACCAGATATCGAGATAGTCACAGATTGTGGTGATGACATCGTGCACAAAACTGCCATATACACCAAAGGCGAGTCCAGTCATGAGGAAGACAAATGCGACCTGGTACACGTCGTCACCCAAGAGACTTGGCCACAGTCCCAGTCGCGGACCCAAGCTGTCAACGACGCCCCAGGCTAGCGGCAAGATGAGTATGTTCTTGTATGGAAACCTGTCTTTGACCAGATGTCGGACAATCATTTGGCCGACTGAGTAGGCGTTGAGAATTCCGGCAAAGAGGACAAAAGGGATCAGATGGTGATGGAGAATATTAGGGTTCAGCCCAAGATACGAGAATATCAGGACCCAGGTCAGCAGCACCGGTACCAGTCCCAAGAGCGCCTTGGCTGGGTTTTCGCCACGCTCTCTCCTCGCTTGCAGGACATTCTGAATGCTGCTAAGAGTGTTGAAGATGAGGACAACTCCGCCATAGAGCATGTACCACTCATTCCAGGCCAACTGATAGACAGACTCGGGAAGGATGGCTAGCTTTGGAAGACCGAGAGTGGGTAGCATAGGCTGTTGCCAGTAGCTTGCGCCTCCCTTGAGGAAAGTGACAAAGTAGACAATCACCAGGGTGAGAACACCCTCAACTGGGCCTGAGACAATTCCCAGCGTCAGCTTGTGGGTGTGATATTCATCCCACGTTTGGATGTAGAAAGTAAAGACAGTGCCGAAGAGGGTGAAGACCGTATTCCAGGACTGTCCAAGGTTCATGGCGGCGGCGAAAATGAGAACTTCCAGACTTGTGTTGCACGCGTCCACACCTGCAGCTCATTAGCGACCAGGCGCACGCATTTTTCACGCATACTCTTGCTTCTTACCATGGTCAAAGAGCTCACCCAGAGGCCCGCTCTGGCGGGTTCTGCGCGCCTGGGTACCATCCACGGCATCGAAAGTCTGGTAGAGAAAGAGGCCAATTGCCCAGCTGAGGTAGACCCAGGGCGGACAGTCAGTGTCGAGAGTCGGGTTATACCACAACATGGTCAAGAAGTTGACCACGACGAAGCTGAAGCCGCTGAGAGTGATCTGTCACATGTGTTAGGAGGGAGAGCTCCAGGGAAAGCATACGGGAGGCGGCAAACCGCATTGGGTCTGGCAATGTCAGTACATGCTGTCTGTCGAAGAGATGGTCAAGGCTTTGGAACTCACGCCATCGATAGAGGGAAGAACTTGATGGCTACATTGGTGTAGAATGGCTTCAATATGTACTTGGACACCAGCGACTTGTCGATGCCCGCATACTGGTACTCGTACAGCTTTGGTAGGTTACGCTGCCGTATATACACCATCTTGACCACCAGTTCCTTGGGCCTCTAGAGCTGTAGAGCAAAGGGATCTGACAAGATGCGTGATGGTGGGTGATAACACATAGCACATAACGCGCCAAGCACGTGAAGAGAGGGAAAATACTAGAAAGAACGTGACGTCATGAGCTGGAACAACAATGGAAAGTGCGGGCGGTCAAATGGGGTAAGGTAGCCAACCACACAATGTGATTATCATCGAGCACAATGTTAGCTGGCTCACCTAGTGATATTGAGCTGTTTCAGACATGTGGATCGCTCGGGGTTGGATTTCTGAGATCATTGTGTGGACATGCTTCTCTCCTTCGGCCCTCCTCTGACATGGATATTCTCAGCGTTAAATCAGTGGGACCGAGATGAGTGCTTCTCTGTTCTTGTTTGTATATCGTATATAATAATGCCGTCACCTCTAGGGAGCCACTGCTTTGGTTCCTCAACCAGAAACTGAAGCAGCTGGACACGGTCTCGAATGCAGACACAACTTGGATCAAGAGTGACAGGACAAGAAAGTTTTCCACCAGCTGAAACAGGTTCGAAAATCTATATACACAGTATAACACTGAAATGGAGACTCTGGAATATAGATCATATGATGGCATAGTCTGTTGTCTACTGCACGTAGCTCTTCTTCTCGGCAATAGCTGCTTCTATCCTCTAGCAGCATATAGAGCCCCCTCGCTGCTCGTGCTCAACATCAGGTCACCAGTCTGCCTTGCTTTGGCCTGGAATCTGGTACCAGGAGCCTTGGGGCATCTGGACTAATTCACCAGATGTCTCGGTATAGAAGGCGGTTGCATTCCCCGCCGTCGTGGGCACATATTGAGCCGCATACCCGGCCGAACTTGTATAGTCTGCCAGCGTCGTGTTGGGTATGTCAAAGTGCTCACGCGTCAGCCAATTCGAGTTCGGATTCGGCCACAGAGTCGAGGGGTTCAACTGTGAAGACGGTTGTACCATCATGTTCCTGTCAAGAAGCGACGCATTGCTCAGACTGATACGACTAGTAATATCTTCGCCCGCTCGAGGGTGCCCTATCGTGAGCTGCGAGTATGTCTGGGGGGCGGTTGGGAAAGCCGCCTGTGGGTGAAGACCGCCATAACCTTGGCGATTAGACCAGTCCACTGGTTCGGATCGATGACGCCTCCTGGAAACAGTCAGCAAATAAATTCAAGGCGTGACATACCCTGGCAGACTCTTACGTTGGCTCTTTTCGTATCCTCAGCTTCACTCCTGCTTCACATAGAGCTTTCGACAAGGGCGTTGACTCTCTCAGCGTGAGATTGTACTTGGAACTATGCACTGCCAACCGGTCAAAACTCTCCCACGTAAGACGAGCGATGATTAAGCGAGTCTCACCTTGGAATTGCTTGGTATGAACGGAGCTACCGAGATGCTCGGCAAACATGCCATCGGCCCTGGTCAGAGAGTCAGATGGATCCCACAGATATGGAGCCAAGGGCACAAACCCCTGGCGCATCTCGAATAGCGAGAACTTCAGCCGGTATGTTCCTGCCGAGCGAATATTGAGGTCTCCAAAGATAAAGTAGCCCTTTTCTGCACCGAGTTAGCCGACAGGCCACCTTGTAGTGTTGATGTAAGTAAGCCTCTGCTACTCACCCGACCTGTCGCTATGCTTGACGCGGTGTAAGGAAGACACAGTGGTGCCTATCAGAAGCTTCTCTTTTGGGATCGATGATCCTTGGTGACTGATAACGTCGATTTCAACATTACAGAACCAAAAGGGACTGTGAAGGAAGGCGCTGCTCTGGTTTCGCTGATCGTCAATCGTCAACTCGAGCACCGGGGGAGGATCAAGAGGCCATTTTGCGCCTCGGGCTGGATTCTGTCAGCGGTGCTTGTTCCAAGGGCCAGCTTTCAACCATACCTTTCTCTTGCTTTGCGACCGCCTTGGACTCGCCAGGCTCTTGCTTGATGGTCAATACATAGGACGAACTATAGCCAGGCGATCTCGTTAGTCCCGAAGCTGCGAAAGATGCTGCTTTGCCCATCTTGAACTAGTCAAGAGTTGTCCACGGACCTATTTAATTGAGTCCGGTCGGCAACGTCAGCCACCACAGCCGGCAGATAGAGGAATCTTGGATCTCCGTCTATGAATCCGGGCATAATAGACGTGGGAAGCGCGTTGCTGGTCCGTCCCAGCGTGCTTGCTGACCCTGGAGTGGGCGGTGGCACTTGATGCGGTTTGGAATGGATGGCAAGGCAGCAGTCGTAAGGATGTGAAGCGATCTCACTGAAACAGAGCAAAGGCCCAGTGGTAGAACAAGTCTGGCTGGTGCTGTACCGAAGATATAAAGGTGAGAGAGTGGGCAAACCGTGGATAAAAGGATGGATTTGTGAGAGGACTCCTGGACGAAGAGATGACGAGCGCAGTTTGTGCCCTGGCCGAATGCAGACGGGGGTGAAAGATCAAGATTTCTGTTGTCTTGTGGTGGGGGATGTCGTCGAAGCAATAATACTGTATTCCGCTGTTAAATGGTCCCAAAGCCGTGGGCGATATTTCGGTGCGAGAGATCTGATAGTCACAACCAAGTTTCGAAGCGAAAAGAAGCCTTGAATGTACTCGATCTTGCTTTTTGCCAAGTGTGGCGGATGTCACCTTCCCTCATCGACTTGACACACCTTGCACGTGCAGGTGCTGAGGGGGTGCTGAGATGTGTGGAAGGCGCGACTGTCAAGCACAGTTGTTGCCCCACACCGTTGCAAAGTGCAAGTTGGAAGGAATAGAAGATAGGAGCAACAGCCGTTGTCTATCTGAATGCTCCTTGTATTGCATGCCAGCCTCTGCATCAATAGGCTTTTTCTAATCGAATCCAGTGGTGCTTTCGGTCGTTTTGGCGGCCCGAAGTCGTGAAACTTTGTATTGTATTTGTCGTCGAACGGCCTGTTGTTGATGTTTTTGCAGTTTCAGTTGACGCAGTCTCCTCCGCCACCACCGCCGTCGTCGCCGTCGTCGCCGTCGTCGCCGCCACCGCCACTGGTATTGTTGCTGTCGTTGCTGTTTGGAATTAGGCAACCAGCAGTGTGCCGCTGTCGCATGAAAATGCAGGTGTCGATAAAGAAGAGAGTCTGGACGACTGCTGGCAAGGCTGCGGATCGTTTGCTCACAGCCTCTTGGCGAGCATAATAAGCGACCGTCAGTCCTGAGGCATGCAGCGAGCCGTCAGGATGACTCGCAGCCCTACCCTTGAAAAAGAAATCGATCTTCGGGACGTACAGGCAGGGCAACAGCCAAGGATATGCTAGACAAAACGCAGGACATGTGCTGGAGCAGACCGCCCTCTCATGGCTGGAGGGAGGGCAGTGAGAATATAGAGCCAGTCTGATGGTGGTCCAAGAGCAGCTAATGGGAAAGGAAAGCTAGCAAGAGCCACTGCATGCAATACGTATGCAGTATGCAGTGTGGGGCCGGGAGCGTGGGCGTGGCCTTGCAGCCACGAGGGAGTCAGCGCCGCGGCCGCTACGTCGGTATTAGACAGACCTACACCATGCTGGTAGCGTGTGCCGCCAGCAGATTTCCCATTTGATTACCAGAAACGACAAGCAGTGCGAGCTGGTTGTTGCAAGCGAGAAGTGACAGGTCATTGCTGGAAGCGGAGACTGCTGGACCTGCAACTGGACCAGCAACTGGACCAGGAGTCCAGGACGGCCGAAAAATGTGGACTGCCAGTCCGAGGCATGGACAGACACACTGGCAAGAGGTTAAGCGAGCGCGAAATGAGCCTGTCGTGGCAGTGGGAGAATCAAATCCCGAATGTGCAAGGGAACAAAGTGAGGGATGGTCACGGCCTTGATCAAGCCACCGTCAAGACTTACTGTTTTTGCCCGCCATGCACTACATTGGCTGATAAGCGTAATGGACTACATTACAAGCACAGTATGAATAACTTGGTGACCATGGCGGTGCCTCGTCTCAAGAAGCTTTCTCTTAAGCTAGTCGAACTTTGTAAATTGCGTCGGTGACACGTGGAGCGCCACCATGAATTTGCAGATCACACTGGCCTCAATATGTGTTTTCTTTTTGTTCTGGTGGAACAGTAGTCCATCTGGTATATCCTCCCTGGTATGCAGCTAACTTAGCAGACGAATTATCGCCTGACGACAAACGGACGCGGAAGGACCAGTTGTAGTGATTAGGCCGAGACACCACACAAGCACACAAGCAGGCCTTTGCCTCCCTTTGCATCCCAACTCACGAAGGAAGATTGAAATTAGAGTTGAAGCGTGGGCAGGGGATCCAGGTATTTCGCGGGGGGATGAGCAGTAAGCCAAGTCAATTACCCGCCGCTTACCAACAAAATACAGGGCTGTATCAAGAGCCCTACACATCAAGGTAAGAGCAGCAGCACGCATACCCGCGCCAAAGAGCTACTGTAGCTTAATGTACGGGAAGCTCGTATTGGGAGATCAAATGATGTCACCACGGTGGGTTCACCTGAGCGCCACGAGCGTCGAGTACTGTACTATGGGTACGTGTACAGTACAGTAATACACTACCTTTTACCTGCCAGCCATGACTACCGCCCTTACACACATCTCAATCTCGGATTCTGGAAGCCACAACGGATTTTTGAACCTTTGATCATGAACACGAAACCGAGATCAAACTCCGAGTGTCCATTTGTCTCACTGCCCGGGAAAAAAAAGTAGTGTGTAGAATGATCCTCCTTCACTGGCGCGCGCCCATGCATGGTACCCCTCCCCCTCCAAAAGAAAAACTAAATTAACCGAGTCGGTAAGCAGCCTAAGGAATAATCAGCACTTTGCTTCTGCGGCGGCTACTTCCCTCCACATTGCCAAGAAGGATTCAGTCCCGGGGGGGTGGCACACACACAACAACCTGACCAATTGGACTAGATGGACGCATTGGTTTTTCTGGCCTTGCAATTCTGTGCATGAATAGCCTCACCGACCAACACGTACTAGGCTATCACTCCCACAGGAGGATCTCCAGCCAGGGGCCTGTCTCTTGCAGTAGCCGCCTGCCTTACGTCTGGTGTGCGTGTATTTGAAGAATAAGGAAGATCAAAGACTCCTATCGATAGAATCGTGTAATTTATTCGAACTAGGCCAGGAGAAATATTACTTGGATGGCCGAGGCAAAAAAAAATAAGCATATTCTAATCGACTAACCTCCGATATCTTATTACAGATTATATTATGTGATCACAACTTTTTCGTCCCAAACCAGCCAGCAATTCTTCTGGAGAGATGGCCGAGTTGGTTATGGCGTCAGGTTAAGGCCTAAAGAGTCTTAACTCCATCTCTGTAGTAGATACTACAGAGAACGTCTCCTGATGGGAGTAATCCCGCGTGGGTTCGAATCCCACTCTCTTCATCAATTGCGCGATTTTTTTGCTCTTTTTTATTATTGCTGTCTGGTTGGTCCGAGAGAGTATATGGTATTTTTGGGCGAAGGCCATGGCCGGCGGTATACTGGAGAAGAAAGTCAAGGACATCAGGCATGTAAGTTAACTATGCTAGCCTGGGTACCTCTGTGTCAAGCGTTCGTATGCAGCGTTTGGCATAGTTGATCAGGTCAATACAGACAAGGCCATTGCCCTGGCTATGGCACTTGTCCAGTTCCTTGAGCTCTTCAAGAGTGTATCCACTGTATAGAAGGACGGTCTCTCTGGTCCCGGCCAGAGGGAATTCACCTGTATCGGGCTCCATGTCGTGCCAAACGCGCTGTCGACGCTCCATAGCATCAGCGAGGAAGACGAGCGTTATGTGCTGCTCAGTGGAAGCCGACGAAAGATACGAGTGGGCCTTTTCAGGTGGTTGGTCGGGTAAGGGGGGCAGCTCGTGGTCGCCAAAGACGTAATACCGCATAAGATAATAGATAAAGGTACGCCATTCGAGATCTTGCCGAGCAGTCATCTCAGTCTGCACGCACGGGCTTGTCGAGCTGGTACAAAAGCCCGCTCTGATCTCGGTGGCTGGCGACTTAGAGATCCGCTTCCAGTGGTCGATTAGAGAGGTAATAAGAGTGGCGCCCAACATCAAGTTCTGAGAGCGCGTCTGATACTTCCTCGGACAGACAGCACAGTAGATCACATCTCGAGCCGTTCTGTGCGCGTTGGCGACCGCTGTGACAGTGTGGGAAGAGGGAGGGAAGGGCGACAGTGCAGAGAGTGTGGACAGAGCCAGGTACAGATTAGAGAGACAAGTGCATTCTGGAACTGGGGCGGGGGCTGGGGCAGGAACTGCCGTCGGAGTGGGAATCACAGTCAGGTCAAACCCACAGTCTGGGGCGTCGTTGCTGCTGCTGTGCACATCTTCCGGTGTAGTAATTTCCTTCTCAAACACGGTGGTGGCCCCTGGGGTCGACAGATCTGTGCGGCTGAAGTCTGGCCAGGGGGAGAAGGCCGATGAAAACTGTAGACTATACCAGTCTGTCTCGGTGGGGGTCCGAGCGTTGTCGGATGGTGGCGTGGTGGCGGAAGACTGTGAGGACGAGCTCAGAGACGACGAGGGGATCGTGTGATGAATTGGCTGAATATTGGGTACGTCAGGGCGCTCATGGCCTGTTGTTGACAGACGAGGATCAATTGCTGGATTGGAGGTGCTTGATCCTGCTGAATCGTCGTGGTTGACCTTCTGTCTCTTTTTCGGCCGCCCCATCTGCTTCTGCTCCGAGTATATACAGGCCAGTCCATTCTTGACGCATCTTGTGCAGCCGGAGTCCTGACCGGAGCACTTGAGCTTTCGCTTGCGGCACTCGTCACAGGCTGCGCGCTTCCTGGCCAAGTCGATGGCTAATTGTGAAGGGCTGGGGTTCGTGCAGACGGCGGTGGGCGTATAGCGGTCCATGTCGTTATGGCTGAGTGGGAGCATTGCGGTGATCATGTTGTGTTGTTTGTCTGGAAGTACTCAGCCATGACGACACTGCCACTGCCTCCGATGATGGCTCCGAGAATGTGGGGCCATTGATTTGAGGCCGAAGATGGTTAGACCTCGGAGTTGATCTCCGGCACCAGAAAAGAAAATTATCCAGAGCAAAACAGTACTCAGTCAGACCTTGGCGATATCTAACCACAGCCTCTCTGCTAAATCATGGCAGAGTCCAAGAAGAGAAAGGCCGTGACCAGAGATATCGAAGTCGATGCTGCTGTTGCCTCCGGCGATGAGTTCGGCTTCAATCAGCTCGACGGCAGCGCATCTGAGGATGAGTTAGAAAACGAAGACGAGATTTTCACGAGCGGTGACGAGCGAAGTGCTGTCTCAGCGTCCGATGCGGGCAGTGTCTCAGACCCTGAAGAGGATGAGCTGTTGCAGAAGAAGGGCGGAACTGCACTCTCGGGAACCCATCAAGATGGGGATAAGCAAGACGGCGAGGATGAAGAGGATGAAGAGGAAGACAAGCCCAACTTCAGAGTGGAAAAAGACGCATACGGCAACGAAAGATATGTATACGATGAAATCGACCCTGGCGATGACTCCGAGTACTCGGTGCCTGACGCCGAGGCCAACACGATCGGTAACATCCCTCTGTCATACTACGACACCTTCCCGCACATTGGTTACACGATCAATGGAAAGAAGATCATGAGACCAGCTACAGGCGAGGCCTTGGATGCCCTGCTCGACAGTATTGAAGTGCCAAAGGGGTGGACGGGTCTGACAGATCCGTCGACGGGCAAGCCGCTGGAGTTGAGCCAAGATGAACTGCAGCTCCTGCGCAAAATTCAGCACAATGAAGTACCTGAAGACGGCTACGACCCTTATGAACCCACAGTTGAATGGTTCACTAGCAAGACCGAGTTGATGCCGCTGAGTGCCGCAGACGAGCCCAAACGACGGTTCGTGCCCTCAAAACACGAAGCCAAGCGGGTGATGAAAATTGTCAAGGCTATCAAGGAAGGCAGAATTCTGCCGTACA
Source organism: Chaetothyriales sp. CBS 135597 (assembly GCA_003709825.1). NCBI lineage: Eukaryota > Fungi > Ascomycota > Eurotiomycetes > Chaetothyriales > Chaetothyriales sp. CBS 135597. The sequence goes on along the minus strand of QQXN01000004.1, from coordinate 502,764 downwards.
AGGCACCGGAAGAGCGAGAGGAAGATGAAGAGCAGATCCAGAACTATGACATCTGGGCCAATGAAGCGCCTCGAGCGGATCATGCCATGCACATGCCGGCACCAAAACTGCCTCCGCCTGGATTTGACCAGAGCTACCATCCGCCGCCTGAATATCTGCCAGACGACAAGGAAAGGGCCGAGTGGGAAAAAACCGAGGAAGAGGATAGAGACAAAGACTACCTGCCCACCGATCATTCTGCTCTTCGCAAAGTGCCAGGATATGCCCGCTTTGTCAAGGAAAAGTTTGAACGTTGTCTGGATCTCTACCTGGCACCTCGAGTGCGCCGTACCAAGCTCAACATTGACCCAGAAACCTTGCTACCCAAGCTTCCCGACCCTGACGAGCTGCGACCTTTTCCAATGCGGGAAAGCGAGCGATACATTGGCCACGACGGCCGCGTCCGATCGTTGTCTGTGTCACCTTCAGGCGAGTATCTGGCCACTGGAGGCGATGACGGCACTGTCAGAGTATGGACACTGTCACCTGCCAGACAGGTGTGGATGGCAACTTTGGAGGCAGATGAGGCCGTCAATGTGGTCCGATGGCGGCCTGGCAGAGATGCTTCTGTACTTGCTGTCTCAGCAGGCGACAACATCTATCTTTGTGCACCCTTGCTAGAAGGCCACGATGATGCCCTGTCCATTGCCGGGCGTGAGGTGCTCGACGCAGGCTGGGGTTACGCAACCACGTCGACAGCGACCAAGTCAAGCGCGGCAATCACTTGGAGCCGACCTGGCTCCAAGCTTCAGGAAAAGGGCGTCGCCATTGTCATTCGTCTCGGCCATCCGGCCAAGTCACTCTCCTTTCATGCTGCCGGAAACCACCTGGTGTCGGTGTGTCCAGGTACAAATGTGCCAGCTGCTCAAGCCGTGGCTGTCCACACCCTGGCTAAGCACCAGACTCAGCTGCCATTCAAGAGGCGCGTTAAAGGAGGAGGCACCCCTCAGGTGGCACATTTCCACCCCACCAAGCCGGTCTTGTACGTGGCTAATCAGCGGCTGATCCGGGCGTACGACCTGTCGAAGCAGTCATTGATTAAGATTGTCCAGCCAGGAGCACGGTGGATCAGTAGCTTCGATGTGCATCCAACAAGCTCTTCCAATGCCGGATCGGACAACTTGATTGTTGGCTCGTACGACCGAAGGCTGCTGTGGATGGATCTGGAGCTGTCGCCCCGACCCTACAAAACATTGCGCTTCCACACCAAGGCAATCCGGACCGTTCGCTTCCATACATCGGCAAATCAATATCCACTGTTCGCCGATGGCAGCGATGACGGAAGCATCCAGATCTTCCATGGGTCTGTGCCCAGCGACATGATGAGCAATCCACAGATTGTGCCACTCAAGGTCCTGCGTGGACACAAGGTCACCGGCGGTCTTGGCGTGATGGATCTTGACTGGCACCCGCAACATCCATGGCTAGTGAGTGCAGGAGGAGACGGAACATGCCGGTTGTGGGTGTCGTAAAAGCTGGTAGTTTTGATTAATTACACGAGAATTGAGAATTGAAATAGATCTTCTCTCAGCCTTGTGGCCTTATGGTCCGAATCAAGTTAGACCTGACACGTGCCGACGCGTTGACGGAAAGAGCGGGTGGGGCCGCGCACGCGTCAGTGCCACTGTGTGTGTCGGTGTAGTAATACCGACTGAATCTTCTACATTGGTGGCGGCGATGTTGGCACAATGCCTGCGTAAGTTCTCTCCTCCTCTTTCCTCTCGTCATGCTTAGCGAATGCGAATGACTGACGGAATGGCTAATGCTGCTTGACAACAACAGAGTTGGCGATCAGCACCGGCTCCCCGCCTCGGCGGTGGCGGACAATCCGTTCGACGACCAGCAGGCCGCAAACGAGAAGAGGCAGCATGTGAATGAGTATACGGCAGTGGAGATAGCACGGCTGCAAAGCCGCCTGGACAAACAGCTGGGCCCGGAATACATCTCGTCGCGCCTTGGGCCGGGCGGTGGGAGGGTACACTACCTGGCAGCGGAAAAGGTGATCGGGCTTGCGAATGAGATCTTTGGCTTCAACGGCTGGAGTAGCGCCATCCAGCAGATCCAGATTGACTTTGTGGACGAGCACCCATCAACAGGCAAGGTGTCTCTCGGGCTCTCTGTTGTTGTGCGAGTCACGCTCAAGGACGGCACCTACCACGAAGACATCGGCTATGGCTCGGTCGAGAACGCACGCGGCAAGTCGGTGGCGTTTGAGAAGGCCAAGAAGGAGGGCACCACGGACGCGCTCAAGAGAGCACTGCGCAATTTTGGCAACGTGCTCGGCAATTGCATCTACAGCAAGGACTACGTCTCGCGCATCACCAAGGTCAAGGTGGGCACTGGTAGATGGGACCCGGACAACCTGCACCGCCACCGGGATTTCGAGCCCAGCAAGGAAGAAGAGGCTGTTGTCAAGGTGGTTGACCAGAAGCCGCCCAGCGGGCCTACGACAGTCGTTGCCGCCGCACCTGTGAATGGTGGTCACGACAACTCTGCGTCCGAGATTGACATGGGCTCGTTCGACATGGGCGACTTTGACGATGCCGAATTTGACACAGACGACTTTGCTCATCCTGACGAGGTTGCACTCCCCCCGAATCGTACGCGGGATACCAACAACAACGGCAACGGCAACGGCAACGGCAACAGCACCAGCAGCATCAACAACAGCAGCAACAACAACAGAAATGTGAGTCACAGCACTATCAAAGCACCCAAAACACCAAGTGCCCCAGCTTCTAGGCCAGTTCAAGCCATGCCGGCTGCACCAAACAGCAGTGGCAATGGCTATATGCACAGGAACTCAGCACCAGCAGCACCAGCAGCACCAGCAGCAGCTGTAGATGGACCGCGCCCAGGGCCAACACCAACCCGTACCATGGGCTTCTACTCAGCGCGAGCAGCAGGCAAGATCGACCAAGATAACAACGCGATCACCCCCAGCGAGGCGCCCAAGTTCGACCCACACGCTCAGAGCCCGTCAATACGCAAGACATCCGGCGTCGATCATACCAGGAGCGTGCGGCTGACACGTAGTCTGGCCATCGACACCGACATTCCACATCGAGAAGAGCCCGCGGTCGCCATGGACCAGCAACGGCCGCTGAATGTGAAGATCAACAACAATAACAATAACAATAATCACCCCCATCACCATCATCGCCCGCTTCCCAATCAGGCAGCACATCCAGTACCCGTGCCAGTTCCCTTACCAGGTTCTGGCGCCGGGGCCGGGGCCGGGGCCGGGGCTGGAGGCGGGCCGATGGTGAGAGCGACCGTACCGACTAGTCGTTCCTATCGACCGCTCACGCGACGCGCCCCAGATTCTCCGCTGCCGCCACCGCAGCAGCAGCCGGTGGCCGCAAGACAGGCTCTCCAGGACGTTAGTAACCTGCAACAACAACAACAACAACATCATCATTCTATTGGTGCGGGTGATGGACCAGACATGAAGCGGCAGAAACTGGCATCTGGAACAGGAGTTCCGGCAGGTGGAGTTTCCTTTGCTCCTGCTGGTGGTGGTGGTGGTGCTGCTACTGCAGGAGGAGGAGGAGGAGGAACAAATCGGCAGTAGAGAGAAAGCATTCCTTTCCGGGGTTCTTATATATAGCTAGTCACGACCAATGGCTTATCAACATCCAACTTGATACACTTTTCTATTTACCAGCTTATGGCGCAACGGCCTTGCCGGGCATCTTCTCAGCACTACGGTCCTCGACCACAACAGGCGGATCTGTGGTGGTGGCGGCGGTTGTGGCACCACCACCATCCTTATCTCCCGCATCAACAGCAGTAGCAGGAGGAGTAGCCGCCAGCTTGGCGAGATCAAGCTCGCCCACGACCTTCTTACCCGTATCAAAGGGGACAAAATCGGCGTCTTGCTGACGGTCAAGCTGCACGCGGGCCTTGAGCATTTGCATGAGCATAAAGTGGCAGGCGCAGGGGATGCCGAGCTCCTGGCCGCGGCGGACGATGTAGCCGTTGATATAGTCGATCTCGGTGGACGGGCGTTGGACGCGCAGATCCTCGCGCATGGAGGAGCTGTTGAGGGCCGTCTTCTTGGATATCAGGACAAACAGCTCCTTGAGGCGCTGGGGGCTGAAGCGGTGGCGGAGGTTGGGCACGCCCTGCAGCTCCGGCAGGCTGCGGAATACCAGGCTCGTTTCCGACACAAGCATGTTCTGGACAATGTTGAGGCCGTGGTTGCCCAGCATTGCGCCGTTGGGCACGTTGAAGAGCGCGGTGAGCGGGTTGAGAATGGCGTTGGCCGACAGCTTTTCCAGCTGCAGCATCAGGAGGTCCAGGTAAGGGTAGGCAGCCGCGCAAAGCACGGTGGACCGGGTCAGAGTGCGAAGCAGGAATCGCGCGCTCAGAGAGGCATCATACAGCTGCTCGTCCGTGGGGAAGTAGGTGGCCTGCTCCTGTGGAGACAACTCTGACGGTGGTTGGTCGGCCAGCTCGGGGGGAGGAAGCGGGTGCTTGTCAGTGTCCCGACAGATGCCAAGGCTGGTGACCCCCATGCCGGCGTGTACAACCTGAAAGGGCCCTGAGCTGTAGCAGCCGTGAGAGAGGATGCCGATGAGATAGGTAGGGCGTGTGGCCGGGTCAGGGAACACGTGGGTGTTGATCTCGTCGATCTGGCCCAGCCCGTTCTGCATCAGGCAGATGGTCGACGACGCATTGAGCCGGTGCTTGACGTCGAGCAACGCAGCAACGGTGGCCTGGGCCTTGACAGTCAGAATCAGGCAGTGGATGTATGTCTCTCCCGAGGGCAGCCGTTCGTTGGCCTGAAGCGGGTGCAGGGGAGGATGTGGACTCTGCGGCTCAGTGGCGGCCACATATTTCCAATACACGTTGGACCCAGTGTTGCTGTTGGCTCCGTCGGCCGACGTGATCTTGATATCAACATCATAGCCGTCCTGTCCGTCTAGGACGCCACTCGCCTTGTCGAGCAGACGCACCTGGCGGCCGGTTTTCTTATAAGTCTCGTATGCGTCGCCTCGGTGCATCATCAGCGTGATAGGCGGTGCATTTGGCATCTGCTTGAGCGCATGCGCAATGAGCAGTCCAACGCTTCCCAGGCCGAGGATATGCACACGGCGTGTCGGTAGACTCTCGCCCTCGCGCTCGGCCGGTGGTTGCATTGGCTGGAAATTAAAAGAGGAGGACGAAGACGTCGTGATGGTGCCTGAAGACTCGGGCTGGTCGTCGACGGCAGCATCATTGTGCGGGTTCCACCACGACTCGTAGTGCGACATGGCGGAGAAGGGCCGTCGACGCAGGCGTGTTGTTGAATTAGCCGGTGTCAGCAAGACAGACGGGGAGACGCAGGCGGAGAGAAAGTGCGAGTCGGTGGACGGGCAGCTCCGTCGGAGGGACGCCCGCCATAGTGGCCGGAGGAGCAGGCGGCACGACAGCTTGGCAGATGTACTCGATAGCTCGGCCGATTGCTCAGGAGAAGGGCATTTGTAGGGGGAGAAAAGATGAGCAGTCGCAGTACGGAGAACCCGACTATATGGCAGCACGTGATCGAGGAACGGGACTGTTCATACTTTGGGATGGGGCAGGTACGGTATAATACACGTGTACAGTCTTACTACTTACCACACGTGATTACAGTACATGGTACACCAACTAGACTATGCAAACCGAACAGGAGAGTCTCCAGCCGGCTGGAAGCAGAAGTATCAGGAGGAGAAGGCCTTGCCAAGGCTAATCTGGCAAGTTACAGAGAAGTCGTGCTATTGGAAGAGTTGCCAATATTACCCATTACCATACGTTTTATGAAAAAGAGAGGAGAAAGGCGAAGGCTTCTCTTTGATGCCCACTGTAATCTAGCTCTCGGAGCAGAAGCCGAGAGTACCTGTCTCCCCTTGGACATGGCCAGACTGACTTGGTACAATGACAAGTCAGAAGAAGAGTCGGATCAGATTCAGATCCAGATCCGGCTTGACTTTATTTCCCAACAGCATCCAGCTTCTTGACCACAGCATTGGCTTCGTTGATCAGCGCCTTCCGCAAGCTCCTTGCCTCGGTATCACCCTCAAGCTCGATGGCATCAGCCTTGTCGACCAGCTGCATGACACTCTCACTCAGCTTGAGGTACTCTTTCCTGCGTGCGTCGCGATCTGATGGAGGTCCGGCGATAAAGCGGGTGCACTGCGGCAACCAGACGGTGTGGAGCGTCGATAACAGGCCTTGGACCTCGCCTAATGGCGTGTTGGGGTCGGCCAGGGGTGGCTGTGGAGTGGATAATGAAGCGCGTGCAGCAGACGTACCACGCGATCGTGACGGTTCACGGTCTCGTCGAGTCGATCGTTCTCTCCTGTGGTTCGAGTCTCGGTAGTCTGGCCCGCGAGATGACTGGCGCGGGGAGTCATGGTGCTGTTGTGCTGCCTCGAATGGACGAAGGGTGTCGCGAGGCCGTCTGTCGGGGGGTGTGGACGGCACATGGCCGGTCGGAGACAAGAAGGCGTTGCCGTTGGTCTGTGCTGGGGCGAATGGTTCGTCACTGCGGTGTCTAACGGACGATATCGATCGTGGTCGCTGCTCATGAACGCTCTGCGGCTGCTGCCGTCTTGGATTGGACCTGGTTCCCCTTGAGCCCGAATCAGAGTCGCTGTCGGATGCCGAATCCCGATCGTAGTTCCTTGCCCGGTCGGTGACGATGGCGCACACCTCGCTGTTCTGTTTCATCTGATACTGGCGGAGTGAGAATCTGTTTCTCTTCAACTCGACGCCTTTGTAGACCAGCCGCACCCGGTCTGGCGAAGTGCCAATTCCCCTAGCCACGCCACGCCGCAGCTCTCTCACGCTAGCCTTCTCTTCATTGATAGCATATGGAGGGAACTCGATGGTGAACTTGTGGTCCATGTACAGCACGTGGATCTGATCAGGAGCGCTAGGGTCTTCATGCTCCTCGCCGGCGCTGTAGGTGGAGCGGGCAGTGGACGGGCGAGGGGCGTTGTAGATGCCTTCATCAGGCTCGATGTACTCGAAGTGGCCCGACAGGTTAGACAGGTTGGCCTGCGGGTCGGTCCAGGCGCTGAGGAATGGCGAGCGGGGGCCGCCAGCCCAGCCAAAACTGCGGCGGCCGTCCATGGGAGAACGAGGGGCAAGGAAGAGGAAAGCGAGGACGGCAGCAGCAAGGGTGATGAGGGTTGCGATCAAGGCTGTCGAAGGGGTGGTGAGGAGCGTGGAGAGCGTGGAGGGGGCGGTGGGTGCGCCGTGGACGAGCTGACTGTGGCTGCTGAACAAGGAGCGTAGCTGAGGACTCGGCGCCGGCCGGATCAAGTCTGCGATGGTCTTGAATGCCTGAGCGGCCCACGACTGGAGACCAGACAGCGACACCGCCACGGTGACGGCCTCGGTCGGAGCGGCCACGGGCGAGACGCAAGCAGAGCAGGCAGAGGAGGCCGGAGACGGAGCCGGTGGGTAGAGGTCGTGCAATTTGGACGCAAGCGCAGACGACAAGACCGACATCTATCTAGCACCAACTGCAGACTTTTGGTAAGAGTCAACTAGTAATTATGGCTATAATTATAAGTTTGGGCGATGTTCTTTGAAAAAATGTCCCACTGATCATCGGTAGTACACCTGCAATGACGTGCGGCTCAAAGCCTCTGCTAGGTTCTGGCCAAACAACCTCCCTGAGTCCCACTATTTATACACTGCCATCAGCCCCCGATGGCAAATCCAAAGTTCCAATGCCAGCCCGTTGGGTGTTGGGTGGCGCCAAACGGCGCTGTCAAGTCGCGTGGACGGGTGGAAGACCGGACCAGGCCAAACCTTTTTCCGGCCCCGTAAACGGCTTAGGCTGTTTCACTCGAACCCTCCACGGTTCTTGGCGCACAGAAGTGCAATCTACACGTGAATGTACGTGGACTGTACTACGGCGTATGCTCGCACTCGCATCCAGTGTTTCTGACGTTACACTGAGCCTCCTTACGACTCCATTCACCTGCTGAAGTCTCCCAAAGTCCCTCGAGCATATGCTCCGCTTGATGATCACGAGAGGCTGCCCTGCCTAGTATCCCTCCCACGAGCGTAAAACCCCATCTCTCACAGTTGTTATGCAGGATCCTATCTCAAACTTCGGTCCAAGGATTGCATGGCTGAGTCGGCTTCTTCCCCTTGTGACATCTTCAGGTTCCGGTCCCGTCCTCAGTGCCTTGGCATGACTGCTCGCGTCACTAATATTGACTTGGTCGTTCCCATGTTTCAAAGAATGAATCACTGTACACAAAGCCCATGTCGGCAGCCCATTGATTTCGAGTACTTGCGACGACTTGATCAGTTGAACCAGAGAAGTCCTCTCGTTATCTTGTTTGCCCAGCAGGAACCAGCCACCGAAGATCTACCCAAGTGACTACTCCTACACAGTCGGGAAACGAATACGAACTGGAAGGGCTGAATACAAGATCTCAGAGCAAGTGCGTCTTAGCAAGGCTACGTACCACAGTAAACCTGTTTCAACATGACACCTCTTCAGGACGGAGTTTGTTGCGTTTCTTGCCGTGTTTGATGGGCGCAGTGATGAGTCACCTCGGACCTCTGACCTCTCGGCACAAATCCAGACAGTTCTCGACAATTGCTGTTCCTACCAGCACAGGAATTGTATCATGTCAACGAATACTCCAGCATGTGGAAGAAAGCATTGATTTATCAGAATTCCATGTCCTCTAAGAAACACGAGTGGCCATCACAGATAGCTTTCTCGCGTCCCCCTTTCATTACTTCGATATATGGCATCAATCATCTTATGCCTGATCAGGGCGTCCTCGAAGGTGGTCACACTCCCCTCTCCCTTCCCGGCGAATGCATCCCATGCAATGCCAACATTGACCGAGAAGTCGGATGCTGGTTCAATTGGAATCTCTTTCAGTTCGGCACCTGGCTCAGCCTTGGCAAACTTTAACGTCGGATGGAACATCTGTACATGTCCGTTGGGGCCTTCGAGGACAAGATTTCCCTTGGTGCCATTTATCTCCCAGTAAAAGTTCTTCCCAGTGTCTGATGAACCCGGTTTGTAGACGACTGTAGCCAATCCACCACTCTCCAGGTTGCCCTGCACAGACACGTGGTCATGCGAGGTCTTGTTCACTTTTCGGACATCGCCAGACTTGACATCGACAACGGTTGCCTCTGGTCGCAGATTGGCCAGTGTGGCCTGCAAGTCCTTGAACTCACCTACCACATAGGTAAGGGCGTCTATCGCGTGCCCGGCCGGGATGGTGAGCAGATTCGCGCCATTCTCAATTGGCAGTCCGTACTCGAACACAGAGGGCACCTTGGCTCCAAAGAGCCCTCCATGCGCTACCAGGGTCGTGCTGAGGATCTGGCCCAGTTCGCCGTTCTTGACCAGCTCTCTAGCCTTCCGGATGCTCGGATTCTGACGCGCCTGGAGCCCAACCAGAGTCCTCACCTGCTGCGACTTTGCGAGCGCCGTTAGCTCCTCGGCCTCCTTCAGATTCGCCGCCAGTGGCCATTCAACAAACACGTCCTTCTTGGCCTCCAGAGCGGGCTTGACCAGCTGGTAGTGGTAGGGCACTTTGACAGCAACGGCTACAACGTCGACATTCGGGTCTTTGACCAGAGAATCAATATCGCCATAACGTGCCACCGCCGCCGCCTCATCCGAGAGATTATACTTGGCTGCCGCCTTTTCTGCCGCCTCTAGGCTGCTATTTTGAAGAGCAACAATCTTGTACTGATCAGTCCTCTGCAGATATGGCAAATGTGATCGGGATGCCCAAGACCTGAATAGTAGGGCGATGGTCAATGATATGGCACTGAGAGAGAGAGAAAGAGAGAGAGAGAGAGAGAGAGAGAGAGAGAGAGAGAGTGTGTGTGTGTGTGTGTGTGTGTGTGTGAATTGATCCTTGCTCACCCTTCAGCAGACAGTCCAACGATGCCAATTTTGATCGGTGCCATTATGTTTACTTCACGAATTCTTCAGTCTTAGAGAGCAGTATACAGCTGAGACACGAAATGAAGGCTGGTCTTTTGCAGGTTTTCAGGTCTTGAATAGATAGACAAGTTATGTACGGAGTATGTTCAATAGACTGCTTAGCTGCTTACAAATGCTTCATACTCACACCACTCAATGACACCAAAGACAGTTAAGACCAGTGTTCGGCTTTCTCTCTTTTCAGTCTAGGGCTAAGCCGGCATTACTTAATCCTCACTTCCTCACGGAATTATTCATTTGCATAACAACAAAAACAACATAACAACCTTGTCTTCACAACATCACAACCTCTCCTCTCAGTGAGATCATGCCTCATCCTTGCCCCTCAGGACTTTTGAGAAGGACATGCTTTCATAGGCCATTAAAGCAGTAATTCCTAGCAAGTTTGATTGAGCATGACTACATTTCAGCCAAGTTCGTTGAATGAGCCCATTGAGTCTTGTGTGCCCCGCCGTTGCCCAGATATCAGCTAAGGTTAGTTGACTTGGGTTTGTTCCTCCAGCCCTAGGAGATTAGGTAAGATGTTAGTGTGTGTGAGTGGATCGAAACACCCTTGGTTATGCTAAATCAATAGCTTGTTCTAATGAACCCTGAAATATAAAAAAAAAAAATGAACAAACAGCAGCCTCTTGATCAAGACACCATCATTCAACAAAGACAATAACAACAGCAACCAATAAGAGTAACCAACTTTATCTAACCAGACTGTGCATGTGTATATTCTTGACGTTAATGCATATCAACCTCTATAATATTGAGAAAGGGGCTGGAAAAGAAAAACTTAGCAGCAAGGTTAGCTAGCTGTGTGACTACAGCCAATATCAGAGCTGAGAAGTGGCATCAATTGTGATGACAAGTCTGCAGTTTACCTTCAATTTCCTTGAGAGCCTCCCAGTGCTGAGATATATGACAGGACAGTGAGCTGAATAGTCAGCAGGGTAGAACAAGCAGACTGTTTTGATTTTCTCATAATCTAGTGCAGAAAGGTGTCCCAGTAAAACACGCTTGGTTCGGCTCGTATGTGACGGCTAACTACTCAATCAAGAACCCGTCGCTTGTACTCCGTACCGTCTTTTCGAAATTCACCTCCTCGTCTTGTTCAAGAAGCGTCGCACTGACGACATCCACCGCGACAAACGGTTTGGCCAAGTCGAATTTGACGCTCATCGGGAAGAATTCACTGTCATCGTCTGTGGTCGCTTCAAACTCGAACGAGCCAGACGCATTCGAGTCATCCACGGTGCCAATAGACCATTCCACCACATCGGCGCCCAGCTGGTAATCCGAGTCAGGCGACAGTACCGTCGGTTCGTTCAAGTATGGAATTGTCACCACAACATTGTTGAGCGGCGTTGAAGTCGATGTCAGTTCGTATTCGATTGTCACCGTGTATGAATCCGAGGCTTTGTTGACCCACACAGTGAACGTGATTGGGAGCACATCAGCCGTATCGGCGGGGGCGGTAGCACGCCAACGGAGCACGCCGATCGAGTTGTTGATCGGGAACCGCTTTGATGTATCCTTCAGTTGAATAACCTTGGATGACGCGAACAGATTCTTATCCACATTGGGATGCGTTCGAAACTGCGCCTTCAGCGGACCTTCGTTGGCATCCAATGACAGCGAGAGCTTGGTCAAGGCGGTATCAGAGATCTTGAGCTGTAGATCGCCCTTGACCTCAAACGATTTCAAAGCGCCTTCTCGAGACAATTTTGCCGAGATCTGCTCTGCCACCAGCACGTGTATTGGGGACGCCGAGTCGAGCGAAGGCCGGGACGATGTAACTGGTGCGGCCGCCGTGGCCGGCTGAGCTGTGGGGGCGGATTCCTCGACATAGGCTGGGCCAAGATCAGCCTTAACCTTGTCGTAGATGTCGGTTGTTTTGGACTTCTTGCCCAGTTGCATGCCCTTGCCACGGGAAGCCAAAGGCTTGTTGAATGTCTTGTTTTTCTCCGCCTCGTACGCGTCGTAGGAATCATTGACGGCAGGCCGGGCTGGGGGAGTGTATGTCGGGTACTGTGGCATCTTCGGTGGTAATCCACGGCCGTATCCAGCATTCCGCGCAGCCTCCTTCCGCTGCATCTCCAACTGCTTGGCCTTGCGCTTGCGCTCTTCCGAGGCCTCAAGCTCCTTATTGCGTGCAATGATTTCTTGAATCCGCTCTTCATGGGACTCCATCTCGAGGAAGGTCCTGATCTGGCTCATCGACAAGTTCTCTCGGTATCCCATCGTGACCAGCTCGTCAAAGGCACTCAGGAGCTCAAAGGCATTTCGTAGGATTTCGCGCTCGTCGAGCTTCTTGCAGATGCTGGTGACAACTTGAGCAAATAGGTGCAAGCTGTCGATGTCTTGGAGGATGTTCGACTGTCTATTGGTGATCAAGACCATATACAGTTCGTCAATCGGCTGGTAAACAAATCGCACGTTGTCCTGCTCAACCGTGGTATGCTGTGTACCGGTATCGGCCAGCTTGGGGAATGATGCCAGCAACCCTTCCACCCGTGATCTGTTCATCTCTCTGAACTGGCGTGAGAGGACGGCCTTGCCGCCGCGAGTGCATATTGAGGCTACCAGGACCACCTTAGAGATACAACGTCAGCAGAGTTCCCATAGTCAGTGGAGAGGTCATACCATCTTGCCGGCAATTCACAATTCAGAACAAGGAGTAGGAGGTATGGGGAAGCAGGTAGTGAGAGCGCAGAAGGGCCTAGGCGTCTCTAGAAGATGTCCCCCTCGACGACCAACGTGTCCTGATTTGTACTTTCCCTGGATCGTGCCTTCCTTATGGGGGCAAGCCCGTCTTGGCGTCTTGGCACTTGCTTCTGGCGACTTCGTTCCTTCGCAATTTCCGTCATCTTCATCGCGCCTATCTTCTTTCCTGACATTGACCTTGAGACCTCGCGCCGACGCAAGTCTTTGGCAAGCCCTCAATTGCAGCTCGACTTCAAGGCCTTGCAACGAAGAAGTGCAGACGCGACAGCTTGGCTCCGAACCTTCCTTCCACTGCATCTTTCCCAACTTTTGCCGCACTGCCGCACTGCCGCCTTGAGGGTCGACGACGCCTTTTAAGCCTTGAACCTGACCTCCTTTGTCCTTTATTTGCCCTCTGTTTGCTAGCATTTCCCCCTCACTCCGCACACATGCTTCTGTCTAGCTCATGACGACCGTCGAACAACACGCCTTCCCTCCCATGAACGTCCCCGTCTTAGACGAGAAGATGGATATGGTTTCTTCGCCTCTCCATCGAGTCGAAGTAGAAGATATCGATTTGGAATCCGACCCGATGGAGAATACGAATCTCGTGCCTCCATCAGATAACCTCATGGAGGACACCCCAGACTTCGGCGGTTTTGCTGATGATGTTATGCAAGGCGACAGTCCCGCACTGTTGGAAGATCAAGACATGCAAGATGATGGTCAAGGTGAAGTAGAACTTGTGGAGAATGAACTCGACATGGGTGAAGATCCGGTTGAAGATCAAGAAGGAGAATATGACCTGATCTATGATGCTGAAGAAGACATCGCTACCGCAGCCCCCCATGTGCACCTAGATACCACACAATCGGAAATCCCGACACATGCCGAGGAAGAATTGTTTGATTTCGACGACACTGACAATCCTGACAACTCAGCCCATGACCAAGGCCCAAGCACCGAGGATACCTATGAACCGGCCGAAACTGAAGCCACGACAGATGCCCACGAAGAGACTCGGCCAGGTCCTGGTGATGGCAACCCAGATGGGCATTCCGGCCCAGCAAAGGATTCGCATCATGTACACGACGAGACCGCGCACGTCCAAGAAGAACCACACCTACCAGCGTCCGAGCGGCTTGATGCCGAAGAAGAAGAAGAGGTGCAACACCCTGAATTGGCCGAGCTTTCTACCGAAGCTCAGGAGCACCTTGGGCAAGAACATGCCGACGATTCTGCTCCCACTAGTCCACTTGACGAAGTTCCCTCGAGCATACAGTCGCTAGCTGATATTGAAATCAATGCTCTTGGGCCTCATTTCGTCACCTTGACTTACAAAGAGACCCAATGTCCTCTCTTTTCAGATGGAGAAGCATCGCATGACCAGCCATTTCCTCTTTCTGACACAAATCTCATTTTCGAGCCGTTGGAAAAACTACTAGAAGCCTGCAAGGAGCGAGTCTTTGCTGCAGACCAAGACCATCTAGACGAGGTCGTGTTGGTTATTCCGGCCTTCGCTATGAAGTACTGTCAAGACTCTAAATTTGCGTCGGAGCACTCGCTTTGGGATATTCTGCGTTTGTACGTCAAGCTCAAGCAGAACGAAGGCGCAAAGTTGATCGAACCGCTGAGCTGCAGTCTGTACACGCAAACGTGTCTTGATACGCAATTTAGGTGGTTGATTGGTGAAGCCCATAAGAACCTTGGGTTCTGTGACTTGGACCCCGATTATGTCGGAATTGGCAACATTCTTCCAGAATCAACGGCAGCATCGCATGATCTCATTGTTGATGAGCTGGACAGCCTTGAAGGCGAGGATGGCCAAGAAGAACACGGCGATAACTCTCATGACCTTACAGAACCTGCAGCCGACGGCGAAATCGACGATACTGCCGAGAGTGCAAATGGCGATAACGCACACACTGGCGAAGAAAGTAGAATGCGTGACGAAGCTGAAGAGGCTCAAGAAGCTGAAGAAGCCCAAGAAGCTGAGGCTGCTCAAAATTCTCAAGAAACTGAAGAAGCCCAAGAAACTGCTGATGCTGAAGAAGCTCAAGAAACCGAAGAAGCCGAGGATGCTCAAGAAGCTGCCGATGTTGTCGATGCTGCGGCACATAACGATGCGGCCCGAGTAGATGATTCTGCTCTTGGAGAACAACAAGCTAATCAGGCTTCTGAATTCTTCGAAGATGCGTTTGAAGACGAACGAGTGGCCGATGAGGTCGAAGACGAAGAAGAGAAGCTCGAGTTGGATGAGGACACTCGCGCTTTTGAGGAAGCTGAGGTTGCCAACCAAGAAGCCCTCGAGAGCGGGAATCCAGATCCAGTTGGTAGCAATGAGCAGACCAATCTCGAGGATGAACCTCAGCCTTTCAAGATTGTTGAAGAAGTGGAAGAAATCATTCTTGAGGAAGAAGACCTCACCATCCAGCCGCAAGATGCTCTGCCAGCCAATGAAGATCCAGATGCTGTGCTCGAAGGCAGAAGCACAGAGGCTGCGTCAACTGACGTAGAGAGTCTGAACACTCATGGCAGCAATGCCAAGAGTCCGTCGACTCCTGAGCCCACGCCTACAGCAACTAGCAATTCCAACCTGGCAAAACGAAAGGCTGAAGCAGAGGATGATATTCTGGAACTGGATTTCGATACGCCACAGGCGAAGCGAGTTCGACAATCGCCGCTCTAGCAAACAACTCGTGATGTTTTCCAAACGGAGCCAGGCTATTATGACTCGTTCGACTGGACTGATCTTGGCCTACCAGTGCGGGAACACACCAGTTCAGATGGGAGACTAACAACAGCTTTCCACCCTCTACTCGGATCGAGACATGAAACTGGCAGTCTCGCGGAAATGCCGCAGGTTCAATTCCTCTCCCCTTGTATAATTTATGACCCCTTGATACCCCTGTACTAACACACAGCCTTACCCATTGACCAACACGCACCCCTACCGATGTGGATGAGATCTCACCCATCCTGAGAATCTATAGTCATGTTCACATAGAGACTTGATGGATGCTTGGGGTTGTCTGACCCACCAACATTACCGCCGCTTCTTGCGCGGAATGGCAACGGAAAGAGTGAGCAGGGAGTCGAAGAATGTGGAGGAGGAGCAGACTTGGCTGGCTAGGGTGCAGCCGAAGAAGGGACCGCCGATGAAGCAGTCTTCGGCGACCAACTTTCTCCGCACTGTCATTGTGCTTGAGACCATTCTTTGGCGCGCTCCGGATATTCGGTTTAGATGTTGGGATTCATCCCACGGCCGCCGCCACCGCATTACTTTTACTTTACCAAAACTGAGATGATATCAAAAGCAGCCTCTAGTCTGTTGATCTTGACCCTTGTCGTTTTTCGTCATAGCTTGCTTCCAGTGGCACTCTCGGCGTTGTCCTTGAGGATGTAATAGGCCTCTTGTACACATGTTGCTACCAGGTTTTCCTGGCCGGTGAAAATCTTGGTGTTCATTACCGCCCTGCCGTTGCTAGCCCAGGGACTTGTGACTTGGACATACATTACTTGATCGGCTCGGAAGCCATGATTACGCTCGAAATGAATAGTGTGATTGAGACTAGTGAAGAATTTCAAGTGTGATTCAGTGGTGTTTTTCACTGGCTGGCCAATCGGTGCCAGGCCGAAGGGGATGCCGTGCGCTGAAGGGGGGAAATCAAGAACGTGATAGTCACTCAGGCTGAGCACGCCGAGGACGTGGATAAAGGGATCGTGGGAAGTAATGGCCGGCGTGATGTGGCAGGCTATTGGGGCGATAGTGTGCTCGGGTTTTTTCTGAATGTTGTTGTTGTTGTTGTTGTTGTTGTCGTCGCTGCCGCCGACGACCATGAGTGGAAGCCGCTGAAAGGCCATAAAGGGGCCTGAATGATGCCGCCGGCCGAGGGAGAGGTCATCGTGATTGACATCGATGGTGATGCGCGGCGAGATGCGTGGGCTACCGACAGCCCGGGCCGAGGCATGCTGCATGGCCTTGCCCTTCCATGGATCTGCCGCCATGAACGTGCACGTCACGAAGCACATCGGCCTGCCCTCCTGCCGCACGTCGACGGACAGGACGTTGAAGCGCCGGCTGGACGAGACTCTGTTCACTGTCAGGCTGATTGGCTTGGCTGGGTTGGGACCGGCCAGGAAGTGGATCTGCAGGTTGTTAAGCACGACGTCGGTATTGGTGTTGTTGTTATTATTATGATTATTATTTATTTTGTTGCTGGACGACAACGACAACGACGACGAGGCGAGGGTTGTGCGCGCCGCCACTGCAGACAGAGCCATGAGAGTGCCCCCCGGCACGACTTGTGAGGACGGCCATGTCCAGGGGGGGTGTACGTTGGTGAATGTGCAGGGCAGTCTGGGGTCTGGTTGGAGCAAGAGCGATTCTTCGAAGGTTTTTGCCATGACTGGGCCGGTGGTGGCTGGGTCCTCTGGTCTCGTTGAGCAGGGCGGTCTTTCTCTTTTTTTTCTCTTTTTTTCTCCAAGAGTAGAGCACTTGTCTTATACAGTTTGATAGCCGACGAGCGCGGGGTTTCGCCTCGGCTGTTGCACTTGAGAAGGAAGGTGCGGCGGTGGGAGAGAGAAGGCGCAGGTGGGATTCTAAGGAGTGAATTACATTCTGCTATTTTGGTCACAGAGCTCTACCGGCCTTGAGCAGTTACCTCTCCTGACGATCTAATCCTCTTAATCCTCTTAATCCTCTCGTGAAGCTAATCAAGCGAATACAATTGCCTGGCAGGCTGACATCATCTGACTGGCGATAGGAACAAGAACTTGGACGGATGACCACGTTTCGGAGATCTGCGCTTAGCCCAAAGGGTAATTGTTCCTTCCCGATAAGGGTGTCGCACTAGCCCAACTTTTTTAAACTTTATTACTGAGGACAAAAGCTGTTTATTATATAAAGATGGCGCAATGCCTTTCGTCTGCCACACTGAGCACTCTCCGTCTAAAACTCATTGTAAGCTGATTGATTGACGACCATGGCTCTCGAAAAAGAGGAGCAAGGCCAGCTCCTTCCCACTGTGTCGAACAATGGCAATAATGGAGAGAAGCGCAAGATTCGAACACTCGATAGACTCGGCCTTGCCACCGTCGGCCTCCTCGCTGTCTTCGCTTCCGTCTTCTGGCTAGGGAGCTCGAGATTGTGCCACCGCAGCAAGTCTCATCCTCAACTGGCAACATGTCCGCAGGTTCCGGCGCTCCTGCCGTCACATCAGACGCCTGCCTTGGTCGAATTGGACGAGTATGTCCAGTCGGAGAAGTTCCAGAATGTTTCTATAGCCCGTCTGGCAGGCGCTGTCCAGATCCCCACTGAGTCCTTCGATAACATGGGTGATGTTGGCGAGGACAAGCGATGGGAGATAATGTATGAATTTGCCGACTATCTCAGGGAGACTTTCCCCGTCACGCATGAAACGCTTCAGTTGGAGAAGATCAACACCCACGCTCTGCTATACACCTGGCACGGCTCGGACGAGAAGCTGAAGCCGGCGCTCTTCATGGCTCACCAAGATGTTGTCCCCGTGCCCAAGTCAACCGTCGATTCCTGGACTCATCCTCCCTTCTCTGGCTACTTTGACGGCGAGTACGTTTGGGGCCGAGGCTCCTGGGACTGCAAGAACCAGTTGATCGGCCTCCTTGGTGCCGTCGAGGAGCTCATCAAGGCTGACTTCAAGCCGCGTCGCACAGTCATCTTGTCCTTTGGCTTTGATGAAGAAGTCAGTGGTCCAAGAGGCGCAGCCCACCTGGCTCGATTCTTGCTCGAGAGATATGGCAAGGACGGCATAGCCTCGATTATTGATGAAGGTGCCGGGTTCATGAGCCCGTGGGGACTGCAAGTTGCGCTTCCTGGCGTCGGGGAGAAAGGATATACCGATGTCCAGATCGTGGTGCGCATGCCTGGTGGGCACTCGAGCATCCCCAGCGACCACAGCTCAATCGGAGTCATCAGCGACTTGATTACGCGGATCGAGAATGACAAGTACGCTCCATACTTGGACGACGCGAACCCCTACCTGGGCACTCTGAAATGCGGCGCAGCACACGCCCCTAACTTTCCGTCCAAGTTAAAGACGCTTCTGAGCCATCGGCTTGCTGACCGCAGCTCACAGTCCAAGGAGCACGATCAGCTGGCCATTGAAGCTGCCAAGGCAAGCCTAGATGTGCGCTATCTGATGCAAACTTCCATTGCCGCAGATATTATCGAAGGCGGGGTCAAAGTCAACGCTCTGCCCGAGCGCACGACAGCAACGGTCAACCACCGCATCAACATCGGGGACACGTCAGCCACGGTGTACAAGAAGATCGCCGGCCTGGCGGAAGCTGTGGCATCCAAGTACAACCTGACCCTGCACGCCTTTGACGGCGTCACCGAAGCCCCCAGCTCCATCTCCCTCTTCTCCGCTCATCCCGACCTCGACCTGGAGGCGGCCCCGGTGACGCCAACAGAGGCAACGCTGTCGCCCTGGTCCATCCTGTCGGGCACGACCAGAGCATTGTATGGCACTGACTTGATTGTTGCCCCTGGCATCATGACCGGCAACACGGATACGCGATACTATTGGGATCTCTCCAAGCACATCTTCCGCTGGACGCCCGGTTGGGACGGTAAGCCTGGTAACTCGCTGCCAGCCGGTATCATCCACTCGGTGGACGAGAGAATCAGTATCAAGAATCATGTCAACCTAATCAGGTGGTTCACTCTATTCGTGCGCAATGTGGATGAAAGCGAGCTTGACTGATTTGGATTTGAGAGAGGGGGATATGTGTACAATAGACACCAGCACAGATATAGATGATGGGCCGGCAGCTTCCTAGTGCTCCTTGAACCAGTCAGTTACCCTGTTTCACACACATTGCTTACCCTGATCCCACTCCCTGGCCTCTCCTGCCTTGGCCCACCTTAGACTGCCAGCCGGCTTTTCCCTGCCGCTGGAGTTGCTCTCCTGCCACTTTTTGATCTCCTCGTCGCCGAACCCGGCTTCGCGCATCCGGTCTGTCTGCTTCTGTTTCCATTTCTGCCGGTCCCGGAAGGCCTCGAGAGCGAGATCCCAGTCTTCTTGTTCTTCTTGCCCTTGCTGAGCCGACTCTGGGTGGTTGTTGATATCAAGAGCCGGGTCGTAGTTGGCATCAAAATGCGCGTCGATGGCTGAGACGGACTGATTTTGGTTTTGCGCGCCACGGCCACGACGGCGGATCGATGGTGGTGGTGGTGATAGTGCTGATGATGGGCCGACGAGCTCCTCAAGCGGGTTTTTTGAATCGGGGTGGTGACTGCCGCCACCGGTGGATGAAGAAGTGTCTTCAGGCCGCTCCTCCGACTTTCTGTACTGTGTTCGTCTTCTGTCGTCGTCGTCATCGTGTTGCCTTAGATGATGGCTGTCCCGACGTAGACTTGGTGATCTTGAGCGAGCTGAGTCTCTACATTTGTGCCTGGGCTTGTGCCTGTCATTTCCTTCCTTGTGGTAATCGTCATGTGCTCGCCGGCGTTTCTCAGATGAGTGATGACGGTGTGAGCTCGGCGATATTGAGCGAGAAGAAGAAGAAAAAGAAGAAGAAGCGTCAGCGGAGTGATTTCTACGCCTTCGTTTGTGCCTGTGGCTTTGGTCTCTGTGCTTAGCATTGTCATGATCGTTGTCGTCATCTCTCCCCCGATGCCTTTCCCGGTGGTGATGATGATGATGATGATGATGATGATGATGATGGCGCCGTCCATCCTGTCGCCGCTTTTTCTGTTCGTCTTCGCCGCCAACATGTCTGTCCCTGAGCAGGCGTAGTCTTGCCCGCCGCTCGCTTTCCTCCTTGCGGCTGAGCGCGGCATTATGAACATCTGCGTCACGTACAAGATTCTTGAGAAAGCGTGTGTTGGGTCTCATTGCTGCTCCCTCAACAGGGCGTCTGGGCAGCATGGCTGACAAACCTTGAGAAGCATAGCGGGCTGATGCAGCGCGGGCATCCTCGGCCAGCAGACGCGCGACGGCATCATCGTCCAGCTCATTTGCAGGCGGAGCCATCTCGTTCACGTAGTTTCTTCTCTTCTCATCTCTTCTCCTCTCTTCTTTTCTCTTCTCGTTCCTTCCCCAGTCCCAGGTTGTTCAGGTTGAGAAGGCACGATTGAGTGGGTAGAGTGGGTCTCGCTGCGTGCCGCGCACTTTCCTGGTCTGGTGGATCTGGAATCTGACCCATAAATTCCCCGATTGGGCGGGCCCATTCAGAGCGATCCTTTTTTTCTATTACTCACTACTGCGGCGGCGACGATTTCTATTTCATCTCAGCGTTCACTTCCACCGCCACTCTCACTCCCTCTAGACTGTACATTACCACATTTCACTCCTTCTCTGCTGACCCCTTTAATTACCTACATCTGTCCCTCAAGTCGTGCCTGCCTTCACGTCTGTTCGTCCGTCCGTCCCTCCATACAGGCAGGCGCGTGTAGTGCGCCTTCCGACTTTGGTTCATGAACTTTTCCGTTAAGCTGGTGCAAGGGGCTGAGCCTGCCAGCTCATTGCCGCCGCCGCCGCCGTCGCCGTCGCCGACACCATTCTCCAACACACAGGGCCCTCGACGGAAGGCTGATCAGGATGCAAGCACGCTGACAACAAAGCCGCTGGCGGCTAGTAAAAGTTGGGCGCATTTCATTGCCGGAGGGTACGGTGCCCTTGTCTCCAAATATCCATCTGCTCCCCGTGTCTCATGCCACTCGCTGACAAGACGTCGATAGTGCGGGAGGAGCGACGTCAGCCATCATCACTTGTCCGCTTGATGTGCTCAGAACCCGCCTCCAGTCGGAAACATACCAGGCCGAAGTACGGGCACGCCATGCCGCCAACCCGCCGCCTCCACGAACGGGCATCTTTGCCATTCCCCGAGCGGCATGCTTCCATCTGAAAGAAACTGGCCAGGCGCTTGTGGAGATATACAAGTACGAGGGCTTTCGTGCCCTGTTCAAGGGCCTAGGCGCCAACCTGACCGGCGTTGTGCCTGCCCGATCAACAAACTTCTTTGTCTATGGAAACGGGAAGAGAATACTCAATAATTACTTCAATGCCGATGGCCATATGGGCGAAAGTCCGTGGCAAATCCACGTTGCTGCGGCCATAGCGGCTGGTATTGCCACGGGCACCGCAACAAACCCCATCTGGCTGGTCAAGACGCGCATGCAGCTCGATCGAAACCGCGCCAGTGATGACCCAACTCGTGGGCGGCAATATCGGAACAGCTGGGACTGTATTAAACAGACGGTGCGACATGAAGGAATCCGAGGCCTCTACAAAGGTCTCACGGCCAGCTATCTAGGCGTGACCGAGTCGACAATGCAATGGGTCATGTACGAGCAGTTCAAAACTATCCTTTCAGGCCGTCAAGCGCGACGGGCTGCCGATCCACACTACCAGCGGACCTTTGTCGACAATACTGAAGACTTTGCCGGCATGTTCACTGCGGCGTCACTGGCCAAGTTGATTGCCTCGGCACTCACCTATCCCCACGAGGTTGTCCGCACCCGCTTACGCCAGGCCCCAGTGGTCATGTCTGCGACCGGGGCGCCTGTTGTCAAGTATACCGGCCTTGTCCAGTGCTTCAAGCTGATCTTCAAGGAAGAGGGCATTGCCGGATTGTACGGTGGCATGACGCCTCACCTGCTGCGAGTAGCACCCAGTGCCGGCATCATGTTTGTCGTTTACGAGGGTGTTCTGAAACTGCTCGAACCAGGCGAGAAAGAGAAGGTTGTTGTGTGATTATAAGCCCTGACCGCCTGAAGCACTGAGAGAACGACATGATGGAATAAGGGGCCATGAGCTGCATGTATATTATTCAAAAAAGTTGTCTGTTTTACGGTTTGCATTGCACGAAGCGTGGAAGATGCGAGGAGGACAAGCTGTCTGTCTCTGGTTCGGAGATGATCAGATGATGATCAGCTCTTGAGACTTTGACGCTGATGATCGGATCTCGAGACTTTGACGACGATGATAGCTTACTTACCCAACTCCGGACTGTGTGTCTGCTACAGTAATCCGTCCCCATGTACATCACCAACATAGAATGGCAGAAAAAGAAGACCCTTTTCCTCACTTTCAAGTTACATATAGAATGGATACAAATCAAGCATATCATAGATATTAAATATAATTCCCACCTGCCAGACAACACTGTTGTCAGCAACAAGATTGTGGGATTTCCTATCCTGAAGAAGACGGACGCTATGGAGGGAAAGAAGGAATGGGTTTGGGTATCTCATAGATACACAGAGAGAGAGAGAGAGGGAGAGAGAGGGAGAGAGGAAAAGAGAGAAAGTGTGCTGTTCTTCTCTTAGGGGCCATTCGAGAGTTCAAGGAATAGGAGGAGGGCCAGTGACAGGGTCAATACCGTTGCTGCTGCCACCACCACCACCAGAATTGTTGGGACCGAGGTTTGGGAGGGTTGCGGCGGCAGGATGACTACCAGGCTCGGGTCCTGATGACGGCGACGAGGACGAGGACGAGGCCGATGGTGAAGGTGATGGCGATGGCGGATCATCTTCAATCTCACCGTCTGCATCGTCGTCGTCATCATCGTCATCATCTTCCTCTGCTGCCACCGCAACGTTGTTTCTCTGGTTGTCTTCTTCTTCTTCTTCCTCCCCCTCGGCATCGGAGTCGGAATCGTCTTCTTCAAAGACAGCACTGGGCGAGTCGACAGCATCATCGCTGTCGCCATCCTCTTCTTCTTCTTCTTCTTCTGCGTCTTGGTCGGATGCGGACGAGGACGAGTGTGCTCTGTCTTCGTTATCCTGCACGTTGGCGGCGGCGGTGGCGTCGTCGTCGTCGTCATCGTCACTGTCGCCGTCACCGTCATCAGCAACTTCATTGTCAGACTCGGATTCAGACTCGGACTCGGACTCGGATTCAGGTTCAGAGGCAGAGGCAGAGGCAGAGTCGGATTCATCATCATCGTCGTCGTCGTCATCCTCCTCCTCCTCTTCTTCTTCCTCCTCCTCATCAGCAGCATGTGCCCCGTCCAAGCTGTCGAGCATCTCGACATTGCTCAGCCCCGTGCGGCGGCCGCTACGGCGGACTGGAGTTCTGAGATGCCCGCCGCCGCCGCCGCCGCCGCCGCCTTCAGGCGTCAGAGCCCATGAGGTGTCTTCGTTGTTACTGCTGCCGTTTGTCGCGGTTTTGATGACAGCGGTACCGGTCTCGCTGTTGCTGCTGTTGCTGCCGTTATGGTTGTGATTATTGTTAATTCCAGTCGCATTCGCATTCGCATTTCCATTCTCATTGCCGGCCGCTGTAGCCGGGGCAGTAGCTCCTCCACTGCTGGTGCCATTCACGCTGGCACCAGGGTTCCTGGGGCTGCTCCGCACAGGAGCCTGGAGCGATGATGCTTTATTCCCCGCGTGTGTCTGTCCCGAGACTGCGTTGTGGCCTCGTTTCTTGGTGCTGCGGGTTCGCATCATGGCCGCTGGAATCGGGGGCTCGATTTGGAAGCGAGCGGGCGGGATGGCATTGGCGCGGTAGGCCAGTGCATAGCCCGTGAGCTCGTCTTGCTCTGCGGGAACAGAGACAGGAGCCAATGCGGCCGAGGTCTCGCCATTGGTGGTGGTGGTGGTTGAGGAAGTGTGGTTCTCGCGCGTGGTGGAGAAGAGGCCGTTCGTCTGACGGAAAGTCTGGTCGCTTACAGTGGCATTTGTGAGGGTACCAGGAGAGGGTGGACCTGGTGCAACAGCGTGTCCGTTATTACTGACCGGGCCCATGTGGCCACTTTCGGGGTCGTATTCGGCCATCGTGGTAGAGCACGGCATCTTAGGCTGCTCAGTCGAATTCCGGGGTGAAACGGGGCCGAGCTCTTCGTTGCCGATGACAGACCGTGCGTGGTCGTTCAGGCCCCCATCGCCATCGCCGTCGCCGTCGCCATCATCGTCTCTGGCTGAGATCGTGTGCAGTGGCCCGCCATCAAGAGTGATCTGATCACTTTGGCCCATGATGTACGGCGTCCAGATCAAATTCTCCGGCTTGAGTTGGCGATGCTTCTTGGCTTCAAAGTCGCGCACGATGCTCTCGTATAGCTTCTTGTCATAGCGGATGCCGTACGTCTTGGTGATGGGGTCTCTGATAAAGGCATAGAGGCGCTCGAGCGAGTGGATGACATCGTCCGCCGTCATGCCAGTGCGCTCCATAAGCTTCCTGGTGCTGAAGGGCCTGGTTCCGAGGTCGAGCAGGTGTCGAGATATTGTCAGATCCCAATAGGCGCGGTAGGCGGTCAAGCCCATGTCCGACAGCGGCTTCTCGGGCGAGCCCTCCTTGCGCTCGATGCGAGTGAGCAGGTAGGAGAAGTCGATGAGGAAGGTGGCATAGCCCTTGCGCTGGTGGATGGGCATCACCAGGATGCAGCTGACATTGTTCTGGCTGGCCGGACGCTTTTCCTTGCTGAAGTAGCCGACGAAGTGATAGCCGAGTTCATCGTACTCGGTCAGGATGTAGAAGAGAAAGGGCTCGACGTCGTAGTAGAGCGTCTTGGAGCCGAGGAACATCTTGGCCATCAGACACAGGCACTGGCAGTACTCGGTCTTCTTGCGGCCATCGACCTCCCACACGGACACGGTGCCGTCGCGGTAGATCTCGTCGCCGGGCGGGTGCTTGGCCGGGCACTTCAGCTTGTGGCGGTAGGCCACAAACTCGGACGGCAGGTACTTGAGACAGAACTCGCAGATGAAGAGGCGCGACTCGTGCGAGTATTCCTCTGGATAAGGCGCAGCGTAGAAGGTGTCGATGACAAACTTGCCGAACTGGATGCACTTGATCTTGCTTGGAGGCCCTGACACGGTCCGGGCTGGCTTGCCCGTCAAGGCGGCGCTGTCGCCATTCAGCTCGGCTTCTGCTGCGGCCGACGCTCGCCGGCGCTCTTCTTCCGCCTCCTTTCGTGCAATCTCGAAGAGCTCGCGATCGCGGAACTGGGGCAGAGAGCGGGTGGTGTCGGCCTCTTGGTCGCTGAGGATGCCCCCGTAAGGCTTAGCATTGGCCTCGCTCTCGCGCTCGCTCAGGAAGGAGGGGAAGATGAGGTGGGATGGCGGCAGGGCAGGGAACTTGGGCACATCTGGAGGGATGATCTCCGGGGGAGGGATCTTCGGCGGCTTCTTGCGCTCTCGCCGCTTTCCTGGTCGCGGCGGCCGGCTCAGGATCTTAGCAATGTCTGCCTGCTCGAGCCTGAAGGCCAAAATGAACTTGTACGGCGGCGGCTTGTGGAAGGGCCGGTGCTGGAGGATTCGGGCGCGTGGCAGGGCCTTTTGCATCTGACTTGCTCGCCGGGTCGAATGGGCCACGGCACGCTCGGGCTCAGGCGGTTGCGGTGCATCGGCCGTCCCCGCCGTCGGGCGAGGAGTTGGTTTTCGCTTCTTGCTGGACGGAGCCGGCTCTTGCGTCGGCGACTTCCTCTTCCTAAGTGAGCGGCCGTGGTCTTCACCGTCCGAGATCAGTGGCTGGGCAAAGATCGAGTGCGAGTTTGGCTTCTGCACACCGCGTGACACCGGCAGCAGATCGCGCACCAGGCGCGGTGCCGAATTGGAATTGCGAGCTCGTGCCAGAACCGACTTGGGTGACTCTGATTCCGAGCATTTGACCAGACAGGCCGAACAGCGCCAGTTGGCAGCACCCTGGCCATCCTTGAGCGTCCCAGCGTCGCGGGCGCAGCGTTGATGGGCACGCTTGGAACATCCCGAGCAAGGCAGATCCAGTGTTGATGTGTCACTGCCGTCGTTGCTGCCCCGTTGGCAGATTACACAGACGTCCCGAACGACATTCTCCTCGTCGCTCGACTCTGCTGCCGATGAGGCGTCGTCGTCGTCGTCATCCGAGGAGCCGGAGGTGACAGCTGCTGAGCTGTTGCTGCTGCTGTCATCATCTTCGTTGTTGTCGTCGTCATCATCCTGATCGTCGTCGTCGTCCTCCTCCTCCTCCTCATCATCATCATCGTCATCGTTTTCGTTGTCGACCGCCTTGTTATCAGCACCTTCATTGCCATCACTCTCGTTTTCTTGTCCCTCGGGCGAGCCCTGATCGTCTGATACTTCTTCTCCTGGTCCATCCTCATCGTCATCCTCATCCTCGCCATCTTCCATCGTTTTTTGGGGACTGGCCCCCTCGGACTTGGAATCGTGGCTCGTGAGAGCATCTGTCATGGTAACATCGTGGTCAATTATGTCACCATCTACCACTTCGTCATGCTTTATGGTGGCCTGCTGTGGCTGTTGCATCAGACCGTTGTGGTTGTTGTCGCCGCTACCAGTTGTGCTCTTGTTGGCCTGGTGACCAGGCCCAAGGCCAGCACCTTCTGCGCCTCCGCTTCCGTCCATACCACCACAGCCTTTGGGCCCTGGGAG
Source organism: Chaetothyriales sp. CBS 135597 (assembly GCA_003709825.1). NCBI lineage: Eukaryota > Fungi > Ascomycota > Eurotiomycetes > Chaetothyriales > Chaetothyriales sp. CBS 135597. The sequence goes on along the minus strand of QQXN01000004.1, from coordinate 475,708 downwards.
CAAGGGGTCGGCTCGAGTGTAGTTGTCAAGACTGCTGGTCGGCAACGCCTTTGGAGCGAGGCCCTTCTGGCGCAAACGTGACGATGATGGCCGGCGACGTCTGGGCGGCCTTACGGTAACACTGGTAGGAGTGGCGTCAATGCAGCAGAATGTGCCATGGCAGAGACTGCCAGAGCCGTGCGTGAGGGCAGAGTGACTGCTGTGTGTCAATGACAAAGCGATGAGGACCGGAGCTGGAGGGGCTCAAGGCGGAGTGACGCGTGCTGGATGGGGTGAGGCGGCGCCTAGGGCCGTGACCAGCGGTAGAAACAGGATCGCAATGCTCAACGGCACGTACCTCGAGGGCCGATACTGGCGTACACGGGCCACTGCTCTCAGTCTCGCTTCCACCGCAGTCACAGGCGGTGGCAGACCAGATGCAACGATGGTCCCGATTAGGCTTAGCGTGCCTGCGCTCGGAACCGAACCTCGTCGCCGCTTCGCCAGAGCCGTGGTCAGCACGCAACAGTCGCCATAAACGAGCTCGCTTCTGCCTGTAGCTGCTGCCGCCCAGCACGGCCGCCTCTGTCCTTGTCCCGACTCCCACCATCCCGTTTCCACTGTCACAATGGGTGTCCCCTTCGAGGCATTGATTCCCTATGCCATCATGGTCGGCATGTTTGCCGTGACTGTACGGATACCCTCACAGCCCCTGCCCTATACACTCCGAGAGCCCCGGTCTTACATTTCATAGGGTGCCGGCCTTGCGACTACAAAACTCATCGCCAACCACGGCAAGCGACCGCGCTGGAACATGGACGTCTGGGACCGGCAAAGTACGACTGCAGACACCTCTGAAGTGCGGGCAGCTCAGCTAACACATGGCCTAGTGATCCAGCGAGACTACCGCCTTACTGGAGTTTTCAGACAACAGACTGACGCTGTCGAGGCGCCAGTTGGATTCGAGGGTCAGTATCTGCAGTCTCACACTTGTTCTGGACCTTGCTGACTCTTACTGCAGTTAGCTCTCGGTGGAAGGTATGCTCTCTACTCAGCAAGATGCCCGAATCTCCCGTTGACCATGCCCTGTCTAGCTCGAGGACCGTGTCAGGTGAAGAAAAGCTCGACCAGATTAGCAATCAGACATGCTTCCAAATGGCATGTTGTCTGCAGCCTCCACACCCATGTACATACCACCATAGGAGGACAGCACGAATTGATGATCCGGCCACAAGAGCCTTTCACACTGCTATTTTGACCTACTGACTATGTAGATCTGATTTCTCCATGCTTCATTCTGCTTTCTACCTTCTACTATACCTGTCCTGAACCCTGAACCTGTATTTGCTTTACAACTCCATCACCCCAGCCCCATGAACCAAGTGTCTCTTGCTCTAATTCTGCTGTGACTTGGCAGGATAGGCAGTGATTTCACGTCCCATGCACAGTAGAACTCTCAGATATCACTTCTTAGAGAGTGCCAAGGCGCTAGTGATCTTGGCACTCACCTTCTCCTTAACAGTTCTGTTATAGACATTGACAACCAACGAAGAAAGAAACAATTGACAGGCGAGTCTTGTGATGGACTCTCTCTACGGACTGTCAGTTGAGCATGGCCTCAGCCATGATGCTGCTGATCCGTCGCTCCTCTCGCCGTCTGCCGGGGACTCGCTAGCTTCACGAAAAGCCAGTGCGCTTTCGACCAAACTAGCCACTGTCCTCTCCTCTTCTTATGCCGACTCAGAGATCAGAGAGGCTTTGAGGTTACTGGACCTGAGACAAGGAGCCGATCATGAAAACATCAGACACAACTTGAAAGCCAGTGTCCAGAAGGAAGTCATTGACGCCAATGCCCGCATTCTGGACGACTTCGGACAGGTGGCCGAGGTGGGTGTTTGCTTGTCCTTCTTTCTCTCCCTTCGACACTGTCTGATCTCTTTTAAATCCAGCAATTGAAGCGTGTGGGCGTCTTAATCGAGACGCTGAACAAAACATGTGACGAGATGAAGACTCACATCCTCGCTGCCAAGCAAGAATCCGCCCCTGTCCTGGAGGAAGCTTCCACTCTGCTCGCCCGTAAGCAGGAGACTGAGCTTAGACAGCACCTCCTAGAAGCCTTCCGCAAGCAGTTTGTTATGTCAGCCCACGACTTGAATATCCTGACCAACATCGGCGTGCCTCTGGATGAAGACTTCTTCGCTCTCCTGGACCGCGCCAAAGCCATCCAGGCCAATTGCCAGATCCTGCTTGCTTACGACAACCAGCGCCTTGGATCAGAGCTGATGGAACAGACCACTCAGAATCTTGATTCCGCCTTCAAGAAGCTCTACACCTGGATCCAAGGCCAGTTCAAGGGCCTGGACCTCGAAGATCCTCACACCAGCGCCTCTATCCGCCGTGCATTGCGCATTCTCTCAGAGAGACCGACTCTCTTTGCCAGTTGCCTTGACTTTTTCGCTGAAGCTCGACAAATCACCTTGTCCAACGACTTTCAAGCCGCACTTACTGGCGCAGCTCAAGGCCAGGCCATCGAGTTCTCCACCCATGATCCTGTGCGCTATATCGGCGACATGCTGGCGTGGGTGCATTCTGCGGCAGTGTCGGAAAAGGAGGCCCTTGAAGGTCTTTTCATCTCCGGTCCTGACGACCTTGCCAAGGGCCTTGATATCGGACGTACAGCTGAACCATGGGCACGCATCACGCCCTCTTCTCCTTCGTCCACCGGCCACCCTGATCACGCCGATGATGCCGCATCCTTCGACGGCCACAAAGCCCTCAACGACCTCATCAGCCGCAATATCGCCCGGGTCAGCCAAACGCTCTATTCGCGCGTCCAGGTTGCCGTGAGCAATACCTCGGATGCCATTCTCGTGTACAAGATCTACAACCTTCTCACCTTTTACCACGACATCTTCGTCAAGCTCTTCGCCCGCTCTTCGCCCGCTTCCTCGTCATCTTCAACGATCCAAAAGACAATCCTTCAACTCGAGTCGCTCACCCTTTCACACTTTGAAGAAGTGCTCGAGGAAGAACTCTCCTCATCCATTCCCACGCCTACGCCTCTGCCGCCTGCCGACATGACCCCGCCACCATATTTGCTCACCAGCCTTCAGGCATTCACCGAAATCTGCAAAACACGCGGCCCACAGATGACCCAGCCAGAACTCGAGCGGCTCTTCTCCGCCATGCTGATCCCCGTCCTCGACTCCTGCGCCCAGGGCACCAAACTGCTGCAACAGTCGGCCGGCGACCCAACGCGCAGCCGGGTCTACACGCTCAACTACCTGCTCGCCCTTCGCAGCACTCTCCGCCAACTCACCGGCCTCGTCCCCGCCGTGAGCATCCCCCTGGCCAAGGTCAACAACGAAATCGACGCGGTTCCCATCCAGATCGAGGACATCCTCGTCCAGCTCTTCCTCGGCCAGTCCGGCGTCATGCAAACCCTGCAAGAGCTTGATTCCTTTGATTCCAAGAATACCAAAAAAGGTCCTCCCTCATCATCATCATCATCAGCAGCAGCAGCAGTATCAGCAGCAGTATCAGCAGCAGCAGCACGAAAATCTCTGCGCGACCACCTCCTCACCTCGGCCCGCACCCTCGACGACTTCCTCTCCTCCGGCCTGCTCGACGCCCAGGACCGGCTCAAGCACATGTCCAGCAAGACCATTGCCTCGGCCGTCATCGCCACTGCTGTCGACCGCTTCTGCGCTGACTTTGAAGAGCTCGAGCGCCGAATTGTCGCCCTCGACGATGACCCGTCGCCGCCACCGCAACAACCTGTTAGGAATGGACATGAAGGCCATGATGACGACAGTGGTGACAACGACGACGATGATGATGACGATGATGATAATGATGACAATGACAATGACGATGATGAGCCAGTCCCATCGTTCAGAGACATCTATCCCCGGAGTGTCGCCGAGATCAGGGCTTTGCTGTCATAATAAGCAAAGTTATCAAATCTATAGACCCGTTATTTTTTTTTTTTTTTGGCTTCATACACAGAGTCAAAGGATGAAAATATAGTCTAGGCAAATATAATGCACGCGCGCATGATACAGTCTATCTGAGTGCTAAAGGTCATAAATTACACACAAAAATAATTATTTACTCTTCGAATTTCAGTGTTGCGTGTGCTCGGGGATATTGTTGCTGGTCGTGGTGTTGGTGCTGGTGTCGGTGTTGGTGGTGGCCGCGCTGTCAGCAACAGGATGATGGTCTGAGACCGCTGATACAGTCGGCTTCTCCTCTCGCTCGACAACCTGTTCACGCTCCGCCGTCGCCGTCGCCGTCGCTGCTGCTGCTGCCGCTGCCGCTGCCGCCGCACTCGCCAGGATTAAAGCGGTCTCCGCCTTCTCCTCTTCTTCCTTCTCCGTCTGTAGTCGTTTGCTTTCCTCAATCGCACGTTTGAAATCTTCATCATCGTCAGTGTCCACTTCGGAGTCACTCTCTTCTTCCCAATGATAGTCCCTATCGTTATCGTTATCGTTATCGTGATGCTGGTCGTGATAGTCTGCTGTGCCGCTGGCTCCTCCTTGGTGCTCCTCCAAGCTCAGACGCAAGGCCAGACGCAGTTCCTCGTCATTGTCATCCTCCTCGCTCTTGTTCTCATCTGCACCAACTGGCCCTGGCTTCTCCGACTTGGTGGCGCCAACAGAGCTCAGCGCTAACGCCTCTTGCAGTTGTTGCTGCTCAGCCCATATCCTCTTCGCTTCCCGAATACTGTCATGGATGGCCTTCTTGTATGCGTCTTCGTCTCGTCCGTACAGATGCGGCTCATTGAGTCTAGTTTGCAGCGCGTTCTGCACAATTTTCTCGAGATCAAGATCGCCCTCATTGATCGAAGTCGACCTGATGCTCTGTTGAATGGCATGTTCCATCTCCTTGTTCTCCGTCAGTCCCAGCTCCCCCTTCAGCGCGGCGGAACGCTCCTTCAACGCCGCCTCGCGCTTGTTCAGCTCCTTCTCCTTCTTCTTTAGCGCCTTCTGCTGCTTCTTCAGCTCTTCCTTCCGTGCTGCTAGCTCCTTGCGTTCATCCCACGATAGATGCACTGTATTTTTAAACCCATGGACCAGCTGGACATTGTTTGACTTCGTCCTCATCAGAATACGTTGCTCAATTTCATGTTCCCTCTCGGTGCCGTACTTCTTGCTGCCTTTCTTAGTCTCGAGTTTCCAGGCCGTGATAACGTCAGCGCGTTGTTCGGGAGTGGCTCTCTTCCACTCCGCATATCCTTGAGCGGTACGTGCAGCAATGATGTAGTTCTGCACTGAGCTACCAAAGTGCTTCTTGAGCTCGGCATATATGCCTTTAGAGGTGTAGCCAGGGATCGCCCATATTGCGGCGCTTGGCTTCAGGATCAAGCCACCAATACCCTTGGCTGCGCCTTTGAGAAGACCGGCGGCACCCTCTTTGCGAGCACCGTCAACCGGCTGAGTGACGAGGCCGGTGATACCGTCATAGAAGCCATAGCCAAACTCCTTACCCGCAGCCTTCAAGCCCGACTGGAAGCCGGTGATCCTCTCGGTCTTCCTGACAGTGGTGTCACCATACAGTTTTGGCGCATTATGGAAGCCCTGGGCAAGGGACAGAGTAAACTCCATAGGTGACTTGAGACCAGCCGAGGCAATCTTGCCAGCAGCCTTGGCGCTGGTGATTGCCGACTCGACTGTGATATGCGCCGCATCCTCAGCAGCACAATGCTCTCCGTAATGATAGGGACTGTGAGAGCGAGACAGAGGACTTCTGGGAGACGAGGCACGCCCTCCATGCCGGCGCGACCTTCCATCTGGGGTCAGCACCTCGGACATTGATGTCCGTCCGGACTGGCCCGCTTCATCGTCAGTTGCTCCCTGGGTTGTCGTGATGGCTGAGGCGCCTGAGCGTGCGTCAGACAGGCTCGAGGCCTCTGAAATAGACAGGCGACTATTCGCAGCTGGCACATTCGACGAGTCAGACAAGGGCGTGCTGGCGCCCTGGACTGGCGAAGAAGAGTTGTGATGCTTCTCACGTGCCTCTTTCAGATCGTGTGAGGCAATCTTCAACCCCTTCAAGACTTCGACTGGGAAGTCGGCCACACCCATTCCGATACTGCCGAGCGTGCCCAGGAGAGCAGCTGCTCCACCAGAAATCGGGTCCCACGGCCCAGTTTCGGTCTCGTATTCGCGTGGCCGATACAGTTTGAGGTCTGTACCGTCGATCAGGTCCTCTGCAGCAAGAACGCTGGCGGCAAAAGTCGAGAGCCTGATCTTAGTCTGCTTGATGCGCCAGACTGCAATCCTGTCAGGACAGAGCGAACATCTTAAATCAGATAGATGCAGCTGATTATGGAAAGAATCTGCTCCAGCCTCGGTGCCTTTCTCTTGCCTGATCTTATTGCTAAGCTCCTTTGCCTTGGCTAGAGACTCGGGCTTGAGGGCTTCCATGATCTGGTTGGCCAGCTTGTCGGCAGTCAGGTTTTTGTAGGGGATAGGCATCGGTCCAGCGCCAGCCCTCGCACACATAGCTCCCCAAAATGGCTGGTCTCCGAAGAATGGGACAACAACAGTCGGGCGACCAGCAGAAATACCGGCAGCAGTTGTGCCGGCGCCGCCATGGTGGACGACACATGAGACACGTTGGAACAACCAGTCGTGCGGACAGTTTCCCAGCATGCAAACACCTTCTGGAATCTCTAGCTCATCTGCGCCCAATCCTCCCCAGCCTTTTGAGACTAGGGCTCTTTGTCCGGTTTTCTTGATGGCCTCAAAGATCATTCTGGTCATAGCATTGGGGTCGTCGACGACAATGGAGCCAAAGCCAATGTAGATGGGCGGAGGTCCACTGTCGAGAAAGGCCTTGAGCTCGGGCGGAGGGGTGTAATTGGTTGCCAGGTTGAGGAAGAAGAAGCCAGAGATGTCGATGATGTCGTCCCAGTCCAATGGTTTCGGGATCAAAGCAGGAGACCAACAGTACGTCCAAGGGATGCGCAATCGACTGATCATACCTGGAGCCCACATGACGCTGATGGGATCCAAACCCAGGCTTCGTTCACGGAACCTGTTGATGACATCACCCAGGCCTTGCCAGGTCAGCATGTCGACCAGGGCGTATGTGAGGAAATTGGCCATGTTGGCGTCTGCGTTGGACGAGATGATGTTGGCGAGCGGATGAGGGAAAGCCTGGGTTGGCGACCAGGGCATGGTGAACATCATATGCAAGGGGATGCCCATCTTCTCGGCGATATGGACATGGGCAAAGCTGGGCGGGTTGGCGATGATGGCATCTGCAATGAACGCCCTCTGGGAAGGATCGGCCAGGGAGACAGCGTTGTCGAAGCTGTGGCCATCGACGTAGTTGTCTGAGACCGGAACACCAGTGCCGTCGCCAGGCTCGATGCACGACCGCCAGCAGCCTGTGATCATCTCGTAGATGCCCTTGCGGCGCTTGCCCACGTCACCGTTCCTCAGCGAGTCCATGCCAGGCATCAGGCCAGGGTTCTTGACCATGAAGGCCATCAGCTCGGCCGGGTCGCCGCCAATGCTGAAGAACTCGAGCCCATTCTCAAGCACGAAGGAGCGGAAGGTTGGGTGAGTGGCAATCCGCACGCGGTGGTTGAACTTGTTCTTGAGCACCTGGCCCAGGGCAATGAACGGCTGAACATCTCCACGGCTGCCGACGATCTGGATGACAATATTCATCGGCGGCGGTGGCAGCCCATCGGCCGTTTCGCCAAGGCCTCTGGGGACAATGGCAGGCACGCCGGGGCTGTGCTGCTCCTTCCGTTCCAGCTGCTTCCGTAATCCGGGCACGAGCAAGTTGGACAATTTTTTGGTGCGCTGGTCGATCTTGATGTTGACCCGTCCGTCTCTGGCCAGGTGTGCTCCTGTCATCAGCCCATTCTGCTCAATGTCCAGCTGGCCATATGCCACTCCATTGTAGGGCAATGGGGCCACCAGGCTGCCAGGAAGGTGAGCTTGACCAGGACGATGGTGGGTGCTGCTGTGAGCGTCGACAGGAGCGTCGACAGGAGCGTCGACAGGAGCGTCGACAGGAGCAACGCCACCATCTGCCGCCGCTGATGGCTCCTGCTCCGTTGCAACTCGCAGCTGTCGATCTGCCATGATGACCGCCCTGGTTTTTCACCGAAACAGGATGGCAGGTGGTGGAGCAATGATGAGAGGGGCGTCCAGGCAGCAATATCTCAGAGTGGCCTTCACTGGACTTGGCACAAACAGATCTACGGTGCATGGTAGTGGCGGCGATCGTCGTGGCATGATTACAGCCGTTAAATCATGCAGCAGAAGACGAAGAGCTGTTGGACAAGCAGTGCTCTAAGCGCTCGAGATGGAAGGCCGCCCGATTCGACCATGTTACAGGTTAAGTTCACAGACCCCCAATGAAGATTGTTCACTGGCCTTCCCCCTTGTTCACTTGAGACATCACTGACTAATGGCTAGGAGGGAACTGATGATGATGATGAGAATGGTTCTTTTTTTTTCTCTGCTTTAGATTATCTGTGAGCTACGCGCTGCTTTCCAGCATCTGATTCCTTTCCACACAGTGGTCAGGCGTCCTCGACTCCAGGCCGAAGATATAGGAGATGACCCTATACACTGCGGTGCCGCTCATCAACCTGAGCAAGTTCGTCCCAGCGTCAATCGGACAGGTCACAGACCGGACCGACGTCGAGAAGGCCACAGGCGCAGTCTCGACGATGACTCTCTGTTTCTCGCTCACTCATGTCAATAAGCAGACACTGCAGCAAGGCAGCTGGCCATGCATTCCAGATGCATGCACCAGTCCACCCTTGCCGCTGTCCTTGGACGATTCCAATGTCAACCAGTGTCCATTGTAACCCTCGCAGACAGGTGGCGTACTCAACCATCAGCACGGCTCGCATGCCTCAGGAATATGTCGCGTCCACCACGGCGATAAACCAAAAAAACACAATCCCAGCATGTACTTCCGAGTGATGTTGGCCGTGAGGCGCTCGATCTTGAAAAAGGAAATTGCGGGCCACGGATATCCAGCCGTGTGTGTTGTGTTCTCTTAAATCAACAAAAGCAATACTTGCAATTCGCCTTCCTGCCGCATCCTTTTTGCCGGCCAATTAATCAAGAGAGTAGAGCAAATAAAAGAAAATCGAGGTCGCTTGCTGAAATCCAAAACGTGAGTCCCATGATGCCATAAAATCAATCGCAGAGTGGTATCCTGTGTCGCTAATGCTGATCAGAAGAAGAAAAAGGTCAAACGCCGTGTCAGAATGCTGATGATGATACTGTTTTTCCGTGCCGCGCTGTGCCGTGCCTTATCATGTTTGACTCATGATTCAATAAAGAGGCCTGGAGCTGCCATGGATTAAGAGGGCCACGAATGGGCAAGAAGTGAATTGTGTTGTCGTCTCCTGAGTCACATTGCTGTCGCGTACGGCATCGCATACTCATTGTATCGATCCCATCCGAAGCTCATGCTGGCCGATGTGCCACATGGTTGTTGCATCAGCGTAGATGGAAGCGGCAATGAGGTGAAAGATACCGTCGTGGTGGGCGCCGAAGTGTAGGCTGGTGCGCTGTAGTACTGAGCCGGCATATACGATGCAGTTGAAAATGGCTGGCTGTATGACGGCGTCGGCGACGGGAGCTGGATCTCATTCACTCCCACCGTCGGCCACAGACTGTGTTGTGACCCACACGATGACACGGGACTCGGGCTCGACGGGACAACCTTCCACGCCTCGACAGGTGCAGGCGGAATGGCCTGGATGTGTTGCGACGGCCACCATTGCTCAGTTCCAGTAGAACTAGGCAGCAAGGGCGTTGGTCGGACAATGTCCACCACCCTGGGGGGCGGAGGCAGAAGTGGCACGAAGAGATTCATGATGGCGTTGCGAACCTCGTCGCTCCGGCCACACAGAAGCTCACCGGCCCCATCCTCCTCCATGCCTTCCAGGGCGAGAGCGCTGGCGCGGTAGACAAACTTGTTGGCAGCCTGGACAAACTCTTCCTGCAGTTTCTTCAGCTGTTGGTCCTTCTCACTCCACGACCATGTGTTGGCAGCAGTGTCGATGGAGTAGATGTCCTTGTGGTACTCGACAAGAGCATCGATGGTGTCTTGAGTGAGCTTGAAGGCAACCTCGTTCTGGGAAACCATGTCGATGTGGACGACGTAGGCCTCGACATGCAGCAGCTGATAGTTGAAGAGCGCTTCGACCAGTGGATTCGAGTCCTTTCGCAATTTGGCCTCGGGTTCTTTTGGTAGCATGATCGAACATAGAGACCAGATGGCGTTGGGCGACGACAGCGTCTCGGTCAGACACCTGGTGTGTTGAGTAACGCTGTTGAGCGGTCGTTTGATCTTGTTGATCCGTTTGAGCGTGGCGGTTAACCAAGGTTCGACTTTGGAGTTGAGGACGACATTGCATGTTGAACGAGGCGCAAAGGCGGCCGCTGAGGCGGGTAACAGTATCGTGGGCATGGCTTGTGATTCTGATTCTTTTCTGATTCTTTTCTGATCTTTTCTGATCTTTTGCTTTCTTCAGACGGGGGGGAGACAAAGTATTTTTCTTTGATCAACAAAACGACATAGGAATGAAAGATTGAATAGCGCGCTGTGAGAGAGATGATATGGCGTCAAGGGAAATCTGGAAAATCTGGAAAATCTGGAGAAAGGGAAGGAAGGATGAGGCGGTCCCAGCAAGGGAGGTAGTGTGCGCGCCTCGAAAACGAAAACGAAAGTTGTAGGATATGGCGGGGATGACCAAAAGGGCAAAGAAGAAGAACGATAGACGGGTGCCTTATATCAAGGAGGAGGGAGAGGGCGGTCATAAGACCAGTGATAGGTTGGAAGGGGCCGAGACCTAAAGATGGGAAGGAGCACTGGGGCGCCTGCCGGTCGAGGCATTCTGGAGTCAGCAATGGCGACTCCGAGAGCCTACGGCCAAAAAGGGGAAAGAGGCTGTGCCAAGGGCAACTCTACGCATGCGCACTACTGCACCTTTTACGCACTTTTAACCTCTGTTTAGCTGCATGGCAGGATGGCAACATCAGCGACTGGCTGTAGCATGCAACCGGGCTCATCTCATGCTGCAAAGTCCAGCTGGACCTGGGTCCTGCTTCCGCTTAACCTGAGTTCATCGGCATGGGCGACTTTGGCTACTTTGGCTCTCCCCCTTCGCCCTGCTCTGCATGCACCGCGGTCGGTGGCTTCACTGCCACGAGGCAAATTGCCAAATTGCCAAATTGCCAAATTGCTCCTGCATCAATCTTCGAAAATACCTCGTCATGATTATCTCTTCACACACCGTCAAAAGACTTAAAAAAAAAACCGGCCTGCTCGCGTTAGCTGCATACAATATGCGACCGGATGACCCACCCCTGTGTCAATGTAAGCGTCAGCCAGCGTCAGCCAGCGTCGGCTCAGGTGGACGGCTGGACGAAGTTACAGTCCAAGAAATTCAGTCCCTGGAAAAGAGTCCTGCTGCTCCAAAACCTGGCCATGTCTCATGAAATTGGTGCATGCGTCTATAATGACCTACTCTTAACTTGTGAGCAAATTACAGTGTACAGTACTCCGTACAGTACAGATGGTTGTCGCCCAGCGTGGGTGGCCATCTCCGCGTGTGTGTTTCTTTCTGGATTGATGTTACAGTATTCTAGAAGTTCCAAGATCTTCAAGCCCTGCAGATCTCACGTCTCGTCTGCCCGTCACAGGCCCGTTTTGCGGTCTCCAGGAGCGGATCTCGAGGTGTGATGAGCGTGTTGAAACAATGATGGCAGAGGTGCGTCCCGTTCTGTGGATATGACCCTGGCTGGCTGTGGATATGGCCTTGTCCTGGACGCACATGGGGCCCGTACTCGCGTAGCACAATCTGTCGGGTCCAAACTCTGTCGCTGTATCAATATCTCTCCCCTCAGCCTCAGCTAATTACTGATAGTGCGGGTGCCGCTGTATAGAGAACAGATCTCCACGACAATTTGCCCTGGTGCTTGGGCAAGGCCAGAGAAATGCGGAGGAAGCCCTAGCTGCGGGCCGTTGGGGGTTCAGCTCGGAAAGATCGGAGGCGTAGAATATTGTTGGATGTTGGGTTTTGATGTTAAGGAGATCGCTCAACTTCTCGTGGCCAGTCGATGCGAATTCTTGGAATGTGGACTAAGTTTAGTGTCACGGGAGCTAGCAGGCAAAATCCTGTGATTGGCTGTAATCTTGGCGCTAGTTAAACAACCCCTGTTTCACGCATCCCATTGGCTGTGACTTTGGGTCGTTAGTTCTTGCTCAGTTCCTGTCAACCTCGAGCCATCAGGTGATCCATGTCGGTCTGGCCCTTGGAGGCGGGGAGTGTAAAGAGTAATGGTTACATTAAGCGCCCAGTATCTCTCACAGGATTTCCAAGATTCCCATACCAGAAGTCATCTGATGGGGGAAGGGCCCATTATGGCTTGTGGCAGGGCTCGCTGAAGACGTGGTATCCGATTGCCCAGACGAGAGCCCAGAAAAAAGTGGCGGTGCAGGGGACAAACTTCCCACGCCACCCACAGCCACCCACAGCCACCCACAGCCACCGGCCTCGCCGACCCGGGGTATTTTTCTCCCAAGGCACCAACTGCCAATTGCAGATGCTGAAGGCCCAGCCCACTTTTGGTTTGCCAAAATGCCCATTCCTCAGCCTTGACTTGCAACAGTACAGTAGGCTTGGCTCTGGCTCTGGCCCTGGCTTCGGCTACAGTTGCATACGCGTTCCTGCGACAGCGCCGCCGCATCATCAACCCTCGACTAAGACCCTGCCTCTGGCCCTCTGTCTGCCTGCCATCGCTCTGCCTGCGGTATGACTCACCAGCGAAGTCGACGAATGAATCCCACGTTTTATTTTCCGGTCCTCACTCCATCCTCCGCTGAGCAACCCCGCCTCGGAACTTAACCTTCAGGCCAACGATTTCCAAAGAGATAAGATTTAGACTGCGGAAGCGACAGAGACAGATGTGAACCAAAGGGGAAGAAGATGCTTGCAAAGATCGCAGGTTAGGACACGAGCGAGATTACCGTACTGAACCTTGTTAGTGCGACGATGCCTCGCTACTGAGGACTGACCCTTGCTCGGCCTTGAGACTGTCGTTTCTCGAAAGTCCTTTTTTTTCTTTTCCAATACCATTAGGCGAACGTCTGCTGACCGCCTGCCACGTCACGACAACGCGTCGCTGAGACAGATGCCAGAATCAGACCCAGACTCGTGGAATAATAACAAATGGAATAATAACACAATCAGACTTGTGAAATAATAATAAAGGGAACATGCAGTATAGCAAAGGACCACACAGTATTTCCAGACAGTAATTACAGCATACAGTCAGATGGATGGGAGCAGCGCTCCATCTAGCAAGGCCACAGCAAGGCCACAGCAAGGCCACTCACTCGAAACGCTGAATGCGCTAGACTTGTGGATGGCAAGGAGATGCAATGGTGAATAGAGAACGCAGGTAGAGGTGAACTGTCCAGTAAGACTGCACGTGCAGAGAACGGAGGTTCGGGTGTCTCCCTTACTCTGAGTAAGTCCTTGCATGCCCGATGACGAGCATTGCTATTTTTACGTCTGCAGTCTTCTTATCCCTTATCCCTTAAGCGTCGGCACTTTGGGGCGGGCGGGATGGGCGAGCCTAGATTGGGCCCTGTGGTTGGTGCCCCGGCATTTGGACAGCCCGGCCTCCGACTTCCCCGGCTTCAGGTCAACAGTGGTATCAGGCAACCTCAGGTGGTTCAACCGTGGTCTGCTTCATTGAAAAAGGTTGCAGTGTCAGCAGTCGACGACAGACCAATTCCATTACCATCAGTGCCATCAGTGCTATCAGTGCCATCACCTCCGAAATTGTTGTGTAACCTGGGTCGAACTGGCAATCTGGGGCTGTTAAGGGTTGTTAAGGGGCTTCGGCATTGATTGGATCACCACTGTTCTTCTACTTCGCTTCTAGCTCGCTTCTGCCATGTCTGCTTTCACCCGACCAGCAGTGCGGGTTGCTGGCATAGGAGCCACAGCCTTGGTGTTGGGCTATGGAGTCAGCCACTACTACCTTGGCCGCGACACACTGGCACTGTCCACAGCTCACGCCGAATCGGTGTCCTCCGACGCCAAGGGGCCCAAGGTATTGGCCTGGAAAGGCTTCACGGAGCTCAAGCTGGAAAGCGCAGAGACAGTCAACCATAATGTCAAGCGACTCACCTTTGCTCTTCCTGACAAGGATTCCGTCACTGGCCTTGCACCCGTGACCTCTCTCCTGACACAGCACACGCCCGAAGGAGCCTTCATTCCCGTCTTCCGGCCATATACTCCAATTAGTGCCAATGACGAGCCTGGTCATGTCACCTTCCTGGTCAAACGATACCCCGGTGGGAAGGGGTCTGGCAAAATGCACTCGCTTGTTCCTGGCGACACCATCAAATTCAAGCCGCTTCATGAGTTTGACTACAAGCCAAATCAGTACTCGCACCTGACCCTGATCGCCGGTGGATCTGGCATTACACCCATCTATCAGCTGACGAATGCCATCTTGAGCAACCCAGAGGACAAGACGCGCATCACGTTGCTGTACGCCAACAACACAGAAGAAGATATCTTGCTCAGACACGAGTTCGATGCCCTGGAGCGAAAATTCCCAGGCCGCTTCCACAAGGTCTTCACGGTGAAGCAGAAGACCAGCGGGGATAGCAGTCCGGCGGTTGAGACAGGCTACATCACCAAGGAGTTGCTACAGAAAGTGGTGCCTGCCCGCGGCAAGGACGAGCGTGTCAAAGTTCTTGTCAGTGGCCCTCCCCCGATGACCGAGAGCATAGCTGGCGCCAAAGGTGGCTTCGGCTGGACCCAGGGCAGCCTGGGCGGTATCCTGAAGGAGCTTGGGTACAAGAGCGAGGAGGTGCACAAGTTCTAAGGTGGAGATACCGGCATGTGCATGTACGATTAGATAGATCCAGGTTCGATTCTTCGATTCATTCTAGTGACAGGCAAGAGAGGCAAGATAGCACATAGAGAGTGCAATAGTTCAAATCAACGCTGTTAGTTGTATCTGTATTTGTATTTGATTCTCATGCCAGCGAGGCCGAGGCATAAACGAGAAGCCGCGTGATCCGAGCGAGCGATGCGAATCCACTGCAATGTAAACAGTTGAAACACCATCACATCGTCTCATCGACTTGATACAGTCAGAATTAATAATTTCTCCTATTTGTTTTATTAATAATCCCTCCAGGCAACTTTTACACGCCACGACTGTGGTCCTGCAGCTGCGATGCAAGCCTTTGGTAAGCGCCCAGTTGGCTCTGCCTCCACGCCGCCCGCAGTTGCCCGCCCGTGGAACACAACCCCCTCCTCCTTTACATCATGATTCGGTCGACAGTGCTGATTACTCTCGCATTGACAGTGCCGAAGAATAGAAAGGTACTGCTGCACTCGTCCCCATCGGTGTGTGTGTGCGTGTGTGTGTGCGTGTGTGCGTGTGCACCAATGCAAAGTGCTGACCCCCAGGCTCTTTGCTCTCTAGCCCAAGTTTCAATTCACCCTGCGAATCATCGATCTGACAAACATCCCGCTCGTCTGCGGCACCGCCTACGTAAAATGGCATCTCCCCATGTCCAGTGCGGCCGAGCACCGCGGCAAGACCGAGAAGGCATACATCCATGACCACCGGGCAGTGTGGGAATACGTCAAAGAGACGCCGGTGCGGATGACGATCGAGAAACACCAGGCCTTGCAGGAATGCGAGATCCATTTCGAGATTGTGCAAGAGTACTCTGCCACGGGGAGAGGCTCGAGGGTCCAGCTGGGCAATGTCAAGCTCAATCTGGCCGAGTACACAAGAGGCCCGGAGGTGATTGTGAATCAAGACGAGATCGACGATGGTTTCGTCACCCGGCGCTATCTGCTCCAGGATAGCAAGGTCAACTGCACCCTGAAGGTGGGCATCAAGCTGGAGCAGACCGAGGGAGACACGAATTTCATCGCACCGCCGCTCAAGGCCGCCATGGTCAACACCGGCATTGCTGGCGTCCTGTCCACCGAGATTGGCGAGGGCGATGACATCCCCAGCATCACAACCAAGACACGTGAGCTCACAGAAGCACAAGACCTGTATCGGAGGACACTGGCAGCGACCTGGGCTTGCCAACACGGGGAGATGGCTCCCGATCAGTTGATCGAGGATCTGTTTGCCGGTGGCGACGGTGGTCGGCTGGAGCCCCCAAAAACGCTACAAGACATCAAGCTGGCAGACTCCCCCTACATCCACTCCCATGACGAAAGCTTGCACAGCAGTTCCAGTGACAACGAGTCTAAGAGAACGGTCACTCCTGGGCACCACCGTACTCCAAGCACGCCCAAGCACAGCCACCGGCGAGCCGACAGCTCTGAAATCTTGCATCCTCCCCCCTCGCTGTCTACCATTGGCACCGGGGTGAGCGGGCTGATGGGCCGGGCAAGCCTAGACCAGCTGCAGGAGAGTCAGCACCACGACGACCACCACCATCACGGACACCACCACGGACATGGGCACCGACACAAGACCACGTACCATGAGCTGTCTGAATTTGACCTGAGGGAAGACCTGCGAAGCTGGCAGGTGCACGTAGCGACTTCCCATTAGACTTCCTTCACTGTTGAATTCATAGACATTGGTGCTTCCTTCCTTTGAATTCATAGACCTCGGTGCTTCCTTCCTTTGAATTCATAGACCTCGGTGCTTCCTTCCTTTGAATTCATAGACCTCAACGCTTCCGCCTTCCTTCTCTTCGGCACATTATAATTATATCTCCGCCCCCACGTGTCCCGCCAGAGTGGGTCGCACAGGGCTTAATACGGGCATGATCGCCCTTGTATCAGCTAACTTCCAGATATCTCTCCAATTGTCCTATTTCTGTCTCAGATCGACCACCTTACAGGGACCGCGTCTCGCTTGACTCGCCTGGCTGTGGAGTTTAATCTCCTCATCTTGGTAAACAGGCCTGTGTCATTGGACAGCCTTATAACACATGACTCCGCTTGCAGCATCGTTCAACATCGCTGGACTCTCTCCGAGTACGAACATCAAGCCGCCGATAGCACAATGATACACGCTATACATAGCCACCAAGGTATGGCTCACATCTCACAGGTACATGTAAGTGGTTTTTGCTCTTCTCCTATGTCTCGCTCTCTTCTTATCAGTCACTCGTTCCAATATTTCCTTCATTTCTGCCCGTGTTGAGGCTGCCGTTGGTCATGGCTCTCCTCCAGTTGCTGCTCGTCTTGTTCTCTCTACTTCTACCCCTAATTCTTGGTGCGGCACCCACATGGCCATACCCCGCCTCGGACGAACTGGAGGATATAATCTTTCTCCATACTGGATACAGGGCGCGAGAGTTTGCCGCACCCGTCACGCCTTGTTCCGTAGGAGGCGCGTCGCGCAGGATAGCCGCCGAATGGCTTCGCACCTCCTTTCACGACATGGCAACTGCCAATGTCTTCCAAGGCACCGGCGGTATCGATGCGTCGCTGGTGTATGAGCTGAACAACGGTGAGAACGTCGGTACTGGCTTCGATACCGCCTTGGCCACATTCGAGCCCTATATGAGCGTCCGAGCCTCTCTGGCCGACCTCATTGCCATCGGCACATACACATCCGTCCGCTCCTGTGGAGGCCGGCCCATCCCTATTCGCCCTGGGCGCATTGACGCCACCAGGGCTGGCGCTCTTGGGGTACCACAGCCGCAGAATGCGATTAGCATCTTCCGAAATCAGTTCAGTCGCATGGGCTTCAACAGTACGGAAATGATTATGCTTGTCGCCTGTGGCCACAGTCTTGGAGGAGTCCATGCGGAGAATAACCCGCTCATCGTTGCCCCTGATACAGTCCCAAACGACTATGCATTGTTTGACTCGACAAACTCGACCTTTGACGAGAAGATCGCGACCGAGTATCTGGATGGATCTACGACCAATCCACTAGTTCGCGGTCTCTCGGTGCGCTATTCTCGAAATTCCGACTTTGTTGTCTTTTCATCCGATAGGAATGCAACAATCTCCCAGCTGGCCAACCCCGAATACTTCCAAGCAACGTGTCAGTCTGTGCTTCAGAGGATGATTGAGATTGTCCCAGCGAATGTTACGCTCGGCGCAGATCCTATCGAGCCTTATGAAGCTAGGCCATATGGCCTGCAACTATACTTGACCGATGACAGTGGCAGCTCGCTGACCTTCTCTGGCGACATTCGCATTCGCACCACATCAAGATCGCCCTCCTCGGTCACTGTCATCTACACGGACCGCAACGGAGAGTCAAGCTGTGGCACTAGCTGTTCGATCTCGACAACATACGCCGGCGCTGCCAATGGCTTCGATGATAGCTTCTCTTTCTACAGCTTCTCTACAACAATTCCCGCGTCAACCTCGATTTCCTCCTTCATCATCTCTATCACCGACAGTGGCGGCTCTACAGAGACCTTGGACAACAATGGCTCCGGCTTCCCCGTGCAGGACTCTGTCCTCCTCCAGCTTCCCCAGTCATGTTCGGCCTCCTCCTCCCTGACAGTGACAGCAGCCGTGCGTAACACAACGTCCGACACCCCTGTCCTCAATGTTATCGGCCGTGCGTACAGGGCCGGCATTATCGTTCCCACATTCAATATCACCTCGTCTCCCCTCATAGCCACTGGGCAGTCAGTATCTGACTACACGCTGTACAATCTCACACTTTTGCTCAATACCACTCAGGCAGCAACCGCACGCTACAATGTTTCCCTTTCCTCAACTCTGGCAGTTGACTACCAAGCCGTCTCCGGTCTCAGCACCACCTGCTCCCCGCTGCCCACCGCAAACTCAACCAACCCACCTGAAACCAACTACACCTTCCTCGGCTGCGTGACTGACCCCATCGACCCGCGAGCGCTCTCGAACGCCTACTACCACTCTTCCACCGACATGACCACCGAATCCTGCGCAGCATCTTGCTCATCCTACGCCTTCTTCGGCACAGAGTACTCGGCCGAATGCTTCTGCGGCAACACCCTGGCCGCCGGCTCCACCAACGCCAGCAGCTCAGCAGAATGCAACATGCCCTGCACGGGCGACAGCACGCAAACCTGCGGCGGGCCCTCGCGCCTCAGCCTGTATCAGAACACCGCCTACACGCCGCTGCAGTCGCCCTCATTCAGTGGGTACACTTACCAAGGCTGCTATACCGACTCGGTCGACAACCGCACCCTGACCGCCGCTCGCACCGACAGCAGCACCGCAATGACCATCCAGCTCTGTGCCCAGTTCTGTCTCTCTGCTGGGGGTGGTGGTGGTGATGATGATGATGATGATGGGTACACTTACATGGGCACCGAATACGCGGCCGAATGCTTCTGCGGCAATTCCCTGTCCGACATCTCCGCCCTCGCCCCGGACTCGGATTGCAGCATGACCTGCAGTGGCAACAGCAGCCAGGCCTGTGGCGGGCCCAATCGGCTGAGCTTGTACCAGCTCAACACGACTGCATCTGCATCTGCAGGCACCGACGCAGCCGCCGCCGCCGCGAAGCGTGCCCTGTTATTACCGCGCAATCGTAGTCCTGGTCCTGATCCTGATCCGTAGTAGTGTTTTTCGTTCAATTTGTGTGTGTATATGTATATGTGTGTGTGTGTGTGTGTGTGTGTGTTTATGACCTGAACGAACATGTCTATCTATGTCCGAAGAAAAGAATAATGTGTTGGGACAAATATCAAAAAAAGTCTATATTTAATAATAAAAAAAGAAATTGATCAACATTGCTCATGATTGTGCTGTGGAAGAAGAGAAGAAAGACACAGAGAAAAGAAAAGGAAACGATAGACAGGTGGTCAAGGGCTTGCTTGTGCCTGCTGCGGTGCACCAGAAACTACGACTATAATGCTGCTGATTACTACTACTCCAACTCATATACTTCGCTTCTACTCCTGCTTCTACCCACAACGACAACACCAACAAATGCCAGTCTGGGTATCTCCGCCATGCACAAGTGACTTCTTTCTCTATTCATGATTGAAAAGTGTTTTCTTTTCTTCTTCTTCTTCTGCTTTAATCAGCTAGTAACTGGTTAACTTCCGGCTCGGTCAAGCCGAGTAAGTAGACCAAGTCGAGCAGGCTCTGGCCGACGTTCAGGCGGGCGGGGGCTTCCATCTGGACTTTGCTCTTGGCGCGCCAGGCGACGCCCAGGCCGGCGGTTTTGAGCATGGGGATGTCGTTGGCGCCGTCGCCGACGGCCATGGTCTGCGCGAGGGGGATGTGGTGGGAGTCGGCGAGCTGGCGGAGGAGTTTGCGCTTGTGGGCGCCGTCGACGATGGGGTAGGCTGGGTCCAGCTCGCCGGTGAGGGTGTGGGTGGTCTGGTCGGCGACCAGGTGGTTGGCAAAGGCGTAGTCGAGCCCGAGCTCGCCGGCCAGCCATTCGGCCAGCGGCTGGAAGCCACCGGAGAGCACGGCGAGGGTGAAGCCGAGCCGCTTGAGGCAGCGGCAGAGCTCGCGCGCGCCCGGGGTGATGACGATGCGGGGCTTGAGTTGCTCGAAGACGTCGGCAGGCACGCCCTTGAGCAGGGCGACGCGTGCCCGCAGCGAGGCTGAGAAGTCGAGTTCGCCGTTCATGGCGCGCGCGGTGATCGCCGAGACTTGGTCCTCGACGCCGATGAACGACGCGATCTCGTCAATCACTTCCTGCTGGATCAGCGTCGAGTCCATGTCGAAGACGGCCAGCCGCTTGTATCGCCGGAAGACGGTCGCCGGTTGCAGGATGACTTCGCAGTTCCATTCGCGCTCGAACTTGTAGATTGCCTCGTGCTTGGAAAGCAGTTCCGTCGGCAGGTAGGCCGGGTTGGGCGGCGGGGAGAAAGACACCTCGACGATGCGTGGTTTGTCCGAGGACGGAGTGAGACAGCGGTGCGACGACGTCAGCCGCCGGCTCTCCGGTGGGTTGTGCGTGAGCAGTGAGTCCAGCGTGGAGAGGAAGTGGGTGAGGCACAGCTGAGAAACATACGGCCCGTACAGGTGATCCAGCGGCTCCGGCTCCGGCGGTGGAGGCTCCAATGGGTAGTCGTCCAGGCGCGTTGTCGGCGCAGAGCCTTCGGCAATTTGGGGCGTGGGCAAGCGAGCCTGTTGTCCCTTTGCTGCTGCTGCTACTGCTGCCACCGCCGCTGCCGAGGACTGGTGATCGGGATGGACGTGCGGGTGCCTGGGTGACGATGAGTTGTAGAAGATGGTAGCAACCAGTCTGGGAGCATCGTCGCTGTCGGGGATGCAGTTGGTGTGTAGCAGCGTATGGGTGATGCCGTCGTGAGGAGAAATAGCTATGGGCGACGACGACCTGATGGTGGCGACACTGCCTCGTCCATTGCGCGATTTGCTCGGCGACAGTGACAGTGCCGACAGACTACCGCTGGGCACATGTGGTGGCGGCGACTCAAGTACACCGTCGATGCTTGTCGACAGTCCTGGCGGCAGTTGTTGCGATTTGTACTCGAGATGGTCGTCCAGATACGAGTTGCCCCTCATTGAGCCCCTGGACAGACTCGGTCTCTTGGGCTTGTTGGATGGCGCCATTATGGGCTACCAAGCAACTACCAGCAAGCAGCCCAGCAAGCAGCCCAGGCAAGAAGTTTAACGGCCGACACTTGCCTGTCCATTCACCCAGCAACCGCCCAACACAAAGTACGGAAGAAGTGAGGGAGCTGGTTGGTAGTGGATGACGTCAGCCAAGACCTCGATGTTTGTGCGCCTCTCAACGTGGGACGAAAAATAATTAATTATACACGTGTAATAAGTTAATGCAAATGTCATCGACACCTTCAGGCACAAAAGCTTGCTGACACTTGCACTCTTGAACGGCCTCGACGTCGCCCGGCCGGATCAGACAGTGCCCCTCGGGAAAGAGCATAACTGAACGCAGCCGTATTACATAAGCACACCAGGCTGCAAAAATTTCATCACAGAAAAAGTGGATTACTGTGGTAGGATGACAACACAGTCCGCCGTTCTGGCACTGTGACTGATCGACAAAGCGATCTCCGTGCCCCGGATTCTTTCGCCAACGATGACGAAACAAGATCTTGTAACAATCTGGCACGCGGCACCCAGGGCGGTAGTGATTGTGTTTCTTGGCGGTCGTCGTATTTGCAATATCGGCCCCAAATGTCGCAATTCCACCCCAGTTTGGCCGATTCTTGGCTCCACCTGGGTCACGGCCATGGCCGGCTGTTGGCACAATTCACCCTGTCGAGCGTGAATGCTCAAAGGCCTCGGACATGGCCGGTGGACTTGGGCACAGGTGGTCGTGCGCCGACAGCCGACAGGCGGCACTTCCGACAGCCGAGCCATTTTGTTAGGGAAACCGTCTGGCTCTCGGCATGGCGTGCTTTTGTGACAGTGCTCTTGGCATCAAACTTCTCGCCGCTCGAAAAAATTGGCTTCCGTCGAGCTGGGCAGCGAATGGTGGTAGGGGATAGAGGGGTTCGATGGCGTGCTTCGCACCAGAGGATGAGAAATCCACAATGGCATTGGTAATTGTCCGTCCTATTTTCCCGTAGGAAGGCTAGCCCTCTCTTTCTTTGCTCCTTACTCCTTTGTCATTTCACCCTTTCTCTGTCTGTCTTCTTGGTCTTTGCAAGTACCCCGCGATCTTACCTCTCGCTCGACTGTCGTAGCCATGGCCAGACCAGCCTCTCCCGCCCCGGTGTATGACGACCAAGTCAGTCCAACCATCACTGCTCTTGACTCAGGATATTCCAGTGCCGCCAACAGCGACATCGAGATGCCTGATGTCTACTTCAGCAAGCGTCATCTTGAGTTCATCAACACACAGCTCCAGCTCCTCGAGCCACAGGACGTGCTGAGGTGGTGTGTCACCACTCTGCCAAACCTCTTCCAGACAACCGCCTTCGGTCTGACGGGCCTGGTGACGATGGACATGCTCTCGAAGCTGAATATTCCTCAAGCTGAGTCGGTTGAAGCCATCTTCCTCGACACCCTGCACCATTTCGCGGAAACGCTGGATCTCGTCGAGAGGGTCAAGGCCAAGTATCCAGCCAACAAGATCCACATATACAGGCCAGAAGATGTTGAGACTGAAGAAGAGTTTGCCTCCAAGTACGGCCAACGACTATGGGAAACCGACGAAGAACGTTATGACTACCTGGTCAAGGTGGAGCCCAGTGCTCGAGCATATCGCGAACTGGGGGTCAAGGCTGTCCTGACTGGACGAAGGAGAAGTCAGGGCGGCAAGCGTGGAGACCTACCGATCGTTGAGGTTGATGAGACAGGCATCATCAAGGTCAATCCGCTGGCCAACTGGTCCTTCAAGCAAGTCACCCAATACATCGAGGAGAACGACGTACCATTCAACATCTTGCTCAAGCAAGGCTACAAGAGTGTCGGTGATTGGCATTCGACCCAGCCCGTGGCCGAGGGTGAGGACGAACGGTCCGGACGGTGGAAGGGCCAGAACAAGACCGAGTGCGGATTGCACAATCCCAAGTCCAAGTACGCACAATACCTGCGGGAGCAGGAAGCTAAGCGAGGGCGGAAAGCGCTTGAAAAAGCACTTCAGGCAGCCACAGTGGAGGTGTAACAGTCACCCCCGTCGTCGCTGGAGGATTGTTGTCGTCATGCATAGCGTAGGTGTTTTTGGGGGGGGGGGAATCGCCATTACCGGTGACGGTGAAGGGGGATGATGGAGAGGGGCAATTACTACAAAAGCCGGTTTGGTTTGGTCATCCACCCGATTTTGAGGGTGTTGTGTTGGTGTAGATGGTTGAGAACGAAGAAGAAACGATCAAGAAGCGATCAAGAAACGATCATACGAAAAGATGGGGGGAAATGGGGAAAGAGGCGATAAGCCACGAAACACTGGCGAGGATGAGATAAGAGAAGAGTGGCGGAGATCAAAAAAGCCCCTCCATTGACAATCTTCTCCAACTCGCCAGAGCAATTTTGTACTATGAGTAGGTGCGTTGCGGCTAGTGCAAACTGGGTTAGAGCACCTTCCTACAACTTTCTAGCAGGAACATCCCGCACTGTCAACTTGGTGTTGAGGGGCAACAGGCTGACGCCCACCTGGCCCTTGGCTCTCATTTGAACGCTCTTGGCTCCTCTTGGCTTCTTGCTCATCGATGCACGCATGGACGGCCCCTTTTCCGTGGAGAAGGTGGAAAATTGTTTGTCTGCAATCGAACTATGGCGACATCATTAGTAGGCGCAGGGGTGAATTTATTGAAGCCATGTGCAGCGAAAGCGGCAAGTAGGAGGCAAGTGGCAGTCGCGACCGGCGTGTGATTGGCCCCCCAGACTGCCAAGCCCGTGCTGTTTTCATTGGGTAGTCCCGAACAGGGCAAGAGCGATGACTACTGTGGACTGTCCACACGTCAGTGCTAGAAAAGAAAGAAATATATAGTGGTGGCCGGCCTCTTGACCTTGGTTGGCCTTTACTGCCACCTCGTTGCTTCTGTGCCCTTTTCCTACCCCTCCTTCCCTTTACTTCGACCAGCCGTTACCGTTTCCCCGCCGTAATGGCCAACGCAGCACATGGCGGCGTCTTGAAGGACCTGCTCGCCCGAGATGCCCCCAAGCACGCCCGGCTCGCCGCCGAGGCCGAGACCCTGCCTGCAATTGTGCTGAGCGAACGCCAACTGTGTGATCTCGAACTCATCCTCAACGGCGGCTTCTCCCCGCTCGAGGGCTTTTTGAACGAGAAGGACTACAATGGAGTGGTTGAGAACCTCCGGCTGAGCGATGGCACGCTGTGGAGTATGCCCATCTACCTCGACGTGGGTCAAGATACGCTGGACAGAGTCAAGCCCAAGCCGGGTAGTCGCATCACCCTTCGCGATTTCCGGGACGACAGCAACCTGGCCATCATCACCGTCGATGATGTATACAAGCCAGACAAGAAGAAGGAGGCTGAAAAGGTCTTCGGCGGTGACCCGGAGCACCCCGCAATCCGATACCTCAACAGGCAGACGCATGACTTCTATATTGGCGGGAAGCTGGAGGCAGTCAACCGTCTCAACCACTACGACTATGTGGCCCTGCGATACACCCCGGCCGAGCTGCGTGCCCACTTCGACAAGCTTGGCTGGACTCGCATTGTGGCATTCCAGACTCGCAACCCGATGCACAGAGCACACAGGGAGTTGACTGTGCGGGCCGCGCGCGCTCGGCAGGCCAACGTGCTCATCCACCCCGTCGTGGGCCTGACCAAGCCCGGCGACATCGACCATTTCACCCGTGTGCGTGTCTACCAGGCCCTGATGCCCCGTTACCCCAATGGCATGGCTGTGCTCGGTCTTCTTGGCCTGGCCATGCGTATGGGTGGCCCCCGCGAAGCCATCTGGCACGCGATCATCCGCAAGAACCACGGAGCCACGCACTTCATCATTGGCCGTGATCACGCCGGGCCTGGCAAGAACAGCGCAGGCAAGGACTTTTATGGCCCCTATGAGGCCCAGGAGGCGGTTGAGAAGTACAAGTCTGAACTCGGTGTCGAAATTGTGGAGTTCCAGCAGATGACATATCTGCCCGACACGGATGAGTACCGACCGAAGGACCAGGTGCCTGCTGGCATCAAGACCCTCGATATTTCGGGTACAGAGCTTCGACGACGCTTGAGGGTGGGAGCGCCTATTCCGGAGTGGTTCTCCTATCCGGAAGTGGTCAAGGTGCTTCGCGAGTCGAATCCGCCGCGCAACAAGCAGGGCTTCACTATCTTCCTGACTGGTTACACCAACTCGGGCAAGGATGCGATTGCCCGTGCCCTTCAGGTCACGCTCAACCAGCAGGGTGGCCGTGCGGTGTCGCTGCTCCTGGGTGAGACGGTGCGCTCGGAGCTTTCGGCTGAGCTCGGCTTCACTCGCCATGACCGTGATGTCAACATCGCCCGTATCGCGTTTGTTGCCGCTGAGCTCACCAAGGCTGGTGCTGCTGTCATTGCCGCGCCAATTGCGCCCTTTGATAAGGCTCGCAAGGAAGCCCGCGAGGCCATCGAGCGTGTGGGCTCCTTTTTCCTCGTGCATGTTGCCACCTCGCTCGAGTATGCCGAGAAGACGGATAAGCGCGGTGTGTATGCACGCGCAAGGAGGAACTCGATCAGGAACTTCACTGGTGTCAATGACCCGTACGAGAAGCCTGATGATGCCGACTTGACGGTTGACGTCCAGACTCAGTCAGTGCGAAACATTGTCCACCAGATTATTCTTTTGTTGGAAAGTCAGGGATACCTGGATACTGTCTAAAAATCAGGGATATCTAGACACTGTCCAAGTGTTGGAATCATAGGTTTTACCCCTATTTGAATGCTTGAATGCTAGATTTGGTTGGATGATATACAATATGACGAGGATCTACCAGCCCACGAGGGGAACGGGCAAAAGTTTTGGTTATCACAGATAGACAGCCCTAGCTAGTGTTGGATAGGGCAGTTGGATACACGACCAATATAACTGTGGCTGTTTGGTACATGTTCTTCCTTCTCCTCTGGTTGATGAGATGCCAGTGGCAATCACGTGACGAGACACAGACCACATCTCGCTTAACCTTCCAGTTGAGCGATATTGAAGCGCGCCTCTCTTCTCGCGCGCCCGCACCCCCTGTATATCTCAGCCTCGAAATTAAACAAAAAAAACCAACAACAACAACATGCCTCTCCGGTCGTCGCGCCACACGCGCAACGCGGAACACAATACGCCGGCGCGTAACCGGGCGGGAGTGATTGACTACGACCCGACGGACGGGCTGCCGGTGCGCAAATATGTGCTCGAAACGGTACGCGTCAACCAGGACAACGCGGCCGCGGGCCTGGACGAGCTGGACCCAGACCGGGCGGGGCGATCGGCGCTCGACAAGGACGACGGGACCTTCTACCCTTGGCCCGACCTGCCGCTGCCCAGCTTCTTCGACCAGCTGCCGCTGCACAACCAGGAGCTGATCCGGCGCGCGCGGAGGGGCGATCGCAGTGCGAAACTGAGTGTCTGGGATCCCAAGGCGAAGAGCGATGGTGCAGAAGGAGGAGGAGGTGGTGCTGGTGGTGGTGGTGGTGGTGGTGGTGCTGCCACCACCGGCACCACCGGCGCGTGGGTCAAGTGGGAGAAGGCCAGGTCGTTGGGTCTGGTGGGCACGGTTATGAAGAGTCGGCATCTGATGAATGTCGGTGACGCTGGTGATGTGGAGGAGAATGAGGGCGAGGATGAGGAGGATCTGGACGATGAGGACGAGGGGGATGAAGGCGAAGGCGCAGGTGCCGACGGCATTGATGCTGTTGTTGTTACTGGTGGCGGCGTCGCGGTGAAGAAGCGCAAGCTGGACTCGAATAACGCGGCTGCTGCTGCTGCTGCGGCGGCGGCGGCGGGCCAGAACGAGGAAAGAACGTTCGAGGTCAGGAGGTGGGTGGCCGTGCCCGTGGACAAGGCGGACAAGATGTCCGATCCCAAGTACTTGGCTGACACGCGGACGGGGATGCCGAACATCTACACGAATGTGGAGGTCCTGAAGCAGGCGAGCGGCTACGGCGCGCCGATTATGGCGGTCAATGAGTACAGCGGATTCGACCTGGGCGATGGCAGTGGGCTGGGAAGTGCCCTGGGTGGTGGCGGTGGTGCCGCTGCGCCCGGGGAGGCTACCCCGGTCAGACGGAACATGCCTCCCAAGCGGAAGAAGAAGAAGAAGCTTGGGGGGCCTGGCAGGAGAAAGGCGGTGCCGGTGGAGCCAACCGAGCAGCACACAAGAGGAGCTACGGAGACCAGACCAAGTGGCGCGGAGCCGGTGCAGAAAAAGGCTGAAGAGAAGAAAGATGATCCCATGGAGGTTGATGGCGACGAGGGAGAGGGCAGTGCAGACGATAGCGAAGGCGACGGTAGCGAAGAGGGCGAGGTCAACGAAGATGCAGCAACAGCGCCAGCGACAGTGCCAGCAGCAGGATCAGTGCCAGCAACAGTACCAGTACCAGCAACAGTGCCAGTACCAGCACCAGCACCAGTAACAGCAACAGTGCCAGCACCAGCACCAGCGCCAACACCGGCAACACTGCCACCTACACTACCAGAACCGCCGCGATTACCTGACCCGGTGGCAGAACCAATAGAAGCACCACCGCCAGCCTCAGAACCCGTGCCAACCCCAGCGTCAGAGCCAGTCCCGGTGCCAGCACCAGCACCAGTGCCGGCGCCAGAGCCGGTGTCAGCACCAACTGCAGAAGAACCCAAGATCGCCGTCGATACACCCAAGATCACTGTCGATACACCCAAGATCATTGTCGATGCACTGGCTCCAGAACCGAAAGAAGAGCCAGTTTTGGACCGTGGTCCAGAGGAGGCTGTGGCTGAGGTTGCGCCTGCGTCTGCGCCTGCGGTGGCAGAGCCGGAGGCGGCGGCGGAGGCAACGACGACAACATCAGCCAAAGAAGAGAATGCATGAGTGTGTATAGCAATTCAACACCTTGTCGATCTTATGATTCTACATGAGCTGTATGTGCGTACCCGCCACTGTACCTGTCTGTACCTGTCTGTATTTGTCTGTACCTGTACCTTCTACCACAATATTTCCCCAAGCCAAGCATTCAACTTTCAAAGTCACAAGCTGTGCACGGTGTCATCTGAGGGGGGGGGTGGGTAAGAGAAGCAGCAAGAAAAAGCCAACCTAGTGCGCTCGCGTATTCGAAGAGAAAACTATCATTCTGTCAAAAGAGATGGTAAACTGGGAGGTTGGTATTTTGGTATTTTGGCATTACGGACCGAGTGGCCGGACCGAGTGACATCTGAGGTACTACGGACGCGGTACGTACACACTGGAAACCCACGAGGCTGGGAACGAGGCAGCCATGCATTGTGGTCTGAGGCGGTGGTGGTGGTGTGCGGAGTGCAGAGCGTGTGTGCATGCTCAATAATCCGATGGCGTCGCGGGCGGCGGACGGGCACGGGCGGGCGGCACTATTCTTACTCAGCCGAGCAAGTGACTTACTTCCCCCTCCACAGCACCCGCTTGCTGCATCTCGGTAAAGTCCCTAGTAAATAGTAAACTTGTGCCGTGTCTATAGTGAGAGCGATGCCATGCTATGCCATGCTATGCCATGCGATTACGGGAGATACGAGGAGTATTCCATTGCTGATGCTGATCATTCACTTCTTTTCTCGTCCTGATCATCCCGAATCTCGCCATTCACTCCTCTATGGTCACTATACCCATCCGGTAGGTGCTTCCCCCCGAGTTTGACAGCGCTGTCAAAGGCAACGGCACGGAGCTAGGAAATTCCGCACATCCATCCCCTCTGGTGCTACAGTGCTGTCGAGTCAGTAGTGCCAACCCATCGCCACTACGAGTACGAGGTTCTGCTGCCGCTGCCACCACCGCCACCACTATCGCCACTACCGCCACTACCGCCACTACCGCCACTACAGCCACGACCACCGCCACTATCACCCCCCCGTTCCTTCCCCCGTTCCAGTTCCATACCACTCCCCCAACCCCACCACCCCACCACGAATTGAATCGTCCGTGGCGGCCATGCTGTTGGGGAGGGGGTCAAAAGGGGAGTAGAAAAAAAAAACAGCCCCCCCCCCCTGGGCCCCCGTTCTGACTTGTACGCTTGAGCCTTGTCGTTGCGTACGGGGGAAATATGTACACTCGGCTAAGTTCAACAGCCACCCGGAGCGCCCCTTTGCCTCTCCCTTCGTATTTTTTTTATTCTTGCGAGAGCGAGTGCGCGGCACACACAAAGGGGAGGGAGAGGGGGAGAAAAAGGAAAAACCTTGCAGTTGTTGCAGTCGTCGCTGTGACAGTGTAGAAGCGGCAGTCGCATCGCAGCGCATTGCATTTCGCACTCGCATTCGCATCGCATCCCTGGCTGGACGCTCGCTCCTCCTCCTCCTCCTCCTCCTCCTCCTCCTCCTCCTCCTTTTTTCCTTGTCCGTTCTCCCATCTTCTTCGGCTAAGTCTAAGTCAGTTAACCTGCTCGTTTCTCCTCTTTGCCTGTCCGCGCGCGCACACACACACACACACACACACACACACACACACAGCAATTTCGGAAAAGTTGCCAGAAAACTACTCTCCTTTCTGCCACTAACTAACATACACTACACACAACACTACTGTGTACCAATAGGTTAACAGACATTTGTTCCCTGTTTAAAGGGCAAAACCTTTCCCTATTAATCTCGGGCTATTTCTTTTTCTTTTTTTTTTCTTCCCTCTTTCCATATTTCCCCCCCCCGAGCAGCCCCAGCCAACCAGAAGCACAGCAACGGCTTTTTTTCTTTCCCCTTGCTCCCTTCACTCTCGGCACTAAACTGTAATTGTATGTCCAGAAGCCAAGTATCCACTATGCTTGGCATTCTTATCCATTATCTCTCGCCCGCGCGCTCGCTAAGCCAATTTAGGCTCTCGGAACGTTTTTACACTACACTATATACGCACGAGAGAGAGAGAGAGAGAAAGCTTGGTATTTTGCTTTTTTTTTTTTCGCAGTTGCAGTTGCAGTTGCAGTTGCATTTTCTTGTTTAATTTTTTATTTTATGGGTAACTGCCAATGCGATCCCCATCCCATCCCATCCCATCCCTGCCTGAGAGGCGGGAAAACTATATACTACGGACTCTCTAACCAACCCGCAGCGTTACGTTTATTGTGGGAAAGAGGGGGGGGGCAAATGATGATGATGATGATGCGTGCATTAGCTAGTATTCTATCTGGTTTGAATGATTTGTTGACCTGACGACCGGGCTCTTCGTTAGGAATTAGTTCTCTCTCACAGCCCTACAGCTCTGATTACTACTTACGTATACACTGCAATCCTGTGAAATGAGCACTTTTTCGCCCCCCCTCCTCCCCGAGCAAGGAAAAAACGAAATTAGGTTTACGTGTGCCTTCTCCATTCCAATCTATATACTTACTTACTACCCCGTACTACAAGCATAACAACGGGCCAACCAGAATCTCTCATGGGATAAAAAAGAAGAAGGTGAAGTCAAAACAACTTGTCCCCCGATCGAAGCCGTCCCTGCCGCCGCCGCCGCCGCCGCCGCTGCTGCTGCAGTTCCCTTCTGCATCCATCCTCCTCCTCCTCCACTCCCCACCTAGATGAGAAGAATTTTTTTTTAAAAAAAACCAAATTATCCAAGTTTTATTATTGCAAGTTTGATTTGATTTGATTTGATTTGTTTATTTCTCCTTTCCCACACACCGTTCATTCATCAATGGCATTCTATGTGGGTTTGTGTTTCCCGGGAACAACCAAGGTTAATTTCACATATACTACTACTATCAGTCTATCAATCTCCTAGGGTTCAATAATGCTTTTTTTTTGGAGTCGGGGAGGGGGGGAGGGGGTCCTGCCCCTCACCCCCCTCACCACACCACACCTCACTCTTCCCCCCTGTGTTCGGGTTCCATATAATGGGGATTAATTAGATGGACAGGAGATAAGGGTAGTGAGATCGGTGATGATGATGATGATGATGATGATACGTAGTGGTGGACGAATGAACGAAGCAACATGCCACCCTGCTACTACATGAGTGCCACTGTGGATGGATTTTTCTTTTAAAATTAACTCAACACTTTACCCGAGCCTCTCGTGTACGGCGGTGGCCTGGATGCTGGATGTGAAAGTGCGGCTCCAACGTTTTTCCTGCCAAGGCCCGTTACCCGTTGCAGAGAGCATGGGCAGGGGCCGACATGGACATGGGTTTGAAGTGGGTGGAACCCGACGCCCAGTAAGCCGGTAGTCAGCCAGCTGTTCACTGCCACCTGGCTCAGACAACTGGCGCGCGCTTCGTTGCAGCCATCTCAAACACACACCACCTACGTGAACAAGACACGGCCCAAGAAAAAGACTGGATTTGATGTTTTTCAGTAATCTTTGTTATGTGCAATGCGCGTGCAGTACTCGTCAGTAGTGGAGCGCCACCTGTATATCAGGATATATAGAAGAATGTATATTTCTCAAGTGTAAAATCCCCACCATCTGCACATGCATCTCTGAGACGATGCCGCAACAAAACCGCGGGAGCCCAAGTCGTCGTCTTCGTAGAGCATGTCGATTGAAATAAACCAAAGGGTATCACAAAAAATCCCGATGCCCAAAAAAGGCCCACTCCGTCAGATTGACCGAGTTTGGCAAGTAGAATCAAAGGTCATTCATACGAAACGCAGCGCCGGGCTCCGTGGAGGGTTGGCGCTGCTTCCGTGTATGTCATGTCATAACGTGATGTCGTGAGACATTCGTTAGCGGTTCGTTCAACCATGTCCCGGGTCTGGAGGTCATGTTGTCGTAGTCTCTTCTGTCTTCCAATATACCCATCGCCTTCTTCGAAAGAGCTATCTTCGCGCAAAGGCGGTTGGATGAAACGAATGGAGTTGGCCGTCGAGGCCGGTCGCAAACCAAACACTGATGTAACCAATGGTTGCATGTCCATGTGTCGACTCATGGAGATGCGCTGGAGAGAGTGACTGTGTTGGTTGCAAATCGAAACTTGAAGGCGACAGACCTGCTGCGCCAGGGAATTGGAAAGACAGTTGTTTCTAGGGGAGACCGTTGGATCGCATCTTAGTACTTATGCGTCGACCTTGAAGCTCCGAGGGTGGATGCGGTTGTGGACGTGAGCGAAAGCCCTGTTTCCTCCCCCCCAGCGGTTAAAGCGCTGAGGGAAGGAGTCAGAGGAGGATGATGAGTCGCTAGAGTCGCTAGAGTCGGTGGAGCTGGTGCTGGTGGGAGTGCTGGTGGGAGTGCTGGCGCTAGCGCTTGTGCTGGTGCTTGTAGGTTCGCTGGTGCTTGTGGGAGTGCTGGCGCTGGCGCTGGTGCTGGAGGTATAGCTAGGGCTGGAGCTGGAGCTGCTGCCGCTGCCGTTGGGGCAGATAGTCAGGACCAAGTCTGTAGTGTCCGCGCAGACTAGGGTGCGGACATCGTCAGGCAGGTTATAGGCAGCATCGCAGGGAACCTCGCCGGCGGGACAGTCGACGGGAACGCAAGTGGGGTAGTCGGAATCGGCACTGACAGAGGGCTCAATGGTGATACCCCATTCAGCAAAGGGGTAGCCGTCAATGTTGGACAGGTCGTAGGCCGTGTTCCCATCATACCAAGTGAATTCGAACTGCGAGACTTCTCCGCCCAGGTTTGGCTCGAGCGCAAGCTTGATTGAGACGCCGTTGTTATGCAGTGAGTACTTCTCGCTGTAGCTGCCTTGGATAAGGGCCGGCTCAGCGCTGACACCCTGGCTGACTGAAGCATAGTAGACATCGAAGTCGCAGTTGTTGATGACCTTGGCAGAGCCGACGGCCCAGGCAGAGGGTGCAAGAGCAAGCAGGATGGCTGCTGCTCCGGTGACAGTTGAGGAATGCATTGTTGAGTGTGTGTGTTTGTGTTGTGTGAGAGGGGTGATAGTAGATTGATGTGAGTTGTCGTTGCTGTAATGAGTGGTTCGTTCTGGGTTGCCTGGCAGCAAAAGAGTGATGCTGATGAAGAGTCCTGCTCAGTGAATCGACCAAATGATGGAATGGTTGGATGGGGAGTGAGGACGATGGCCAGGAGATCGAGGCGTTTAAGTAAAAATCCCAAACTCCACGACCAACAACCTCGCAGGGCGTCAAGTGAAAAATCCTGATACCCACAGTATTGCTGGTCACGATATGGGGTGTCCTGTGCTTGGCTGCAAGTATTGGCTCCCGGGGTCCGGGCCCAACGTCGACCATCGTGCACCTGTCAGATGTCAGAGACGAGTAAGGGCACTCTGCATTGCGTGGCCTGGCAGAACAGGGAACGGATGGACTAGAAGGCACTAGGGAGTCAGTGCCTGGCGCTAATGCAGGTCAGTGGGCGGCAAGTGCGAGCATCCACCGCGCTAATCCAAACGTGCAGGTCTGATAGCCGAACTTTTTTTTCAGGCACACCCTGGCCACATTGGTCGACTCTCCCGCCTGGCCACATCTCCCGACCGATGCCGAAACAGGACTTCACCGCTAGACGCCGTTTTGGGCAAGCCCAGGAACAAGCGTCGGCCAGAACGGCACTCGCTCAGTCGCCCACGTGTCTGGGCCGTGCTCCCAAGAACGAAGGAGGAACTGAGTCGCCGCGCTCTTCTATTGGCTGTCGCTCCTCCCACTGACTGAAGTTAGGCGTACAGTGTGTCTGGCAACCAGTTAGCCAACCTGTCAAGTCCACATGTCAAGGAATCGAAAGCACGAATCGACATGTTGTGTCAAGGCGCTCTTCTTTCGGACTCGCTGAGAATCGAGAATGTTACAGCAACTTCGACCTCGGGGTGTAACTTTTGCGATGCCAACGTTTCGTTTCGCGTGCCAGCCTTGCTTCGTTACTTCTCTGCTTTCTTCCTCTCGCGTGCAAACCTTGGATGCGCTCCAATCGCCGACAGTCCAGACCTCTGTGCAGAAAATTTCTGCCAGCTAATAGATGCAACATCCGATGAACTACCGCTTTGCGACCGGGGTTTCTCTGTAGCACACAATGAACCCCGACAGCGGCTCGCATACCAACTCCGGCGTATCCTTTGTCATGGACACTGTGCATTTTGGTAATGCCAGGACTATTAGTCGACTCAAGCTGTGTAGCTTTCCCAGCCTCCTCTGATGACCAATGAGGCAGCGGACTGCACGTGTAGCTTAAGCTGATAAGCTGATGCAGCAAAAGTGGGGCAGAGCAAGTTGCTCGGTATAGCTACCCAGTGCCAACAGACGATACGAAGAGTCGTCTCTTAAGCAAGTTTGGCCAGGTACGTACACACTGCAGCCGCTTCTGGCCTCTCGAGACCCATATTCATGTACGGCCTTTGCGGTGCACAGCACTTGGCACTGTTGTCCTTCCCGATTAACTCCAAGGAAGGACGGCATATCCTGGTCCTGGCCGATACGGTGTAGAGTCCAGCACTGCTAATCACAGCCGAAGAGCAGGTTTAGGGCTCCACCATCGTATTGTATAATCTGATGCCAAGTAAGCTCTGGCATTCTTGGGGACAAGCTTCTGGTATGCAAGTGCTGTGCCTGCTGGTGCATAGCACCATCCAAGCTGCATTCTTCATGCGAGTCACCGCTGTCTCTGTTCGATCAAATGTCAGCCTTAATAATGGGGTCTCTGAGCTATCGGATATATGCAAGTCATATTTCATCCGATGGACGTCATCCAGAGAGCTGGACACTGCATGAAAGAGAAGGAAGCAGCGGGAGGGAAGACAAGATGGAAAACTCTAGACATCATCAAGGCCAGCAGGGTCATGGAACCTTAACTCCAGAATTGCCAGGAAGACGAAGAGCTTAAGTGTGAGGCCTCGCCAGGGAGCAACAATTGGACGAAGCATATCGAAGCCATGCTGAGAAGTCATGGACAAGCGTTCTCCTCGCGAGAATCGACGCCATAGTTCTGAGTGTCACAAGAATCAAAGAATGGTGCTTCGGATTTGAAAATTCTAAGGGTTGGTTTTATGGTGGGATGGTGATGCAGCAGTAAGCAGGAAGCAGGAAGCAGGAAGCAGGAAGCAGGAAGCAGGAAGCAATCACCACAAGGCATAAACTCTCAGCTTCTAGAAAGAAAAAGGGCGGTGTAGCGCGAGAGTTGGAAAGAGCAGGCTTGGCAGAAAGAGCAGAAGGAGCAGAGGGGCAGAAGGAGCAGAGGGGCAGAAGCAGAGGGGCTTGGCAGAATGAGAGGCTTGGCAGACAATGTGCTACTAGCCTTCTTTGGAAATATCATCAGGCAGTGGACTGTCTCTGTCAACACCAAGGGACCTACAACTAGGATTCCGTCCATTCCCTGAAATCACGGCACACTCCCTCGCTCTCACGTAAAGAAGATTCCACAGCAACCATGGCAGAAGGCTCGGCGATGGTAAACACACTTTCCAGTGAAGCAGGAAAACAATCTCACTTTGTTCCCTACCTTCCCATCACATTCTGGCATTGGTGGCCTTCTTGGAATTACCTACCCGAATCACTTGAACTGAGCATCTTTTGGTCTTGAAAATGTCATCGGATTGGCATACTCTGTACTTGAAGCCGCTGGTCGAGAAGGCCGACCGGCAGACGCGTCGAGCAGGTGGAAAGCAGAGTGGCGACTACTTCGAATGTGACTGCTGCGGCTCTCTGCACGACATCCTTACCAACTTCGAGAATCACCTTGTGTGGAGCTGCGGCAGAAGATTTGGCTGCAAAGTCGTCCGTCAAATCGCCCCAACCCAAGGCCACAAAGGTACTTGGTATGCAGAAAACGTGCAGACCGGCCTCACTTACCAAGGCAAGATCTTGGCCGTTGATGGTCGTCATCTTGAGGGATTGACAGAAGAAGAGCTGGCCGAGGAGGAAGTCCGAAGAGAGGAACTCAAAGAACGCGCTGTCTGCAACCGCAACAGAGCAAACAAGCCCAAATCCAGCGAGATGAGCTATCGCCTGTACCAAGAAAAGGAGTGGAGTAACTCGGTCGGATACTGGAAGGACAACAGACAAGGCATGGTCCCAATGAGACACAACCTACGCCTCAGAGAAGACGAGGTCGTGCCAGGTCCAGAGCAGCCAGAAGATGTTGACATCCACGAGAGACAATTCCAGACTTGGTTTGCCCAAGGCCTCGACGATCGTCTCAGACGCGATGACTTATCGCCAGACATCTTTGTCGACAACATGCCAGTCCTTCGGAAGCTCATTGCCGAGCGCAATGAGGAGTACGAGCAGTACGAGCAGCGCCACCCAGGAGAGCCACCTTGTCGACGGGGCAGACCAAGGACGCGTGCTAATAGGAAGAGTATGAGCGAGCCTCTGGACATTGTAAGCTATAACCCCAGATTCCCTTTTCCACACGGCCGCGCGGTCATTAACATGAAGACAGCGTGACGAAGAGCACCTCACTGCCACGGTAGAGATTAACCGCCATCGCGCTCTCGCGCTCCGGATGGATAAGATTCAGGAGTTGGCAAACGCGCGTGGAGAAATGATGGATCTTCCGCCACAAGACCAGCGTCCTTTCGGCATGTTCTGGGATAGCCTGGATGAGGTCCAAGGGATGCTTCGGCTGAAGCTCCTTCTCAACACACTGCTTGAGCGCGACATCATCTTCCCGGGCTTTGAAAGTGTCGACGAATTCATGACCATCGGCTTCAAGCTGCTCAAGGCCAGTGACGGAGATGTCGAGCAAGCTGCTAGCATGGCCAAAGAGTTACACACCAAGACAAATGGAGAGTGGTCACAAGCAGCATGGGACCAGTACCGAAACGCGCAGCTTGCACGCGAGATCCTGGCCGATCGTGCAGCACAGGTCTGAGTCTTCTAGGTCTGACCAGGCCTTCGACATTCGATTCTTATTCTCTTCGATTCTTATTCTCTTCGCCACCAGGTGTTAGCAGTACCGTGCTGTTGAAGACGTCGGCAAGATTGTGGCATGGAGCAGCCTTGTTCATGGTTATTAGCTAGTGATGGAAGGTGAAGACTGGCCGGAACACCACTGCTGTGGCATTGTATTATGTTCGTACTTGATAGGGCAAAGCTCAACAAGATGGTTCTTCTCTCCATTAATCTAACTACTGTGGAGGTGACTTGTCAGGAGGAGTAGGAGGAGTAGGAGGAGTAGGAGGAGTA
The DNA here is from genome assembly GCA_003709825.1 of Chaetothyriales sp. CBS 135597. Lineage (NCBI taxonomy): Eukaryota > Fungi > Ascomycota > Eurotiomycetes > Chaetothyriales > Chaetothyriales sp. CBS 135597. The sequence continues at coordinate 438,173 of QQXN01000004.1, read as the reverse complement.
GGAGGAGTAGGAGGAGTAGGAGGAGTAGGAGGAGTAGGAGGAGGAGTAGGAGGAGAGTCATTCCAACCAATCAGCGCAGATCGGCGTAACTATTGGCAAGTTTGCAACATTTGCTCATTAAAAATTTATGCTCAATACTTCCGGAAATCTTCTGGGCATCTTCCAGGTGTGCTTGTAGACCACTGCCATTCGTTTCAATCTACTGAATATGGGGGAAAAGAAACGGAAAGATTTGCCCACGGGCATTGGTTCTGATGGCCCCAAGAAGACCAAGAAAGTGAAGATTGTGGCCGAACCGACTCCAACCACCGGCATCTCTGCCCCGGCTGAGGCTCCAAGCACCGCCAAAGCGACCAAGCAAGGGCGACGTGGTGGTGATAAGGAGCCCAGTAGCAAATCTGCCCCTCCTGCTACTGCTGCGAAAAAAGCGCAGTCCTCCAAACCGAGCGCAGACGGAAAGAAAAAGAAAGACAAAAATCCAAAGCACGGCAATCATGACGGGACCCTGACTGCGGATGGAACCAATGGTATCATTGAGCATGCAGAGACCGAAGTGGTTGAGCCAACGGCAGGCTCGATGCAGGCTGAGGCCCAGCGCACCGTGGACACGGAGCTGAGGGAGGAGTACGGAGCTGGTGATGCCGAGACTGCGGAGAATGAGAATGTGGATGCTGCTCTTCTGGCTGGCTTTGATAGCGACACGTCCGACCACGCCGAAGACACGGGCCTGGACGTCAACAACCTAGGTGGCATTCCGCAATACAAGAAGACCAAGAAGAGGCTCAGCAAGATTTCAAAGAGCGGGAAGCCTGGGGCAGTCTACATTGGCCGCATTCCTCATGGCTTCTACGAACACCAAATGCGCGAGTACTTCTCCCAGTTTGGCGATGTAACGCGACTGCGACTCTCGCGAAACCGACGGACGGGTGCGTCGAAGCACTTTGCCTTCATTGAGTTTGCCTCGGAAGAAGTGGCCAAGATTGTTGCTGAGACAATGGATAACTACCTCATGTTTGGACACATTCTGAAATGCAAATTCGCTCCGGCCGAGAACCTGCATCCAGATGTGTGGAAGGGCGCAGGCAAGAAGTTCAGAAAGATCCCGCATGAGAAGCTCGAGAGACAGAAGCTGGAGGCCTCCAAGACGGTTGACCAGTGGAAGAAGAAGAATGAAAAGGAGGCCAAGAAGCGAAGCGTCAAGGCTAAGGCGCTGAAGGAAAAGCTGGGCTACGAAGCTCCTGCTGTCCAACTGGCTCAGCCGGAGGATGCATTGAAGGCGAACAAGGAAGAGGCAGAGAAGGCCAAAGCTATTGAAGAGGCAGAGAAGGTGAAAGCGGTCGAAGAGGCGGAAAAGGTGAAAGCTATTGAAGCTACACCTGCAGAGGCAGTTTCTGCTGCGTCCACCGAGGCACCGACAAAGGCCACAGCCGATCAAGATACTGCTCCTGCTGAGGACCAACCTGTCAAAGCTCAAGGTATCGACCTTGATGCCAAGGCAGTGCCGGAGTCTGACGCTACCCCAGCTGCTGTCCCAGACGTCAAAAAGGCTGGGAAGAAGGCTGAGAAGAAGGCTGAGAAGAAGGCTGAGAAGGAAGCGAAGGTGGAGAAGAAGCGAGGGAAGAAGGCCAACAAGACTCAGGGTTAGTGTGTATGTACAGTTGAAAGCAAGCCAAATAGATTGAATCCATGCTGCCGTTCTAGGTCACTCATTAGGTTTGCAGCATGGCAAGGCTGGGATGTGTACTGTGTCCAGCATAGACTATCCCAGTCTCTCCGCCTTTGAAGCCATGAGTCAGTACCCTGGCAGAGACTATCTGAATTGTATTAAGCTTAGATCTGATAGACGGTGACAACAACACCACCCTGTCAATCAGAAGTCAATCATCATCACCGACCAGGTCAGCAACAGTCAGGCAACAGTAGAGTCAGCAGTGGCAAGTCAACCAATGATCACCTATGGGACACTGTCCACACACACACACTACATCTTTCTTGTGATAGTGACAACCACTACATCTGTCTGGTGACAACCACTACATCACATTGGCTTGACACTGTCTGACAACCAAGTACCTGGATAGGTAAGTGTCAGAATTGAGTGCCTGCGCTGCTGCTGCTGCTGCTGCTGCTGCACACAGTACCTCTCTGCCCCATGTCCAAGGCTGGCCTTCCTTGACAGACCAGGTGTGCAAGATCAACTGCTTGATGTACTTGCTTGCCATAGGCATGCAACATCCAACATTGATGATTCAGGAATACAGTAAGCCAACACGTCTGTATGTCTGGTCCGTTTCACAATCTCAGCTTGGCAGCAATAGCATCCATCCTGAGTCATAATAATAAGAACAATAATAATACTACTACGAAACGGAGAGATGCACTCGAATATCTCCTCTTATGACAATGATATCCCTCAACGGCGCAACCCTCGAGGGCGGCGGGCAACTGGTCCGCGTGGCCGTGGCGCTGTCTGCCATCACATCGACCCCCGTGCACCTGTATAACATCCGCGCCAATCGTGCGCCGCCGAAGAGACGCAACAATAACAATAAGAACAACGGTAAGAACGGATCAAGCGCAAGTCGACGGATCGAGGGCGGCTTGAAGGAGTCGCATCTCGCAGCGCTGCAGTGGCTGGCCGACCAGACCGGGGCCCGCGTCGAGGGCGCAGAGCTCGGCAGTCAAGAGGTCAAGTTCAGGCCGGGAAGGAGGAGGGAGGTAATACAGAAGCAGCAGCAGCAGCAGGGAGAGCAAGAGGCGGTCAAACACCACTACACCATCGCGTTGCAAAAGCCCGGGTCCGTGTGGTTGGTCTTGCAGGCGGTCTTGCCGTATGTTGTGTTTGGGATGGCGAGGAGGAAGGGTGAGAAGAGAGTGGTCGAGTTCACCCTTACTGGCGGCACGAATGTCGACAAGAGCATGAGCGCGGAATACGTCCAGCAGGTGCTGTTGCCTACGCTACAGAAGATTGGGCTGCCGGCGGATGTTCAGGTTGAGATTGTGAAGAGGGGGTGGGCATGTGGTATTGCGCAGGAGATTGGAGAGGTGAGGGTGTCGGTTGTGCTGGAGAAGAGGGAAGAAGAAGGAGGAGAAGGAGAAGAAAGATGGGATGCCGGCCTGAATGGCTTCCAGGTCGTCGACAGAGGGCAAGTAGAGAAGATCAGCGCGAGCATCGTTGCGCATCCTGACTCCCTGCGGCGGCAAGTGCTGGACAAGGTACAACAGCAGGTCAGCGAGCGTTTCAAGGTCCCAGTGGAAGCAGTTGTGGACGAGGACTCGGGACACGAAAGCAGGTTCTATCTTCTCCTCGTCGCACACACTACCAACGGTTGGCGGATAGGGCGAGACTTCCTCGGCACCGGGGCGAAAATCAGAAACGCGGAGCAAGTTGAAAGGCTGGTCGAAGGGTCGGTTAGCAGAGCTGTTGCGGCGCTTGACACCGAGCTCAAGCGAGGCGGGTGCGTGGATGAACATCTGCAAGACCAGCTGGTGATCTTCCAGGCGTTGGCGCGAGGGAGGAGCGTTGTCGATGCCGGGACTGGTCGCGGAGGCGGCACCTTGCATACTCAGACTGTGAGATGGGTCTGCGAGGAGATCTTGGGCGTCAGCTTTGGACAGGACGGACAGAAGATGAGAGAGAAGGTGAAAGTTCATCAGTCATGATAGTCATCAGTAGGATAAAAAGGGTCAATATTGAGCAGATATCCCTTGATATTCCCTTAGGACACCGCCTCTCTAGTTGCTGATTTCTGTTTAGCTCAACAGTCGCTTGTTTGAGACTCAAGCTGCTCGGGTATCCTGATCCGTCGTTCACGTTCAAGCGCTGCAGGCGACTTCCCTTTTACAACTCTATTCGTTGCATGCGGCCGTCGCGCTGATCGTGCTTCCTCCTTTCTTGACGAGAGTCCCGCTGCAGGTGGCGATGATGTCTCGTTCCGAGGGTATCCACGCTTTGGCGGTGCTAATGGTGGTAATGCGGCAGCTTGAGGTGTCGTTTGAGGTCCCTCTCTCGGCGCTGGCACGCTGGGACCGGCTATCTGGCCATGTACTGGAGGGAGCTCACATGCGGCTACCGGGCGATGACTTGGCTCTGGTTGTTCTGGCAATGTTGTGCCACTGTGGGTGACATTGACGTTGGGTTCATGAACGGCTGCAGCGGTTGGAAGCTCGGGTAGAGGCTCGACCTCAGACCGAGGAGTGGTCAATCCTTGACCGTCAAAATGCATGACAAGCATTTGGGCAGCCGACGCTCTCAGCTCGGGGTTTTCGCGGGCCATTGGTTGGAAACCAGGGAGTAGCTGGGTGGCAGCGGCCTGGACAAAGACCAGAATCTCTGAATAATCGCGTGTGGAGAGCATGTGTTCATCGAACTTTGCGACACTCATCAAGCTGGTAATGGTGACAAACAAGGACCACACATCCATTTTTGGCGTCTGGCAATATTTGCCAAAGCCATGGTCGGGATGCAGCTCTGGGGCGGCAAAAGGTCTGGTCCCACAAACTGTCTCTGCCAGGTGCTGATGGTTGGCGAGGCCGAAGTCTGCTAGTTGAAAAGTATAGTTACCGTTCTCCACGTCGTAGAGGATGTTGGCTGGTTTGACGTCCCGATGGCATAATTTTCGCGAGGATAGATAATCGAGAGCAGAAAGCATCTGAGCAGAGAGCTGCAGAATGACGGCCTGCTCTGTTTGCCTAGGCAAAGGGCGGAGATCGTGGACACTTCCAGCTCGAAGCGGCATGAATATTTGAACGCCAGTCACGACCGCTCCGTTAGGAGCCCACCCTAGGTGGCCGAAGAACTCGATGATATGTGGCTTTGCATCAAGTCAGCAAAGTTAGCTAGATGGCAGTGAGAAAGTATGTATCGCAAGTATTGCAAGTAGTAGAGGAATCAAACATACATGCTTCAGTGTCTGCAATGTTTTGATCTCCCTGTGCAGCTTCGCATTTTGCTTGTCATCTTTTGGCTCGACGACCTTGACAGCTATCAGGTGGCCCGAGTCCAAGTCGATGCCTCTGCGCACAGTCCCATACGAGCCGGCCCCCAGTTTCCGCCCCAGTTGCGCGTGTCTCACAGCACCAATGACCCCAGACTGAAGCCGCGTGGCGTACCAGGACCGAACGTCAGAGTCGCTGTCGTCTTCCGTCTTGAACCAGCGGGGATTCACAGCTCGGGCCTGAGCGGCCCGAAAGCCGCTATCGAGGGCGTATGCCGTGGATGATGTATTCAGTCTCCATCGCACCGCGAAGCTGAAGGACTGCGCACATTCTCCAACCACGATTTCATAGTTGTTGACCTCGGGAACTAGAACAAGCTGACGCAAATGGCCATCCGGGCGGAATCCACCAGGCTTGACCTTGACTGTTCGAGTTTTCTCGGCACACACGCAGAAGAGAATTGCGTGAGAGATCGGATGGACCTCGAAGGCGACGTGGACCCGGGCAATACTCTTCGCGGGGAGAATGAGGTCTGCGTCTCGCCCAAGCCTCGCGATAACACGGCCACCGCGGGGCTTGGACGACACGTGATATCCGATTTCAAGAGCCGGTTGCCCCCCAGAACTCATAGAGACGAATGGCGTGTTGTCTGGGTGATCGAGGACCGCTCTTGTGGCGTCATCAACCGGTTCGAGGTGGAAAAGCGTTTCGGGGTGGACTGGACGGACCATGGTGGCGATGCGAAAGGAGAAGCAGCAACGATGAGAAGCCCATAATCGCGCCTCAGCCGCCCTCTTTGGCCTTGGCCTCCTAATGGGTTGACCGATACCGACAGGCCGTGATGATGCTCATCCATCCAATCACGTCGTGAGGCCATCGTTCTTGTCGCGTACAAGTTGATTGGCGGTAGGTCAGAGTTGGCTAGACCTATCCAGGACAAAAACAGCCAGATACCCTGCTTTGTTGGCTTCCTCAGCAGCTGTATTGATGTCGGGCATCGAGGTGGGGTAGGTCCAGGTAGAGGCAGCGACAGGAGGATCTGATTTTCCAATTGACTATACGTGTGTAGTAGAGTGCCACTGATAACGGAAGTCAAGCTTTACCCTGATTTTTAGGCTCTCCACCTTAACTATTAACTCTATTTTGGTCTGGGGATTAAGGTGGACAAGAATACGCTCCGTGATCTCCTGATCTACCTTGGCTCTCTTAAGCTCTCTTAAGCTTACCTTAATCTTCTGGCAATATCTTGTTAATGTCGAGTCTCTAGTAGACACGTGACACATAATACTCGTAGTACACGTACTGTATGTCATGGTTCACTGGGCCAATGAGATGCTGAGGCATTGAAGCTTTTTTAGCCAATCAGCTTGCGAGAATCTTATTCAAGGAATTAGGGTTCAAGCCTAAGGTTTTACTAGTGCTCTTCTGGCTAAGGGCTTACTAGTACTCTTCTGGCCAAGGCTTCACTAGTGCTCTTCCGGCTTAATGGAAAAGAGGCTGCGCGACGACTAAACGCCACGAACCATTCATCATTCTATTGTTACCCTTGATCAGCGGCAACATGTAATTCCTGGCTGCTATTCAGTGCAATTCACGGAATATTCCCAGTTGTTAGCGTCTTGAAAAATCACGCTCGTTATGGCTACGAGCCATAGTCCCACAGCAGCCAGCGCCTCAGTCCACCAACTGGACCATCGACAAATGACCGAAATTGTTATGCCAGACCTGCAAGACATGGCGCGAAATCCTCAGCTCCTCGAGCACCTTCGTGACCGGCGATTCAACCATGACGACCCGCCGCCTTACCGCTCACCATCACCGCCCGACGACGACATCCACGACGCCCACGACGACAACGTGTGGGGCACGGCCTTTGCGGCACATCACACTTCTGCCGAGATCGATGAGCTTGTCAGTCGGCCGCTTAGCGAAGAAGAACTCCGTGTGACTCAAAGACACTTCGAATCCTGGCATCCTGCTTACCACCCAGGGCATCGGTATGAGAAGGAAGCCGAGCGGGATGACATTTTCGGTTTAATGGAGGACCCTGGTCTACGAGAGCCAAAGATTCGGGAACAATTGGACGGGAGAGCTGGGCAGCTGCGGCAGAAGGTCGTCATCAGACACAGAATCAAGAAGCGCTGGGAGCGTCTTGGTGTCTGGAATCCTGAGTGGGGAATACCCGGACGCGTTGATGAGAGACCCCGGGACAAGACTTTTTCCTGGAAATGGAGATGGCAAGGTGACACACCGACCTGTGGTAACTCTCCCTCGGCCTATCTCCCTCAGCACCCAAATTCACGCGCCATCCATTTACGACAGGGCCTGCGTCGAGGTGAACGGGGCCCACTGCCTCCACGACACAGTCTCAGTGCAGATGCTAGCAAGAGCGCGGCTGAAGCCTTCATAACCTCGCGACCGTGGTACATATTTGGCTTGGACCAAGAGGAAGAAAGGACAAGGCTGGAACGTATCCCTAGCATTGAGCAACGATTCAACGACATGGACCACGAGGCGCAGGTCAGTGAGCGATGGCGACAGAGAGGAGATTGGGCCCGTTTTGGAAAACCGATCGGATGGAAGTGGAAGCACGAGTCACCGTCACCGGAGCCAGAGGGCCTGAGCGGCATGGATTTCACACCGTCTGAGATTGATGCACTGGAAGCCATCCCGCCCCCGACCCCGCGGCCTCCGCCATCTCCCCCACGCCGATGGGAGATGGTTCCCGGAACAGAGCACATGCTGGTTCCTGCGTTCAGAGAGATCTTATCGCCCGAGCCTGAGGCGCCTGCTCCAGAGGGAGACAGTGAAGAGACAAATGCCCCGTCACCACCACTACAGAAGCCGAAACGAGGGCGAACAAGGGGCCGAAAGGCCAAACCAGCGCCCGAAACTGAACCAGAACCAGAACCAGAACCAGAACCAGAACCAGAACCCGAACTAGAACTAGAACTAGAACCATCAGGCACTCCTGGGCTCCGTCGAAGCGTTCGCATTGCTAGCATGACTAAAGTGCCGGAGCAGCCTCTGGTGTCCAGGAGCTCTCGAGCAAGAACGCAACAGGCCTCTACTTTGCCTACATCTAGAAGAAGAGGTCGGCCGCCAAAGACTGTGCCTGTGCCGTCCATGGTTTCCAAACCGCAAGGCGTCGTCAAGAAGAGGGGGCGGCCGCCAAAGGAGGTGTCGTCCAAGCCACAGGGCATAGTGAAGAAGGGCGGCCGTCAAAGGACAAGGAGGGGACGTGTTGGATGATAGAGCCCGAGGCAGACAAGATGCGGCAATAGATCTGGCAGTCCATAGCCATTCGTTTCTCTTCTCTGCCCGTAGACATTCATCTCTCTGTCTGTCCTCCTGAATAATAACAGTCAATGCCGCGCCCATCAAAGCGGTGAGCAAATTCAGCCGTGTCGTGTCCATAACCCCCCTCCTCCCCCTCCCCTCCTCTCCTCCCCGCTCAACTCAACCCATCTTCATCAAGCCAAAATGGTGCAGAACACGGCTACATTCGACGCAGTGCGGTCCAACTACCTGGCAGACTCGCCGCCGACGGTAGTTCGGCTCGAGATTGCGGAGCATTTCGCGGCGTTGACAGCGGAGCAGAAGAGATATGCACACCATCTGTCGCGTGCCGCTTTCCTGGGCACGCGAGTGACACTGGCTCAAGTGTCGCCCGAGTCGGTGCCGATCTACGACCTGATTGTGGGCCTGCACACTGCCGTCGACGGCGACTACGCACGGCTGGGCCAGCAGACGGGTGTCGACGAGGCCGATGTCAAGGAATGGCTCAACTACGCCGCACAGTTCCTGGGCAACTGCGGCAACTACAAGGGCTTCGGCGACAGCAAGTTCATCCCCAGGATTAGCCCTGCACAGCTGGAGAAGCTGAGCTCGGTCAACAAGACCACCAGCGAGCTGTTTGTGGCCGCCTCCACGGCCGGCGGAGGCATCTACGAGACCAAGGATGTCGGCCTCATGCACCTCGGCTACCCGGACAGCGGCCACCTGAGCGCCTACTACCCGGACAGCCAGCACATTACCAAGGCGGAGATTGCGGCTGTCAGCGATGCCTGTGAGAAGGCCGGCTTGCCCGTCGAGAACACGCGGCTCAGGAAGACGTCAACAAAGGGCGAGTTCGAGCTGCTGATTGCAAGTGCCACCGACAACCCACCCGTGGCTGATCGTGATCTCGGCAGCACCGACTACCTTGAGCTCGAGCTCGACGGCAGCAAGGGGAAATGCAAACTTGTATTCGGCGACTACAAGGAGTCCATGGGCAAGATCGCGGCGGAGATCAAAAACGCGGAGCAGGCAGCGCTGAACGAGACAGAGCGCAAGATGCACGAGCAGTACGGCAAGTCGTTCGCGCTCGGCAGCATCGAAGCGTACAAGGAGAGCCAGCGGTGGTGGATCAAGGACAAGAAGCCGTTCGTCGAAACCAACATTGGCTTCGTCGAGACGTACCGCGACCCGCACGGCGTGCGCGGCGAGTGGGAGGGCTTCGTGGCCATGGTCAACCTGGAGCGCACCAAGGCGTTCGGCAAGCTGGTCGACGCGGCCAGCACCTTCATCCCGCGGCTCCCCTGGGACAAGCAGTTTGAAAAGGACCACTTCCTCTCGCCCGACTTCACCTCGCTCGAGGTGCTCAGCTTCGCCGGGTCCGGGATCCCGGCGGGCATCAACATCCCCAACTACGACGACATCCGCCAGAACCTGGGCTTCAAGAACGTGTCGCTGGGCAACGTGCTGAGCGCCAAAGCGCCCAACGAGGCCATCCCCTTCATCCGCCCGCACGACGACCTCGTCTACCGCACCAACCGCGACCCGGCCTTCGAAGTCCAGGTCGGCATCCACGAGCTGCTCGGCCACGGCACGGGCAAGCTGCTGCAGGAAACATCGCCGGGCCAGTTCAACTTCGACCACACATCCCCGCCCATCTCGCCCATCACCAACAAGCCAATCACGACCTGGTACAAGCCGGGCCAGACCTGGTCCTCCGTCTTCGGCTCCATCGCCTCCTCGTACGAGGAGTGCCGCGCCGAGTGCGTCGCCATGGCCCTGTCGTGCGAGTTCGACATCCTCAAGCTCTTCGGCTTCGGCGACGGCTCCGTCGACCTGGCCGGCCGGGCCGGCGACGTGCTCTACGTCGGATACCTGCAGATGGCCCGCGCCGGCATTGCCGCCCTCGAGTACTGGGACCCCAAGTCGCGCAAGTGGGGGCAGGCCCATATGCAGGCCCGCTTCAGCATCCTGCGCACCTTTCTCAACGCTGGCGGCGACTTTTGCCGCCTCGTCACGTCGCCCCCGTCGTCGTCAGAGTCGTCGTCGTCAGAGTCGTCATCGTCAGCAGCACCAGCAGCACCAGCAGCTAACGACTCCTCCGACGACACACCCCTGTCGGATCTCGAAATCCATCTCGACCGCTCCAAGATCCTGACCCACGGCCGGCCCGCGGTCGAGGCCTATCTGCAGAAACTGCACGTCTACAAGTCGACCGCCGATTTCCAGGCCGGCAAGGCCCTCTACGATGATATCACCAGTGTCGGGCCCTGGTGGGCTGATAAAGTCCGCCCGCTCGTCTTGAGCAAGAAGCAGCCCCGCAAGGTCTTTGTCCAGGCCAACACCCGCCTCGATGAGACCACCGGCGAGGTCAGTCTCATCGAGTATGAGCCATCAGTGGAGGGCATCATCAGAAGCTACGTTGAGCGAGACGTTTGACGTTTGCCGTTTTGACGCTTGAGATGAGGAAAGAAAGAATAACTATTCCAAAGTGCAGTGCTCTCTCAGTCAATAAGTTATCAAATATTCTTCAAAGTCGGTCATTATGCTTTATGATCCTTCATATCCATTGCCATCCAGAAATATACCCCAATCTTATAACGAATATTATACACTAGAAGGTACGCCGTGAAGCTCATCCCATGACAGAACCACGACAGCATGCTGAAGAGGCTGCATCCATGATTCGCGGTGCCTTCTTGTCATCTCGAGAGACATTCGAGATATGCGAGATATTCTTGAATCGTGAGTCGTCGTCTTTCCATCTCGTCTGACTTCATTTCACTCCGTATGCTGTAGAACCACAAAGTTCTGTCGGGAACATCTCAGCCAATGCAGATTTGCTGTACACCCAAATACTTTTGCCGCTCGCCATAAACTCCACTGCACGCCGTGCATGTTAATCAGCCCAATCAGTTCCCAGCCGTGAACATGATACTGTAAATATTCAAGATGATTTGCACAGTGCAACCCACAACGAAAAATGCCATCATCACTGCCTAGGGCCAGGTGATTTGCCATCAAACACTGGAGGTGGGCCCGATGGGGGCGGTCCTCCAGGTCCCCCAGGCCCCCCAGGCCCCTTCATTGCTCCGGCTGGCCCGGCTCCCGGAGGACCACCCGGGCCGCCAGGACCACCTGGACCACCTGGCCCTCCAGGTCCTCCAGGCTTCATACCAGGCTTCATGGCCATGGAAGACCTCTTCCGTAGCTTCTCGCCAAACAGCCAGAGGAGGATTGGCACTGGGATGCCAATGCCGACAGCAGCAAGAGCCAACACTGTGTTACCCCAACCATTGCCCAGGGCTTTGAACATGGCCGGTGCAAACAGGGGGAAGCCGAATCCTGCAAGCGACCGTAGAATGGTGACTGCGGCAACAGCCGATGCGGCAAAGCGAGCATAAGTGTCGACCAGGAAGGTTGTCACACACTGGAAGGCAGCAATGGTACCCATGCCGAACAAGAAGAGACCAATGTCAGGCACGAGCCAGAAGACATGATAGTTCGCAGACCAGCCGTAGATGAGAAGGCCAATTGGGACCAGGAATGAGAAGGGGATCACAACCGGCATACGGTATTCCGGCTTGCCCAGGTTCCGTGGGTCCTTCTTCTTGAAGTAGTGATACATCTTGTCCGACGACTTGCCACACACAGGTGCACCAATGAAGAAGCCCAAGCCAAGGGCAATGTAATGGAGACCAGAGATGCCCAGCGACTGACCGTACCCATCCGGCCTTTTGGCGGTAAACAGCTGAGGCATTGTGGAGAGACCGAGGTAGAGGACACCGTATGAAAAGGCCATGTAAACGGCCAGGACTTGAACGATGGGTTGAGTGAAAAGCATGGTGAAAGACCTAGACATCGTGGCTGAGACCTTCTTCCACACGGGCTGGTTGAGATCTCCTTCGCCTTCGGCCTTGTACAAGTCGTTGCCCGTCTGCCTACGGAGCGCTTTGGCCTTCTTGTGCAAGATATAAGGCGCATACGACTCTTTCAGCTTCCAGAAGCCAGCAACCAGGATAAAAAGATCCGCAATCGATGTTGCCCAGAAAATCCAGCGCCATGTCGAGTATTCTGCAACCCAGGAGCCGACCATAGGGCCAATTGCCGGGCCGAGCAGGGGGCCCATAGCGTAGATACCCATGGCCTTGCCTCGTTCTTCCGGTTTAAACAGGTCACCGAGGACACCACCGCCGATAGCCAGCGGAGCCGAGCCGCCAATACCAGACAAAAAGCGAAAGGCCAGCATCTGGCCCTTGTTTTGGGAGAAGCCACATGCAGTGTTGAAAGCCAGAAAGACGAGGTTGGAGGCCTGTAGCACGATCACTCGACCGTACAGCTCTGACAATGGGCCCAGGAACATGGGGCCAATGGCATATGCCAGCACAAAAATGGACAGAACCATCTGCTGCTCAATCGTGTTTGTGATGCCAAAGTCCTTGGCGATATCCTTGAGAGCGGGAGCAATCATTGACGAGGCCAGGGGCGACACAAAGGTGAAGGAGGCCGTGACAAGGGTGGCACCCCATTTGACGCTCGATGGCCAGGCCTTGGGGTTGGCAGGGTCATTGGGGCCCTTGAACTTGACCTGCAAACATGTTAGCAGCACGCACGATATCCACAACTCTTTCACTGACCTCGTAGTCTGACGGCGTCTTTGTGTCCTGCAGGAAGGGCGTGCCCGACTTGGCCATCTGATTCTGGGCCTCTAGGTCGAATTTGACCGGGTCCTTGGTGTCGACCGGCGTGCGGCCATGGTCGTCACATGTACACCACGACTCTTCTGAAAGTCTTCGTTCGGCCACGGGCGCGATCATGAGGCTGGACCTCTTTTCAGCATCAACATATGGAGCTTGTGGCGCGCCCGCGTGCACGCCTGGGGGAGGAGAAGGAAATCCGCGGTCGATGTGATCGAACGAGGGGTCGTTGGCATTCAGGTAGCCAGCAGCCAGCAGCCTCTGGTTGGCTACATAATCCGAGTTCCGCTCCAGAATGTGGTCGTCGTTGCTCAAGAAGGGAGAGTCGCGAGCTTGGAACGAGGGCGCAAATGACACCTCAGAGTCGTGCCGGCAGTGCTGAGAGTGCATCGATGTGCGTTCGTCGTACTGGCCGCCAACGTGGTATTCAGGGCCGTCATCGTAGAGCACGGCAAATGTTACTTCACTGCTATTTCGATTCGTCCCCGGTCGGAGTGTGGCCAAATCTGGCGGCATCGTCTCGGGGCGAAGGACATCGTTGTTGTTGTTGGTGCTGGTGCTGGCTCTCCGTAGCGATGGGAATCTCGACGCGCTGCTGGGCTGTGACAACGGCCGCAGGAAGTTCTGAGACGCTGTATTCGTGCTCTCGTCCTGCATCCTGCTTTCTGCCATGGCTGGGAGGCGAGGGAGGGCGGCCGCAGGGTGAGTTGGCAGGCTGTGGTCGGGTGGCTGGGCGACTGACGGTGGCCGAGAGCTGGAGTCGTAGCTGGAGGCAACTTCCCAGCTCGACCAGCGCTGTGGCGCCGCCAGGTTGGAAGGTGTTGGAGGGTGAGTGCGTGACCGCAGGCAGGCAGGAGGGTAGAGGGGCACTCGGGGTTCAAGCCAGGGCCAAGCGAGGGTAGGGAGGAGATGATAAAGACAAGGTCCACGAGCTGGATAGCATTAAAGAGAGTGGTCACTCGCGAGGACTTTGTTCGACACGCCACTGACAGTGACAGGGGGCCCGTCTACTTCGGTAGGGGGGCGGAACGAAGGTTGATAGGGAGGCTCGAGATCAAGCTTGGCAGCTGCAACAAGCAGACGAACGACAAGACGAGAATAGGGCGCACAGTGGATAGGCAGGAGGCCAGCCGGAAGGCTTGGGCAGGGTTAAAACGAGAGAAAAGGTGCTGCTACGCCTCAGGCCGGCAAGAGGGGGGGAATAAGGAAGCTACGCGGAAAGACTGAGTGTATGTCGCGAGAGGCAGGTGGTGCCTGCCGTAAGCACAAAAAGAATAATAATACCACTCCTGCTCCACGTTCTGTGGACCAAAATTGGCTGTTTCGCTCCCACGGCAGCCAAGACGACCACAAGGGTTAGTACGGCGGGCCGCCAGGCTGAATTGCAGAGTTTCTAAAAATCGAGTCCGTAGCCCGTCCAGAGTCGGACTAGTCTAACGCCGGGGCCGATAGATGGCTTTGTCGCATTGGACAAACGTCACGCCGCAGCGCTTGGCGCCTGTCATATTCTCGCGAAGGAAGGAGCAAGGTGCATTTGCGAAATTAGAAACCTCGTCGTGGCAGCAAAAGCGAATATTGCTCAGTCGGACTAATCAGTCACTGCATTGCTTCTTCAGAAAGAGAAGTCCATGGTGCCACGTGCTCAACCATGCCGATGCCAATCTACCTTGGCTGCGATAGCAGCTGGTCAGACAGACATCAGACACCAGGCATCAGACACCAGACATCAGACACCAGACACCAGACACCAGACACCAGACATCAAGACATCAAGACATCTAGACATCTAGACATCTAGACATCACACAGATAGGATTATTGTGCTCGGTGTGGGGTAAATTCCTGGGTAAATCATCTCCTCTGACTGCTGCCACTTGAGTTAGCGAGAAAGCAAAACCGACTTCTCCTCACCCAGTCCACGGGTAAGTTATCGCAACATAATTGCCCTATCGCATCATAAAAATCCAACGGATTACCGGCACAGTGCTCTAGTCATCAATGCCTAATGCCTAGTATCCTCCGTCGTGGCAGTCCGAAGCTTACTCCCGCCTCTTCGCATTTCGTCACCGCTCAATCGCGGACTCAGACTGGACATTGGTTGTACTTTGGCGACCTCAAGACTTACAGTAGGTTTGAGATAAGACTTTTTTCATTGCACCAGTGTATGCACCCAAACCCAAAAGTCCTCAGGCCAAGCAGTCCACGGCGGGTTGCTAAGCCGACTCTGTCAAAGTAACAAGTAACAGGCTAGAAAGTCTATGTCCACCTGACATGAGTGACCTCCTCCTCCTCCTCCCCATCTACCACTAGTGTACTACGCTGTGCTGACCATCCTCCGTCTCACCGACCGAACTGAGGGAAGCCACCTTCGTAATCCTGGGGCAGAGGCTGGCCCCAACAGGATACCGTCGATCCCTTAAAGATGCGCAAGCCACAGTCCCTGGTACCTTCTGGGCAAGCCGTGGCTGGCTTGGGTTAATACCTGCACCGCAAGAGATTTGCTGACTTGGCGGCAAATACGATGCCTCGAACGCCTAATTTTCCCGAGGCATTAACCGCCCCCTCTCTCTCGCGTGAGATAATGACCTCAGTCACACCTTTATGGCACATAGCTTCGTATAGGTAGAGTTGTCCTTTTGACTTTGTTCATGTGAATCCGCTGTAGGTAATGTTCCAGCTCTCAGTGTTCCAGCTCTCAGTGTTCCAGCGCTCAGTGTGCCAGCTCTTGGGTCTGTAGAGGAGGTGATAGTGATAGCAGACAGACTCATGATTTCCAGATTGGTTGAGTAACATCAATCACTGCAGAGAGCAGGGATATGCCATGCCCATTCCGGCGCTAGCAGTTGGGCAAGGCTGAGACCCCGTCCGTTTGTATGATCATCCTTGACGCGTGCAAGGAAGACCTAAACGGTATGATACCCAGCCTCCGGAGAGATCGGCTGACGCCTGAGTATTTCTGATTTCGCCCTCCCACCGCTGAACTGCATCTCGAGCAACGCAGGCTCATTCGCCCTACCGTCCCATTCATACTTCGATAAGCTGATGCTGCCTTGTTTTTTTTTTCCTTTTTTCTTTTTTTTGTGCGTGCAATTGTACTTGGAAAGTTCGCTGTCCGGCAGTTTTCCCCGAAAACTCCGTGCCACCGTAGATTTTTTTGCTTTTTTCTTCTCTCTCTCATGATCTGAAGCCTTCGCTGTCGGGGAATTGTAAGGCCGAAGGGGACGGCAGCGATCCGCACGCCACCTGTGGGACATAAGGGGGAGAGTAATGGCCATTATTGCTTTGGAACGGACCATCACCCACATCGGACCGTTGATTAGAGTAGCATCCTCCTGATCAGTTGTTGCTGACCGGTTTGCCAGAAGCATCTCGGTCCTGATTCGCCCTCCACACGCCCTGCTCTTGCTCTACATCTCCTCCGCCGTCGCTAAACCATTCCCTCTTCCATATTTCAGCTCTTGCCTTGACTCTCTCCAGGATTTCCTCGCTCCCGCCCCATGCAGCCTGTCTATGTCCACTGCTGACGGAGACGGCTATGCTCTCTTCTCCGATCTTGACTTCGCCCAGCCTGTGCACAATGTGGATCTTTTCAAGTCCATGTTTATGCTTGGCATCCTGAGCAATGGCAAAGAGTGACCTCAAAGCAAGCTTGGCATATGCAGAGTAAGACAGTCGGGACACCGGTCTGTTATCAAAGTTGTTCCTTGTGGTGCCTAGAAAGAGCACATTGGCTCCAGCTGTTGGGGAGCGTGTGAAGGCGAGAGAGGCAGGGATATCTAGGGCATCATAGCGCAGCTCAACATGAATAAACTCATCTGCAAGCACCTGTGGGAAGTCTGCAGGGTCACAGACGCCGATGCCGGCTGACAGCTTTGATGTCGAGGTTGCTGTTCCTGCTGCTAGTATTGCTGGTGGTGGTGGTGGTGCTGCTGCTGCTGCTGGTCGTTCATCATCAGCAGCCATTTTGGGGTCCGCCCTGGCTGACAAATCCCAAGACTCTTACGCACCGGCCTGAGCAAGGGAGTCTCATGTCAATGGTCCGACGTCCGTTCGAACCTGAGGCTGAGTGGCGCCCTCATCCGATGGGATGATCGTCTTGGCAACCTCGGGCCACGCACCAGTTGGGCACCGTTTTTTTCCCACATTCACAACAAGCCTTGAATTTATTCCCCACGGATCAATTCATTCGCTTCTAACTTGCCACGCTTCACGTCTCACCGCCAGTCTTCATACAAAATTCCTTTCCGTTGCTCGATCTTTAATTCTCTCTTCAGTTAGCCACCTTCTGTAAGCGGTAATTTTTCAGTGTCGCCAGCCGTTCGGTCGAGAATGTGCTTGATATCAATCCTGACTGGCTGTCGAATTATGCATCTCGTGCAACGGCGTGACCACCATGCCATGCGAGGCCATGCACGCCAAAGAAGAATAGTCAGGTCCTTCACTGTCAGCGCATGTTCCTGCCGTATCAGGTGCCATGAAGAAGGGTTGTTATTCCAATTATCTTGGTACAGAGTCTGAAATACATTCATCTTTGAAGCGTGCCACTGCCACTGCCACTGCCACATTGCTTCAAGCTGCTGCCACCGCCGATGTCCTATGGCCAGCCCCCAGTGCCTGCTGTGCCTTTGTTTGAGACTCGGGGTTTAGATATGGCAGCGGCGTTCTGTCAATCGGCTTTTTATCCCTCTTCCAATCTCTTATGTGATCAAGCACAATCGCTGATGCGCTCTCGGGTGTGTCCTGTCGCCCAATGCACTCGACAAAGTCGCCTTCAGGATCCATGACGTAAAAGTAAATGCTGTGATCAACCAGGTAGTCTTCCTCTCCTGGCTTCAGCTCTGGAGGAGTGGAGAAGTATACTCTGTACTGCTTGCAGACGTGTTTGCACTGTTCCCACGTTCCTGTCAGCCCCATCAAGGACGGGTGGAACTCGGCCAGGTATGAGCGCAGAACTTCGGGAGTGTCGCGCGCCGGGTCAACGGTGACGAAGATCGATCGAAGCGCATTCGGTTCCTTCTTCTGGATGATGTCGATGGCCTCGGACATCTTGTCAAGTTCGTCGGGGCAGATATCCGGGCAATGGCTGAAGCCAAAGTAAATCTGCGAGAGGTCAGCACTCATCGCCCAGCACATCTTTTCAGCTCGACATACCAGTGTGTACTTGCCCAGCAGATCTTTCTCCGTAAACTCCTTCCCATCCAGATCGCGCAATACGAATGGTCCGCCTACTTTGGGCTTCCCATACCCCTTGCTCATCTCGGCAAGCTTCTTTCGCTCGAGTCTCTTCTTCTCGTACTGGAAGTAGGCAATCAACGCAAGACCGGTCCCGACGAATACCGCAGCTGATTTGAATGTGAACGGCTGGACTGACTGTCAGAGCAGGGCCAACTGACCTCGAATGAGAATACGTACTCCCGTCCGGTATGATACAGTGCTTTTAATCGACGCCCTGAGCCGTGCGCCCTGTGAGAATTGTCGAAGCTGGATACATCGCGAGGAGAGAGGTTGCCTGATCGATCTGGAGCTGGTCGATAGAGAACGAGCTGCAAAGCTTGTGCCCGCAGCTGGGCCACGCGCCCGACATATCGAATCTCTGATGGATGACAATGCCACCCGCGGAAGCTGTCTTGATGCGGCCATGACGGTTCGGCTGGCCAAAGGTATGAGAATAAATACAACAGGATGATGACCAATTTCTGGTCTGACAGATGCGTTTACGCCATTCCTAAATAAGACTAGCGACCCATCCAGACTAGTGCGAAACCCCCTTGTAATAGCATTGGCATGTTTGGCATGTTTGTATCACTCGTCCCAACCTGATGGTATAATGCCAAGCATTGGTCTGCGGGGTAAACATGGGGAAGAAAAGGAGCTTTGGAACCAGGATGTTCGATCTGAATCCGAGTGATGCCCACACAACGGCATCCAGCAGAAATATATTGAAGAAGGCTGTGTCTACAGAAGAGACTAGAAGATAAGGATCATGATAGGAAAGAAACCATGCAGCAGCATATGGAGTGTATCAAGTAAATCGCATCACTTACACGTGTAGATAACCTAAGTAGATTTAAAGTTGGGGACTAGCGCACTTGGCCGGGTGGAGATCGATAACTACGGAACTGACTCTTCTGCCAATCTGCGGAGTGATGATGTCTGCCTTTTCCTTGTGTGTTGGGATGCACAATCTGCTTCGGCAAAATGGAAGAGTTGAGTCGTGTCCAGTCTAATGACACTCACACAAGCGAATGTCACAAACCCATCCAGCGAATTAATCAAGCATGCCAGGAATGCCGGTGGGTTAATTGCCCTATGTTGGACTCTGTGCGCGCGACCGGCCCTACCATTTACTGACACATGCACTGTCCAGCAAAAAGAAAGCTCGCTGTACTGGAGATCGGCCGAAGTGTAAGAGCTGCCGGAGACTTTCCCGAGGTATTCATAGCGGCAACTTCCTTTCAAAAGACTATTCTAAATCGCTGTTTAGAATGCATATATCCTGAAAGTACCATCCGGGTTGAAAAGCCGTCGAGTGACCAAGTCGCTCAGACTCTTGCAAGCCTTTTGGCGAGCGTCCAGGTGGGAAGAAGACGCTGCAGTGCCCAACCATGGCCTTTCTTTAACAGGTTGCAGGATATTTCCAATAGACTCTCCCATATTGAGCAACTTCTTCAAGACCCCGGCATACGGTTTGTTCTCTGAGCCAGGAGACATGTAGGACTCTGTCTGAATCAACTATAGGGCGGAATCAGCTTCAACGCAGAGCACGAGCGGTTCTTCACCCAGGTTGTTACGACAAACTACCCGGTTTGCTCCAACCCCGAAAACAACAGGACCAGAACAGCCAGACATCAACAGTGAGCGCGAGGACTCTGTTGCATTTGCCGGGTTGCTCCCCTTGCCGATTATCCTCGAGACCCTAGATATTTACTTCACCTGGTGCCACAATCAGCCATACTCCTTCTTTCACGAGGAGAGTTTCCGCACCAAACTCTCACAGGGCAAGATTCCAGACCATCTACTCTTTGCCATCCTCGCATCAGCTGTCCGCTTCTCCAAAAACCCCTTCTTCGACGACATATTTGAGACCGCGCTGTTCTACTCCAACAAATCATGGCAATCGATCGTATCAAGCTGCTTCTCTGCCAACAAGGTCGCTGATCTCATGACAGTGCAGACTGTCACCCTGCTCGCTATCCTTGACTACACAGGTGAGACTCACAGATTCAGACCGTTGCGAAGCTGTACATGACTAACACATCCCTATATAGCCGGAAGAGGTCGCCACGGTAGCGCATGGGTTAAAATCGGACTGGCAGTTCGCATAGCGCAAGACTTGAGACTGATGTTAGAGAGCGCAACCCATCTCCCATACAGCGAGCAAGAAGAACGCCGTAGGACGTTCTGGTCTGTCTATTTACTCGACCGACTCGCGTCCTGTGGCCGAGCACGTCCACCAGCTATTCTAGATGCTTCATGTCTACTACAGCTCCCCTGTGATGAGGTATCCTGGCGATCTGGCGAGTGGAAAGAAACCCTCACACTGCAGCAACTTTCATTACGGACTCTTTCACCAGCAGAACAGCAAGGTCCGTTTAGCCATGTGGTCACCATGGCATACACTCTCAGTAGAGGAGCACAATACATGCTCCAGCAATTTAATATGCGGAGTCAGGACCCGCCATGGGATGCTAACTCGGATTTTGCATCAATCCAATCGGACCTGCTCTATCTTGAAAGCTTTTTGGAAATTAACAAGCCACCAAGGGCGATCATTGAACAGTATACATGCGACGGACAAGTTGACCAGCACTCTACCGGACCCATCATTTTTGCACGCGCATTATTCCATCTGTGCTACTGCATCTTACACCACCCATTCTTGCTGAGACACCGGCTAAACTCTTGTCCCATCGCTGCTCCATCTAGCTTCCTGTCCCGTAGCTTCGACACGGCCTGGGAACATTCGAAACGAATGGCCAATCTTTTCAGGGAAGTTCGACAAGCAGGTGCTATTGCCCAGGCATCATTCTATGGGTACTGCACCGTCGTTGCTGGCACCATTGCTGCGCTATACCTCGATGACCCGTCTGAGGCGAAGAGAATGGAAGCAGCCACATATTTTCAGATGCATTTGAATTATTTGGACGATATCGGGTGCTACTGGAAGAATGTCTCCTCTATGGTGAGTACAGAAAGGCAGAACAAGGCATTTCTCCCCTTTTACAGCGAGCTGACTGCTTTCTACAGAGTGATGCTTTACGGAAGTTCTCCGAGGATGCCTCGAGATTCTCCTCCCTTTCGTCAGACTCACGGCTTCTCGAACCCCTGGGGCTAGAGGACTGCGAGACTCTCTGGACAATGGTCGACTACAGCAGCATGTCTGATGGAAGTCGTGTTGTGCAATCCCAGGCTTCAGACTCTGATTTGTGGATGTATACCAATGCCAACTGGCAGGATATATTCGGTGTGATTGACGCCCCCAGCTCAACAACACAACCAGGTTACAATTCGACTCTTCGCGCCGCAAACTATGCTCAGCCTGCTGATGCATTTTTCACCGATCAATTTGAGTAGTCCAGAACAGCGAGCGACAGAGGGGACGAAATTCCATATCTACAACAACCTTGATACCAACTTCTCATTGTTCATCTCTCACATCTGTACCAAATTACGGCCACAACACACACGAGACCAATTTACTCCCCACCCAATATTGTACTCTAGGGTAATATGGGTAATAGTTTAATTAGCGTCAACAATGGAGAAGTAATTGGTCATGTATGACATGTCAAATAAATTCCAGGTATCGATGTGTATAACTTTGAATACACACTCATGTCACCCGCTTGCTCGTTGGCCCACCATTCCTCAGCAATTCAAAACGACGTCCTGCAGAGAAGCGTGTAAACTTCCCCCGGATCCGTTCCAACATCTTGCGCTCCCTGAAGTATCGCCCGGCAGCAATCCCAGTAAAAAGATGCCATCGGATTCGGGAGAAGAAGCTCCACTTGTGGTATTCGCGGAAATTGTACATGGCTGGGTATTCAAAATAGGCCGGGTAAAAGCCAGAACGGTCCCAGTCAATCAGCCATAGCGATCCGGAGGTATCCAACATCATATTTCTGGGTGCGAGATCATGATGTGTGAGCACCAGAGGCTCTGACACTGGTACCTGTCTGTCTTGGGGAGGGGGAACTTCAACTATCCCAGCCTTGGCGTTTTGCGAAGCCTGGGCCTCGTTTCGTATGTGCACGAATCTGGTCCAAAAGCTGAGGAAAGTGACAATGTCTTGTGGGCTTGCCCGAGGCGGGAGGCCGAATCTGTCCTCCAGCCAGAAGGACCTGCATTTGCCAGTTGCCAGAGACCCTACCACATTCGAGGTCACCGATCTGAGAGACCAAATCCAGCGTCGGAGTTGAAGAGCGAGTCTGAAGGTCTGGATCCACCCCAGGTCTGGCCAGGCTTCTTCCAAAGTAGCACCGTGAACGCGATCCATGATGCACCATACGCCCTTTTGGTATTTGACTACCCTCTTAGTACCTGGAACGCGAACCCCTAGCCCAACGGCAACCTCTTCTGCCCGTATCATGTCGTCAAACTCATCGTCTCGGTACCACTTGGCGACAAGGTTGTCCGAAAGGAAGCGTACACCTCTAAGACAATTATAGGTAGATCGCGGCGATGCATCGACGAACTGAATTATTTCGTCGTCCGGATAGAGTTGCAGCACGTCGTCTTGGAAACCTGTCGGTTTGCTCGCTTCTTCAGTGGCCATCTTGAATAGAGCGAAAGATTGTTGTTGAAAGTTACGTAGCCCAGTACTAAGTTCATGGGAAAGCCTCAATGACACTCCCCGAAGTTCTGCCGAAAAACGAGGTGCACGTGACTACACCTCGCTTTCTTTTTCGCCCGCATTTGCTGCATTTTTGCTCCATTGGCTTTATGATTGCTCATACGCACAGATACGCCTATTATCCAGCTGCCGTAGATGCTTGGTCTAACTTCGCGCAGGATTCGTCAAGTAATTGCTCCGGAAAGCGTGGCCATTCTCTATCACGTGACCCTTTTCCTACTCATACAGTTGAATAATTTCTGCGTTTTTCCGCAATCACGTGACCTGGTTCTGTGCCTGCGCGGATTCGTGCTCGCAGTTTATAACTTGCGCCTACAGCGCACCCATTTCGACTCCGCTGACTGTATAATTGGAGAGCTTTACAGTTCATGTAGGGCGTCGACTATTCGCACCGTACTGTATTGCTAAGCAGACCGCCCTGGCAAATCCCATTTGGACTAGTGCAGTGCCAAGCACCGAGCTCCGCACACTAAGACAGAATTATCACTAGCCTTGCACTAAAGAAAGACTAAGTAATTCAGGGGTTTCTTCAGCAAATCAACTTCATTGTGGTGGGGCAGCTCTCCAAATTCATCCAATTACCATTAAGAATGGAATAGGCTAAGCAATAATTTAACCCTACTTTGACTTGCCTCCTGAATAGTATGTATAGTACACAAGGAATTCCAAGGCATATTTTGAACACTAACTTGGAGGGTCAGGTTTCTCAATCTGGATTAGCCCATAAATTGAACTGGTATTTATGAGTATAGACCTGGAGAAGGGATTGAGAAATGATATTATACAGATCATAATTAATAAGCCAATAAGAGCTCATAAATCCTGTGGTAGGTTACTTAGCCTTCTTTAGCTTGAGGCTAGTCATAATTCTGTATTAGTGCGCGGAGCTCGGCGCTTGGCACTGCGCTAGTCCAAATGGGATTTGCCAGGGCAGTCTGGTTAGCAATACAGTACGGTGCGAATAGTGAACGCCATGCCACAACAGTAACACTAGTCGGCAAGAGTAGGCAAGCAACACTGTATGAGACTGACTTGGTGCCTAAGCTACCAAACCATTGGGGGCTGCAAGAAAGCTTCAACCAATAATATCTAGTTAGTGAGATGCTAATAGTCACACTCCAGGCAACAACACCATCCATCTCTTGGGGCAGAAGCCAGCACTCATTTCTCCAATAAATAGGATGCAATTTGTCTACCCCCAGGTAGGTGCTTATGCTGAATCAGAACTGCTCAATTGCACTAGAACCACTCATTTTGAAACAGTAGGCCACATGCTAGTGGATCTTCATCTTATGTAGGCGCCTACCATTCTCACAGAGAGAGAATCTCCCAATGGTAAGAAGCGAAGGCGACAGCTTATTTGGAGGCATTTAGCTATATAATATGTCCGGATCCAACTACCTGCCTTGGTTGAAGTAGTCGCTCAGAACCTTGATCATTTGACTCGATCCCATACACTCTTACACTCTGCCAGGTCGCAAAGGATTCCCTCCAAACTACTCAACCTATCGCTCACAGCGAACTATCTCGGCAAGTTTGCGAGTCAAGTCTTCCTATTCGGAGCCATTCGACTTTCCTCTATTACGAGTAAGAAACCCCCGAGACGAGGAATAGATGGTTGGTTTACACACAGTGATGGCGCTCAACGATAACTACGAGACGGACCATTTCGATGCCTCCACCCTCAATAATCGGATTTTGGCCGTCCATATCTGTGGCTACATAAACCCCGGTAACCAAGGCGATGAGATCGGTGGCATCCCTATCCCTCCAACCAACCACTGGGCCGCGTTTCTGGTAGAAAATGCTACGGCGTCAACCCGACTCGACATGGCTCCTGGATATGGGACCCACGGACTCAGAGGAAAGATAGAGCTCACAACGAAGGAATATGATTCCTCGTACAATTTACAAAAAACCCTTGAGTTTCCTGTCAAGGACGGCACAACAGTCTCTAGCATCTTGACCTTGATCAACACAAAGGGAAGAGATAGGTACAACTTTTCAGAGGAAGGGGAGGGTTGTCGATATTGGATGTATCTCTTTGTTTCTGACTTGGAGGGAAATGGGATTGTGCCGCCGGGGAGCGCACAGGAGACCTGGAGTGCTGTTTCCTACTACTGGCGTGACCCAAGTGGCCAGGAGCTGAGGGAGGTGAAGAAAGGCACATTTCGTTAGCAGTTCTTTCGTTTGAGCTCCAGTGACACGTGGAGGACGGCCAAGGACCTTTCGGCATATAGTGCAGGTACCAGCAGCTGATGCATTCTTCGTGGGACTTGTTGCAGCATAGAATATCGAACAGCAGAAAGATCTTTGACAGTCACCAGGAGCGGGGGCTTCATAGCCTGAGCACTTGTTGGAGACAAGTTCTTAAGCCTCCGTCTAGAACATTGTCGGTTATTAGATTTGAATGCTTTGACAGTGTAAGAGAAAGTCCAGGGCAAGTGTCGGCTTATCCGTGAAGGGATTCGATCATCATACTGCTGCAGTTGGAGATTTGGTAAAAGCCTGCTGACGAGTCTGAAACTGTATAGTCGACGGCCGGATGATAAGTCATGCATCCAGACCCATCCGCTCTTTCCGTAGTCGTCGATGTCGGGGTCATTTCAAAGGACTGCTGGAGAGGGGGAGGTGCTGTCAATATAGGGGAAGGTTCGTTCGAATTGATGACTGACAGGTTAACCTCGTTGCCTGTATAATTGCTTCCTATGGTACTGGTCTCAGAAGCCGGGGTATTGCAGGACCATGTTTGCTGCAGTAGAACGTTGATGTTGCTGTCTTTGACTGCCACATCCCTTCTCAGTCTTGCTCTCTCCAGCTCGAGGTGGAGGATGAGGGATTCTAGGTAGTTAGTATAGCCAACAGCCGACAAGTCTTTAATCTGGTATCGACCCCTGCGGCACTCCAAGCCGGCGGCGATGCACCCAGAACAATGAGGCTGTTGGTCGTCGCAGCGAGCCCTCCTTAGTCGACAACGATTGCAGGCCATCCGTCTGTCGTCTGTCGTTCTTCTCCCGTCTTAGCACTATAGCGCTCGCGCGGCTCGTCGACCAGTTTGCGGTTAGGCTTGGCCTTCTGCCTTGATAGTCTCAACATGGCACTTGGGCACGGTCGAACGGGCAATATAACGAGTGACATGCCTGAATCAGTCTCGTCTCACTCAGGATCAAAGATCACATCCATCCTTCGGCACACGGTCCGGCCAGCCGTGCCTGTCGATCTCGGCCAGACGGACCGTGAAGCCGAGCGTGGATTTTCTGAGAAAGGTATAGTCTACCAGCTCTGGGCCGAACCGGGAAGGTGCTGACGTCACCCCTTTGCCCAGCAGATCTGAACAAGTTGGGGGATCACCAGAAAGAGTGCACACTACTCTTTGCTAGCTTATCGTATTAGATAGAACTGGGTCATGGAGGATGACAAGGATATCAGAAGAAAGATATGGAATAATACGAGTGTGATGAAGTTTTCGTGTGCATCACTGCCCAGACTATGGAAAAACAGCGCATTTGTCTCAGTGCTCGGCCGTACCATTCTTGGTCTCGCCATTCTTCGCTTCATCCACCTCCTCCTTCTCAGCCTTCTTCCCCGGCGGAATCACTGCGTCCTTGAAGACAGCAAAACTTGAAGGGGTCTCCTCGAGAACGGGGAAGTGGAAATTACACTGGGGGCACTGTTCCCGCAGAACGGCCTGCTCCTGATTCAGCTCATACTTCTTGTCTTGCACCAGGTTGCAGACAGGACAGACACGGAGCAGCCGTGTGCCGACCAGCTCGAAGTTGGTGATGATGTCCTCCATGATAGCCCCATTGGCAGCCCAGGTCTTGCAGTATTTGTGATAGGTGTTCTTATGCCAGTCATAGAGGGCGCCACGGCTGGTCCAGAAGCTGCATTCGTTGTACCAGCTTCGGTCATCTGGATGCTCCCACCAGGTGAGATGGAGGAAGCCAGGCAGGTCCATCAGATGTCGGCGAGTGTCGGCGAAGAGCACCTTGAATTTCTCGTATGCATCTGGGCTGGAGAAGCGGACTCGCTGCATAGACAGATAGATAGGCATGATGCTGTTGGTGGTGATTGATGATGATGATACCGGTGGTGGTGGTGGTGGTGGTGGTGGTGATGATGCTGATAATGATAGTGATGATCTCTTGCCAGGCCGTGTCCTGTCGAGTCTTGCTTGATGACTGTTTGTTGAGACTGGCCTTTGGTCCAAGTATACAAGATATACGATATACAGGACCAACACGCCATATTATAAACCAGTCGAGATAGACCCGGCCGTCTCTCTAAGAACAGGCGAGTAAGCGCTCGACGATTACTATCTCCATCCTTCCTATCGTCCGTCGACCGTGTTGGTGCATCATCCTGGAGATAGATCGGCGGGTGCACAGCTTCACATCACCATCACCATATCTAGACGCGGGGGGGGGGTTCAACGGACCGGCTGGGCTGTCACAAGCAATTGAGCTGCCCTGGAGCTCTACAGAGATAAGGGGTAACGAGCCTCCTAACCAATCCAGGTTGGTCGGCGATTAACTTACTGGTCCAGCAACACGATAGTGCTCGGTCTTGCCCTGCACCTACCCCACGGTCACGCGCGAGGCTCTCCATGAGGGTGTGAACTCTACCACAATCTGAGAGATCGCACGCACGGATGTGGTCCGGTCATCCGATACAGATGCCTTCGAGGAGGCTGGCGACGCCCGACATTCATGCGATACTAATTCCAGGCGCTGGCCCGTCTCTCTCTCTGTTTCTCTAGCAAGAAGACCAAACAAAGACAGAACACTCACTTCATACACACTACTCGATTCTCTCTATCTCGAGAAGATTATAATAGCATCCAGCTACTACTACTACACAATGGCACAGACCAACCCACACACCGTCCATGGCGGTAAGCAAAACCCACCGGCATCAGAGTGGACTCCCTTTGAATGGGAAGAGCCCAAGCTGGGCAAGCAGGTGCACGGCGAGGTCACCATTGCGCGGAAATTCGGCGCCACCGGCAACCTCTCCTCTGGCTTCTGGCGAACGGGCCCAACCTCGCCGGGCGCCAACGCAGACGGCTCGCACAAGATCACCTACTCCGCTCCCCTGGGCGACGAGACTGCCGCTGTGATTGAGGGCACGGCCAAGCTCACCGTTGTCTCAACTGGCCAAAGCTACCAAGTTGGCCCCGGCAGTGTCATCAGCTCACCCAAGGGGCTGGAGGTGCTGTGGGAGATTGACGCACCCTTTTTCAAGAAGTATTGGGTCATCTGGAACGGCACTGAGAATACGCCCAACCCGCCCACGGACTTGCTCATTACCCACGTGTCCGACAACCCGGAGGAATGGACTGACTACCACTTTACTGAGCCCAAGGAAGGCCCGCAAGTTGCTGGCGAGCTCTATTTCATCCGCACCGGCGGCTCAACGGGTACCTACCTGTCCGGTGTCTGGCGCTCGGGCAAGGGCATTGCTGCCACGAATCTCGACGACAAGGGCACCCTCACCACTCCGTATACGGGCACCCTGGGTGACGAGACCATCCTCCTTCTCGAGGGAGAGGTCGACGTGACCGAGACGGAAACTGGCAAGAAGCATAGCTTCAGGGCTGGCGATGCAATTGGCTTGACTTCTGGCCAGCATATCACCTGGGTTTCCAAGGGCCCCTATACCAAGAAACTGTGGGTTATCACCCGTGACGAGCTTCCAAAGGCTTGAGTTGGGGGGAGATATATGCAACAAACAAACAATCTCGCCCGGGGAGCAGTTGATTGGGCTGGAGGGAGGAATGATACTGTTGTCTGATGTGAAGGAGGAAGGAAGCACTAGGCCTTGTTTTTATAGTCGGCCGTTGTTAGTCATTAGCACATATATTCATCTATTTGAATAAGCGCAGACTGTCTGTTCTGTTATAGCCCCATAGATCTCTGACTAGGATTGTGTTGGCCTGGATGGACATCTCCTCTGGTCACAAAACAGGGAGATGTGACTCACCTGGTTTCTCTTGACTTACAAGAAACACCACTCAGGAGTGACAATCTTCTGCCCCCTTGTCACAGGGGATCACGTTGGTGGAGAAATAACATTCATTACATCTACCAGCAGCTGCATGATGATGATGATATATACTCTGGTATTGGTATCTCTCCCTCCTGTTGGACTTCAAATCTTGCTTGGCAGTGTACCAGTCCTCTCCCACCGGCGAATTTCAGCCCGTCTTATCTTCCCGCTCGTCGTCTTCGGGAGCCAGTCGGCGGCCACGAACTGGATGCTGCGTGGGTATTTGTATGGTGCAGCCTCGCGTTTGCAATGCTCCTGCAGTTCTCGCGCAAGCTCAGCCGGATCTCGATTGCGGAAGGAAGGGTCGAGCACGACAAAGGCCTTGACGATCTCTCCTCGATCAGCGTCCTTGACTCCTATTACGGCCGACTCCACGACTGCGGGGTGGAGTTTTAGCGTGGACTCGACCTCGAAGGGACCTGTACGTTGGCAGTATTAGCGATCGGAAGGAGAATGAATACCTCAGTCGAGCTGAGAATGTGAGGGGGCGAACACGCGCGTACCTATCCGATAACCGCTCGAGTTGATCACGTCGTCGGACCGGCCCACGAACCAAAAGTATCCGTCTTCGTCTTGGTGAGCTCGGTCACCGGTCAGATGCCATTCTCCTGTGACTGCGCCGCTGGCATCCCTGCGCTTGCGGGCTTTGAGTGACACTTGTCCTTCTGTTGAAAGGTAGCCTTTGTAAATAAAAGAACTCTGCTTGCCATTGTGATCGACGGCAAGAACAGCAATGTCCCCTTCCTCGCCGACGTTAGCAATGCGACCGTTGTCGTCGATAATATGCACGGGAAGGCCAGGGATAGCCTTGCCCATACTTCCAAGTCTAACTTTGGTGCCGTTGGAGTTGCCTGCCACCAGGATCGTCTCGGTCTGGCCATAGCCTGTTCAATTTCAGAGAGTATTAGCTTTCAAGCGTACTAACAGAATGAGGCGGGCATGCTGGAAAAAGGCTCACGCACCATCTCTGATCTCGATTCCTGTCATTTTCTTCCACTCCTCTATCACCCCCGGATTCAGAGGCTCGCCAGCTCCCACACATGTTTCAATAGCACGGGGCTTGTGTGAGTTGAAGTAGGCTTGAGACTGGGCAGTTACTAGCTGTCGATACGCGGTTGGCGGAGCGCAGAAGGTTGTGATGGGGAATTTGTGCAATATGTCCAACGTCGACGCAGCAGAGAACGGCTTCCGACTATCGTGGATGAACAGGGTGGCTCCAGTATTCCATGCGGCAAACCATGACCTGGCTAGTTGTTAGAACTTCCATATAACAGCTCGTGGGCAATGAAGAGGTGCTGACCAGGCTGCTTTCGCCCAGCCTTGCTCTGCCAGTGTCCAGGAAACTTTGCCAGCCGACAAGTTCAACCAATGGACACCAGTAGATAGATGTGCTTCTCTGGAGTCAGTCTGTGGATATAAGGATGGATATGAGAGTTAATGAGCGAACCTAACGGGTAAGAAACATGGGAATGGGCGACCATTTTCGGTAAGCCCGTGGTGCCAGAGGTGAAATAGATCAAGGCGGTATCGGTATCTCTGGTACGGAGGCCATTGAAAGGCTCTGGGCTTCGTGTATTTAGCTCGGTTGAATACTGTGTGATACCAGGAATCGCAGGACCGGCTGCCTGGAGGACGACGCGTAGAGTAGGACAGGAGGCGCGCAACTCTGCGACATCACGCAGTGTGGATTCGTTGCCGATTATAATGGACGCTCCAGATGTTCTCAAGCGGTACTGAAGCCAGTGGTTGATTAGTTTGCTGTCTTTAGTAGCCCTTGCCGCTGTTTGGTTCGACCACTAACCTCGATGTCTTTGGTGGTAGCAAGCGTAGTGCAAGGGCAGAGCACCAAGCCGGCACGCAGGACAGCGGTGGAAATCTTACACAGGTTAATGTTAGTAAAAATGACTGGTCGGTCTCAGGCATTGCTTGTCCCTACTTCCCACCTGTGGAGTAGGGATCGTTAGAGCAGTGCCATTATAAGTCTGTAGTATGCATTGAAAACCACACCTACCAGGCTGGAACGCGATTAAGCACGATCATCACGCGATCACCTGGTTTGGCACCAAGGTCTAGAAGTAGCCTTGCAGCTCGGGAACTCTGTTTGCTGAAATGGTCATAAGTGAAGCTCAGGGGTTCGGGTAGGTCGTCGTCGATCCATTGCAGGGCAACAAGGTTGGGATCTTTGCGCGCCCATTGATCAACGACATCTGTGGCAAAGTTGAAGTATGGCGGAGGCGAGATGACACTGTTTAGGCTAAAGGGCACCATTATTTCCAATGAAGAGGAGAACACGTCGTCAACCAGACTTGTGCAGCTCTAGATGTGGGGGATTAGATGTATGGCGGACGATATATACCGCTCTTTTTGGAGCAGCCCGACGCGAATATACCCAGCATTGCACTTGTTTCTGGGGGTCAAGTCTGCAGTCCGGAGAGGCGGACCGGTGGCCGTCTCCTCATTAATAACCACATTACCTAACTTGCGGACGGTGCGAGCTCCGCTGAACCGCCCCGAGGAGGATCTTGTTTTGTCTGACTTCGTGAGTCTTGACTCTCCTCGAGGGGTCACAGCTGGGGGAGGGGCTCGAGAAGTCACAATCCCCGGGGGGAGCTTACCCTTGCCCTGAGAGCTTAGCCCCAGAGCTTACCCTTACAGCTTACCCTGAGAGCTTACCCCGACCGTTCGAAACTTACCCCAAGAATATGCCCCGAAAGCCGATGCCAGAATGTTATTATCCGAGAGTTTGATAATGGTTGCCCTGGCCAGACAGCAGGTCAAGTGTGGCAGGTCTACGAGGGCCCAGGCCAACCAACGAACCAACGTACGCGTCACACAACCGTGGCATCGCAGCCCTTTCAGCAGGCCCACCTACAGCTGCATTCTGACTGCCCCAATTTCCAGTGCCCACAACAGCACAACTAGCTCAAGTGGCTGAATTTCACAGGCCTTGGGCTGAAGTCGACACGCGCTGAATGGAAAGGCTACGACCACGTCGACCAGATGATGGTACACACCCTAACTAAACTTTACTGGCAAGGACCGATCTCAGATATTGTTGATGATCAGGAGATCGGAGGAGTCCCAGATTACTAACACTACAACCCTATGTGGGCCTCAACTAGGGTAAAATATGTGTCCCTTGCATAACGGAGGATTGGTCCCTTGCCGCGACCAGGAGATCATCGACACTATGATTCAATACAGACACGGCATAAAAGGGGGGGCAGATAAAGACTTGGTAAAGTTGGTAAAGGTGGTAAAGGGGGTAAAGGGTTGGTAAAGGGGGCAAAAAAAGCGGTAAAGGTGGTAAAGGGTCGGTGAAGGGGTTGGTGAACTGACATTCCAGCACAACAAACAAAGCATGAGTTAAAGACTCATTAGCACTGCATACATCAATGTCATGTGCCAGGTGCTTGAAACTAATTATGGTTACTAGATGGCACATGCAATAGTGGGGAGATGGCACATGTCAAGGGGGGGTAGACATTCACATGCACAGGATGGGCTGGCATCCCCCTTCTTTGACACATGCCATGAGTTGCAACACTAGCTTAAAGAACAACATGGGATTTTTTGTTCAGCACAAGCCAAAAGGCACAGTTTCATCTAGAAAAACCGTCGATCCAGGCACGGGAGCACTAAGTTAGCAAATTAAATAGAGAGAAAAAAGTAAGACTTGTTTGCTGAGCCAAACGTTTACAACTGGAACAGGAGACGAGGGAGTCATGTGTCTGAAAAAAAAAAAAGTAGTAAATGCGGAGCCATGGTACAGCTTCTATCTTATGGTATCAAACGTTGGCCTCGTTGCAGTCCCCTCTGATGAACTTTTCTGTATCCGTCACCTTGACTGCCAAAGGGGTATGAAATATGAAATGCCTATACTTTTTTTTTATGACACTCAAATCTGAGAATAATAAATAATAACACATGATGGTGAATTGCGCTCGAGTGGTAGATGTGCCTCCTTTGGCTTAGACCTGTCTCCATGGCACTCGTGGGTTTGTTAGAGTCGAACGCTCTGCGCGTGCTAATTGCTGCATCCGCCGTCGCTGGGTGTACTAGCTTCGTCTAGATTGAAGAAGCACTCGATATCATTATTGACCACTGCTGGCTCTTCTTCCTCGAACGTTTCGAAATCTTGATCGTCATTGCCGATATCAGCAGGAATAACTAGACCTGCGAAGTGGACGGGTTGTTCAACTTCAACCTCCTCAACCAAGGGTGCGGATGGCTCAGCCGGTTGGGGGGCGGTGAAGACATCGGCATGGTTGAAAAGGGAAGAGAGAAGGTTGCGCTCGTGGTCCATGACTCTGCAGCCTTGAACAAAAAGGCCGAAAACATCGGTGGGCCTGTCGGTCTTGGGTCCAACAGAGCCCAGGTCTTTCTTAGCGATGGGCTTGGTCGGTAGTACTCCGTTGCGGCCGTAGAGGCGCTGGCGGGCAACAGCGATCTGATGTTGTGCAGCGATAATCTCGAGGTCTGCGTCTCGGTCACTTCGTAGCGAAGGCCCGGTAAACTCTGGCTGGGACCATCGCCGGTCTAAGCGTTGCCGGTCGTGATGAGGCTGCATTTTCGAGACTGACTGCCGGCACAAGACTGGTCGAAGGCGTGTGCTTGAGCACGGCTCACTGTTCATACGGCGGCGGAGCCTGCCCAGGGGAGGAGGTGGGTCGATGTCCCGGGGGGAGACTGGATCATGCTGCGAGCAAGTGCTGGAAGACGATGATGCTTTGACGTTGTCCTCGTCCGACGCAGAATTGTATCCAGAGTCGACGGCGGACGATTGGGAGCTATTGAATCGCCTCCGCTTGCGTGATCGTTCGTCGTCAACGTCTTCTGCGTAGTTGCTTCTCCACACTGCTTCAAGCACTGTCGGGGACATGGTTACTCTGGGGGTAAACAGCAGAAAATATATTGGATTAAGTCGTAATGGAATTAATGTCTTCGACAGTAAATGCTTGGGAAGGGCACAGTTAAGGTCCTTAAAATCCGGGGTATCTCTGGTATTAATGCATGCCCTCATTCTGGATATTAATCCCCCTTCCCACCATCACATCTGGTTCCAGGCAAAGCATCTTTCAGAAATTTTAACACAGCCTATGTGGAACCGCTGTTATGCCCGCTCATCCGGAGCGGGGCGAAAACCGGGGGAGCAGATCCCCACTCGCCTCAGTAAGCTGTGCTCATTGGCGGATTTGTCTCGGACCGCGTCCCTATTTGGATAGTGCTGCCAAGATGTGGGAAAGCGGGCTAGGTGATTTGTGGGTTAGACCGCTGTTGAATTGCCTCGGCACAGACAGCTGTCGTGTTCTGGCGTATTGCTTCACTGCCGTCCTGCTTCAGGCAGTGGGCTCTGCCGATCCGTCCAGAGACGCGACAGGACCTTGTCAGCAGGCTAGTTGATCAGGTGAACAAGCCTCGGGGCAACCGTGGTCTAACAAACATCAAAAGTATGCTGCATGCAACATTCTGCAACACTAACTAGCCGTCCGCAGCAATGTCAAGCCTGCCTCTACCTCGACTTGTTGTTTGCCATGTCGATATGGCATCAACTCATCTGGTCCTGCCTTGCCCAGTACTTGTCAGCGGCCCAGATGAGTCAGGCTCTACGAGTCAGCGGGGTAAGAGTCATCATCAGCAGTGCTCACTCCTGAACGACGGCGTGCTTGGAGTGAGTCCAAAGCAATTTGGCTGCGAGTACGTACCTACAGGCCAAAGGAGACTTCCGACTCATCGACCTTCACACAGAGTGCACTGCCGACCGAAAGGCAAGCGATGAATCAGAGTGCTCCCTGTCAGCACAACTGCCGTGATACCGTGATGTGGTCAGGCTGTCGCAACTGCCGTGATCACCAAGCATTGTATGTCAATGGCCACTTGCTAACCCTTCTAATCTGTGACCTGTCCTGTCCTGTCGGCCGACGCAGGGACATATTACAGTATATCTTGGAGTGCAGGTTGCTGTGCAGATGGCGATGGCTGTGCAGAGGACGTGCATGAAGGTCGGTCCGCCTCCTCTGCTCCTTGCCGATTCATCCGCCCGACAGCGCACCAGTCACAGCAATGCAATTGCAACCAACAAGGACCAGGTGAGTGTGCCCTTGCTTCGCAACCTACTGAGATGCAGAAGGCATTAAAAGTGGTCAAAAGTGGTCAAAAGTGGCACAGGGGCCAAGGTCTTCCTGTGGTTCTGATTGAAAACAGGCGATGGTTGGATGATTATTAATGTTCTTCCCCAGTTCGCGCACTCGCCCACTGGCTTAATCAGCAGTCAATTAACTAATCTGCATTCTGCACCGTCTGAGAGGCCAGGTAATGGTGGCGCAGACCTGCTTCTCTCATTGGCCACTGGGGTTCTTGGCTGTGGGTCACAAGCGACCAATACCAGCCCCCCATTCTGAGCCGGTCGAGTTGTCCCTCCACAAACTGCTTGGCGTGTTGTTCTCTTTTGCTCGAAAAAGTTTTTACTGCTCGTAAGGCGCGTCAATGGATCTGTGAGCGGCGCGGCTTGTCACAAATTTGGCAGACAGCGAGATCAATGGGTTGTGTAGGCAGAGCAGCATCCCCCCTCGTGTTGTCCCTTCCCGCTCTTGCCCCGTCCCGTGCAACCACACATCCTCTAGCCCAACGCGTCTGCCCCGCATTACGTCTTCACCACGCACAAACTAGCGTCTCGGGGAGAAACGCGAGCACAACCAGCAAACTGGCAGTCCCAAAACCTTCGCCCTCGGCTCGTCTGAGCCTGATATCAAGACATCTTGACCAGACTGTGCTCCCTCCCATCAACACTCCCTACTCAATCGAGCGACAGTCGTCAAGAGTCAACGACGACCTCCCCTACACACCCCTTATCCGCCACACCTCACCCGCCTCGCTGCCGACCCAACAACGACGTAGCCTGTCCACCACCGCCAAGATGTCGACCCAGCCACCCCATGCCTCGCTGCTCATCCCCGGGCCCATCGAAATCACCGATGAGGTCTCCCAATCGATGGCCCACTATGCCCAATCCCATGTTGGCCCGCCCTTTGTCAGCGTCTTCGGCGACACCCTCGCCTTGGTGCGCGACCTCTTCCAGACCAAGAACCCCAAGTCGCAGCCTTTTATCATTGCCGGCTCCGGCACTCTGGGCTGGGATCTCGCTGCCGCCAACCTGATCGAGCCCGGTGATGAGGTGCTTGTCCTGCACAGCGGCTACTTTGCCGACTCTTTCGCCGACGCCATTCAAACATACGGCGGCAAGCCCACACAGCTGAAAGCCCCTATTGGCCAGCACCCCCAGCCTGACGAGATCGAGAAGGCGTTGAAGGAACGGAAATACAAGGCCGTCACAATCACACACGTCGATACCTCCACCGGCGTGCTCTCCCCAATCCAGCCTGTGGCAGATGTGCTGCGAAAAGTTTCACCAGATACTCTTCTGATTGTGGATGGCGTGTGCTCGGTGGGCGCTGAAGAGCTGGACTTTGACAAGAACGGCATCGATTTCGCCCTGACTGCGTCGCAAAAGGCGATCGGCTGCCCCCCCGGCCTGTCCATCTCTGTGGCGTCAGAGCGTGCCATTGAAACATTCAAATCGCGCAAGCAACCACCCGGCAGCTACTATGCCTCATTCAAGAACTGGGTGCCGATCATGCAGAACTACGAAGCCAAGAAGCCGTCCTACTTTGCAACCCCACCAACCCAGCTGATTCAAGCGCTGCACACAGCCCTGAAACAGCTCCATGCCGGCGGAAGCCTCCAGGCACGCTTCGAGCAGCACCAGAAGATCAGCCAGAAGGTCAAGAAAGCCGTGGCCGAACTGGGACTCAAGCAACTGCCAGTCGATCCGAGCGATGCGGCCAACACCATGACGGCCATTTGGCTGCCTGAAGGCTGGTCGCCACCTGACATTCTGCCCAAGCTGCTGGCATCTGACGTCGTCTTTGCTGGTGGTCTGCACAAGGTAAGCCAACTCGACATCCCAGTTCCCCCTATTTTTTTCTCTCCCTTTCCTTCGTGCCTGCAAATCTGCCTAGTAATGATGCTGACCCCAAGCAATAGGAAATCGCAACTAAATACATCCGCTTTGGACACATGGGTGCGTCGGCAACGGATGAGAGCAGAGGTGATATTGACAAGGCATTGGACGCTTTAAAGAAGGCCGTCGCAGAGGTTCGGCAAGCCAAGGGCCAGTAGCCTGGATGACAGCACCAGTACGGGTTATATAATTCACAGAGCACGCCGTGAAATGGCTGCCAGATCGTATAATTAGAATACCAGTACAGCAAAAAAAAAAAAAGGCACACAGGGTGTATATAAACCCTACGTTCAAGCCAAGTTAGAGGCCAATACAAATTGGATATCGAAACATTCTCGGGTTTGAAGTGTATTATTGGGCTGCTCTGGCAGTTATTCCTTCTCTATCGCTTCTGATAATGCCCTCCCGAACCTATATGCACGCTCTCCCTCCCCCCATCCTCTCTCCCCGCTAGAAAGCTTCCGGCTTCTGGCTTCTTATTTCTGAAACATCTGCATCTGCATCTACATCAGAATCCGACTCAAGAACCGGCAGTCAAGGCCAAACAGGCATCTACAGCAAGGCCAACCCTGCCCTGTTTCTGGCGCACGACATCGTCGATGACTTCCTTGTCCAGGTTTGGGAACATCCCGCACAGCGTCTCGACAACGGTCCTGTGCTCAGCTCGTTGTATTCGACGTGCTTCTGCTGCCTCTGCTGAAGCCTGGCGCGCGGCCGCTTCTTCCGCTTCATACTGCGATAACGCCGGATGTCGTTGAGGCAGCGGTGGTGGCGGCGGTGGCAGTGGGGGTAGCCGCGAATGAGAGGTGGACGAGGCATCATTGCTGCTGCTGCTGTTGTTGCCGCCATGGCCGTTGTTGTTGCCACGAGGTGGCTGGAAGAGTGCCGGGCTCAGGCGTGCACCACCACCGGCGGCGGCGGCGGGGGTGGACGAGGAAGAGGAGGAGATCGGATGAGAGTCTTGGTCTTGGTCGGAGAAGATGCGGCCAATTGTAGACAGGGGCTTCTGGATGGTGCGGAACAGGCCACCGACGGCATCGCTGTCTTCAGAGCTGGAGGAAACGAGGCCTTGTGTTGTCCTTTGGTCTTTCGCTGCTCTGACTCGTGGACTGGTTGTGACGTCGAGAGAATTGCGCGGTGTCAACTCGGGACTGGCAAGTGAGCCTTTCTCCGACAGAATCAGCCTCGAGCCCATCGCTTCGGCCTCCCGGTTTTGAGCGGCTATCTCTGACACGGCCGCTTCAACATTGCGCTCGAATTCTTCGTCGCTGACAGTAAGCGAGGTACGGTCTAGGCCTTCGATGAATTGGATGGCGCCGGACAGGGAAGAGAGGTAGTAGCCTGCTTCTCCACCAAGCTTGTCCTGGTTCCGAAAGCGCAAGATGTACTGGATGTTGGAAACCAAGTGCTCGGGGTTCGCCTGCAGCACGACATAGATCAGCAGCGGCACGAAGGAGTCGGCCGAGGTGTCTGAGGTCTTTGCGTTTTTCAGCAAGCCAAAGATGACCTTGCAGCAATTGAGCACGCAGATGACTTTGTCGCGAGGTGCGCGATAGCTCCTGATCTTCAGCAATTCCTGCTGTGCGAGTCGAAGAAAGCGTTCGCCGCTGGGTCCGACGGGCGGGATATCGAGATGCTCCTCACGCACCCAGTGATAAATCTTGATCTTCTGTGACAGGACCTCGTCTCGTTCTACATCTTCCTGATGTTGGCCTCTCCGACCAGGTCCAAGTGGGCTGTCCTGGTCTTTCCTCCGCCCCTTTGAACGCGACCTGGGCAGCTGGACAGGCGGTGGAATGGCCGGGGAGAAGGTCTGGGGGTAGAGCCTGTTCATGACCAGCTTCTCCATGCCCTCTTTGGCGTTGTCAAATTCATTCTCGGATACTTCTCGCCAGACTTCACACAGGGCCATTTTGTTCGTGATAAAGGCCAAGAAGTCACCGATGATCTTGACTTGTTCATGCACCATCCACTGCTTCTTGCCAAACTCTGTCAAAAACGATCGCAGGAACTTGGCAACAGGATCGGCAGATTTGTGCCTTAATTGCTCCAGAAATCGATGGAAGTCGAATGGGAGATCTGACTCCGGCTCTGGCTCAGGTGGGCGCGCATGATGGGCGAGAGATACATTGGCCGGTTTGGCAGGCGGTGAAGGAGGTAAGTCGGGTTTGGGAGGCAGTGGCGGCGGAGAAAGCTGTGCATGTTCCGATATCGATGCCGACCCTGCAGCGGGCTGTGCGATGGAGTCCATGTCTCGCGATCGCAGCGGCTCCAGGCTTGATCGGCGGGGTGGGAATGGATGGGGAGAGGACAGCATGGGACTGGACAGCTCCTGTCGCGGAGACATGATCTCTTCCTTCGTCGGAGCGTCCAACTCGTTGGCGAATTGATCCATAATACTTTGTATCTCAGATGTTGGCTCCAATTCGACGGCAGAAGGCCCTGTCGTGATGGTCTCGTTGGTGTCATATCCATCATCTTTCCCATCCTTATCTGCATCTGTCCTGGTTCGGCCGGACGGCTCTCTGGACGGGACTGGTGTCTTAGGCGTAGGGTCGATGTACGGCTGCTCTATTGGAGACGCAGGTTCTGGTGGCGGCGGCGGCGTGGATGGCAGTTCTTTGATGGAAGACTCAACGGGTGTCTGAGGAGCGGGAGGGTCGATTTGAAGAGCACTTAGCCTCTCCTGCGCCGACGCAGGATCGTTGTCGCCCTTGACTGGATCAACCTCGATCTTGTCAACCTCTGCTATCTCCGTCTGTGTCGTCGCCGGCCGCGCATTTTCGGCATCGATAAGCCGCTCGGGGTCTTGTGGAGTGTCATGCTGCGCCGAGAGTGGCGGCATGGGTCTGCTTGAAGTACAGTCACTGAGGGTCGAGTAAGTGATGGTCGCCCATCAATGGTCAATGATCAATGGTCAATGGTCTTTGACGCCCAGAGTGCAGATTGGGCCTTTTCTGCTCACTTGATGAGCTTTGACGGATCTGAGTACAGCTGGCAGCCTGGGCCTGGGATGAAGGAAACAGAGGTGGGGGGTTAAGCGATGGAGGGCAACACCAGGATTCTGGTAATTTAGTCGAAGTGTTCAGTGAAGTTAATTCTGACTCGTCTCCAGGTCGGCACCGTTTCTTATTCCCCACGGGTATCAGCCGTGTCTAGCATCTAGATGATTTCAAGCCTCAACTTCTGTTCTTATGATTTATTACTGAATTATTGAATTATTGAATTCTTCCTCTGGTTGTTTGGGCCTCAGTGGTCGACTCAACAGAGAGATATTCTTGGATGCGCCGTTTCTTGGCCGAATTAGCCCTGGAGCTAAAAGCAGCAAGCACTGGGGCTAAAAGCAGCAAGCAAGCGGTAACTTACGCGTCTCGTTCTTGGCGCACCCTCCGTTGCAACTGTGTGTCCTGCATTGACTCGAGTCAACTGGGCTGTGTATGTGCGGCATCTTTTTCTCTGTGAGCCATGGCAAGCCATTGGACCCTGATGAGCAGACGGTTGCTAGGCTCCAGGCTCGAGGCCCTGATAGCTTTCGCAAGGTCGCCGTTTCTGTTGAGCCAGATTGCCCAACTGGAGGGCTAACCAGAGGCCCAACCAGAGGCCCAACAGAAACTGTACATCTGACATTCTGCTCAAGCGTGCTGGCTCTGCGAGGAGATGTGATTCAGACACAGCCTCTTCTTGACCCTGTAACCAAGTCAATCTTGTGTTGGAACGGCGAAGCCTGGAAATATGACGGGCACGAGTTGCCTGGCAATGATTCTCAAGCCGTGTTTGACGCTCTCTTGTCGGCCGATGGGGATACGTCTGCCATTATATCAACAATGAGCAAGATCTCAGGGCCATTTGCCTTTGTCTACTATCATGCACCATCGCAAACCCTGTACTTTGGTCGCGATCGGCTTGGCAGGCGGTCGCTTTTGGCTAATGACCTGGATAGAGAGATGCTGACGCTTTGCAGCATAGCAACTGAAGCAGCATCAAGTCGAGCAGAGGTCAACACAGCCTGTCTGCACTCGTTGACAGTCAAGTCTTGCTCCATTGAGGTCCAAGAGCACGCCTGGGGTGATATACCGACAACGATCAATGCCCAGCTGCCCACGCCCTCGGTTGCAGACGCACCTTCGTCTGTTGCAACGGAGGCACTATTGGAACACCTCTCGGCTTCATTACGTCGTCGTATTCTCTGCATTCCTGATCATACAAATGCGGATAGCAATAGTAAGGCAGCCAAAGTCGCCGTTCTCTTCTCCGGTGGCCTCGATTGTGCGCTACTGAGCCGCCTCTCACACGACATCCTCCCACTCACGGAGCCAGTCGACCTTTTGAATGTTGCCTTTGAGAACCCACGCGCTCTCAAAGCTCATGCGTCAGCAGACCCGTACGAATCATGCCCTGACCGCACAACAGGCCGTTCCACGTTCGCTTCGTTGGCAAAGAACTGTCCGGGCCGTAACTGGCGCTTTGTGGCCATTAATATCCCTTACTCGCTTTTCTTATCCCATCGTGCAATTATAACCTCTTTGATGCGTCCACATGCTACGGAAATGGATTTGTCCATTGCCGCTGCACTTTATTTTGCAGCGCGCGGCATTGGCGACGCGACACTGGCCACTGAGGTCAACAACGAGCCAACACCCTATGAAACGCCAGCCCGAGTCCTCCTGTCTGGCCTAGGCGCGGACGAGCTGTTTGGAGGATACTCTCGGCACGCTGCTGCGTTTGGTCGCTCCAGCTATGCTGGCCTCATCCAAGAGCTGCATTTGGATATCAGTCGGATTGGGCAGCGCAATCTTGGGCGCGACGACCGGGTCTTGTCCCATTGGGGCAAGGAGGTCCGCTTCCCCTACCTGGATGAGGATTTCATGGATTTCGCACTTAAGCTGCCAGTGTGGGAGAAGGTTGGATTCCGAGAGAAGGCCAGACTGCCGCACCATTCTGATGACCGAGCAAAGGTGGCGGTCGAGGTAGCGGATGACTTGCCACCGGACAAGATGGTGTTGAGGCTAGCGGCATGGAAGTTGGGGCTTCGGGGCACAGCTGCGGAGAAGAAGAGAGCGATCCAGTTCGGGGCAAGAACAGCGAAGATGGAAATAGGCAAGGGAAGGACAAAGGGAACCGATCTTGTTGGGTGACGGCTGAGGGGTGTTGCTGCTCGGCGCTGATGACGAGTTTCTCCTCTCTCCAACCTCCTAGTTGAAGAGGCGAGAACTTACAGATACTTCTGAGCACAGAAGCCATGTTCACTGGATGCAAGCAGCCCGCGCCGCAACCGTGACATGCGCGCGCCATGAAGGGCAAAAGGCAAGTCTGAGCCGCAGCATGCATACCCGTAGGATGCTGAAGACCACACCAGAGGCGGTACCACCATGGAAGGCCCGTTATTGTTGTTGGCAGTGAAGGCACGTTCGTGCTGTTGGCAGTAATACTTGCGGTCAGGATGCCGGTTTTGATTATAAACCAAGTCCCTCCATCATCCACTCGTCGTACAAGAGTTCCAAAGCCGTTGGCCGGTCTTCGGGGTTCCATTGCAGGGCCATGCGAAGCCAGCGCAGAAACCCTGCTGTGTCCTTTCCCTGGACCTTCTCCGCAAGGCTCTCGAGTGTAATGTTCGGGATTGGAGCTGCTTCCTGCAACTTCCAGTTGCCTGACTCATCCCAGAAGGCCGAACTGAGGTGTCTTTGCTCGCGGAATTCGGGTGGTGGAGGGCCTAGCAGGGCAATCAGCTCTGCCATATGGACCCTGTCATCAAATATCCCGTCGGAGTTTTTGCCATTGATCAGCGTGCGAGAGCTGACAATGTCCCACGCCTGAAAAAAATATTGCAAGTCAGTTGGCTGCGCACAAAGTTGCTAGATTCGAAACACTCACAACCATGGCAATGCTCCATATATCCACCTTGTAATCCCAGCTCGATCTCAAAATCACCTCGGGGGCTCTGTAAGGGTTTGGCATGATATCATCCTTGTTCTCCTTGTCGCCAAATCGCGCCTCTCCAAAATCAGTCAGGATTGGTAGCCCACCCATGGGAAAGAAATCCAGGGCCTGGTAAATGGTCCGATCTTTGAGCACCTTTCTGGGCGATGGGTCTGCAACTTCAGCCTCTTCAAATCGGGAAAGATAGCTTGTCTTCGGCCCGGGGAGTAACAAGTTCTTCAGTTGAAGGTCTGTGGCATACTGTTAAACTCACTATATGTGATCTTCCGCGAGGTTCGATGTCTTACCTGTGTGGATGATTTGACACCCTGAGTGCAGAAAGTCCAATGCGATAAGGAGCTGTCGGATGCCAGGCTTCATTTCATCGACGCTCATTACGTGTCCAGAATATGTCTTCAGCAGAAGGTCGGCACTGGTTCCAAGGGGCTCGTGAACGAGACAGATGTGACGGCCATGAGGACCCTGGATATAGAAATGGTCGAGTAGCTTGCGAATGAGGTTTCTGCCAGGATGCTCAACTTCTACTGCGTTCATATGCTTGTAGATGTCTAGCTCGCGCTCGAGGTTGCGGTTTTGGCCTGTCACGTAAACTTTCAAAACAACATAGGTCGATGCACTGGTTCAAAGCTTTATTAGAATCAATTTCATCTGTTGAAGGAGTCCGCCGTACCCACATCAAATCTTTCGAAAGCCAAACAGTTGAGGTTACTCCGTACCCTATTTTGGCAAGTATTTGATACCGGTGATTGAGAACCTCACCCTGGTTGGCTGGGTAGTATTTCTCTGCCTGGTAGGTCGGCAGTGTTTCTTCGTCAAGCTCAATAGATTCGTCAAGCAGTTTGAATCCCGAGGTGGGGAATGATCTGGGGGTGCATGTCCACTGTGATGATGATGGTGATGACGACGACAACGACGACGACGACGACGACGACGACGACGACATAACTGTTCGATGCGGCACAGCCGTGGTCACTCTCAGGCAAGATCGCAGGGAAATTCGCTGGCAGTAAGAAGTGAAGGGTTGACATCCAGCGAATCCTCGGTTAGTTCCAAGGATACAAATAGACCAAGCGTTTCGCGTGGTGCACTGCATTGTGAAGGAGACTATTGGGCGTGTAGGTAAAAAAGGAGAAAAGGAGTGGTTTCAAATAAATACAAAATACACGTGACTAGGCAAACAGATCATATAGAACCATGAAGTCGACTGTGCAAGTGGAGATTTGCACGTATTGTCATGGGTAATCGCTACAGGGGTTCGCCTACAGCGCTAAGCGGGCAAATAGAATACAGTAGAGATGGAATAGAGCCTTGACCAGGACTATAAAACAGTATATGAATAGGGTCTGTCCGGAGGTTTCATGTGCTTTTCGGCGGTTAGCATGAGTGGCAACAATTCATCCAGAAGGATTGTGTCTTGAGATATATCTGGCACCAAGCGCTTAGCTAACGGGTTCCATGGGAACTGTTCCTGAGCGCCCTGTTGTGCTTCCTAAGGGATTTAAACAAGCTGGACACGCTCTCTCGTTTCCGACGGATATCAAGATACCAACCG
This sequence comes from Chaetothyriales sp. CBS 135597, assembly GCA_003709825.1. Classification (NCBI taxonomy): domain Eukaryota; kingdom Fungi; phylum Ascomycota; class Eurotiomycetes; order Chaetothyriales; species Chaetothyriales sp. CBS 135597. The sequence goes on along the minus strand of QQXN01000004.1, from coordinate 393,852 downwards.
CGACTAGGTTCTGCGAAATCTCACGCTCCTCGACGATAATCTTGGCTGAAGATGAGCCGCAACTTCGCTAGAGGTTTCCAAACCACCACCAGGAACTTGATCAGATTCGTTGGCTCTCCCCTCGACGACATTGCCAGAAGAAATGGCGCCACTGGCCCGGAGTGGCGAAGGTCAACAGAGGCAATCTGCAGCGCAATAGAGGCAGTTGTGAGTTAACCTACCAGGGTCACAGTCGCGCCTTGTTATTCTAACCTTTCAGGATTCACGTATCGTTCGTGCAGAAATTCAGTGAGCCGACATATCCAACCCCCCAGCTGAATTCTTCTAAATCTCTTGCTTAGGGGCGTTGTAGCGCACCTGTCCTCGAAAGACAGAAGCGATCCAAAAGAGGTCATAACTGTTGGGCTGCAAACCAAGTCTGAGACTCGTGTGGGCACGCTTCACATACACCTCGATGGGACTTGGAGGTTCTTTCCCTCTCGTGCCGGTCGAGACGGGGGATATGCTGCCAATATTCACAAAGCCAATCTTCCAGGCTACATCCCGGACAACGACTCAGACCAGCAACAGTGATCAGGTCTTGAGCTGGGAGCGGGGAACCTGGCGGGAGAGAGTCGATTTAGGAGTTGGTGTGCTTTGAGTCTGCTTTCTGTTAGCTTTTGTTGGTTGTCTGTGCTGAGACTCTCTTGAAAGGGAAATTCAGAATGTATAGCTAGAAGAATGAACAAGTGCCCTAGATGACTTCAGACGTGAGTCAAGGATGACCATACCCAAGATCAATCAGGTGACTACGACACGTGACAGCATCGTACCTCTTCCTAGTTGGGTATGGCGTTTGATGATTAATTCCCATCACCTTTCTAATCACAAAAAAGAAAATTTAGACTTGGCTCGAATATTGTTAGGTCACCAACCAAAGTCTCCTCCTGAGAGTTGAGCACGCGAACAATCTCTGAAGCGGTTGAGATGCTTTGCGTCCTGAAGATAACCTTTACATTAGGGGTCATTACTCCAGGCGGCTAACTGATTACAGCTACAACCTTTGACAGCTTCAGAGCTTCCTCAGGCCTGCTTTTCCTCACAAGCGCAACAAGCCTGGTGCTGAACACGTCCAAGCGTGATTGAAAAGGCAACGAGAAATCATGTCCAACGTCCTTCTCTATGCCAGAATGAGGTTGGAGTAATTTTATTAATAGCTACACTGTACATGGAGCCCATGACAAAGCGGGCTTGGCAGATGGCCGGCGGAAAAATAATTATGGCAGCTAGTGTACTGTACGCGTACACTACTGTAGCTAACAGTACACGTATACTACAGTATGGATACATAGTGCTGTAGGGTAACCAAGGCAACATAAAACTGATTTCTTTCTTGCCGGGCTGCTGCAACCAGTGCCAACCACGAGCAGGGCTGGTTGGCAATTCGCTGAAAATGACTCGACCACACGAATCGAATAGCACACGAGTCCAGTAACTTATTAGGTGTGCAAAGAGATCAGTCGCACGGTAGAAACAATAAAAACGTGGAGACTCGTTCAGCTCCAGGCGAGTATCCACAGTGAGGGCGGCGCCTGATTCGCTCGCGTGCCTTCCAGGTGATCTCCGGGCCTAAGACTCCGCCCCGAAATGGACACTAGATGCAGGCGCTAAAGGGAGCCAAATGCCCGGACAGCCAATGGCGCTGGACCTAGCCCCAAGGGTGGGGTTACTGGGCGTCCGGTTCCTGCACAAGAGGCGCTCGTGCGTCCGACTAAGGCTCAATAGCGCTATTGCCTCCTCCACACGGGCTTCGCCTCGCCCAAAACGTGAACGGTGATTGATGCTCTGCCCCCCGACAGGGCCGTCTTCCTCAATGACCTTGCTGTCACCCTTCTGTGCACGGTATTGTCAACCGAACTCGAGCTGCGCGGTCCCTACGACGCACAGCGGCCAAGACGCCGTTCTCTCGACTGCCTCAAGCACACTGCAGACGCACATACTCTATCTGTCTATCTCAAAACCCGCACTTACCCACGCACACACACACACATACTGTACACACACACAGACACACTGACCAGCTCTCGACCCATACTGGCAAATGACACGCATCTCGCTTCACAGTCACTACCAGCATCGTCGATCCACACGGTGCGCCGCCTTTCCCCGCCGTAATCTCCCGCCCTGTCTTGGTCTCCACACCCAACGCTCGTTCCTTCCACTCTTTGTGTGTGCGTGAGATGTGGTAGGAGCGACCGCCGAGAAGGTGCGTACCCTCGCTCCCTCTGCCGTCTTCCGCCTTTCCTTCCCGTGTCTCGGCCTGTACCAGTCCTGCTAAGCTGGCCAGCTCCCAGACCCTCGTCGACGGCGCGTCTCTGATCTCTTGCTGAGCCTTGTGCCAGCTGCCGCTCTTTTTCAACCCACCTTGGACGCATCCTGCCCGTGCCTTGGGTAGCTCTGCCTCCGCGCCGACGTTCGCTCCAAAACGTCCACACAAGATAATCACACCAGCACCAGCTGCGTCGCTCGTTTCACCAGCAATCCACGTCAGCACTCTTTTTGACGATTGCACCAATACAACTTGAGTCGATCCCAGTCAGCCTGAAGCACGTCACTGCACTCCAAGCCGTCGTCTGTATGTCTGATCGACTCGCCCCGACTTCATGGACAAACCCAAGCAGGGGATGATGGTGTCAGACCCCGAAATCAGGTCGCCGCCCGACGCGACATTGCAGAGAGAAGCAAGCTTGCTCACCTCAGAACAGGGTGTACAAGGCGACGATGCCGATCTACACCACCATCTCGTCCCAACCGGCATCCTCAGCCCGTCAGATTTGCAGGAAGAAGAAGTCATATCGCCCACAGTGCACCCTGTCGCTGGCAGCAGCTTAGTACCACGAGGCCCCCAAGTTTCGGCTGCCTCTGATCTAAGCGACATTCTCACCGAAGGTGCATCCGCAGTCTCAGCCGCTACGTCTTTAATAGAGAGCCTCATCAGCTCTGCGATTTTGGGAACTGATGTCGAAACCTCCACTGTTGCCATTACCAGCTTGTCATCAGACTCGTCAACGCTCGTCACCACCACATTAGCTTCATCGACTGCGCTGGACTTGTCAGCAACCTCCACCCCCTCAGTTAATGCATTGGTAGCTGTATCGACTACATCGTCCGATTCTAGCTCGCCTACCACCACCACATCTTCATCCGATGAGTCTACTTCATCCTCACCTACCTCAACCGAACCAGCTACCTCAGCAGAGTCGGCTACTGAAACTGAGTCATCGACCTCAACCGGATCTTCCTCTTGGACTGAATCAGCTACCTCAGCTGAATCAGCTACTTCAACCGAATCATCTACCTCTACTGAATCAGCCACTTCAACCGAATCATCTTCCTCTACTGAATCGCTTGCTTCAACTGAATCATCTACCTTGACGGCATCATCTGCCTGGACCGAGTCATCTACCTGGTCTGAATCCTCTACCTGGTCTGAATCATCTGCCTGGTCTGAATCATTTAGTTGGTCTGAATCGTCTACTTGGTTTGAATCATCTACCTGGACTGAATCATTTACTTGGTCTGAATCATTCACTTCTGGTGCATCATCTATATCAGCCACCTCATTTGCCTCTGCTACATCAACGGGCACAACTGTCTCAGCCTCGGCTTCCGGCTCTGACCTCTCTGACTCAACTCCGACCTCTGCATTGACGTCGCTAAGCTCAGACACAGCTGCCTCATCACTCTTACCTGAGACCACTACAGAAGTCTCGTCTGGGGCTTCGAAAACTACACCTACATTGGCCTTGTTATCCACAAGCTCCGCGAGCTTAGTATCATCACCACAAACTTCAGGCACAATTGCTGAAAGTAAGGTCTCGGCCACGATCTCGGGATCTGAATCTACTAGTGCAGGTGACACGACACCGTCAGCAACTGAACTGCCAACCACCACCCTTATTTCTAGCACGCGAAGCAGCCAGCAGTCTCAATCGGGATCGGACTCTGATTCTGACTACTCAACGTCTACCGGCACAGACGCCTCCTACACAGGCACGGGCTCTACACTTGGTGTCACAGGTGTCCAAACCCCACCCGGCGCGGGCTACACCGACTCTCCCGGAGTCACTGCCACCTCTAGCGCCCCAGCAACCTCGAGCTCCACCAGCTCTTCAGATGGCGGAGGTCCCGGTCTGACACCCCAACAGCAGCAAGTTGTTGGAGGCGTCGTCGGTGGTGTTGCTGGGTTGGCTGTCTTGTTGCTTGTCCTGCTCGTTGTCCTGCGGTGGTATCGCCGAAGACTGAGGGCACGCGGAGAAATAGACGAGCAACACAGCAGACCTGGCCTACCTACCGTCCCGGGCCAATCCATGTCTCAACGATCTTCTGGAGTGCCGCTCACGTCTCAGCTGGCCAGCAGCCTCAGAAGGTTGAAACACACGAGCAGTCATACACAGTCGACATCAATGAGCAGCGTCACTATGCCTGAGTCGGAGCGAGGCTTTCAGCGCATTGCCGGCCGAAAAATCCCACCCGTTCTTACCTCGGGCGGCGATGGGTTTGGCGGTAACTACGGTGCTTTCAGGCAGGATGTTGATCCCTCTTCCCCGCTCAGGGATAACGAAGACGCGATTGCTGGTTCGTCATCGCGTCAAGACGGGGGTGGCTTGGACGCGGCAAGAGGCACCATCGCTGCCGAGTTCATGTTCGGCCATCCATATGGGCCAAGCTTCAGCCGCGACTTTGCAGCCAACATGGACAGTGGGCAGAGTCGTAGTCAGGTGTCACTACACTCTGGGAGAGCCGAGGGTGTGCTTTCACTCCGACCCAGTCCTGCCAGGACGCCAGTGACAGTTTCACCTGCAGCCAGCAGTGTGCGGCTGTCGGTCCAACACAGCCCTACTGTTGGCAACGATGCTCCTCCAGTTCCGCAGCTTGTGATTCCATTTGAGCAAGACGACGTGGGTCGATCGATGTACAGGCTAGATGGCAGCCGGATTTCCGCACGAAGCCGGAGCACTGGCCACGGCAGTCGATTTGCGGAAAACATCTAATGATGAGGGTATGCATGGGCGAGACGACGGTCGCCGTTCGATTTGATTTGTGTGTATATGGCGAGCATCTATCCACGGGATGGATGAGACTTGCCCTTTTGTCATGGCAATTTTTCCACAAGCGTCGGCGCTGGTAGGAGTTTTGTCATTTCTGATTCCGTCTTGTATGTTGGAGTCTGTCGGGCAGGATACCCACTACCTCGAGATACTTTTGCAGTTGATCTGTTGGCACAGTGCCCTTGGAGGACTGTGTCCAAAAAAAGATAGTAATTTCAGTCACAGTCTACAAACCAGGTGTAGACCATGTAATAGGAACCAGATGATATGAGACACTGATATTCTTCTCCATTTTTGAATTGTTTTCTCTGCATAAGCTTGCTTGGACGAATGGATGGATGAATCAAGGTATATATAGTATACAGGAATGGAGGAATCGAGCAAGGCATATATGTAGTATGCAGGAATGGGATCTACTTCTACTTGATGCCACGCCCAACAAGGCCATTGGAACTCTCTCCCTTCTTGAACTTTTTCCGGTCGCCGGGACAGTACCACTTGACCGTGCGGCCGGGCATCTCGACCAAGCCGACACATTCCATGTGGAACCACTGACCATACTCGCACTGTTTCAAGATTAGTATTGATGATGGTTAGTGGTTCCACATGGAATGTGTCGGCTTGGTCGAGA